>OZ043929.1:14696308-15305895 GCA_964056405.1 Acronicta alni
TCACTCATCAGCCGCACTGGTGACAGTTGGAGCAATGAATCAGTCCGTACTAACCTGCTAATATTGAATTTGCAATACATTACAATCTTTCGCAAATTGTAGTCCTCTTAGGACGTTATCAGGTTCACTTTGAACCAGTTATAGTCATATTTCAGAACGAGTCACTTGTGATCGACACAAACTTGAGATTACATCATACTTTGTTGTTTTCATAGGGTGATGAAATTTTAACGTGAATTGAATAATGTACCTACCTATATATTGATGTCACTCGATGATAAAAGATCAAAAAAGAGAACGTGTAATGAATAATAATTATATTTCTGTCAAATAGACAAGTAAATTTATGGTGTTTGTCCAAAAGAGAGAAGCCTGGGGAACTCTGGTTATGAAAGGCCAATCTCTTGAGTTGATGCGCCAGAATAGTAAGAATGATTGTATCATTTGAAATAACTAAGGGTAGTTCTAAAAAAAGGCGTTTTCTAATAAACATTATTGAAAAATCTACCAACATGTATTAGTTCTTTTCATTTTCCTTTTTTTTTTGTACATTATGTAAATATATTGAGTATATTTATAGGTTAGATAGAATAACATTGTGTAATAATTATCTTAATTTCATAATTTAATAAAATACTTCACCAACATGTTGCATTTTCATAGTTCGAATTAAGGGAAAAAAATAAGCAGAAGTTATAAATAAATTGCTTAAGTTACTGTAAGCTCTCTAAATTATGTTTAGAATTATTTATTTTATTATTAATTATTAATATAATATTATTTATCAACTATTTTCGGATGAAATAGTCAAAGTTAAAAGAAAGTTTTGAAAAAGTCAAGAAACAATATTTTTATTGTGTTTCCTTTCCAACTAACACCTAGTACCATATCCTTGTCTCTGGTCTGTAAAGTAACATAAAAGAGAAGCAAAAAAACCGCATAAAATAAAAACATCCACCGAGATCTTTCATGTTCGCCAGTGTAGAAAATACAGTGGACGGCGTAAGACGCAATAATTCATGGGGTATCAGCAGGCAGCGGTTTGGAAACATCTGATAGGAACAGGTATCAATGTCGGAGGGATCCGGTACTGGCGCCGAGAAAAGTCCTCGCCGGCTGTATTTTTTTTTTTTTTTTTTTTTATGTGATAGGGTGGGCAAACGAGCAGACGGATCGCCTGATGGTAAGCGATTACAGCCGCCCATGGACACCCGCAACACCAGAGGAGTTTCAGGTGCGTTGCCGCCCTTTTAAGGGGTTTGGGCCTCCGGTATCCTCACTCACTCGACGAAACACAACGAAAACGTTATTTCACGCCGGTTTTCTGTGAGGCCGTGGTATCAAGTCCGGTCGAGCCGGCCCATTCGTGCCGAAGCATGGCTCTCCCACGTCTGTATATTTTTACCCGACTGTAATAATAATAAAAAAAAGCCACAGAAAAGTTTGTACAATAAACACTTAAATATTATACAGCAGTGTAGTGAATACACTAAATAAGGTTAAACTCCTTGATGTCTATCATTACTGTACCGACTTTAAATGTCGGTGTGTTTTTACCCGACTTTAATGCGGTCGGTGATTTTTACCTGACTGTTAAGTTACGCGAGGGTAGTAATGTTATGCGCTTTTAGGTGTTAGTGTATTTAGGCTTATTTCCTATCTCGTCGGGATTGAGGTGAATAAGAGCATATATCTCATGGCCTCGCCTATAGGGAAAGGTTTTAAGTTGGTAGGACTATGATATACTCTGTGGAATACGCATAAAGGTTTACTTTCCACGACCCGATGAAAATGTTTTACGAAAGTATCTATAACTTGCCTCATCAGTGTACTGGTCTCATGCGTGTCTGCTACACTGGAGGTCTTGGGTTCGATTCCCAGTTCGAACAAAAATTCTTAGTAGCAGCTCAAAGTTTGGATTTTTGCATGATTAACGGCTATAGGCTCGCCCTTTACATAGTAGTATCTACACACATTTTACATGGTTTCTACGTACTTAGTCAGTTTTTGGTATAAAAACAAAATGTAACCATATAATAATTATAATACTCGTGCTTTCGGTTTTTTGTTTCCCAACAATGGGTGAATAAAGTAATACAAGACTGACTTCGCATTTGTAAGAGATTTGCGAAATTAGTTCAGGTACAAATGAAAAAATCTTAAAAAAAATTTTCGGTAAAAATATATGCAAGAAAATATTACAAACTTTTTTCCCGGCAGTACATTCGCTAACAGCTATCATTTTCGGCCCAATAAGAAACCGGACCCTCCTTATCGTTGGCCCCAATTTACATTCTTACCTCAGGGTAAGGAAAATGAAAAATATTACATCAAAATTTCTATATAATATTTATTTTCCTTGAGCTTTGCTTGTGTCCGTACAATTTGAGAATTTTTGGGTTTTTTCATGAATATTAACTGGCACTTATGAAGGCTGAGAGATAGTCTTAATTTTTCTTTAAGTTTTAAGGATTTCAGCAGATATTCAAGTGGCGTGAATGATTTGCATACAATGAGAAGTAGGTAAGAATAGATAGATAGAATTCTTCATTGTACACCAAAGGACACAGTGAAAAAATAAAAAACAAACGTCACAAGAGTAACATTGGCAGTGTTATCGCTAAAAACAATTTCTTACAGATCATGGGATGGACAAGAGTCATGTAAGAAAAAGGGTAACGGGCGGTTGAGAAGTATTCAGTCATCATCATCAACCCATATACTGTCCCACTGCTGGGCACGGGTCTCCTCTCATATTGAGAGGGATTAGGCTATAGTCCACCACGCTAGCCTAATGCGGGTTGGCAGACTTCACAAACTGTCGAGAAAAATCTCTAAGGCATGCAGGTTTCCTCACGATGTTTTCCTTCACCGTTTAAGCGAGTGATAATTAATTATTAATACGCACATGAATTCGAAAAGTCAGAGGTGCGTGCCTTGGGTTCGAACTCGAGACCTTCGACTTGGCAGTCCAATAGTCATACCACTAGGCTATCACTGCTTATTATTCAGTAGTCACAGATAATATATTTACAAAAATAAAACAAAATAAATGGACGATATTATACTTTTTTTATAGTACGGAAAATCCTCATGGAACGGCAACCACCGCGCACCGATTTGTTCAGGGATTGTCGTGTGTGGATGATTCACTTGTACCGACTAAAAACCGTACTTGCCTTCACCTGCCCTATAGCCATGACCATGGGATCCGTGAAATTAGCCACGACCATGACATGAACGTTATACATATGGATATTTATTAATGTATTCCGTTTTGAGAACTAACCTACAAAGATTATAAACTAAAACAGTTATTTGATTTATATTTTCAACACTAACTACCTTTTAGTCTCGTCTTCGTATGGGCGACGGCTAGGTACGCTGGAAATCCTAGGTTCTGTTAATCCTAATCCTAGGTTAGGTATGGGGTTTTCTGGTTTAACTATACCTGCTTAATTATCTAGATATAATATAATTATTTTTCATTACAGTGTATAAAATTACTTTGCATTATCATGATCAGGATATATTATTATATTAAAACAAAGAGAATATTTGGTAATAAATGTATAATACTTATATCTATTAATGTAAATGTTTCAAAGATAATCTTGTTATTATCTTAAGATGAAAACAAGATTTATTTAAGATACTATTAAGATAAAAACAAGATTTACTTTATTTATAAAAAAAAAATACACTTTTTTCTTAATCTACCCTGTTATTACCTAATAGAATGTATTAATAGGTTGTTTTTAAGACGCGCATATTTCATATTTATTCAGTTTAAAATAAAATGTACTCCTCCTTAGGTACTCCTTATGTACTCATTATGCACTCCTTATGTACTCCTTATGTACTCCTTATGTACTCCTTATGTACTCCTTATGTACTCCTTATGTACTCCTTATGTACTCCTTATGTACTCCTTATGTACTCCTTATGTACTCCTTATGTACTCCTTATGTACTCCTTATGTACTCCTTATGTACTCCTTATGTACTCCTTATGTACTCCTTATGTACTCCTTATGTACTCCTTATGTACTCCTTATGTACTCCTTATGTACTCCTTATGTACTCCTTATGTACTCCTTATGTACTCCTTATGTACTCCTTATGTACTCCTTATGTACTCCTTATGTACTCCTTATGTACTCCTTATGTACTCCTTATGTACTCCTTATGTACGACTCCCTAGTTTCTTCGAGTGCAAATAGCCATAAATCTGTTTTTTGAATTTCTACTAACACATATTTTTCTTTCTCATTAAATTTATAAGTATACTACTTGAGGAAACTTGTAATTGGCCGTATTTTGTATAAACTTTTACTTACTGTATCTGTTTAGCTGTAAGTTTTCCTAAAATATATGAGAGGTAAGTTGTTACATACCTCTCTATAATATAGGACTAGCGGCCCGTCACGGCTTCGCACGGAATAAATGTAGTCGTAGTCTTCGAGGCACGAAGAGGTCTCGATGTGTTAAGAATGGTCACCCATCCACAGACTGACCGCGGCTAGCGCAGCTTAACCTTGCAGTGACAAAATTGTTTATTTGAAGGGTAAGTAAAAATAATTCCGATCTAGTCTCTAAATGTCGTAAATTTCAATCTCAATGTTCTCATATTCTGCAATGTTTCCTTCAGTTTGAGCGACCGTTAATTAAATTATTACACATATCACGCTGAAAAGTTAGAAATGCTTTGGATTTGAACTTGCGACCTATAATTTTGTAGTTCATGGCCACACAATTCGGCTATTATCTATAAAATATATATCCAGAAATGTCTATAATAAATAAAGATGAAGTATTATCTCTAACAGCCATAAGGCACATTATCTCTACCAAAAATTCTACGAAAAACAATATAGTGAGCACCGCGCCTGCGCTATGTATCTCATCGGTCCTTGATCTGAAACTGGGTCACACTAACTAAACTAACAAATCTGACTGATCTCGTTGTTTTCAGTTAAATCAGTTGGTTTAAACAATGTAACAACAATAGTTTTACATACGCGCTATTTAACACGCTGTTACATAGAGTTATGAAGTGACTAGATGTGGGCTTTGTTTTGTTTTAATTATTTTCGATAAGAATTAAAGCTTAATCCCTCTCAATCTGAGAGCAAACCCGTGCCCAACAGTGGGACAGTATATGAGTTGATGATGATTATGAATTAGAGCTAATTATTAATTTGCTAACATACTTTGGTAGTGCTTCACTTTTGGAATAAGGTGAGCAATTTGCTTGGAACGGTTTGTTGGAAAATAAATAATGTTGATTTAAATATGCCTCGTTAGTCTAGTGGTCCTAAATGCGACTGTTTGAGAGTAAGACCCAACTGGCTTAACCTGGAAATCAACCCTTATCCTCACGGTGCTGCACTTGCGATCACAACAGGCAGTCTATAACTGAGAGCAGAAAAAACTATTTTCACATTACCTAAACCCAGGACCGTCTACTCGCAAGTCGTACATGCAATCGACGTGGCAGTTTAGTAATTAAACGTTTTCTATTTAATGTATCAGCTGACGTGACCAAACGCACACAGAACGAGCAGAAACCATCAATTAATTCACACTACACTTTTTATCGCAGCGCAAAAACACCGTTTCAGCCCACCACAGCGCAATTGTCGAGTAATTAATGCAAATTACTGATTGACAGATAACCAATGGTTTAATAACATGGCAACTGAACAATTAAGAAATAGAATTGGTTTAATAGTTTAAAGACGTGATGGAAAACGTCTGAGTGTTGCATCAGACGAGGACGCGGAGACAATTATTGTGCAGCTATTGTTGTATGACTTGGTTTGATGTTTTGAATAGAACGTTCGAAAAAAATGAAAGAATGGATATATATTGAAAAAAAAATCAAGGTAGAAAAAATCTTCCTCAGGCAGGATTCAACCTTTTTTTATAGTACGTAAAACTACCGAGACCACTGCCTATTAAGACAAATGATTTTTTGTTACTACCCAGTAGGTGTATGCAAGGTAAGTGTGTGCTGGAGCAGTACTTACAGGGTACTTTGGATATGGGAACAGCATACACTGAATAACAACTGTTGAACATTGTGGAGTGCAATAAACGATTTGATTATTGAGTGTTGAGTATCTTTGATGCCAGTTTGCTAAACAATTGTTCAATTTATTTAAATTGTAATGTATTTTCTTTTTTTATAACCATAGATACGTTGTTTCTGTAAAAGTGTTGTTTTAACGACCGTGTCTTATTCAAATTAATTAAAATGCAAGCTAATTTCTTTATAGAAAACGTATGCAAATGGTTTTGTAATCTCATATCCATCTCCCATTATGTACTAGAGATTTTACAGCTCATCGCTTGTAGATTTATTTGTCGGATAAGCCAATTAACGGTCCATATTTTTACTTAAGGTGACGTTCTGTAATCGTGTGATTATAATTTGTTTGTTTTAGAAAATTTTACTAAAACAATTCAAACCATTTCAACCAATCATTTTCTTTTGTTTAAAATTTGGTAAGAAAATATGTTATAATTTATTTCCAGAGCAATTATTAAACGTAAATTATATATATTGTTTTAATGGTCTAGCAGCTTGGCTTCTGAGCGTAAGGTCCTGGATTCAATCCCAGTGATCAAGCAGTGTTTCATGATATTCTCAGTTTGGGATATAGGCTTACCCCTTATTACTTATAAACCGCCAAACTATGGATTCAGATTAGTACAGCTCTGGATAACCCTTCGAGAAATACAGCAGTGAAAAAAAATACATACATACATACATACACTCACGCCTTTTTCCCATAGGGGTAGGCAGAAACTAAAGAACGCCACTTGCTACGATTCTTGCATACTTCTTTCGCTTCGACCACATTCATACATCTTGTCATACATACACGCCGGTTGCGAGTACTAGGCACCTGACCTTTTTGAAGAACCTCACCAATAAGGTGGGTATAAGTTTTTCTAGGGCATCCCCTCTCGGCGGTTCCACTGACATTCGCCATATAAATCCTGAAAAAAAATATCTGCCAAAAAGATGCAGTTAAGACTTTAGCACGATTTCAGACATCTAGTGCCTGACGCTGAAACTCGCGAATGCATATTAGTTTACCCGAAACTGTTAGAAACATTTTTCTAATAGTTACTTAAGTTAATAGAATATAGATATATTGTAAATAAATTATTGTATGCTAATAAATATACATTAAATACTTAAGGGTTAAATATAAGGTTAAATAATTAAGGGTCATACGAGTATAAGGACCAATATCTATACATAATCACACACAAAGTCTCTTTCCGCTGTCTTTCTGTACGCTGATATCTTTTAAACTACGCATTGAATATTGATACGGTTTTCACTATCATTTAGGTAATTCCTTCCGAAACGTTAGTAGGTAGCTACATTGCACTCGTGCGAAGCCGGTTAAAGTCGCTAGTATGGTATAAATCGTATACTTCGTAACCGGCAGATGGTGGTTTGGCGGTCTTTTATTATAATGCCTTAACCAGTTTTCATTCATAACAATCTATTAATATAATTCTTCATAAACCTGCAGCGCTGCTGACCCCACCACCACCAGGAGATACAGTCGGCTGGTCACTTTCCTCACACCTTTGTGCGTAACAACTGGGCCGACTAATTCAATTTATCAACGCCATCGGACTGACTGTATAATAATCATCACGAATTACAGCGCCATCTACCGGAACACTTGGTCGGTGAACAATTAAATCGTTACTGATATTCAAATGAGTTCTGTATTTAAAACGACGACCTTTAACAATAACAATACATATGGATCGTTAATACTTTAGCACAATACTCTCTGCCTTGTCCACTCTCTACACTCTTTATTTTTCTTTTTAACTTTAGACACTCAAGTGCAATTCATTATAATATTGAAGTTGTCTCAAAAATAGAACCCAAAAGCAACCTAAAGCTAAAGTTACACACATTAAAGTTATCTTTTTTTATTATCCTTATCAGCTTAAGTTTGTTGCTGATAACATTATCAGACACGTAATATAGATTTTCAACGCAAGCGCACGCATGTGGGTGTTTTTCCGGAGGTATATGGCCTTATGCGGTTTGTCGGTGCCTGAAAACGGCATGATAAATGATATTTATTTAAATATATTTTTAAAGGCAATATTTAATACTAGATGGCACGGCATTTCCTAGCTGACGGTCTCTGAGAAGAAACGCCGAAACAAACTCAGAGAATCATGGTCTCTTTTAAATTTCTGACAGTAACAGTATTCATACAGAAAATAAAGATGTTGTTGGATTAACAACAATATTTTTATCAAATCTGCGCTTCAACCTCAACCAGCTGGAAAAGTTATGCAATAATGCAGACTTTTAAAAATAAGAGGTTCATGGTTTTATTAGCAATGAGTACGCAAATTCCCTCTGTATACTACCTCTGAATACTGCCATTTTCTCAATAACTAAATTCATAATTTCATTCCTTAAAAAATGTAATTATCCAAAGAGTCCGGATTGAAAGCCCAGTCAATTTGGTCCTTTCATACTAAATAAAAAGCATATCGCAGTGGACACGCTTCTCGACACGGTCGATGTTTATCTATGTGACAAATGAATACACCTGCTGATAGGACTGCCCTGATAACGCGTCACTGTGGGTGCCATCAAGATGTCGATGTAGAACTTTGACGCCGAGGTCAAGGATAAAATCAGTTAACTAGAGGTTGAAATGAAATCTTTTAAGCAGAGGATGATAATTATTTAGTAATTTTGCCAGGACCAAAAAAGACCATCGTAATTTCGATTGTATTTTTAAAATTAGAGATACGAAAAAATAAATAAAAAAAGTGTTCAGTGTGGCATTTTCAGCCCCCGAAATAATTTGCCATTTCAAATTTTTCATCTCCGAAATGCTTCAATGTCATGTTATACTTAATTGACCGAAAACGGTCCTTTTAACTCTACCAGGTCATTCAGAATGTGATGTTATTTGCGAGAGAAAAGATATAGTTTGTGTCGGAATGTAAGAAGCTCTATAATTATTATAATAAAATAATATCCATTTATCCTTTTCTTATTCTAAATAAATAATCTGGTAAGAAATTGGGATAACCATTATTTCTTAATTTTATTGGGCTAGACGTTTGGAATAAAACACGATTCCCTATATTTTTTGCATTCCATAAATCTTCTTAAATACATACAGTTTTGCAAAGGACTACTCTGAAACAATCGTAAGTAAAGAAAAAAAAGACATTAGTTTTATTTTAGTTTGATACATAGCAAGATCACATGCATAAATAATGAATTTCTGTAATACGTATTTTGGTCCTATTTTGTTTACTGAATATTGAATGTGCAATCGAGAAACTTGGCGTTTGACCATTTTTCACCATTATTAATAAGACAAAAGTCTAAAAGTGGTCAACCGCCAGCCATCTTCACTTTACCTACATGTTATCTAATCTAAGCACATCAATACAGTGTATTTCTTCTTCTCAAACACATCCAACATTTTTAATATAAACAAACACAAGTTCAATAAGTTCCAAAGATATTATCGAAATTAGTTTAGTTTTTGCTCGATTAACCATACAAGCAATCTAAGTCTTAGGCAACAGGAAGCGATCGCTACTAGTGCGTTAGAGAGAGACAGAAATATATGAGCATAGTATACAAGAGAGAAATGGAGATAGTCTTTGTTTTTTGGTAACAATAGTAGGAAGGATTTATGAGCTTCAACTTTGTTCTATTGTTTTAGGGTTCCGTGAAACATTGTGATAGGATATTTGTGCGGTTGGCAAATATTTCGGAAAATATTTTAGTTGGGCAATGTGGCCATTTATCTTGAGCTAAGTGACTTTGTGTTATGTGGCAAAAACTGTGCTTGTTTTTACATAAACGTGCATATAGTGTGGCTCTTGGTTTAGTAAATCATTGTGGTTCATTTGTTTTAGTCGCAATATGAACTCATAACATATCCGCTGCGGTTACTCAAAAGTTAAGTTATTGGTAATAAAAAAATAGTTTCTCACAATCAGCTCAGCTTTCCAACTTTTCTACCTTTAGAACTGGTCAGTAAGTCCGGTAACTGGTCAGCCACCGTGACCGTGATCGTGGTCTTTTGACTTGAGGGAAGTTAAATTCTTTCGAGTTTTCGAATCAGTACTAGTATTTTTAATAAATACGCAATCAATGGATCTGCAAGTTTAAGCTGGGCTTGACGCGGTCAGTGACTGTTACCCTATCGAGCCCCTTTATCCGGATCCATCGGAGAGCGTCAGTCCCAGTGATAAAAACACCTATTACAAATTTAATTGGCCGAAAATCAACCAGTTCGTCCTTAGGATATTGGTATTTACCAGAAATTCGGGTGGTCTGATAGCAGTCGCTATTCAGCATCTGCTTAAACTGGAAGCCGATATCAACATTGTCAGGGATAGGCTAAGATGATGATGATCAGTGTGCTTTATTTTTTAATTACTTAAAACACAAGCGTGAGTACAGCGGTTTACATCAGTGGAAATGACAACACGTTTGGCGCAGCGGCTGAACATTCTTCTTCTGTGCCACGGGTTGTGGGTTCGAACCCCGCACGGAATAAATATTTGTATGACGTACAGGTAGTTGTTCCGGGTCGGGATGTTTGTGCATGTGAAGGTTGTGTATGTAAACTCACCTACGATACAGGAGAAAATCCTACTGTGAGGCAACGTTTTTAAAAAAAGTAAGAAGAAAAATAAATCGTCAATGCAAATTCTAAGTTTAATACCATCATCAACTCATTGACTGTCTCACTGCTTGGCACTAGTCTCTTCTCGGAATGAGAGGGTTAAATTATACTGCTCTGACAGGGCGTAATGCTACAGGCCGATATAAAAATGTAAGTGATACCCCTGGTGTTACAAGCGTCTATAGGCTACCGTAACCGCTTACCATCAGTTGGGCTTATGCCCCTTAGTGGTATAAAAAATAAAATAAATATTAAAATGGTAACACGATATTCTAAATAAACATCCAAAAACAAGTATAGCTCTTATATAACTTATGATTTATTACGCAACCATCACGTTAGTCATTAAATAAGTTAATAACAATGAAATAAACAATGTTCTTTGTGACAGTACAATAACATATCGTGTTACAAGTACTTATGTCACATTATTGCACGTTCCATGTAATTTATCGAATGTTGCTACAGACTTTATATTTATTTATATTCGGCTAGGTATAGGTTAATCTTTCCAGAATATAACACCTTCAAGCCTATATTCCTTGAAGGGATAGTTAGAAGTGTATTTACATATTCACCCACAGTAGCAGTTCACCTGTGTGTTTTTAGATCCCATATAATAGGGGTTGCCTATGCTATTAATTGGGTGCAAATCCAAATTCTCATTTAAGACTTAAACCTTCAATGTAACAAATCTTGTAATCGCAATATTTTGCCTACCAGTAATCTCCATGGAGTTTCTTTCCGGATTCTTCTCCTTAGTTTTAACTTTTTGGAACCGTGCAACTAGAGTTGATAGGTACTAACGTTTTTTATACTTGAGCATGTAAAAAAATATTTGATATAAAAAATCAGCTTCTACTGAAATAGTGCTTATTAGAAAACTCACTCCTGATAACATCAAATACTCGTATCAGCAGCCGCGCTTACCCATGTTGTATACGTCGCGGTAAAATTGTAAATACCGTTACATTATAATCTATCTCGCGAGATTGTAAACTGTCGACAGATTGTGAACTGTAACATACTGCTTGGTATGGTATGGTACGGTATGATATAGCTGGCTGGTTTCCGCAAATCCATGACAAAGCGCGTATTTTTCGTGCGGGTGGGAAGATGAGGTTCATTCGAACCACCCTAACTCTTCGAGAAAAGCCGCCAGGCGTTTAATGTTGCTGACAGTTTCTCGGAGAGTACTCGGGTTACCGAGGTACTTTGCTCTGTATGTAGCGACCTAAGGACAACTTACTGCTTACAATTTAAGGCATTATTTACAGGTATATTATAATCTATTATAGTGAAACCATCAAATTGTGAAATGGCACATACAGTTCACAATCTGGTGATATATGTAGATTATAATCTAACGGTATTTATAATTTTATGGTAACATAATAAATAGCACTAGAGAGTAAGTAGGTAGGTAGGTAGGTACTTGTATTAAATGCTCATGCACCACTTTAAGAAGGTAAGGAAAAGTTAAGTAAGCACATGAAAGACTTGATTTGCCAACTTGATAGACCTGTCCAAATTTCAATAATAAATAAATTATAAAAAAATCTTACAAATACTTACAGATAGATTAAAATAAATAAAAAAAACTTTCGCTAATAAACAACGTGCAGCCTATAAACCAACTTGTAATTTGACCTAAACAAAACCGGCCTTATATCTAAATATACTTACATAAATATATATACTACGCCACAACGTCTAATAAAAAAGATAACAAAGTACATAGCAATAAATTACAGTGTCAGCCAATCGCACATTAACGCTGGTTAGAAAAAGAACCGCGGTTAAAATTGTGGTTAAAATTAACATGAAATGTGACACATCGGGCAGGATCACGCGATGTTGTGACTTAAGAACCATTAAGGGTCATGAGGTTAATTTGTTTGTACCCTAGGCTACTCATTATTAGGGTTTTATCTAGAAACTTACATTGATTTTAATGAGAGCAGGGTCTCAGGGATTTTTCATGCTAAACTCCTTGTTGGCCTAACCGTCTCATTGGTATAATGGTATTAAGCGTGGTAACTGACCAAGACGTCCGATAACCAAGTCAAGCAAGCTTTTTTTTAAATTTATTGTGTTAAGTTGATAAGCTTACAGCTGTTATTATTACTAACCTATTAAAACGTTGCGTTGTCATCTTGACATCTAGCGTTGTCTTATTGACTTCAGTTAAACTTAGTCTCATGTGTCCAGTAATTTCACTGGAATCACTGGCTACATCGCAGCAACAGCTTGGTAGTTTGGATTTGTGCCTAATTAATGACAATATGCTTGCCCCCCTTTTACATGGGACCTAAACATACTTGTGAACGGTGAACATTATGACAACTCTGCGTAACCCTCCGAGGAATACAGGGGTGATGATATTGTGATGGTAAGATTTTGATAACATTGAAATATTAACATAAATTAGACAGTGACAATATTTTCCCATGAAGTTATTAACAAGGAAAAATGTAATGAAATTCTTGTTGACAGTGAGCTACAGTAAGTGAATCTAATACGGTATGAATTGATAACGTTAGTCTGTTCGAGGTTGCTGATGGTAGGTTTGTAGCAACGGTTACGTGCGCATAGCAACTGTGACGCAACGAGTGCACGGTGCAATTGTTTCGACGACTACAGCATGCATGACAACCAACAGTTAGTAGCTATTGCCACTTGCTATGGAACAATTTATAAGCGGAAGCGATTTAGTAGTGATCATTGTGAAATCGTGCGCTCATTCGTAATTGAAAGGCTTACTATTCATCACCAACCCTTATACTGTCCCACTGCTAGGCACAGGTATTTTTCAGAATGAAAGTGATTGGGTTATTATAATAATCCACCACGCTGGCCTAGTGTTGGCCATTTTAAGCATTATGTGGGAGTTACACAGGTTGGTGACGACAATACAATGTTAGATGGCAGCAGTTTTGCAGTTAACACCATCACATGCTTAAATTATCATCTACCATTAAAGAAAAAGAACTTTTCGTTTTGAATTTATGTCCTTTGTTTAGGTATTTATGTGTTGCAGACGCATCAGCCTATTATAGATTAATTATTAGATACAATAGAAAAAAAAAAAATTCGACTCTTTGAAGGGTGACGGTTTCTTTAATGAATGAATTTAGCAAAATTAATATCAGGCAAAGCAAAAGATTTCTGTTTAACTATGAAATTTAATGTTGTGGTATCGCCTCAGCGTCGTCACTCGCTCCCGCTCCCTCCTATAACTCAGTCCATATCCAGCTTGATTACAATTTATTACCTGTTTACGTGAACTTAGACAACAATCGTTGCAATTTCGCTTCGATTAAACTTGCAAATGTGTGGAAACTCCAGTTAAATGTTTATTTTTCTGTAACCATTAGACATAGCGGTTGTATGGGCGCGGCCTGCTTCAATCATATGAACTAAGCGGACATTGATTGTTGAATAATTGCAGTTAAAACGAAAATACGAATTATAAGTACTTAGGCTGGATCCAGTTTTCTAATATTCCTTTTTTATAATCGTTCTAATTTTAAAGATTGCTCGAAGCATCGTCAGTATTCGAACTCGTACCCTTTCGCTTATCGGTATAAGGCTCCATTAGATAATTACTACTATAATATATACACAAACATAGCACTTACGTAAGGTTACCATAAACACGACATATTATTTTTATCTCTATAATTACCGCCATAAAAGTACTAGGCGAGTATAAATTAGAAGGAGTATAACACAGCGGGACGCTCGCACTAGTTTCCTTTAATATTATGTTTGTCTGCAATGTGGTGTGGCCTGTTTACAACCCCTGTATATTACACTAGCGGACAGAAAAACAAGAAAGCTTTTATTTTTATTTAGCTACTTTAGATGCCAGATATTATGTACAAGAAATAATCTGTCATCAATGAAAAAGTAGTTTAAAGGGTGATTTTATCTCTTTAAATCTATCTTTGGCCTTTTGATTCAAAAAAATGATAACGTGAAATCGGGAACAACAACTTAAAACTTGAAAAAGCGCCGTTTTAACTAAATCGTGGGACTATAAAAAAGATGTTACCATTATAGATTTATATATTTCTCTTCTTTTTCCGAAATAAATATTATTTTATTTTTCTGTTAAAGAAATGTCAGTTATTTACGACCATATGGTCAAGACAATGCTAAAAGATTATAACCGTTAAAATACCGCTTGTTTCACAACTAACCAGTAAAAACAAGATTCACCCAAAAATTGATAGTCGATGTCTCGCAATAAATCTCAATTGTGACGTCACATGGCACTCCTTGACACATTATTAACATTAATGTGCTACGTGACTCTTGTGTTGAGGAAACTTGTTCTGTATAGTGTTAAATACAGCCTGACAATGATCAAAACCTTTTACTTCCGACCGGAAACATACGAAGTGTGATATTTGTTTAACTTTATTATTGTTGATCTGAGGAAGGTGAGAGCAGGGACACGTCTGGGACGCGTAGGTGTTGCAACTTTATTTGACAGTGAATGCAATGAGACTTATGTAACGACACGTAGGTACCAGATGATTTATTAAAATACTTATAACTTTGTTGATCTCACTTGTGATCTTAATATAATTAAATAAATTGTAAGGACATATTGATTCCTGACTCTTACGCGAATATTACTTGCCTAGCCCCAAACTAAGAAGAGAATCTATATACTATGGGTACGAAAGCATGGTTTGTTATATAACTTATTTTTTGTAAATACTAACTTATAGAATAATACACAAGACACGGCCAGACAAACACAAAAACACTTATGTTTATCACACAAATATTTATTTATGTCCTTGTCCTTTCGAAAAGCGCTATCTATCTAAAGCGCTATCTTTTAGTGAGATAGTTAATAATAGTACGTTTAACATAACATAAGCATATCATATTCTCATACTCATACCCTCACGCCTAGGGTAGGCGTGAGGGTATGAGTAGTAAGCAGAGGTGTACTAATGTTAACTGTGTTAACCCACAGTTCGCCGGTATGTATCGGTCCCAAGTAATAAGGGGTGAGTATATTGTCATTACCCGGGCACAGCTCCAAATTCCGAGGTGCAATTGGAAATTTCACAGGAAAACATGGAACTTGTTTCAAAAAAGCTTCAATGCCTTGAGCATCGCCGCAATGTCGCCTGTTTGTTTGTGTTCTACAGGATTCATTTTCGTTAGTGTGCTCTGTAACTTCACAACCTCGTTCCATCCTCCGCAGCATCGTCATTTACAGGGTGTAGTGCTGCCAAATGCACTCAAATGGATAATAAAAAAAAAACAATATCACTTTGCACGACGCGGGAATCGAACCCAGGACCTCAAGCATAGCAGTTGTATTTATAACCACGAGTCTAATAATTACACAAAGTATTTTTTCCTCCCAAAAAAAAAAACAATGTAGTCATTTTTATGTCCGCCATTGCCTCACAGTTACGTCCGGGGAACACGCGAGGGAAACGCGTTGTAAGTTTTTTTTTCAACAAACTTCCGCTACTAGTTAATAACTTTCATGATGTTTGTCTGAAGGCTTCGCTTGTTTTCGTGCATCGCTTCCAGCTAAGTTTGCCTTTCAGTAATGGGAAATAAACTGTGTGGGAAGATGGTTTTGGGAATTTTGTAGGTTATCGAAAAATTACTTTGCACCCTCTTCGGGCTTTGCCTGTATCTATCTATACTAACAATATAAAGTTGAAGAGTTTTTTTGTTTGTTTGAACATGTTAGTCTCTAAACTGTCCCAATAAACTATGCCAATCGGATTTGAAAAAAACGTTTTGCATTTCAGGAGCTGAGCAAACATGAAAAATTTGAAACCGGGGTCCACAGCTAATTCTTCTTCTTATAGTGACTATGGTTAAAACAATCAACGAGTAATATAAGACCACCTCAATAGCGGTAGGCGTGGCCAACGTCGTCCAACGTGCAGGTGTTCGTGCACAAGGGACACACCAATTGTTTGCTCTGGATCATAGCAGTCATATTGAATAAGGATCAATGTGACAATGTGATCAATGTGACAATGTGATCAATGTACCTAGCAGTGGAACTGTATAGGGTTTAATGATGATACATTTAACTACGTCAACAGAGGGTAATGTTTTTATAGTAATGGTACCTGAAGTTCTCTCTTCTATAATTTCTAGTTGAGATTTCAGACTGCGATACTTTTACAAAAAAACTAGTGGTATGACCATTGGACTGCAAAGTCGAAGGTCTCGAGTTCGAACCCAAGGCACGCACCTATGACTTTTCGAAATCATATGCGTATTAATAATTAATTATCGCTCGCTTAAACGGTGAATAAAAAACATCGTGAGGAAATCTGCATGCCTTAGAGATTTTCTCGACGGCGTGTGAAGTCTGCCAACCCGCACTAAGCCAGTGTGGTGGACAGGGTGGACTGTAGCCTAATCCCTCTCATCCTGTGAGAGGAGAACCGTGCCCAGCAGTGGAACTGTATATGGGTTAATGATGATACATTTAACTGCGTCAACAGAGGGTAATGTATTTGTAGTAAAGGTATAGTTCTCTCCTGTCTCTGATTTCTAGTTGAGGCAGTCAAAGATAAAAATTTTGAAAAGTCAAAACTAGTTGCACGGTTCCAAAACGTGGGTCTTGTGTGTCAAAAAGTGGGAGATTTCTGACTGCTATACTTTTACTAGATAAGTAAAAAAAAATACAAAAAATGTACACTGCATTCAAGGCAGGATAAGACTAGAATAACACAGAAGAAACAAGAAACCTTTTTGCCTATATTCAAGTACCTAACTAACACCTCAAAAACTGACGTTATTCGTCAGAAGTCGTATGCAAACCGTTTCCATCAATTCCGAGGTCGAAGGAATCAGTCATAACGTGTTTATGAATAAATAACGTATTTTCACCATTTTCGCCGCTCCGTCAATATCCGAACGTTGTTACTGAACATTTCAGTTACCTGTACTACAATTGGATTGAGGGATGCCCTTGTGGAAAATTGGAAGGATGCCGCGAGAGGTGCGTGAGGCGGCGGCGATTTTGAAACATAAATTTCACCGTATAAACAAAGCACCAAGCAACCGGTGGTCAATACTTAATCCAGTGAGATTGTAAACTGACCAAAAGTTGTGAAAAGCGATCAAAATTACAATATGACGTGTAGATTGCAGGATGAGGTCAATAAAAACGAAATAAATAGGTTTTCATCTCTTACGCAGTTCTTTTTCTTTATTTGAAAAAAAAAAAGTTGCTCCACACTAGAATTTTCTCCTGTAGCGTGGTTGCGTTTACAAACACACGTACAAACACCCAGACCCGGAATAACTACATGTAGATCATACAAATATTTGTTCCGTGTGGGGATCGAACCCACAACCCGTGGTGCAGAAGCCGATCGCTCAGCCACTACGCCAAACGTGTTGTCAAAGTTCGTTCTATATTTTGTATTTAAATCCAAATTTTATGTAATTCACGATAACTTTGACTTTGTTCATGCACGTTTGGTGTAGCGGTTACATTTGTCCTATCGTCGAGTTTGATTCCTTTCCGAGACAAATATTGTACGATCCACAAGCTAACCCGCTTCCCACAAGGCGGACTGTATGCTTGTTTGCCATCTAAGTGGTATAAAAACATAATCCGCGCTCGCTCCCGTCTCTCACTGTACCACGAATAGATTCCCATTGCCGGCGGCGCGGGTTATCCCATCAAATGCAGATTGATTTGCCTTTGACGTAGATTCGATGAGCAGGAATGACAGAAAATATTATAGAGGTGGTAAAGGTAAAGGGTTAGGCTGTCAATTACCATCAAATAAATGCCAAAGTTGGAACGTTAAAGTTTGATACTGAATGAAATATTGCAAAGAGGTTTTACGAAAAAGAAATCGAATTAAATGGTTTCTCGTTTTGAAATTGAGATAATGCCTAAATAAAAGTGTTCCAGAGTAAAAATTGGAGTGAATAAGTGGTCGGTAGCGTGACTGGCTCAACCAGTTCTCAGTTCGCAAAAAATGTGTTTTTTTTATTGAAATTCCTAGTTAAATTCTTAGTCGGACTTTCGAGTTATGCCCGGTTAATAGAACCAAAAGTTTATCTAAGCTCTGCCTAAGTCTTCGGGTAATGAAAGTATTTTACAATTGGATTTGCTTTTAAATTTCAGGGTTCAGACTTACATTTGTCTCTGATTTGTAAATATTACAATGATAGGGACTATTATGTCTACCACTAATATGCATATACATCTGAATGTAATCTGTAAAGTAAGAAAGAAAGAAAAGAAATACACGACACACTTTTGATGAATTAAAATACAATATATAGGTATTTACCATATTATTTATCACGATATGCAATACTTAATTTTTGTCACATCCCAAAGAAATGTATTTATTGTAAAAACTTATTATATTTTTTATTCTTATCCATATTCGTAGATTCCCTGACCAGTAACAAGGTTTACGTTCGTCGAGTGGGTGCGACTCGACTTTCACGCTACCACAGTCAGGGGCACGGCAGATCAATCCTATCAACGGCAGTGGGATGATATCTAGTAACATGGTTAATGGTTATGTGTTTAAGTGAATTACCTACTTTCCAGGTAATTTCGTCTATATATATACATACTTAGGTACATTTTAATAGCGCACCCAAAACTAATGCAAAGTAGAACTTTAAACACGTGAACTGTAAACAGTATAATATATTATATTATACTGTTAGAATTCTACTTTATTATGAACTGCACTGTCCAGTCAGAAGTCAAAATAATTTATTCCAGATAGCCTATAGTAGGTAGTAGTTTTTGAACGTCATTTTAGGCCGTTCATATTAGGCCCCAAAATGAACGGCCTTTACCACCTTCTAGTGTTTTAGCTGGGAAGAAGAAGCGGCACAACAAACTCCCCAGCAACATAATTTCTGTGTTGTAATTTACTCATATGTAGCGGTAAAATTATATAAAACTAAATTTTAATATGAAGTCTAAATTTATAACCGAATCTCATACTAATTCTGACTGATTTTCGGAGTCAAAATTGTTTTTGACCAGTTATGTGCTTTCCTGCAATATACTTAAGTAGAATATAATAACAATAATTTATTTATAATTATAGAAATACTAAACATAAATCAACAGTTAGTTTTCAGTTATGACGAAATGACTTATAGCACCCTTAAGTAAGTCGTTCACCCGCTCAGCCCTAATGCTGTGTAATCTGCCTGAATAATCTGAACTACTGTTGGATATCGCGGCTGTTAGTCGAGATGGTTAATTTAAACCGACTGGTTGTTAGTGAACTAATGAACCGGAGGATGTTGGTAGATACCCTTATCTGAGTAGGGTGGCCGCGTGGTGGGACGGTTTGGGACTTTCACGGACTGAAATATTAATCTTATAAAGTCGAAATGTTTTTTATGTGAGGTTTGGTTAAGCAGTAACTTAAGTATGTAACTTAAATATATATAACATAAGAACTATTGTAGATTAAAGCGACAATCAATTTTCTTGCCTAAAACATGTCAAACAGCGACGTATTGGATTGTATTGTGTTAGCAACATTTTTTTAATATAGAATGTTACGAACTTCTTTACAAAACCAATGGAACTTATTTTTTACTCGGTAACATCAGGCTTTGGCGTAATAATGTACACATTCGTTTAGGAGGCGAACAAAACCCAACTGTAGGCTGCTACTGAAAACTATTTCAGAAAAAAGCTAGTAACACTGTCCGACATGTTTTTCTTACAGTACCTACGGAAAATTTTCATGCATCGTTTGCCACCTGAGGCAAGGTATGTTGGACTCGTTAGAAAAGTTTAGGAAGTTTTCGTCAGTTAAAAAATACCGGCGGCAATCTAGCATTATAAATTCAAAACATTGACACGTCACAAACAATTTTTCTGTATGCTAATTTATTAGAAGACTAGCTTATGTCCGCGACTTCGTCTGCGTCGAAAAGTTACTTTTAATTATCATTGTAATTTGGCTAATTAACTCAAAATCGTTATAAATTATAGCCTATATGGTATTCTGATGTATAAATAATAATACTGTACATTTTCATCAAAATCCGTTCAGTAGTTTTAGCGTGAAAGAGTAACAAACATCCATCCATCCTCACAAACTTTCACATTTATAATATTAGTAGGATAGATTAAAAAATAATCATTTATCCAGAAATATGTGATGAAAGTGAATTATCCCAGTGTTCTACTGAACACAAAGACACCGTATTGGGGTATTTCGGTACATTAGAGCCCAAACATTATGCGACTTATCTCCCTGGTATACCGACCGCTGGATAAACGTATACCGTCTTGATGACATTGTCTTCAGCATACCTTACAAACTTCAAGAGTTACTGATAGTATCAGCTGGTGTTTGATTAATGAAAGACTGTCACTATTGAGACTAAATATTTTTGTATAATTTATACATAATCCAGTATAAAACATAACACACAATATCATTACGTGTGCTGCCATTATCCGTGGAAAAATCGAGAATTTCATAGAAATACCTCAATAATAGTTTGCTCGACCTGGGAATCCAACTCAGGACCTCAAGTGTCAGTTACTTAGTGTACTAGTTACTAGTTGTAAGTTGAAAAAACTAATGCTCAATCAATGAGATTTCTCAAACGAGTGCTCATTCAAAAAAACATGTATTGCTTGTCTTTTAAAGTTCAAACGGCAAGTACAAACGTTTCGTAAATCCACGAAAAGGTTGGTACTTTAACTGCAACCAAATCTAACAATAAAGTAATGGGTCGGTATTGCAACAAGCCGCGCAGGCGCAGGTACCAGCGAGCACGAGCGCCGCTGACCTTTGTGTCACTCGATACCGTTCATGATGAACTGGATTCGTTGTTAAAATGTTCTAAAGTGTTGAAATAAAACTACTTTTACGGATTTTATCGCGTTATATTATTAATCCCGACGTTTCAGACCATTTACATCGTCCATAGTCACGGGTAGACTAAGGTCACTACCTTAGTCTACCCGTGACTATGGCTAGACACCCACTGGTGTCTTGATGTTATAATTACTGCCAATAACAAAAATGTAGGGTAGCTATACCCAAAATTTTTGATATTGGCTATCCGATTCTCGCAGAATGACCTCACCGTATCTTTTGCGTAAAAAGTAGTTTTATTTCACTGTCTAATATTCGCTCTAGTGTCAAAAAACATAATGTTCTAGTGTGTTATTTTATGCTTACTGACGGTTTCAATGTAATAATATTTATAATAATAATATTTTTGGGACATTTTTACACAACACCGCCTAGTCCCAAACTAAGCAGAGCTTGTACTATGGGTACTAGACAATGGATATAATACTTATATACTTTTTTTTTGTAAATACATACTTATAATAGATAAGAAACACCCAGACAAACACAAATACTCATGTTTTATCCACACAAATATTTGTGTCCTGTGGGAATCGAACCCACGACCCTATGATCTCCAGTCCGGCACTCGAACCGCTAGACCACAGAGGTCGTCAAATATGTAGTCTTTGCTAAAACACCTTTGCCAAACCCTTCGAAGAGTTCCGGAAAACTTGAAGTGTATGTGAACGTATATTGTCCCAAACAATATTTTAGTTAACATGTTATTAAAGTGATACAATTATTTGTAATTATTACATATCAAAATGTCAATATTAATATTGGGCTTAACTTCCTTTTAGACCTTTGAAGGGCCTTTGCGAGCAATTTCAAGTGTCAGAACCACTAAATCTCACGTAATCAGAACGCATTATGTCTGTGACATTTGAACTGTACCATTTATGAAATGTCAAACAATTTAAAAAAACTTTCCTCGCCTTTAATAATGTCATAAACATTGAAATAAAACCATTAAACGATTTAATTGCAAACTACCTTCGTATGTAGGGCGTGGCCCGACATTTGTTAAGGTTCAATTGAACTTTTGATGTTGCGAAAACAAGCAGCGTAGTGTTGTACCACTCCGGAATTATAAGGAAATTGCGGGATTCGTTATCGCGGGATTTAATGGGGGACTTAGTAATAAGCAACTCAATTTAATGGCAGTCTTAGGTAAGCAACTTCGTTATTTCCATCCCTCCTGTTACGTTGTGGTGGGGAAAGCTAATCCTCTCATTTGACTTCTGAGCAAGCTTAGGTAAGTACGCGGTAACTTAATTATTGCACCACCAAATACAACCAATAAATGGAGCTCACTAAATAATGGTTGACATACATGCTGACTAAGGTATGCGTGCCGTCAGTTGAGACTGGTCATTTGGTCAACTCAAAGCTGCTATGGCTCTTTTTTCAAAAGGCTAGTTCAGATTTTGCTCTAGGTACAATGTAAAATACTTACATTGGTAATACACTGGTAAGCGTGAATATTATTCATGCCTGGACACTGAGATTGTTTCGGTGTTCCTCCTCAGAAGTCGTCAACTAGTATCAAATATTTACTTGTAAAAGTGTCTTTAAAATATCTATTTAGACAAATAAATATCATATTTCTCTTCACAGCTCCTCTTTACAGCCGTAAAGTTGTATGAAAATCCAACTGAAAATACGACATTTCTTTTTTATACAGATAAAGTGTTGAATTAAGATAAAGCAAAAGGAAGCTAAATCCAAATTCTTACTACATAAATATCTAGCAAGTTTATTTAACTTATGATAACAAAACCTTTAAGGTACCCGTAGTCACCACAAGTTTACAGATTAAAAACTCGTGTGGTTTTGAGTCAAATGCACATTAGTAATCCGTCACTTTCTCCCCTTAGTGAACAATCTACTGTTATCAATACTTAAATTCAACATAACGTAAATAACAAAACGTAATACTTACCTCTCGGAGATCTTCTCCAAACTTCCCAATGGCACTTAATTTTGCCACATCACTAGCGACCTATGCTCCTCACGGATATTATTTGGGAGGGTAGTAATAAATCAGCTGTATGGCTCCCGAACGTTTCCACTACATCGGCTCCGGGGCGCGGCGAATTAAGCACAGTGTATAAACCTTTATAATTATTAATATTATAACAGATATAGTAGATAATGGCGACTGTATCTAATTGAAATTATGGTTATGTTTGTTTGTTTTGTTAGATATGGTCGAAAGCATGACTTTTGAAGTTCTGCATCGAATTTATTGGTTCGAGAGAGGGTCAACTGGTATGAATAAGTTTCCTGTGACACATGAAACAAATAACTTCTATGCGGAACTAAAAAAGTATAAAATATTAATAATGTAACATTTGCTCTCTGAGGCACGGCGGGATCACGATGTTTTAAGAATGGTCACCCATCCGTGGCAAGCAGGTCGGTTGATCAGCGTAGTTATGACTTAGCCACGAGCCCCTCTTTGTTATACTTCTACAACAAAACATTTAATAAAAAAATTGAATAAAATAAAACGTCAGTTTAGGTACCTACTTATTATGTTATTACATTCACGTGAAATGAGAAAGTGAAAGATAAGGTATACAAAGATTTAACCCAAAAACATAATCCTACGTTTATTACAGTTGTGCAAACGACCGTATGTCCCTACCCTAAGGTTACCAGTTACCATGGCAACGGGAGGAAGCGCCTATGATTGATATTGTTACTACGGGAAAGCTTTTAGACGATAGCCCGTTATAGCCTCGCCTTGTTGGCTATATGGCTAACGCGTTACTTGGAATAGTAGCGATAGGCTTTTTTAGTGTTTTGGTAAAGATAAAGATTAGAGAACAAAGGATGCGAAAGATAGGATTCTTTTGATAGTTGTTGCGATGGTAAGAGATTAAACTTAAGTACCTACAGTTTGGTCTGAATGATAATGGTGATGTTTGTATGTATACTTTAATGAATCATGTAGTAGGTAGAAATGAGAAGAATACAATTTCTTTTTTGTACTTTACTTTAAAGAACTCAATTACATTGGACAAAATGTGGATCGAACTCGCACAGCGAATACTATAACAAAGACTAATGAGGCAGTTTTAGGATCGTAAATTAAATTAGTATTTGTTATACTCTTGTTTACATCATAAACCACAACATTACCAACACTATTTACTAAGTAAAACAATAATACATAACTCATGCCATTTGTAAATCAAGCGACGACTTGCGATGAAAACGACGTAAGCGCCACTACCTTTGTTCGTGCTAATTCTATTGCATATCACACCACTATTTATTTAAATTACAATATGTAGGTACTAGTATCTCTTTTTGACAACCAAAATCATCTTAATCTCCATCATCCTTGTTTTTTAGTGTGAAATATTCTCATGCGTCGTCTGTTACAGGTGGCAGTAGCGGTGTTCTCTTTCCGACTAAAAACGGCAATTGTCTCCCCTCCAATAACACCACGGCCATGGGATTTTTAACATTTACCGAGCCTTATCCAACTATGTTGGGCTCAGTTTATATTCTAATGACATGCGACTAAATATCAGTATTTTATACGAAACGAGTGCTAATCTTGGCAACCCAATTGTTAGGCAGTACCGATATCCTAATGATAGACTGATTGTTAAGCTTTTCGAACTTCTTCTGTCTAATTTTCAAAAAAACATTTAAACATTCTGATTGTCATAGTTTGACAGTTGAGACCGATCTCTTAATATACTCTCCTACTCACGGTGTGGTCTCGATGTGAAGGCACTTAGTGGTTGCCCATCACGCTGAAACCAAGCAATTTAACAAGGCTAGTTTTACACAACTAAGTAATTCTCTTTAGACTTTGTCTTTTGTTTAAGAGACAGTGAAACTTCATTATGCCGTAGACAACAGATTAGCATTACTGTCGCTTAGGCTCTTTTGGCCGAAGGAATGGATATGTTTATATTATTCAGTTTCAACCAAACTGTTTACCTACGGTTGCCTAATGTAATGTTTAGGTCTCATTTCCGACCTAGATTTACTACAGTTATGCTAAAAACCTTGGACTTTTAATTTATTGTCGCTTGCACAGTATGCAATGCTAGGGCGTTGAACTGAAACTCGACTCGTATTACTTAATACGTAGGTAATTATTATGTAATTTCTTGATTTATTAATGTATAATATAGGCGGTTAAATATCTCTCGTTAGATTAGTAGAGGTTCGAGGTTAAGTTGTGATAGTTGGGTTAATCTTTGCATAGGTGACGATCGAGATATCGTTACAATTCAATGTTTCTACCTAGTTTTGGATATGATTATTTTATCCCTTAATCTTGACGAAACTACTTCATGTACCTAAATAAATTTTATCTCACAGATATTTTATAAGTACTGCTATAATCATCCTCCGAGCTTTTTTCCCAACTATGTAGGTATTAGCTTCCAGTAGGTCGTAGTAGACGGTGAATGCTCTGACTCTATGTTTATAAATGCTGGTGTCCCTCAAGGCTGTGTACTATCGCCTACTCTATTCCTCCTCCATATCAATGACCTGTTGCAAACCTGCGGCATTCATTGTTATGCGGATGACAGCACAGGCGATACTTTCTATACCGGCCGCGCTAACATTTCTCGGGAAAACGTCATCGAGAGCCGAAACAAACTTGTGTCTGAAATTGAGACCATTTTAGAAAAAGTCTCAGAGTGGGGCAGACTTAATTTGGTCCAATTTAATCCCACAAAGACGCAAGCTTGCGTATTCACCGCCAAAAAACTGCCGTTGGTAATTTCACCTCGTTTTGAGAGCATCCCCTTAACTGCCTCAACCAGTATTGGAATACTTGGTGTCGACATATCGAATGAAGTCCAATTCCGCGGTCATTTAGAGGGCAAGGCTAAATTAGCCTCAAAGAAGCTTGGCGTGCTCAGTAGATCGAGACGGTATTTCACTCCGGCCCACCGCCTACTACTTTATAAGGCGCAGGTCCGGCCCCATATGGAATACTGTTCGCATCTCTGGGCAGGGGCACCCCAGTACCAACTTCTCCCTCTGGACCGCATCCAACGGAGAGCGATTCGTCGACTGCCAAGATATTTCAAACCGGCTAGACCCCTTGGCGCTGCGTAGAGATGTGGCCTCGCTATGCATCTTCTATCGCATGTACTATGGGGAATGCTCCGAGGAATTGTTCGGATTGATCCCTGCTGCTACTTTCCGCCATCGTTCCACGCGACAGCAGTTCCATCCACATCATCTCGATGGTTGGCAGTCCACTACTGGGCGTTTCTCTAGAAACTTTCTGCCTCGCACAACTAAACTGTGGAATGAACTGTCGCCTGCAGTATTTCCGGACCAATATGACCTTCAAACCTTCAAGAAAAGAGCGTACTCCCTTTTAAAGGCCGGCAACGCGCTTGTGACTCCTCTGGTGTTGCGGGTGTCCATGGGCGGCGGAAATCGCTTACCATCAGGCGATCCGTCTGCTCGATTGCCACCTATCCCATAAAAAAGTCCTAACTAGATGCGACTGAATATCAGTATTTTACACGTAGTGACTACTATCAATTTCTGGGTAATACCAATATCTTATAATATAATGGTTATACAGGGTGTTACAAAACTACCGTAAAGCTGAGAGGAGGTTAAATGAGGCCTTATAAGAGTCCATTAACAATATTTAAGAACCGTAATAAAGCTGTATAACATACCCCAAAAAAAGGAAAACAACAACATTTATTAACGAAAAGTAGAAAAACTATTAAAGTAGACAATTATTAGGTAAAATTAGTACGTAGGCCTTTCTGTTAAATAATCTGGTTCCCTGACATGACAGCTGACAAAATTTTTGGCTTTGATAATTAATTATATTTTTTACGGGGTATTTGGTAACACGTTGTATAATGGTTGTCAGGTTTTTTTAGGCATCTGACTACTACTAAAGATTGTCATAGGTGTTCGTATGACAACCGGAGAGCTCTCTCCAGAGAACTCTCCGAGATACGAAGGGGTCTTTATTTGTTAAGAATGATCACCCATCCACAGACTTACCGCGGCTAGCACAGCTTAAAATTGCAGATCAGTTGATCAGTGTAGTTATAATTTAGCCAAGAGCCCAGGTACTAAAATGAGAAATAAAATAATTTTAAGTCTGAAAATGTTCACGTGGTTTTCTATCATTTTCTAAATCTTTTCACTAACTAGGTTTTTAGTTAAAGATAGTCACTAGAATAACTCTTAAATAGTTATACTGTATAGTGCTACTAGAGGTTACCTGAGGAAGTAAGTTGACCGTACAAAAATTTGACACATACTTTTAGGATTTTACCTCACCAAACACCTGGGGTCCAAGACTTTATTGTGTCAAAATGTTTGACAATTATGTCTACGAAAACTATCAGTCCTTATATATTTTATTAGTTAGTGCCACTGAATGACCATTGGGCCCCTGGTTAAACAACTGGTAAATTTCTTTTAATGTTAATAAACGCGATGGTAGCCACGCTGTCAAAGCCTGTTGCACTATAAAATTAGTAACAAAATGTAAATTCAAATGTGACAGACGACTTAAACTTGACGCTCTTCTTATCCCCTTACATCAAAAGGGCGTTCTCCACCCGCACATACGACAAGACATAAGTGATCGCTTACAAAATCACTTTATCATCGGATCACCTTGAAATTAACACCGATGTCATTGTAGGTATACACTACACAAGAAAAACATAGAAGGTTAGATGGATTTAAATGATTAAATTAATTCGCTTCACTCGAAAAAAATGTAATAATAATATCTGGCGTTCACTAAAAGAGGTTCACGCCAAGCAGTGGATGATGATTATGATGATGACGACTCGAAAAATAGAATGGGAATATATACCCCTCGAATTTAAAAATTCATAAGTACCTTTGTATTCCTTTCGCTTCGTCCAAGTTCATACATCTTGTTATCTACGCATCTGACCTTTTTGAAGGATTGATTAACCAATAAGGTCGCAGTATGTTAAAAGAAAAAGAATTGATGTTTAAATGTTTTTTCTAGAGTTCTCGTACCCTTGGACCCTTGGTGACATATGGCCCTAAATAAATAAAAATAAGTAGAGAGTTACTACAAGTTTCTTAAACAGTTTTACCCAGGGGAACATTTTAAGAAACTTTCAGATACCAATAACTATATAAAACCAATTTGTGTTCTAGTCCTTGTGAGTTATTTTTTTGTAATTATTTACACAGTGTCCCTCTCGGTGGACATTCTGAATATATTCTGTAATGTTGTTTGCATAACCCGCTCATACATAATAATATAATGGCCATGCAAACGATTATGTAATGTACCATGATTATTACAAGATTATTGTGTTCATCCTTATTTATAAACAGTTGTCGAATGTCCAGTGATATGCCACGGCCTGCCAACTCATAGGTCTCCAGTTCACATCCAAGGAACTCTGACTTTTCATAATCATAATGTAATAATTTTGGTTTAATACGCAATGGCCATTATCAGTATTAGTAAATAGGTTCATGTGTTCATGATGACTGGAATCCTGTCTGTAGAATCCAATGATCTTGGTGATTGTAGGTCCTAGCTATTGTACTCACAGAACTATCCAAATGTCTCATTTCTACATAGTAAAACTCTAACACTGACTGACTGACATGACAAATCTCAAAACGGTGCGCTTAGAAGCTTGGAATTTTAGAAAGAAGGCCTATAATATTGGGTTCTTTCTAAGAGATTGGGAAAAAACAGGATCATCTGACACCGCGGGTACACAGCTAGTATATATAAAGAACAAAGACGGCAAAAGTAAAAAATATATATTATGTGGCTTCCTTTTTATTATACTTACTCTAATTAACTAAATAAGTATTTACTCATATTAACTTTTATTGTTTTAAGAACTTGAAATTCAAATATTTAACTTACTTTAAAAAAGAGCCAGGAAACAGAATAACAACAACAAAGGAAATTTGAAAAATTTAATTCATAAATAAATATGAAAATTAATTAAAGACATGTTTATGATACATAACTCAATGTTAAAATCCGATAAGTTTAAAACACAATAATATAATGTTTACTACGGTATTAATAAAACTGACCTCTTGGGAACTAAGGTCGTTTGGTACCTATAAAGCTGTCTATTCACTATGCGTTTAATTCCCTTTAAACAATAACTTAAGCAGTTGCTATATCTCTCAGAAGGCTTGGTAGAGAGTCATGTTATGAGGTCATATTACATGCTCTATATTATGGGTTTGTACATTATATTTCTAGCGCTAACATCTTTAATCGATAATAGATCCAATTATTAAATTATTATCAAAAAGTTTAAGTTGCTGCTTTGTTATTACTGATCAGAGCATATGTGCTCGAGGTATTTATTTTGCTATGCTTCAAATTATGCAGTTTCCTAAAAAAAAAAAAACAGACGCCCTTTAAGAAGCCTTTTTAGGGAGTGGAAATACTCATATATCCACTCAGCATAGCTTGGTGAAAATAATGCTAACATATTAAATTATGACCCCGCGAACTTTTTTTTGTAGTTCTAGAATCTTGACATATCGTCCGTGGCCAGGAGATTAGTGACAGCGTATGTTGACCTTGTACTAAATAAAAACCTTTCTCTTCTCTTGCCCTATACCTATGGTAGAAGCTGTTTGATTAGTTCCCCCACGATCCCTATGCCCCGTGACCCCTGCGATGTTAAGACTTCGCAGCTCGTGTTGTCGCATTGTGAATGTCCATTCTTACTTTTGCACGTAGGAGTGTCTGTAAAAGGCATTGCCTTGGCTTCACGATAATTTGTTAGCTTTAACGAAAATATTATGGTTTCCCTTTGAACTGAAGAAGGTAAATAATTGCACATTACTGATTATACCAGTCGACGCATCGATTTTATCGTTGCAATAAAATCGATGTATCTATTGACTTATATAGTCACGTCACTTTCAAGGATCTTTAATGGATCAGTTATAATTATGCTCAGGCTGCCTTAATTGCTCTAGTAATTGCAAGCGTGGTTGCTGAGGTGCTGGATTCGATCTCCAGTATGCTCTAAGTGTAACTGGGTTTATCTTTTACCGAGATTCTCAGTAGCAGCTCAGATTGATGATTTGTGCTGGGTTAATTCCAATAGGTTCGTCTTGTATACCCGTAACGCTTTAGGAATATAGGCATGATTTGATTGCTAAAAAGAAACCCACGTTTTAATTGTACTATCACTGAAATAAGTGATCTAAATTGGTATCTGGAGTAGCGACTAACCAAAAATTTTACTATCAGAATTTTTGTAACCACTGGCTTACATAGGTTAAAGCACAAAAATGTATACCCAGTGGTCCAGGTCCAGAGTCATTTCAACTGAATTAGAAACCTCAACAGAATCATTCATCCTCTGAACCTTAAACTAATTTAACTATATTGAGGTTGACTTTCAGTCAAACCAGATGCAGCTGAATATCAGTATTTTACACGAAACGACTGCCATCAGACCTCCGCAACACAATTATCTGCGTAATACTGATATCCTGAGGATAGATCAGTTGTAAGCCTTTTTTTAGGATCAAGCGAATCCGCGCGAAAGCGAAAGCGATCGAGTGCATTGTCAAGAAAAATATATCGGTAAGATATAATTCCACTTTCCTTGCATAATTTAAATCGAAATAAAACTTGTTTTGAAATAAGTTTTTGTAGAATCTTTCCCCTATATATCCAACATTTAAACGTAACACAATCCAACATGTAAGTACCCTGGGATAGTGATAAATCAGCTGATTCCTTTCAACCCTTTACTGCTGCTCCATTCAATACATTTCCATTATACGGACACTACAAGTGAAATCGGGTCAAAAGGACAACTTACAAGAATTATAAATCCTACATCTTTATTATTTCACAACTGCGAACACAGGACGCTATCCATCGATGCGTGAAGCTATAAATTGTGAAGGCAGGCACGCTTGTCAGCGAGTAATGTATTGCAGCCAGCGGAGAAAGGCCTTTTATTACGTTACGTTAGGATTTACTTACATGAGTTATGGTTTGACGGCATTTGCATTAATGAAGGGACCGCATGATTGGTTAGAAAGAGATGGGAATACAGAAATTGGGAGGAGGGTACGGGATGGGGAATGGATAATGCATTTTGGTCTAACAAGAATTGGATCTTTATGCAAATGGAGGATATTGAGACAATATCCTCGATAGTGATATTTCAATTTAGTTTTAGGGTTCAATTTCAGGATAAGTATGCATAGGTATCTACTTAAATAGGGTAGTTGACTGGTGTTTGATTTGATACAAGAGTTAGATATTGGCGGGGATTAACAAATGAGTTTTATTGATTGAGAATTTGGTCGGTATTTTCTGCCCTAATACCAAAAAAAAAAAAAATTAGCACAGAATTTGTAGAGCCCACTTCTTAATTTTTGCATCAATTTTAATTTAAGAAATATTAAAATTAGTTCTCTGATGATCTCTCTGAAAATTCCGATAGATACCTATACCTATTATTCGTAAAACATTGATATCGATGACAGATGTCAGAATAATGTCAGCGATTCTCAGCGATTTTTCGGGCAGTTTCTATTTTATTTATTTATTTACTTTAAATAACACGGTTTACAACTAATTACAATAATCAAAGAGGACAGAATAACAAAAAATATAGAAATATAGGTTCGAATCCTGCCCGCGGTCCAATTTTTCCTTTTCTAAATAACTTTAAAATCTTAGCATGGAAAATGCCAAAAATATACAAAAAGATAAAAAATATAGAATTTAAAATTAAAACAAAACTAAGATTAAACACTAAGGCTAGCTACACTCACAGAACTTAAGGTACAGTCAACAAAAGAGATTGGTATACAGGTAGCGAACGAAATCTGCATCTTTACAGATTGTGATTTAAATAATTACCCGTCAAAGGGTTCTATGTGTAGCAGCTTACAATACCTGCGTTTTGACACATATTGCGGGATACATTATTACACAATCTTTAACAAAACATAGATGTTTAATTATCTGCCTGTATACCTAACTCTTTTGTCGACCTTACGTGATCATTATTACATTATATTAGCACTCCGTCCTGCTGCCATCGATATTAATGTTTTACGAAGTAACTAGTTACGAAGTTCTTATAGGTCAAGCTATCCAAAACTGTCAAACTTTCCCAATCAAATGTGATTTTTATGATTGTGTTAAAGTTGAAAATCTATCACAGAAATTTGAGAGATTGGGGTAGCTTGATATGCTGGCCTCTGTACCTAGTTTTATAATATAAATACGTATTTCGACAAATATTCGAAACAAGAATAATTTACTCGGGGCTTGTTTTATGTAGATACTTTACTTTTATTCATCTCATGAACATGTATATAACAGTGTTTCTTTAATACCTCGCGAACTATTGGTATATATTAGTACGCCTCTGCTTAACCCTACAGACGTGACGGTATGTTATGTGTCAGGATAACAAAGATTACAAAAACATGACATTGTTTTCAAGATCCCAAGCGGAAACAAACTCGCTGACACAGCTCAAACTCCCTGAGCTAACATAATCCGCTTATTTTGCTCAAAAACTGGGCTACGTGTTTTAAGGACAAAGATATGGCCACCGTTTTCTTCATAACACGCGAAATAGGAGCTAACAAACAACACGTCATGATTGGGTAAGTCATTCAATTTTCTTGTTTATCTTTAAACAATAGTAATTCTACACTATGGCTGTCTCTTTCGCTCTTGTAATGTGCATCCGTTCTGTATATAGACCTTTGTTACTAATTACAAATTGTGAGGATGTATTGATTGGTTCACTTTGTAATCTGACTGAGTGAGTATGTGATTTAGCTTCTTTTTTGTTATAATATTTTAGGTGGCAAACAAGCATACTGCTCACCTGATGGTAAGCGTAGCCTATAGACACTTGCAACACCAGGAATATCACTTGCGCGTTGCCGACCCTGTATTGAAAGAGGAATAGTGGCGTTGGCAGTATAAGAGTCAAAGTCCTCCCACTGCCAACACAACGCTTCCTTGAGGAGCATTTTCAACCTTGTTCTCCGTTATGAATACAACACAGCTCAAAGTAGTATTATTTCACTCCGATTTTCTGCAAGGGAGAGGTTCCCCAGTTGCGCAGCTCCAATTTGAGTGGAATTACTCCCACTATGCCCTACCTCTCTTAAAGCTTACTGAAGTCTTAAATATGCTGGTGATAAGATCGCACTTACGAGTAGTGATAGCCTAGTAATATGAACATTGGGCTGCCAAGTCAAAGATCTCGAGTTCAAATCCAAGGCATGCACGTCAGTCTTTTAGAATTCATATATTTATGCGTATTAATAATGAATATCACTCACACAATTAAACGGCAAAAGGAAACATCGTGAGGAAACCTGCATGCCTTAGAGATTTTTCTCGAAGGTGTGTGAAGTCTGCCAACTCGCACTAGGCCAGCGTGGTGGACTATAGCCTAATCCCTCTTAATCTAAGAGGAGACCCGTGCCCAGCAGTGGGACAGTATATGGGTTGATGATGAAGATCGCTCTTATTTTATTTCTGATGAATATGTAATTATCACTTTTTTATATAATTACGTTGTGCAAGACTTGGATTTAATGGGTATAATTTTATGAGTAGGTACAATTTTTCACATACATTAACGCACACAGATTTCAAGACTTAAACATTTCGATGCCTCCAACCGATGGGGTTTGCCGAGCCATGTCCAGCTGACCCACATTAAAAACCCCTCCAAACATTCACCCAGCATTTTTTATCCCAAAAAAGCTTCAGAAAATAGATTCCGTTTTCCCCCGTTTCCTCCACTTACGTTTCCAATTAATTATTAAGTAATCCCCGAAGTAGAGTACAAACAACGTTCCATTTGTCCCCCACCCTCCACAGGCCTCCAGAACATGGTAACCTTGTGATATTTCATAAGTATTGGTTAGGGTCGTTTAGCTGAGACAATCTTGCTAAGGTTGCCATCGCATCGAGAGCGATGCTGCGGAATGCGATATTCCCGCAGTAAAAGTATAAATATTATTAAGAACGTTTAACTGATATGATAACCTTGAAGAATATATGAGTACAAAAGCAAACTCTAAAGTAATGTTCATAAATTTTTTAGGGTCACGTAAGCTTCTGTCATATTATCTTGCATAGAGTTGTTGATAGGTGCAACGCAGCTGTATCTCCCATTTCCGGGTTTGTGTTGTAGTTCCACAATTAAATATACTTCTCAGGTAGGGATGGGGTGGGGTGGTACCACCGCCAAATATTCTGGCGCTAAGCAATAATGTGCTAAATAATCTCTCAAGATGAAAATACTGGTCTGAATGAGACTACTGGTCTTGCTAGCGTCTATAGGCTGCGGTTGCCGCTTACCATCAGGTGGCCCGTTTGTTTCTTTTTTAGCTAGAATAAAAAGTATTTTTTTATGTCTCGCAGCGATCTTAGCTCGGTGTGCTAGCAGCTTTATAGTCCCTCCAGCTTCGTACTACGCATGACTGGTACTTATGGTGTTACGAATGGTTATAGCCTGGTTCCGGGCGGTTTGCTTAAAATGTGTAAGCGGGTTTGGATGTTCTGTGAGATTATATGATCCGATGGAAAAAGCGTAATGATATTCGGTAGCCTTATGTCGAAAAGCGTTAGTAATCGATAGATGTTTGCGTATTTGTATAAATAAATAAATATTTTGGGACATTTTACACAACACCATCTAGTCCCAAATTAAGCAGAGCTTGTACCATGGGTACTAAACAATGGATATCCTACTTATATACCTTTTTTATATAAAGTACTTTTTATTTTTACATAACAAAGTAGGTATTCTTTGTTATGTAAAAACTGCCTCATTAGTTTTGTTGTCGTAAGTGCGACTGCTACGCTAGAAGTCCTAGGTTCGATTCCCGGGTCGAGTAAGGTGTTGTTGGGTTTTTCTATGAAATGTTCCGTAGCAGAGGGTCTACTCCTTATCTCCGTCAACGAAGTTACGAGCCGTTCGAAAGTTCTCCGAAACTTCGGAGTCCGATAAAACAAGTGTCAAATTCTATTTTTCGTACGTGTAAAAACACATCGAGAGAAGGGACAACTGTCAATTTGTGTTGTCATTCATTTTTAGTTCGGGCCCCGAACGAATCATCCGTCCGTAGGTGATACGGAGTAGGAAACGCCCGTAACGAAGGTCGAAACTACGGACTTCGTGCTTAGGGAGTAGAACCCCTACTTGGAGTTTGGCGCAAAACATGATCTAAACATACAAGCTATGGGTGTACATTAGGACACCTTTGCAGGAACTTTTGGGAAAATAGGCGTGATGAATACAAATACAAATGAAATGAAATTTTGCGTTATGGCTTCATTCTATCTCCAATTTTCTTATAAACAACTGTAAATAAAACAAAGGACAATACAAATATCTCAATCAGGATAACATAATCTATTTACTGGTCAAACATGACCATTTAGAATCACGTCTGGACATATTAACGATTATCCTTAATGATTGGTGTACATATAATAATATTTGTATGCGTAGTGTCGTACAAGGAAATCAAAACAACCCGTGTCGGCTTTAGGCGGAAGTTGGTAGCTTAGCAACAGTGGTGAAGGAAGTCTGATGCCATAGCTAATGTATATATACTAATACATTATCGTCACTTCCTGAAACACTTCCTATATACGTACGTACGGTGATATTTTCTACATACATACATACACTCACGCTTTTTCCCATGGGGGTAGGCAAAAATTAAGAACACGACCTGCCATGATTCTTGCATACTTTCGCTTGATCCTCATTCATACATCTGGTCATACACACGCCGGTTGTGAGGACCTTTTTAATTTGTGATATTTTCTATTAATATATCTACTTAATACACAAAGTATTAAGGGTAATTTTTGTTATTTATTTACGGCTATTTTATTTATTTATTTTATTTATTTATGAATACAAACGGTTACACACTATTCTTAATAAATAAGTTATAACTAATACGATTTGTCAATGAGTAACCCACATCGTTATCAACGTCTCAGTAAATATATACTAAAGTATCAGTGCGAGCGCAGTCGGTCCATTGTGATCGCTACTTATTGTGTTAGAGCTCACCGCTAAACCCTGCGATTACTATAAACTGCATTATTTACCCAGGGGTCATCTCCTCTATTTCATCTGGGCTTACGATATGGTTCCCTAGATAAGTACTGCGCTTGTGTATTATAATTAGCGATCCGTATTCCCCCAGGAGGTGAAGTGGCGTTTCATCAGCCTCCTCAAAACGGGCGTTCACATGTCACTCAGCCTTAAGATGAAATGTTAACCATCAGAAAGTTTTAAGTCATATCATATCATATTTATTGGTTTGAAGACTGCGGAATGTATGAGATATTGTGAGGAGAATGTATGAATGTGTTACTTGTGTTTTCTTTTATTTCTTTAAATATTGTAACTGGTATCCAGTAAATAAAAAAAATATATCGCAAGGCCACAACCGATCCGATCCTTAGTATAAATTGGTTCTCAGGCTTATCGGGCTATTGTCTAACTGCGACTGACGATTGTAAATTTTTTATTACAATGACAATCGGGACCAACGCTTTGACATGGTCTCAGAGGCAGAGACTGATGACATGTGAAAAAGTAGTCACCCATCCATAGACTGAACGGGGTAAGCGTAGCTACAACCTTGTAGATTCATTAATCTATGTAGTTATAACGTCACACGCCCCTCGTTAACCGTATCGTCATCATTAACCCATATACTAGCCCACTAATGCGGGTTGGCAGACTTCTCACGCCGTCAAAATTTCATAAATGCAAGTTTTCCTTCGCCGTTCAACTGAGTGATAATTAATTGTTACATTTACCTGTAAGCTGATTCTATACAAAATAAAAAATTAACTACTTACCTCATATTGTTTTCATAAATAAAGTCAACAAGATACGCTTTAAAAAAACATTTAAAATAGGTATACTAAACAGATTTAATCATGACTTCCGTGGTGTGTGGTTACATTAGTAAAACAACATTAATTTTGAGAGTAGTATTACTCGCATCATTAGGTTAACCACAGACGAACGAATGAATTATCAATGGCCGATGTTTTTGTTGGATAATTCTGTCAAGTACTACAGTGACGGTTATTAGGCAAATACCTGTCTAGGGTAGCTCGAGACCCTCCAGAGGGTAGTAGCAGTTGTTTTACTATTATATCCGCTAATTGTTCCTTGATAGGTTAAAATAATTATCGGTCTCATTAACACAAAGTATTGAAAGAAACTTGAATTATTATATTATCTTGACGTATTATGTATAACAGGTTCATGATTTATCTACTTATATTGCTAAGAAATAAATATTAAAGATGTATTTTTTCACTTTGTGTCACTAAATCTTATAAAAAACAATAAAAAATGTGTAGAGATTGTATACACTGCCTAAAGAAACAGATTTTTTTTACGTTTGAATCCTAACTTTGACACCTAACATAAATTTTCTGTAGGACAACTGCATTGAAAATAGTTCTAAAAGTACTTTAAGCTTCAAAAGTGTAAATTAGTCTCGTCTGTGCTCTCCTTAATAGGTTGAACTAGAAACAATAATTATTAACTCCGTGATAACGCTCGGGAAGTATAATAATTACGATGTGTACGTGTGTAGTAATTAATTTATTGTGTTTCATTTGTGTGTGTGTTTCCTGTGCGAGTAGCGACCTACTGCCGATAGTAAACAATGTTAACTACTATTTATGTCGCATTGTCTCTCATTAATGTTAACCTACCTATAATTTACTGATGGCACTGTTCTTGCTTCTTTGTTGTTTTTTCATACAAATTATTATCCTTTTGTTGTTAATATATACCACTAAGCTGGGAAACAAGCATCCGGCGCACCTGATGGTAATTGGTTACCATAGCCTACAGATGCTTGTAACACCAGAGGTATACTTGCGCGTTGCCGACCCTGAAAATGGAAAGAGGAATAGATGGGTTGGCATTATAAGGGTCAAAGTCCCCCCACTGCCAACACAACGTTTCCTTGCGGAGCACTGGCAACCTTGTTCACCGTAAGGAACACAACACAGCTCAAAGCAGTGTTATTTCACTTCGATTTTTTGCAAGGTGGTTATTTGGCGCATAATTAACGATATATATTGGATCTTGGTGACAGCCAGTCATGATATAAAATCAGAAGGATAATATAACATGGGACCTAAACATACCGTTGTTGGATACAGGTGGCTTATAACCGGTCCGTTGTGGAAGTCTATGGGGAGGCCTTCGTTCAGCAGTGGACCTCCAGTGGCTGATATGATGATATGGAATATGGATAGTTCTGGTACTTTAAAGAAATTAACACGCCGATTTCATTTAGTACTAAACTTGAAAAGCCTTACTAATCTTTAGATCTATTTGTAGAAATGAAATAATTTATCTTACCCGATGAAAGTTCTCGTATTATCTATCAAAATGTCAACACTACAATTAAATTTATCCTTTGAGTTAACTCAAAACACTTCACCGCAAGTATGTTGATTTAACAAACGTTGTTATTTCTGCAAAACTATATTATTTATTACATTATCAATGTAGGTGGCCCTATCGCTGTTATTATAGTACAAAATAATGGAGAATAAATACAATATTATTGTAGATATTGCAATAATTATGAGCAATAAGTTTCGATGTATGTTTTGCCGTGTTAAAATATTAATTAATAATTTGCGAATTAGGTCGTCGTATCGATTCACGAAGACAAAAATATAAACACACCATCACGCCTGTATTCCCCGAAGAGTTAGGCAGAGGTGTACTAATGTACACCCACAGTTAGCTGGTATATTTAGGTTTCATGCAATAGGAAGTGAGCTTATTGTCACCAACCAAATCCAAACTCCAAGCTGCTAGTGAGATTTTATAGAAAAAAAAAACAATAACACTGATTGACTTGGGACTCGAACACAGGACCTCTAGCGTAGCAGCGCGCTTAGGACCACTAAGTTATTGAGGCAGTTACTAAATGGAAGGTACCTAATAAATTTAACTGTCGTATCTTTTTGTATGTTTTGGCATTTTCCATGCTAAGAATTTAAAGTTATTTAGCGAAGGAAAAATTCCACCGCGAGCAGGATTCGAACCTGCGTCTTCTGGTTAGGTACACTAGATGCTATGACGGACACCAACAGAAGATGAACGTGTGAGCACTGTGCTGATGAATAAAATTCCTCTCCGTTACCAAATAGTCTTCCGCTAAACAATAATATGATATCAGTATTGTGTTCTGCTATGAAAGATAATGTAGCCAGCGTAATTAAAAATGAGACTTAACAACTGAGGTGTCAAGATGACAGCGCGCAAGTGGTACCACTGGTGTTGGTGTTGCTTGGGCTGTGGTTCCCGATTGACATTACTATAATTGTTGACGTCAACTTGGACATCACAGGCAGATCTCGGTAGCTTAATTAGCTAAAGCGTTGGGTGTATGAATGTGGCACGGAGGTTCTCACTATTACTATTTATTCTATAACTAAGGTTTAAAGTTAACCTAAACTCAAAATTTTCTTTCTTTATTTTTTTATTGATTTTTTATTGATATCTTTGAAAAACCAACTTCAAGCGTTTTGTGTGAAAAAAAAATCGGTTGAGTTGAACTAATCGCTTAGTAGCGGATCCATGACGACGTCACGGTATATCCATTTATTGTATACCAAAACCTTCTCCAGAATATAAATAATACTTTTATGAAAACCGCATCAAAATCGGTTGTGCCAAATGCGAGATAATCGCGGACAAACATACATAGAAACATACGGGTCAAACTGAGAACCTCCTATTTTATGAAATCTGTTAAAAATGGGTTAATGCCAAATAGTTACAACAAAAAAATAAGCATTACTATTAATATCTTTAAGTTTAATACTTTTGAGCAAGGTGAGCAGTTGCCACCTCGATACCAATGAGCCATGAAACCATATCACCAAATAAATTAAATTCGCGATATGTTGGCAAGTGACAAAGCCACTAACGGATGGCATTCACACGTCGTGCTGAACTATTTCAGATGCACTTTGGCAACTGATCAGGCCCCTAGACGGGTAACATTCTGTTAGCGTGAACACGTCATGAAAAGACAGAGAAAGAGGTAGTGTATGGTCTTTGTTATTTAATGCAATGCAATGCAATTATTTAGTATGAAAAGCCTAGGTCCACATGTGACATACCTATCCAAATTTTCCATGCACAGGTTTCTGGTAAAGGTCGCTGGGAGTGGTTGGATGCTGGCGGCACATAACTAGATCTTGTTGAAGTCTAGGTTAACCCTTTGTTAAGCTGTGGATATCCATTGGCTGGTGTGACATAAAAGTAAAGAACGATGGCACAAAATCTCATGAGAGGCTGGGGAGATTCGTTTGGGTATGATACGGTGTCCTATTCTACCCAGATTGACCACTAGATGTAAATTATGCTCTCTACATTCCCTACACATTTAACAAAAGCACGACAGATTTTTATGATTATAATCTTATAAATCAGTCAGTATATGATCTCAAATTGGAAGATACCTAATTAATGTAATTCATGTTGTTTTCTTGGCACAAGATTAAGAAGTTGGTTGTTTGTGCATTGACCTGGGTGATCTCGGGGCAAGATTTTGTTTATGATCAGCCAAAGTGACGCTGATTGAAGAAAAATGGGAGTCTCTAAATGACAAGATGTTTATGAAAAAACTAAGGTTATTAACGAAGAAGAAGAAACATTGAAATGGAGAAGAAGTCTTGTATAGCCTCAGAAATATGACAGGTTGAAACAAGTTAGATTAGGTATTGATTCCTTCAATTTTGTAGAGATAAAGAAGGGCTTTTGCTTGAACATTTTCATTGATAAGATATGTTAATTGATGGAGTCACTAGGGCTGAGGTATTAAATGTCTATACCTACTATTGTTAAACGATCTGTGTACATGTATGATGTTGTTGTTAGTACCTACATCATACATACACCTACGTAGTCGTAGGTGGCAACTTGTAGGTGCAAGCTTTTCCAAGTCGCTTCGTCCCATTATAATCCTACGCGGGACTGATCATAACAATGGACATAAACGATATCAATTCAAATTTGCATACAGAATCATAAATATTCCACGCAGCGCCGAGTGATGGCACTAGTGTTACGAGTGCGAGTTATTGACCTGCCGCAACAAACGTGCGTGCGCGCACGTATGCGTCGATAATTACCTTGTGGCCCCGCCCACTGCCTGCACGTCACAGGTTCCGGGTTCGAGTCCTGGAGCCGAAATATAATAGGTAACGAAGTAGGAAAAATACTTTCAATGCTACCTATTATTGTATTACAACTAAAAATGCACAAATAAAAAACTATTTTATTTTCCAAACGATTTCAGCATTGAAGTTTCAAGGTTTGTTGTACGAATTTCCGTGTTGCAGTTTTAATTTTCAGAAGGAATATTTGTGAAAAATACTTACGATATTAAGTGTTCAAGTAGTTTTGATATTGGATAAAGAAAATGCGATGTAGAATTGTGGATGTATAATTATGTAGTTTGCAATTTTAAAAAATATGCTGTTCGTCATAATCGTATCACTTGAGAACGGGTGGATTGATTTTGGCATTTTTTTTGTATGTTCATACATCATAGTTAGATTAAGGTTTTAAGGGAAAGAAAATTTTGAAATTTCAAGAAAACCTGAAGGTGCTTTGTATGCTTTATTGAAATTTGGACCGTCTGTCGGGTCAGTTGTAAATAGATGACATTTCTTTGTATTTATCGTGGAATAACGGAGCTTATTAGACGATTGTATCGAAATAGCGTTTTAACTTTATATCATCATCATCATCAACAACCATATTATTAAACTGTGCCATGGCTGGGTACGGTCTCCTCTCAATATGAGAGGGAAGAAGACCACACTGGCCTAGTGCGGGTTGGCTGATTTCACACACCCTCGAGAAAATTCTCTAAGGCATGTAGCTTTCTTCACGATGTTTTCCTTCACCGATTAAGCAAATGATAATAAATTAAAATATAATGCTATTTACCGCCGTCTAATGTTATATATGAAGTCTACCTACTTACCTGCCTGAAAAAATTTCGTATTTGCAATATTTTAACACTTACACACAAACATCATTACACACGCTACAATAGGGAAGAGGCCATAACACAAGCTGTAACAATTTGGCATTCGGCCAAAAGCATTCGTCCTCGGCCTCATGCATTTTTAAAGTGTCATTGAACTATAATTACCTAATCGTCACCTAAGATCCCTCGGAGAAAGCAGGAGAAAATAACTACTTTAATGTTTGGTTAGTGGTGTTAAGGTGACTCATCCAAAGAACTGGTATTTTTAGGAAGTGTCTTGAAAAATACTCGTATTTTATTTAAATGTTCCAAGAATTGATGTAAAACGACATTATGTTATGTGTGGACTTAAATAATAACTACTCTGATGAAAGATCTGCAAGGTTAAGCTACGCGTACTGTTATCAATCTATGGATGGGTGACCGTTAAGTCGTTGATCTCGGTTGTCATACAAACACAAATAATTAATGTCAGTGATTTGAAAAGCCTGTCATTATCCTTAAGATGCCTAGAAATTGGGTTTAGAAAGTCTGATGGCAGCCTTTTCCTGTAAAATAATGTTATTCAGCCCCATTTAGTTAGACGAGAAGCTGACTTAAACTTCTGAAATTACCTAGACTTCTAAAATAGTGTACCAAAATGTTTGAAATTAATAGTCGTTTTTCTTTGTGTAAAAACTTAGTTATATGCATGATGTACTTACATAAATTTATCAATCCACAGTCTGACGATGTAGCTTAACTTCACAATGGACTTACATAACATAACAAATAGGGAACCCTACCCTACTGCATAAAAAACTGCAATCGTTGCAATGTATGACGCAAATATCATAAATTTAGCATTTATATGTATTAAGTCCAGTTGGCATAATTTTAGTCTATATTTTGTAATTCCTAGAAACTACAATAATAAAATGACGTCACGATGTTGTTTGAGAGCGTTTTGTTTTATTGTTTATATTCTAAACGATTTGGACGGAAAACAGTGTTGTTTATAAAAAGTGACATGTCCAATATTGCTTTACATACGTCTTTGTGTGGGTAGATAGATCTCTATATCGTTTTTTATCTGGATTATAAATAAACTAGGTGCAGCCCATAGTTTTAGGAGAAGCCTAGGTTTGTCCAATTTGTCTCTAAACCTATATTCAATAATGTGAAGTCTGCCACCCCGTACTAGGCCAGCGTTGTGGAATATAGCCCTAGAATATAAAATTATCCCTTTCATATTCAGAGGAGACCCGTGCCCAGCAGTGGAACAGTACATTTTGTGTAAAATGTCCCAAAAATATTATATTATTATTATATGGGTTGATGATGAAAATGGCAATAAGCTCAACCCTATTACCTAGGACTTAAAATACACCGGTCGACTGCGGGTGCCTCTTCCTATCCTTTCGGGGTACAAGCGTGATGTTATACAGGTTGTTACAAAACTACTCGTAAAGCTGAAAGGAGGTTAGGTTAGTTGGGGCCTTATAACAAGTCCGTTCACAATATTTAAGAACCGTAGTAACGCTGTATAACGTATATATATATTTTTTACGGGGTATATTGTAACACTTTGTATAAATCTATGTGATATAAATATTTTGTTTAGGAGGCAAAGTTCATCATATCTCATGAATCTTGAAATGATTTATGAACAGTATAATTATCTGATTGATTACTATATTGTTAATACATTTTGTAAATCTACCGAATACTGATGTTTATTCGCAAATAAATTATACACCAGTGAAGCTCAATGCAACATTAATATTAATGCACTGATATTTGCAATCCCTTTGTTAAAGTAGAGGATATTAATAAACTTTATTAAACTTAATAAATATGTACATATAAATCATAATGTGCGGATTGCAAGTATAGCGCAGCGGTAGCTCACCTTGCCACTACCGTTGCGTCGCGTATCGTGTTTCGATTCCCATCCGAAGCAACTATTTATGTGTTCCATTGATATTTGTATCGAGTCTGGATGTACTTTGTGTCCGTTATTTGTAGTTTTGTACTCCTGGAGCTGTCTTTAAAAATAAAAAATTATAGTCATCGTCAACCCATATATTGTCCCACTGCTGCACGGGTCTCGTCTCAGAATAACAGTGACCATGCTGGCCTAGTGCAGGTTAGAAGACTTCACATTCACACACCGTCGAGATCTCTAAGGCATGCAGGTTTCCTCACAATGTTTTCCTTCACCGTTTAAGCGAGTGAAGAACTCTTCACGATCATCGAACGCCTTTACAGCCACTAGATTAATTAAGTCAATAAAATAAAAAACAATATTAAAAAAACCTGCTTTCATAACTAATGTATTATCCTAAACGCTTGGTGCATTTCAATTTCAATATCACATAAAAAAACTGCAATAAAATCTATTATTTATCCACATCTAGAATAACGTAGAAATATGAAAATGCAGCTCGTAAAACGAAACGTGACAGTCATGAAAACGCCATAAACACTGCGCCTGACCTACCACAATCTATTTTAACGTGCGCCATAAAGTGTGTGGGACAATGTACCACTATGAAGCGGAAGTCAAATATAAATTAACGTTACAATGTGGATAAATATTATGTGGATGTTATTACAACGAAATAAATATACGTTAATTGCCTGGTCTAGTGGTCCTAAGCACGACTGCTATATTAGAGGTCCTGGGTTTATTGAGGTCGAGCAAAGTGTTACTGGGTTTTCTATGACATTTTCAGTAGGTAGCAGCTCGGAGTTTTGATGCTCGCCCCCTATTACATAGGACTTAAACATACCGGTGAATTGTGGGTGTACATTGGTACATCTCTGCCACCCCTCGGGGAATATAGGCGTGTGAAATATGCGTAAGTAAAAATGTTTAAATATTATATTCATCATCGAAACCGTCCCATAATGTAGGTTGTTAGATAGGGATGTCGCTCTACAATATATTAGCGCGTTTCTCCTCTCACAACGTAATATGGCCTCTGAAGGCGCAGCATAGAACGGTCTATAACTCTAAAATTGCTAGAGTACTCAGGTTGCTAAAGTAGGTACTCTCCGAGAGATCATTAGCACCATTCAAAGCCTGCTAGCCTTTCTCTCCAATAGTTCTTTCTTCAAAAGGTCATTCCAGACTGACTAGTATTGATAACGCTCCCATATTTGGGCCAAACGCTTTTTCAAATGTTTCTTTTTAGAGATCGTTAGTGGGGAAACGCCGGCGCACTCTAGGTAGATGGTGCTTTGAGGAGTGCCAGAGGTTTCAAGAGAGGTAGGGCATAGTGGGAGTAATTCCACTCAAATTGGAGCTGCCCGACTGGGGAAGTACTCCGTCTTGCAGAAAATCGAATAGAAATAACACTGCTTTGAGTTGTGTTGTGTTCCTAACGATGAGCAAGGTTGCCAGTGCTATGCGAAACGTTGTATCGGCAGTGGTACTCCCAAGTGCCAACCCAAATATTCCTCTTTCGTTTTACAGGGTCGGCAACGCGCAAGTGACACACCTAGTGTTGCAAGCGTGTATAGGCTACGGTAACCGCTTACCATCAGGTGGGCCGTATGCTTGATAGCCACCTAAATGGTATAAAAAGCAATGCATGTGACGAAGGGTTTATTTCTTATGGTATCTTTATATCGTAAGTTCGAGTGATTTTCAGTTCGTTTTACATTTCGGAACCTATGTTTTCATCACCTGAACTAAACAGCAGTGCCCGGGTTGACCTACCACAACACAATATTACTTAATACATTATTGTTTGAACACAATGTTCCGCTAATGGCGGAGAATATAGATATAGGTAGGTACTCGTAAATTACAATGTAGGCGATTGTTACGAATACTTACTAAAATAAATTATTTATGTTAGTATACCTACTAATGTTAATAATGTTTTATGACTTCGCATATTATCATTCCAGTTAATGTTTTTGTAATATTATATTCATTAAAGAAACTTGACCCTCCAGAGGGTCGTAACGATTATTTTTCTGCTACAGGTTAATTGAAAATTATTGTTTTAATTCTCCAACTTTATTTAAGTTACGTCAATGTCGGTGTACCCTAGAAATTGGATATCGGAGATCTAATGGCAGTTACTTCGTGTAAAATGCTGATATGCGGCTGCATCTAATGAGAGTGGAAGTCAACCCCGACATGTACAGAGGCCAGCACATCAAGCTACCACAATCTATTTTTTGGCATTTTCCATACTAAGATTTTAAAGTTATTAAGCAAAGGAAAAATTCGACCGCGGGCAGGATTCGAACCTGCGTCTTCTGGTTAGGTACAGAGGCCAGCACATCAAGCTACCACAAACTGTCAAATTTCTTTGATAGATTTTCAACTTTAATACAAAGTGATAAGGTTCATTTTCAATTGGGAAAATTTGACAGTTTTGGATAGCTTGACCTGCTGGCGTCTGTACACCAGACGCTATGACCACTAAGCCACCGCGATACCTACCCGCCATGTCGAATTTTGCCTTCGCTTTCTGAATTTACGTCTTTATGGTGACGTAAGTGACACCTATTAAAAGCAAGTATTTTGCTCCTCAACCGACACAACTTACTTTACAGTTAGTTCAGTGTCGAACGATGCCACCTTACCTCGACGACGTCACCATAAAGACGTAAATTCAGAAAGCGAAGGCAAAATTCGACATGGCGGGTAGGTATCGCGGTGGCTTAGTGGTCATAGCGTCTGGTGTACCATCTGGTGTTTCAACTTTAACACAATATAATAAGAATCATATTCAATTGGGAAAATTTGATAGTTTTGGATAGCTTGACCTGCGTGTCTGTACAAAACTAATATAAATAGATCATCTCAATCCATATTCAAATTAGGTACTTCATGAAGGCATGGGACGCAGTTTCCACTACAGTTACCACCAAGGCTGACCAACGACAATTGATAGGTACGTGTTTACATTTATTTACATTGTCAAATATCAAATACGGAAGTTATTGAGGTTACAAAATACAATGTAATCGGAAATATAGTTAAAAGATGAATTGACTAAAATCATGCTGACTTAACCTCGAACCGTGATTGAGTGTCCACCTAACAGAGGCAGGTTTCTCAAAAATACCATCACTCCTGTAACTTGGATGGGTTAAGCAGAGGGAGGTATGCTGAATGCTGATATACCTACCTACAACCTCAGTTCACCGGTAGGTATGTTTTACGTATATATTTTTATACCACTAAGGTGGCAAAACAAGCACACGTCCCACCTAATGGTAAGCGGTTACCGTAGCCTATATACGCTTGGAACACCAAGGGTATCACTTGCGCGTTGCTGACCCTGTAAAACGAAAGAGGAATAGTTGGGTTAGCAGTAGGGTTAAAATCCCCCCACTGGACTGCACTACCAACATACCGCTGCCAACATAACGCATAACTTTTCTAAACAGGAAGGGTTGATCATACGGAGCTTTTGTCTATGAGTATGTACCCCTTATACGTCCAGGCATTCGAAAAAATGGCTTTTGTTTTGATTAGTGTGTTAGTATACTTATTTTCCAATATTTTAAAAGAGAGGTCCGTCAAATGGACGCGTATCGGGTGGTCGAACAGGCGAACTTACCCTATGTTAAACAAAAATATTTTTTTTTAAATCGAGTGTGCTACTTTCGATAGCACTCTGTAAGTACCTACTACGAGCCATCATAATCACAATGCTCGTTACTTTGTGCGACACACTGAAGGTCATCACGGTAATCAGCTCACCAGACTTGAAATAGTATGTATAAGACAGTAAACATTTGCGGAGATTTGTCTCCTAATGTACAAACTGCAGCAGATCAAGCTATCAAAAACAGTCAAATTTTCCCAATTGAAAATGAACCTTATACTTTTGTATTAAATTTGATCGATCAAAGAAATTTGACTATGCATTGTGATTTTTGCAAACATTGCATTCGATCGAGTGATAAGTGTCAATAGCATTGCGCATACATATTCATAATTTAATCGTAGTTATCAAGTAATTAATAAAGTCTACAAACTTGTCTTGACTTTGATCCTTAAAGGCCTGCTACACGATCGGCACCAACCGCCAACCATCGTGTCCTTGGTCGGGTCAACCGATTTTTGTCGTCGGCCAACAGCGTTCCAGACGGTCGGGACCGACAACGGACGCAGCCTGTCGCGAGGGACTTCAAACAAATATTGGTCCATCAACGGATTTCTACACTGTCAATTTTTACATCAACCCGACCAAGAACCCGATGGTCGGAGGTTGGCGCCGACCGTGAAGAAGGCCTTTTATTTGTGTCGAATAACTCATCACATTTGTAACCTAAGATTTGCTATATAGCTATATATATCACTAAAATTAAGACTGACCTTGTAGCCACCTGGCACGCCTGCTACTCCGCGGCAGTTCTCCTCTGGAGTCACACTAATTCACTCACCCACACTATCTTCGAGAGCCTATAAACACTACGCTAGAACAAAATAACAGCCGCATCTTTAAAGAAAGGTGCCTAAATCTAGTCAGTTTTTAAGGTGTCCAGACACAGTACACATAGTCTGGTTAAAAACGCACATATACACACAACACACACACTATTTACACAATCAAATAAGAACACAATAATCAGCATTCAAGATCACACTCACTTATAAACTGTTATTGTAGGTCATAGTATTAACGAGAAGAATCATTTCACTTCTCATTTTTCAATATCAATAGTCCAACGAGAAGTGATACTTAAAACGGGCAAGCTATAAGCTAAAGCTATAAACGACAGTGGTAAGCTATTAGGATCACGCAGCGGGCGTGAAATCCTCGGTGATCTGGTCAAATCGGCGGCTGACCAACACGCGGCGAATCCACGCTTACTGGGGATGACGCGCAGACTGTTCAAAAATCGAATAGTGTCATAATACAATAAAGACAAGGAGAAAATTAAAAAGTGAAGACATTTGTGGGTAATTTGAAATAATATAACAAATACAGGCGCGATGGAGTTGAAGTTTGAATTTGGAACTGTTTTTTATCATTTTGAAAAAAATAAATTATTGGGTTATTATGACACGTCATGTAAGTATGTATCTAAGGTATATTATGATGAATGAAATATTCCGCGACTGTGACACGGTCAGCCGATTGAATTTGTTAGGAAAACTTCTTATCAGACGATACTTATGATTTCCTAATATTAAAAATTATATACGGCCTCATTAGTGTAGTAGCCGTAGAAGCAAGTGCTATGTTAGAGGTCCTGGGTTCGATTCCTAGGTCGAGCAGTGTTATTGGGTTTGCTATGAAATTCTCTAAAAAGTGGAAACACTCGCCCCTATTACATGGTACCTAAGAATATACCGACATACCGACGAAATGTGGGGGTGCATTAGTACACCTCTGCTTAACCCTTTGGGGAATACAGGCGTAATGGTATGTTACTATTTAATAAATTGAAAATACATAATAACTAACTCCATGGTTTAACGGTTGCAAGCGTGGCTATTGAGTGTGACTTATTGGATTTTTCTTTTAAGAAACTCATACTACACTAATGAGGCCGTATATAGTATATAATTTTTAATGTTAGGAACTTATAAGATCGTCTGATAATAACTAAAAAATACTTCTTGTATTTCTATCAAATTCAATCGGGTGACCGTGTGACGTCACAGTCGCAGAACATTATTACTTACGTGTCGTGTCGTGTCATAATAACCCAATAATTTATTTCCTTCAAAATGCTATAAAAATGTTCCAAATTCAAACTTCGACTACATCGCACCATTTGTTACTTTAATTCAAATTACCCACAAATGTCTTCTTTTTTTAATTGTGTCCTTTATTGTATTATTCATGATACTGTTCGATTTTTGAACAGTCTGCGCGTCATCCCCATTAAGCGTGGATTCGCCGCGTGTTGGTCAGCCGCTTGACCAGATCACCGAGGATTTTGCGCCCGCTGCGTGATCCTAATAGCTTACCACTATCGTTTATAGGTTTAGCTTATAGCTTGCTCGTTTTAAGTGTCACCTCTCGTTGTACTCTTGATATTGGTCACTAATTAGTAAATTAGGGTTGTGAAAAGTGAAATGATTCTTCTCTCTACTACTATGACCTACTTACTAACAGTTTATAAATGAGTGTGAACTTAAACACTGAGCATTGTGTTCTCATTTGATTGTGTAAATGTGTGTGTGTGTGTGTTTGTGTATACATATGTGCGTTTTTAACCAGACTATGTATACTATGACTGGACACCTTCAAAACTACCTTGTTTTAGGGGCCTTGCTCAAAGAAGCGGCTGTTATTTTGTTCTACCGTGGTGTTTATAGGCTCTCGAAGATAGTGTCAGTGAGTGAATTAGTGTCGTGACGCCCAGAGGAGAACTGCCGAGGAGCGGCAGGCATGCCAGGTGGCTACAAGGTCAGTCTTAGTTTTAGTGATATAAGCTTTCTATGAAATCTTAGGTTACAAATGTGATGAGTTATTTGAAACAAATAAAAGGAATAAAACTACTTTTACGGATTTTATCGCGTATATTGATATTATTAATCCCGACGTTTCGGACCCTTTACAGCGTCCATGGTCACGGGTAGACTGAGGTGGTGGGCGTCTTGATGATATAATTACTGACAGCTACCCTACATTTTTTATTGTTACATGATCAATGACATTTATTACTAATTATTAAATTAAAACTAGATGGAGCCGGCATTTCCTAGCTGACGACCTCTGAGAAGAAACGCCGAAACAAACTCAGAGAATCATGGTCTCTTTTAAAGTAAAAATATTCATTGATCATGTTTTAGTTGTTAATTATTGGCAATCCGATTCACGCAGAACGAGCTCACAGTATCCTTTGGTCTTGCAGTTGTAGGCCTGGATTTTGGTTTAATAGAATCTATAACAGGATTCCAAGCAGGTGGTAAGACCCAGCCATCTTCTCTATTGAAATTTGGATGTTTTTTAATTTCAATAGCCTCACGAATCATCCTGGGTAGGTATCGACTTTCCTTCGCAAGTATTTGTGGTTTATCAAATCTGATATAATGCTGGGCCTTGTCAAGAGTATGTTCACAAACTGCTGACTTCTTGGAACGGCGGTGTTTGACATCGGCGATGTGTTCTTTTACGCGGGTCCCTATGCTTCTTTTAGTTTGGCCTATATATGAGAGACCGCAATCACAATCAAGCTTGTATACGCCCGCATCTTGTAGAGGTATATGGCACTTGACAGATGGTAAGAACTGACTGATCTTCTTCAGCGGCTTGAAGTATGTTTTAATTGAAGCACGCTTCAAGATGTAGCCAATTTTGTCGGTGACTCCTCTAACATATGGTAGTACGGCAGGTAAGCGCTCAACTGTGGCACGTTTCACACGGTTTCTGTGGCAAGGGCGCGGTATTCGGAGCTTGTTGTCATGCAGGACTTGCTTGACATGTTGAAGCTCAGCAGCCAGGTGTTGCTCATCACAGATCCCATGTGCTCTCTGAAACAAAGATTTACCGACGGTAGATAACTGTGTTGGGTGGTGGTGCGATTCACCATTTAGGTATTTGTCTGTATGGGTTTTCTTTCGATACACAGTATGACTCAAGGTGTTGTTATGATTACGAATTACTAAAACATCTAAGAAAGGTAAAGAGTTATTAGCCTCTGACTCCATAGTAAATTGAATTTTTGAATGTAAGGAGTTGAGATGATCTAGAAATGCTGTTACTTTGTTAGATGGTAATATGGTGAAAGTATCATCTACATATCGCTTATAGAACCTAGGTGTTACAGGAGCAGACTGTAAGGCAATCTGCTCAAAATCTTCCATAAAGATATCAGCAATAATGGGAGATACCGGAGAGCCCATTGCTACCCCATCTACCTGCGTGTAGAATTGATTATTCCACAACAAATAGCCAGAGGTTAGGCAATGTTTTAATAGTTCAGCATATTCAATAGGCATGTTATTCTCTACTAGTTTCCTAGATACAATTCTGATGCAGTCTTCAACAGGTAAGCATGTAAATAATGACTGAACATCAAAACTGACCATAGTTTCATTGTCGGTGAGATGTAGGTGTTTTATTTCACTGACAAAATGGTATGAGTCCTTCACATGTGCTGCCGTGTTCCCTCTTAGTGTAGTGAGTACTTTGGCTAAGTGTTGAGCCAATCTATAGGTTGGTGAGTCGATTTGGCTGACTATTGGACGCAACGGAGCATTAGTTTTGTGTATCTTAGGCAGCCCATACAGTTTTGGTGGTTTAGCGCAACTAGGAACTAAATATTTGACATCTAGATTTAATGTGTCGGAGTGCTTTTTTATCAAATCACTAGTTAATTTCAAAGTTTTAGTTGTTGGATCTGTTTTCACTAGTTTGTATGTACTGACATCCGATAAAAGGTCTTGTATTTTATCATTATAATCTGATGTGTCCATTACCACCGTAGCATTACCTTTATCTGCACGTAGAATAGTTAATTCAGGCCTGTTGCGAAGGTCTTTTAGCGCAAGAAATTGGTTTTTAGTTAGATTTAGTTTGGGTGGTTTACTACGACGTACTACTGACGAAATGTCTTGCCGTATCGCTTCTAAATCATGTTTATTTATATTATAAAGATCTTCTAAGCGCTAAGATCTTCTACCAGGCGAGTAAAAAGTTATTACTGCAGCAAATTCAAAACACGCGATCCGATTTACATTACATTAACATAGATATCGACAGTGCATCCAGGGACTTAAAAACAGATTTATCAACTTTTGATTTTAATAATTGCATAAAATTACTAGATGTGCGTGAGTCATCAAAATATAACGAATGCAAACATAGACAAGTAAACAAATTCGAAAAACTATGGTTAAAATCAAATGTCAATGTCACTAAAGGGAACGGAACGCACCCGCCCCCCGCGACCGCGAGCCAATCACGCGCAGTTGTCAATCTGTCAAAACATAACCTGGATGATAACACGGTTCAAGTGCTAGCAAAAGGCCTAAATTTCGCTATAACACCTCGTAAAATACCGGTAGAAAGCATAATTTGCAATGTGGAAGAGTGCCTGTATAAAAATAATATAAATAAACATGATTTAGAAGCGATACGGCAAGACATTTCGTCAGTAGTACGTCGTAGTAAACCACCCAAACTAAATCTAACTAAAAACCAATTTCTTGCGCTAAAAGACCTTCGCAACAGGCCTGAATTAACTATTCTACGTGCAGATAAAGGTAATGCTACGGTGGTAATGGACACATCAGATTATAATGATAAAATACAAGACCTTTTATCGGATGTCAGTACATACAAACTAGTGAAAACAGATCCAACAACTAAAACTTTGAAATTAACTAGTGATTTGATAAAAAAGCACTCCGACACATTAAATCTAGATGTCAAATATTTAGTTCCTAGTTGCGCTAAACCACCAAAACTGTATGGGCTGCCTAAGATACACAAAACTAATGCTCCGTTGCGTCCAATAGTCAGCCAAATCGACTCACCAACCTATAGATTGGCTCAACACTTAGCCAAAGTACTCACTACACTAAGAGGGAACACGGCAGCACATGTGAAGGACTCATACCATTTTGTCAGTGAAATAAAACACCTACATCTCACCGACAATGAAACTATGGTCAGTTTTGATGTTCAGTCATTATTTACATGCTTACCTGTTGAAGACTGCATCAGAATTGTATCTAGGAAACTAGTAGAGAATAACATGCCTATTGAATATGCTGAACTATTAAAACATTGCCTAACCTCTGGCTATTTGTTGTGGAATAATCAATTCTACACGCAGGTAGATGGGGTAGCAATGGGCTCTCCGGTATCTCCCATTATTGCTGATATCTTTATGGAAGATTTTGAGCAGATTGCCTTACAGTCTGCTCCTGTAACACCTAGGTTCTATAAGCGATATGTAGATGATACTTTCACCATATTACCATCTAACAAAGTAACAGCATTTCTAGATCATCTCAACTCCTTACATTCAAAAATTCAATTTACTATGGAGTCAGAGGCTAATAACTCTTTACCTTTCTTAGATGTTTTAGTAATTCGTAATCATAACAACACCTTGAGTCATACTGTGTATCGAAAGAAAACCCATACAGACAAATACCTAAATGGTGAATCGCACCACCACCCAACACAGTTATCTACCGTCGGTAAATCTTTGTTTCAGAGAGCACATGGGATCTGTGATGAGCAACACCTGGCTGCTGAGCTTCAACATGTCAAGCAAGTCCTGCATGACAACAAGCTCCGAATACCGCGCCCTTGCCACAGAAACCGTGTGAAACGTGCCACAGTTGAGCGCTTACCTGCCGTACTACCATATGTTAGAGGAGTCACCGACAAAATTGGCTACATCTTGAAGCGTGCTTCAATTAAAACATACTTCAAGCCGCTGAAGAAGATCAGTCAGTTCTTACCATCTGTCAAGTGCCATATACCTCTACAAGATGCGGGCGTATACAAGCTTGATTGTGATTGCGGTCTCTCATATATAGGCCAAACTAAAAGAAGCATAGGGACCCGCGTAAAAGAACACATCGCCGATGTCAAACACCGCCGTTCCAAGAAGTCAGCAGTTTGTGAACATACTCTTGACAAGGCCCAGCATTATATCAGATTTGATAAACCACAAATACTTGCGAAGGAAAGTCGATACCTACCCAGGATGATTCGTGAGGCTATTGAAATTAAAAAACATCCAAATTTCAATAGAGAAGATGGCTGGGTCTTACCACCTGCTTGGAATCCTGTTATAGATTCTATTAAACCAAAATCCAGGCCTACAACTGCAAGACCAAAGGATACTGTGAGCTCGTTCTGCGTGAATCGGATTGCCAATAATTAACAACTAAAACATGATCAATGAATATTTTTACTTTAAAAGAGACCATGATTCTCTGAGTTTGTTTCGGCGTTTCTTCTCAGAGGTCGTCAGCTAGGAAATGCCGGCTCCATCTAGTTTTAATTTAATAATTAGTAATAAATGTCATTGATCATGTAACAATAAAAAATGTAGGGTAGCTGTCAGTAATTATATCATCAAGACGCCCACCACCTCAGTCTACCCGTGACCATGGACGCTGTAAAGGGTCCGAAACGTCGGGATTAATAATATCAATATACGCGATAAAATCCGTAAAAGTAGTTTTATTTCAATGTATAATATTCGCGTAAATGTCAGAAATCAACAAATAAAAGGCCTTCTACACGGTCGGCACCAACTGCCGACCATCGTGTTCTTGGTCGGGTTGTAAACAAACAGTTTGTTATAGGCAAACACTACGAAATCAGTACCTAATATTGACATTTGGTGTCTTAGACTTTTCCGTCTTATTCGCTTTGAAAAATGGTGTCGCGTTTCAAATATTTGAAATTCCTTTTTCAAATTTATTTCGCGCTTTTTAAAAATTAAATTCTTAGATAAAAAATAAATTTTAATCAAAAATATTTATGATGGCACAATTCTGAAGTAATAAAGTTTCTAAAAAAAATATTTGATTTATTTAGATCACATGCATCATATTCCCTATGGCAGCATGGGTGGCACTCCAGCAAGTGGAGCAGGTCTGTTCAGAGACCAGCGTCGCACTCAGTGACGGGGGGATCTATGAACTATTTATTAGTGTGGACTTATTTATCAGTATGCACATCTACCTTACCTTTCTGGGAATACAGTATGTTATGTTATAATGCCCTAGCTACTGTTGTATTGTCTTGTCTCACGTTGCGCAGAACTTTCCAGTCGTATTCGTCATCCGAAGCAGCTGGTGTCATCAGCCAGGTCAGTTTTCACAAAACAACACAGCACAAATATGGCTGACCTACCATAATATATTTTGACGTGAACCGCTTTACGATACAAAGCAACTATGTAGCTAAGAGATATACGTTATTTATTAACCTATAACTTACAATGTATTTAGAATTGTAATGTAAATATGTAAATAATAACTCAAAATGTGTTAAACATAACATACCATTACGCCTGTATTCACCTAAGGGTTAGGCACAGGTGTAGGTATGTACTTACTTATATATAAACGTACACACACAGTTCGCCAGTATGTTTAGGTCTCACCATCTCGTGTAAGGGCCAAGGATTTCACACCTGTACCGGGGAGGGCCAACAAATAGAATCAAGGTGATGATTTGAGCTCCCTCTAATATGGTCAGTTAGGAAATGCCGCCTATGCCTTCTAGCATAAAAAATCAAAACATTGACTTGTATAAGGGTCTATAAAAGATCTATTAACAGAAAATATATTTAAATATATTTCAGAGATTTAATCAAATAATTTCATAATTAAATTAACGTCACATTTAATTCGTAATAATATAGGTGAAAAAAGCAATTCTGACTTAAAATAAAACCGAATATTATGCTTAAACAGCTTGGTACCGATGATAGTTAGCAAAAAACGTCAAATTCATACAATATCTCAGCGATTTGAGCAAATCTTTTTAGACTTCGTCCATTTTTTGACATTTGTCATCGATATTAAGCTATCTTTTACAAAGTATAGTAACGGCATTGGTCTTTTCGTGCCTGTGATGTTCTGTTCCGTAGAATTGAGGCCGTACCACAACCGATTATTGCGATTGTTTTCCAATTGAGAGAAAGCGATGTCGCTCTATAAATTTAATAGCGCCATCCCTTTCTCACAACCTAAAAATTATCGCATTAACACATTGTGGTATGGCCTCTGGACCGACTAATGTTTAACCTATTTTTGTTTTTCATTATTTGTTTCATTATGACGTAAAACATGGTAAGCAGAATGTGACATCGTCATTTTACGAGCACCGAGTGGGTTTCATCGATATGTTTTTATTCTCTGTGATAAATATAATTCATACGTATGAATTTGTTTTGAAAAACATTGGCATACATTAGGACGGCGTTGGTGTCGGTATTTTTCACATAAACGCCTTTATTTTGTCTTCACAGTGACGTGTGTTTAGTGTCATAATTTGTATGTAATCCTCAGAATATATTGCCTAACTAATAATTCTTTGGCTCTTTCATAGATTAGACAATACAACTACGTAACAGAGAGAATCTGTCATCAATTCCTCCGGAGATATACCGGGAAATAACACTTTATTCGACCTGGAAATCGAGTCTAGGACTACATGATCCATAGACGCGTCTGCAACCACTAGATCATTCCGATAAGTCAGTCTGTAGATATGTCAAAGTTAATAAAATAATAGTTTAGCAGATTATATGTCGACAGCCAATAATAGGTAACCATGGGCACCCATCATGCATGAACATATAGTTTTAAAAGCGAACCAGCATTGCATATTGCAATACAGCAGGTCACTGACCGACCTCAAGGATTTGCAATACCATGCGATATCCTATTCTATACATTGCGTGTTAAAGTGGAATTTACAATGAAAACGAAGTCTTTAGTTTATAAATTAGATATGGCAAAGGAAAAACGGTGGAAACAATTGTGTACAATTTCCCTTTTGTGACTAATTGTATGTTGTTGTTTTTTAATTGGAAAATTTATTTTTATTCTTTATATTGATAATAATTGTCATTAGGTATATATCTGTCAAGCATTTTTGTTCCGATGTTTTTTATATGGAAATTAATGTGGAAGTTTCTGGAAAATATGAAATGTTTTTTAGATGTAGATTTCGTGGTCATAAAAACGGCTTGACCCTGAAGACCTGAGTCTAATTCCCTGGTCCAGCAAAGTATTATTGGGTTTTTCTATAAAAATCTCAGCAGTAAACAATTTGCAGTTTGGGTTTGTGCCCGGTTAATGTCAATAGGCTTGCTCGCTATTATAAGGGACTTCATTATACCAGCGAACTGAATACAGCTCCTCCTGGCGGGTGGGATTCGAGGTGATTTAGTGGTCATAGCGTCTGGTGTACATACCTAACCAGAAGACGCAGGTTCGAATTTTCCATCGCTAAATAACTTCTATTCTAATCTTTGCATGGAAAATGGCGAAAAATACAAAAAGATACCTATTTTAACATTGAAATTTAGACACGAGGTAGCGTGTCAAGCCAAGTTCAAGCAAACAGAACTGGCGAGCTAAAACAGTCATGGAAGAGCCCTATGTTCGATGGCTAGTTTCTACCAGCAAGCCTAATTTTCGGAAGAATAAAATAAGAACTTACAGCTTTAGAACTTGCGAAGGCTATAATATAATTCGTATATGAAAACTAGCCTAGTCAGACCTTAGACATCAATATATTACACTAGTTTATAAGACAAAAAAATATTTTAAGTTGTTATAAATAAATTTCAGTACTGACCATTGAACTTGGCACCCATTTAGATCGCACTTCTTTGTCGTTGAAGTCAACAACCAAGGCATATATCCAGAAGCGGCGTTAGGGTGACCTTGTCAAACTCTGTGGTGATCTCCAATTGAAATTAAGTAGGGCGCCGTATAAATCTCGCCCAGGGCGCTGGTAGTACTTACTAAAACCAGCACTACAAATACCTATCATAATATTGAACTTGGCTCTTATTTCACATTTATGTTTTTAATGGGATAAAATATTTCACTGGATGGATAAGCAATGGAGCAAAAGTTGTACATAGAGCGATGGATCCCAGGTTCTATTCCCAGGTTGACCAAAGTAATTAAATTTCTGTTGTGATATGTAGATTTAGAATTTATATTTTCGAGCTGAAAGAAATCAATTTTTTTCTTCCATTTTTTCTGTAAGGAAATTTTCAGTAGTCGCCCTCAGTTTCTTTACACCTGAGTAATAGCAACAATAGCCTCAATTACATCAGAATATAAGTCCTAGGTATGAATTCTGCCCTACCTTAGGGAACAGAACTGGTTAACCTTGTTCTGTATGAAATTATCTATTCTTTCTTTCTTTAACATCATGGGTTTACCATTTTTTATTTACTCGCATTTTAGCCCTAATCCACTCTTTATACATATACCTACTGATGATCCTTGTACCCATGTTGTTTTTTAAAGTGGCATACAAGCATACGGCTCACCTGATGGTAATCGGTTACCGTAGCCTATAGACACCTGAAACACCAGGGGTATCACTTGCGCGTTGTCATCCCTGTAAAACGAAAGAGGAATAGTTAGGTTGACAGTAAATGAGTTAAAGTCCCCCCACTGCCAACACAACGTTTCCTCGCGGAGCACTGGCAACCTTGTTGGAACACAACATCTCAAAGCAGTGGTGTTTTACTTCTATTTTCTGCAAGGAGGAGATACTTCCCCAGTCGGGCAGCTTCAATTTGAGTGGAATTACTCCCACTATGCCTTTCTTATGTTCCTACACGGCAGGATTTTCTGCCGTCAAGCCAATAAATAGCTCAGCCATCCGCCATTCGTGTCATCAAACGTAGTCATGAGCAGACAGGACGTCGCCGTCTGCGCATCATGTCTCTAGTGGAAACTTCTCGACTAAAACAATTGACAATCAATTTTCCTCATATTAAACCACGCGATTGAATTGTAAACAGCGGCTGAGTGGTTATTAGCATAAACATGTTACAAACAAACTGTGTGTTTACTGTGCGGTGCACGACCCCTAACTAGGTGACGGCCGACCTCCACACCGCGTTTGTTGTGGTACATTCTCTTTGTTTATGACGAGGGTTTGGGGTCTTGGAGAATATAGATTACTAGTGGAGAGATCCGTGGCTCGAAGATTAACTCCACTTGTACTCCCTTCGAGGCTGATAGTTTTGATGCACTGATGGTACAAAGGCATTTTCTGCCAGACAACCTTAGGGTGATGCAGAGATAATAAGATCACAGTAGATGCACTATTTAGATGATTAAATTGAATATAATTCAACGGTCTTTTTAAGGTAGAACATCTATAACATCTACCAAATCGAGGAAACAGTTTTCTACCTTCTCAAGTCCAGTATCCGTTGTTACATGGATAGTTCCTGGGTAGGGTATATCTATACAATAATAATTACAAAACAATCGTTATTAAACTAGAGGATGTATGCATGAGAGATGGATGTTACAGATAGAACTTGTAATTACACGATTTCTTTTTTTGTGTTAATTATTCCGTATTTCCTCTTCAATTTGTTTGTTTATTACGCTACTGATATGTAATAGCAGGATAAAGCAGTGAAAGCCTAGTGGTCTGGCCATTGGACTGCCAAGTCAAAGGTCTCACGTTCGAATCCAAACCACGCACCTCTGACTTTTCAAATTCATGTGCGTATAAATAATTAATTATCGCTCGCGAAAACATCGGGAGGAAACTTGCATGCCTTAGAGATTTTTCTCAACGGTGTATGAAGACTACCAACCCTCACAAGACCAGCGCTGTTGACTTTAGCCCTAATGCCTCTCAATCTGAGGGGAAACCCGGGCCCAACAGTGGGACAGTAGAGTTGATGATGAGTTGACGTGGGACTGGTAAAAACTAGTGTCTGGAAGTCACTGATGATACAATAGTCATACAGAAGTCTGAAGGAATACAACTACTGAAATTTGACGATTGAGCCTAGTACCTACTCGTAATAGTTAGTACTAGTAGCGTCTACTAGTAATGATTTGTTAGCCGTTGCCGCGAGCAACATATTCAACCGCAGTAGTATTTTTTTAGTACGAAACATCCTTAACATCCTAAGATAATCTGGCGGGGTATGTTTGACACATATTGACTAAAAATGGCATAAGCTCTTTTTACCGAAGTCAAATATTTTTTATCGCGGCATAAGCTATTTTTACCGCGTCATGAAATATTTTTGCCGCGTCATATACTTAACTTATTAATATGTAAGTCTAACTCATACAGACACGATAGAGGGAAAGATTTTGCGGGAGGCGCGTCGCGTGAATTACAAGAAGAGTTTGTCGTCTCTCGTTGAGGGTCGTATGAACTCCGTCTGCTCTGTTTACCGTTTCCGACATCGAAGTGTAAAGTTACACTTGTTTAGCCTACCCGATAGTGAGGTCTACAACCTGCCCCAAAGCCACGCATGTGCCCGTCAGATAACGTAATGATTTATGTTGTATGCGCCTGCGCCGCTTCTGATAGCGTTAGGCTAAGAGGTAGTGCAACACAAAATCTGTAGTTGGAGCAAGGATTACGTATAGTTGGAATAGCAGTTAAGAGCTAGAGAGATATACGAATTAGATTACGTCTAAACGAATATATGTTAAACTATAGCTCTTCCTTAATAATTTGTTAAGTGAATATTTTACATTACTTATGTGAGGTTTATTATATGGCGTAATTAATTTGTGAAGTTATGCATAACGGAACCAACAAGATGACAATCACACAAAAACTATCAGGCGTCAATTTTTGAAACCTTCGCAATTTTATAAAGAACTTTTATTTTTCTGTAAAAAGACAACATCCGCACTAAACGGGACAAGCAAGATTTTACAAACATACATACAAATCACGGACACAAAATACAACCAGACCTATTTAAATCTATTAATAAATTAGAATACTTATGTAATTTTTCAGGGAGACTAAAATCAAGCTTTATTTTTCGACAAAAAATTGTGCACATATTACCTGATCGCACGATTATTGTCGCTACTGACTGCTAACGTTGCCTTAAGAACCCAATTGTTTAAATGATTAGTAGTTATAAATATAATATAAAAAGAAAGTGTGCATAATAATAGTAAAAGTCAAAATAATTTCTTCCAGATGGACTATTAGGTAGTGCCTACTTTTTGAACGTCATAGACAGCTCCCAAAATACCACCCCTCACTGCCTTCTAGTATTTTAGCTGGGAAGAAGAAACGGCGCAACAAATTCCCCAGCAACACATTTCTGTCTTGTAATTTATTCGTATATAACGGTAAAATTATATAAAAAAAAATTTAATGTTGCTTAGATTGACTTTTCTAGAATAGATAAAGAATAAGTTCTAGAATACTATTGAATATATTCAATAGTTTTCCATGAGCCTTACGACTTAAATTCGTAGTTTGAGGTCAAAGCTATGCCTCTGTCCTATCAATAACTATAACAAAGTGAATATATTAGAAAAGTAATGTTGTTTGTGTCATATCTAGTTTAAAACTGATGTTGTTTACTTCTATGGTAATTTTTTTGTGCTACCTTGGAGCTGGTAAGTTATATCCTTGACTATATAAAAACTAGCCTTTCCCCGCTACTTCCTCCACGTGTTCAATTGTAATTATTTTTGGTAAATAGATTTTTTAATTTTAATTTTAAAATTGGATTACGCATGAAATTCGATACAATTTTTACGTCAACATTATCCAAGAAATACTTTTACATCATAAAAATAAACTTTTTAAATAGGGCTCCACCCTGTGGACCATGTGTTGTAAGAAATGAAATAATACATTAAAAAAAAAATGAAATCGCAGCAATGAAAGGGCACTAAAAAAGTCTGTTCAGGCAATTCTACACGACACTTTCTTTCCACAATCCAGGATAAAATAAACTATTTATTGTATTATATGTTATCCTACTTCAGCATCTTGTCGTGTCAATGGTGAAGGAATAAAATGAAAATGATTTAACTTAACCGAGAATTCCTAATTCTGACTTTATGCAAATACTTATATAGACGCAATAAAATTACTTTTTTTTTGGATTTTATCACGGTACCGATGTTATCTTGTTCCTGTGAAAAAATGTCATTCATTAATTCTAAACGTAATCAAATTCTTGGCCTTACCAGAACCGCAAATATAATTAACGTTTTGTTAAAATAACATAATTATGACCAATGTGTACGTGGTCTCCTAGACTATGCTATTTTCATAATGTTGCAATTTGCACGTAAATAATAGTAACTGCTGCCTAATGAGCGTTGTACGAGGAGGTCGTGGCTAAATAAAATTAATAATATGCCATCACGCCAGTATTCTCTGAAGGGTTAGGCAGAGGAGTACTTAGGTACTAAATTGCATCCACAGTTTGCCGATAATACAGTACTCAAATTATAGGGTTCGTAACCTGCCGCCTCCTTAGGCGTAGGATGATCTACGATTTGTTACACATTAAAAAAAAACAAAAAAGGCCCAGTGACCTACCTAAAAATGAGATGAAGCGATCTCATTTTTATTAATGATTAAATGCAATAAAATAAATAGAAAATTTTACAGCAGTAAAACAACAAAAAAAATATCTAAGCACTTTCTTCCTCTTTCCTTCTAAACTGTGCTGTACCCGACAGGGTCCATATAACTCCTATTTATTATCTGTATATTAATAATATGAAACTTAATAAAGATTTGAGCATTGAGTAAAATCTATTATTTCATACTAAATATATGTATATTATTAAATGGTTGAAATAATCTATGCGTAGAAGTGTTTCCTAGTCTCTGGTTATTTTCCTATAGTCACAGATATCGATTCAACAATTTATGATCCTTGAGATCATCTGTGTAGTGATTACACAACGCTCCTCACTCGGTTTTGTCCAAAATACTAATATAAATACATAATAATATCTTCATCATGACAGGCGAGGTCAAGTTATCAAATTATATCTCTTAGAAAGTTGAAAAATCAACATGATTGTATTTTTAATGTAATTATCGTTGTAATTTATATTTTAATTTTAGCTACAAAAAGGATATAATGCCACGGACATATTTTTTGTATCTACAGTTATTATCTGACCGTAATAACTTTAAGGTTGTGATTCATCGCATGAAGTTCTATTGAATGTTTACAAATGGTATCAACAACCCATCCATAAATTTGCCGCAAAGTGTCGCTTAACTTCAAACTTTTTTATTTGCAGATGTCAATTTTCTGATTCGGTATATTTTTCCCTACAACGAGCTGCGAGCCGTTATGTAAATGTTGCTATTATTATGTACCCCGTATTGCAAAATTCAGGGGATAGGTACAGGCTTCAGGGGTACCTGCGAAGGCGGAGGTGCTCTGATGTACAGACGCCAGCAGGTCAAGCTATCCAAAACTGTCAAATTTTCCCAATTGAATATAAATAAATAAATACATATTATGGGAAAATTTTACACAGCATCATCTAGTCCCAAACTAAGCAGAACTTGTACTATGGGTACTAGAAAATGGATATAATACTTAAATACTTTTTTTTTGTAAATACATGCTTATAATACATAAGAAACACCAATATGAAACTTATTGTTTTGAATTAAAGTTGGAAATCAATCAAAGAAATTTGTCAGATTGTGGTAAGTTGATGTGCTGGCCCCGGTAGGTACATATGATTCGCCGATTATGTTTTAGGTTCCATATTATAGGGGGCGAGCCTATTTCTAATCTGATAGAGATACTATCTCCGAGCTGCTAGGTAAACGTAATTGTTTAACCATTATACTAACATCGTTAAACCCATTACATTTAAGTTTACTAACCGAACGAGCCGACGATGAAACTATGACTTGACTGCCAAGCATCTTAAAACAAGGATCGTAAAACTCACCGCCAAGAGGAAGTCGAGAGAATCTCATAAAACAGACAATTTACTATGCAATAGTTAATATTTGGCTGACCTCATTCTTATGCAGGAGCAACACGATAATGGCGGAGTCGAATAAATAATAATACAGCAAACAATTGATTTCAATATAACATTTAATTCATAGGTCTAATGCACGAGTTTAATGTTTAATATGGGTTTCAGGATTGTGACGCATTGTAAATGAATTCTTGATCTCTGAGGAATAATTTTATATTTAGAAAGAAGAAATAAAACTGGCAGCTTACATGGAACCTCAAAAAAGCAGTACCTACACCTCTGTTAAGCCTTACGGGAATAACACTAGCATGATGTTATGGGAGCTTCATTCTTCAGTTGCTAGCTGTGATTTGTGTAAGTCCTATTGATTTGTTGCAGCATGTGAGGGTAGACAACAGCACGTATTCCATTGGATAAACCGAAGTTTACTTACTGTAAATACCACTCCAGAAACAACTTCTATTACTCCATTCTCCAAGTGTAAGCACCCCTTCTGGTTCATTCCACTAAAGCCAACACATTTGGCTTTGCTCAAGTGTCCAGCACTCCCAAAGGTCGCTGTAAGCAAACAACGGTGAATTGAAATTGATTACATCGCTAACTTTGCTCAGGTGGGCAACGTTTGTACATATGACAGATGGTCTGTTCTGCACCATTTGGGGAATTAGTCATACTAGTTATTATGTATCTGTTTTGAGGATGGAATGTGGAGCGAATAAGCAGCTTGCCACCAATAACTATCTCGGTCGACTGTTCTTCCTGGTTGAAAAATCCCGGTGGAGACTTATAATTAGTGCAGTTATGTGTACCAATGTAATTTATAGAGATATAGTACCTACAAAACCGTCCAGATACATAGCAGAGCTGGAAGAGAGACCCTGCAGGAGAAAAGATATTTACCTATAGAAAGTAGGAGTAAAGGAGTCGATGGAGGGTAAGTAGGCCTTTGCCCTATACTGCGACGATAATGGCTAAATAAGGATTAAAAGTAGGTACTTTTGGGAAGGGGAAAAGGGAAGAAAACTAAACAGTTCCAGTTCGCATCAACGTAGGCTTATGAAGATGTGAAATAAAATAAATAATAATAATAAAGTAAATAATATCCACCAATCAAATGAGACTAGAGATAGTACAGAAATAAGAAGCTAGTTTTTAAACCAGCATCAGTATCTAGTACATAACTACCTTACGAGGAATCCTCATGTAAATTAATAGGTACATAGTTCCTAAGCTAACAAGAGTTAAACCATGTTCTGGAGACATCCATAGTTTATGGAATGGTGTAAACATCAGTTACAAAGATAAAGGTAACGGAAAATGATCATTAATCACACGCAACTTTGAGCATAATATTTATTTTTTTCAGTTCAAACATGCGTAGATAACGCTATTTACCGAGGAATTATGTTTTACAAAACTGTCATTAGGTACTTCGGCTTTTACAATATCTCTATGCTGAGACTTCATCATCAGCAACCCATTAGGCTCGGATCACTTCTGGAAAAGAAAGGGATTGTCTGCCTAAAGTTCACCACGTTGGCCTAGTGCGCTATACTTCACATGAATTCAGAGATGGAATTTGTGTCTGGTTAATGGGAATAAATAAAAGTTTTAAGTAAAAAATATACCTGTGCTAGGAGGCACCGCTCTTCAAAGACAAATTATGGAATGGTAAAAGTGGTGAACAAAAATAAAATAGAATTTACAAAGAAATTATAAGTAATATCTAAAATTAAACAAGACAAACTACACCATGTTTTTTTTTTCGTCTTACAGCCTACGTTAAGTACATCCTACATTTTTCGAGAGACCTGAACTTTTTTTTTAAGAAACAGCTCTCTTTTTTTTTCAAGATTTTATCCTTAGTCCCATATCTAGTAGAAATAATATTGAAATAATGGTTTCCTTTCGACTGTAGGACGATAAAAAAAAACACGGTGTATATAACAAAACAAAACAAGAAACTTAGAAATATATTTTAAAATAGTGTGTGTGTGTGTGTGTGATGACACACACAGTGTGTATGTGTGTTTAAGAGAGAATACACTTGCCCTCTATTAAATGGGACCTAAAATAATTGTGGATACTCATCAGTACCTCAGCCTAACCTTGTGGGGACGAGCATGATGGTATACTATGAAGTAGTAACACTAGTCCTATATTAATACACGTGTATCCAAGTAGGTACATGTAAATGTCATTAATTACATATGAGTACACAAAGACGCTACAGAAACAAGTGTTTGGTATTGTTCCGTGTGGCTCTTTTGTTAGTTCACCAGCCTCGTGAGTCAGCGGGGAAGTGCATGCAAGCATTGTTTTTACTTTAAATGCATTTTATATTGATACTGTCGATGAATCAGACTGTCATTTAATGGCATTGTGTGCATTTTATTTTTATGGTAAGAAATAATATACTTACTTCATACGTCTCAAAGTTATGTCGGTTATTTAATTCCGGAGACGAAACTGACATTTCCTGGGTACCTATATTGTTTTGGTGGTATTATAATGTTATGCCATAGTGAACGTTGCGTCGGTACCTCCTGTTTATTTAATAATGATAATAAAGATTAGTGCAACCAACAATATTCAATTTTTTTTTATTATATACACGTACATTCAACATCACGCCTGTATTCCCCGAAGGATTAGGCAGAGGTGTACTAATGTACACACACATTTCGCCCATATTAGGTCAGGTTAGGTTTATGTTTAGGTCCCATGTAATAGGGGCCGAGCCTATTGCCATACTGAGAATTTCATAGAAAAACCCAATAACACTTTGCTCGACCTGGGGATCGAACCCAGGACCTCTAGCGTAGCAGTCGCGCTTAGGACCAATGAGTCAGTCTATTATATTTGGCATTAATATACGGCACAACTTCATAGATAGTTCGTTGCCAGGGAGACGGCACGGGGTATGTCGACTTTGATTCCCTCACCGTTCATGCCGTGGTACAGGATCAAACTCACCACGACCCACAATTACCATTAATACCCTCCGGGGAATCAAGGCTCAATGACCTTAGTAGTTCCAATTTAATTTTAATTCACCTGATATCTAACAAATGTTTTTCTCTTTCATATTAAGAGGCGTAAAGGCATAACACGTAGGATATTCATAGCAACAACACAATTGAAATCTATTTCTTACGCGCCGTTAATCGGACTGACCTATTTTGCTGTATCGGGCACGTATTGCGTATGTGTATAGACGTGTGCTGATAGCCAATTGTTACCGGTCAGTTCCTATCAAAAATAATGAAATATTAGGTTAAATTGCATCATTTAACTTAATAACTAAAAAAAATAAAACGATAAGGATTTTTTAAGATTTTAATTTGTTAAAATTTAATACATAATCCATCAAAGTGACTTCACAAATAAAATAAATCGTATAACGTAGGAAACTAGCTCAGACGGGAACTTTTATATTCGCATAATAATATACATAATACCTGATAATAGAGTAGAATATAATAGATGATTCTTTACTGCACATCATAAACAAATGCCAAGAACATGTTAATACAAACAACAATCAGTTTCTAAATTCTCCATAATTTTCAGTACAAAAGTAGGTACTTAACTTTACTAGAAATGACTTTAAATAATAAGAAGAATCTAAATTTCTATTAACCAGGTGTCTTATAAGATGAGTTGCGCTAAAGTTAAATTAATTAATTATTTAACGAAACAAATTTAAAGACAAAACTTGAGCGATGTTACGTTTTCAGAATAATTTCGTAATAAACCATTGTAAGTTTTAATCAATTAAAAGGTTATGGCCAGCATTTTCATTTTGTGACACGTATCTTAATTAAGACATTTAAATGAAATCACATGAAGGAATTTATCATATATTAAATGATTGAATGATTTGACTGTACTCGTTTACCGGGATGGTTATATTGCAGCGGCTAAGAGAGGTTTAAATGAGTTAGGGCATAGTGGGAGGAATTCCACTCAAATTGGAGCTCCCCGACTGGGGAAGTACCTCCGCCTTGCAGATAATCGAAGTGAAATATCACTGCTTTGAGCTGTGTTGTGTTAACTTGTGTTTCTTACGGTGAGCAAGGTTCCCAGTGCTCCACGAGGAATAGTTGGGTTGGCAGTATAAGGATCAAAGTTCCCCCACTGCCACAACGTTTGCATGGCCTACGGATGGGAGGGACTTTTTTATAAATAGACCTAAGATACAGAAGAAAAACCTAACGTGGGGCAAGGTTTTTTAAAAAGAAGACAATCTTATAGGTTAGATATTTTTTGAATTCAAGAAAAGTAATGTCTTTTCATGGTAATAAAACCCTCTTATTCTGTAAAAAATAAATTTTATTTCGTATGTTCGTGTTTTTACATCCACGTTAATTAATTAAGGAAAAAGGAAACTGATAACATTAAAATGTATGATAGAATAAAAGTAAAAGCTGCTAGTTTTTGGAATGATATTACCTAACATGTATTGCTCCTAATTACGCGTACTTAATAGAATTTATGATGAAACAGCACCCGGTAACTACATGGTGTCGCGAACTAAATGCAAATTCTGCTAACATTATTAATTTATAACAGCACATAAAATGACCATTAAAATAAACTCTATTACATAACAGTACCTAAAGCCTCGATCGACACGTATTGAAGCACATGTGCCTAAAACCGGTCCAATCCGGTTATATCAACCTACTTTATTATCTTCCTTTTTGCAAATCGCTCGCACTATCAACTATTCACTGCAGTGAAAAACCCATCTTATTTTTGATATCTAAAAGTTGATATCAGAATGGGTAGTGTTGTATCGTTAGGACGTTTTAGGTCTAAATACTAATCTATTCAAATAATATTTTAGTTCTTGTGATAATATAAATTCAGTATGGAGGTCAGGCCAGTTCGCTGATATCTCGTATGTAGTCTGTTTATTGTTTTATTAATATATAATATAAATTAATGTTTATAGTGTGCTTGAGAGCTCATCCTGGCCCGACCTTGAAGCGCATGCCAATTTTTATATTACGAGTACGTTCCGATAGATTCAATACACCTATTATATTATGTGATATAAATTATAATACACGGATGTGGAGAGCTTGGATTTAGTAATAAATTCGAATGAGGAAGGAATGATAGCGATTTATCAATATGGAATCCTTCCAAGATTAAGTTAAAAGGCAAAACACTAGAAATTCCAAGCAGGTTGTCAAATGACGTCGGTGACTCCATTCAAACATAGGATGCTATCTAAATAGTCAATAATTTATTCATTGACAATGTTTCTATCGTCGTGGAGGTGCTATATTCTACAAACTCGTTTTTTCACAATCTAAAGGTACATCCACACGCGCTGACTTGCGTGCACAAACAGTTTCTGCAAGTTTGCGCAAAGAACATTAGTATTTACTTAATTACTTGCTTGTGAAAATAATAATTATTACAAGTAAAATTAGGCTTGAAGCCGGACTCCTTCTTCTCTTTCGTGTCAATGATAAATAAATTATTATGTGCCTACATATAAAAAATATAGTAGTACAAGCTCTGCTTAGTTTGGGGCTAGATGGTGCTGTGTAAAATGTCCACAATAATTATTTATTTATATATTACTTGAACCCAGTAGCTGCCCACGTTAATTGCGACAACAGTTACGTTCTTTAGATCCTCAAAGGTGGCAGGTGTACGAGCATTTTTGCTCTCCAGCAAGTAGAGCCTGGTCTGGTCAGGGGCACCTACTTATGGGGAGGATCTATGTTTCCCCATTTCGCCAAGTTGTGTTTGCAGCGGCGTACTTGATTGCGTAGTTGGTTGAGTGCTTTCCATTAAGCCAACTGCAGTTCACATCCAAGTGACTGGACTTCACGCGCTCAAAAAAAACAGTGAATAAATAGGTATTGAACTTAAACTCAACTTAATTAAACTCATTAGCCTAGTGGTCGTAAGCACAACTGCTAGGCTTGACGTCCTAGGTTTGACTCCCAGGTCGCATCTTGTTAGACCGGAAGCCGACTCCAACATGATTGGGAAAGGGCTCGAAAGAAAAATAATCTTAACAGTAATGGCACAGCACAATAAACTATCTTCAGATGACACGTCAAGTAACAGCACACCCACCACCCAATACAAAACAACATGTGTGTGGAAACAAAATTTTTATTCAAATAAAATTGGCTGAAATAATTGAAGGCAACATTTTGCATTTGCATTGTACATTGTTTCAATATGGTTACGAGTATGACGTCAATCATGACTTTGAACCACTCTGATACACCTGTAACCTATATTTGGTAAATTTATAATACCTATTTCCATGATACTGTATTATGGTCAAACGACCTTGTTTTTCACATGGCAACAGGCACTAAAGATGTATGTATGTAGATGAACCTTGTGTGTTGCAAACACGCTTGCCATGGGAACTAACATTGTATAATTACGCTACCATCTATCGCTCATTCTGGTTAGGTAGCAGACATTAAAAAAAAAAACTAAAAATACATTGATATTTTTTTTGGACACATGCACCCCTGTAAATTTTAAACTAGTAATTATGAGGAGAATTAACCATCAGGTTAAACTTACGATAATAAGAATTAGAAAAGGTAACGGTTTTTTAAACAGATCCATTGTCAGCCCATATTTTTAATCCGTGCTTACGTATCCAGCAAGAACCTATTCACTCGAGCCTTGAAGTCTAGTTTCATGAAGCTAGATTATCCTTATTTGGAAATACATACAAACTCACACGTAGAGTTTCCACTCCTTGGCGGTCGACATCATAAAATGCTTTGAGGGTGAGATGTCAACCATGTAAGGGTGTATACCTGTTTTTTTTTGTCTGATGATGGAAAGGACTTGAGGGAATTAAATTCTGCAATTTCAACGAACACGCAAACTATGCATCTCATAATATGAGTAAGTAAATGGGGATAATATTAAACCCAATTTACTTACGGGTATTTCTATAAAATTTTCAGTAGCAGCTTGGAGTTCGGATTTGCTCCCTTTAAATGGCAATAGGCTCGCTCCCTGACCCTGACCCTGACCTGAGCATGGATGGCACATTAGTGTAGGTGCAGTATAATTCTTTCTTCCATACTCAATCAGCTTAAAAAAATGTTGCCCCAAAAATCTCTTAGGTTACAATATACATATTTAGCATAAGTTCAGTTCACACACAAGGTTGGCCAAGCAGTTGTTATTCTCAATGCTATATAGGTACTTTGGCTATCAAATCTGCCAACAGTTCGTTTATACAGTGCTGCCACACGGATGCGACCTCGTAGAGCTGACGTGTTTAGCCTCAGGTTATCTTTTTATACTTGCCTAAGCTTAGCAACACGTTATATGGAAATCGATTGAGCGAATTTAGTGTTCCTTTTTCTTCTCGGTTTAGCGGCTTGTTTTTTTTTATACCACTAAGGTGGCAAACAAGCATACGGCCCAACTGATGGTAAGCGGTTACTGTAGCCTATAGATGCTTGCAACACCAGGGGTATCACTTGTTTTGTCACAGATTCGGCATCTGAGTGTGAGGTTCTTGATCCGTTGCCAGGTTGTTCGAATTGCCAGGTATTCGAGTTGGTCGATAAGGTAAAATCAGTAGCCACTCGAAGCTATAGGTTTTTACCGAACTTGGGATGTACCGCTGCCTACTATTCTACTACATATACCTGTCTCTACCAGCGTGATGTTATGTCCTGAGTAAGGGTGAGTTTAAGATTTATCCTTTAACATTGAGGCGAGAGGGTTTGAGAAAAAACTTAAAGAAATTCTCTTTTTCAAGAAGAATGGGGCTTGTTTAGAAAAAAAATAAGAGAAAATAAATAACTGATAAGTATAGAGGCCAGCACAGCAACCTACCCCAATCTTTAGTCGAATTTCTTTGATAGATTTTAAACTTTTAAGTAATACAAAATAATAAGTTTCATTTTCAATAGGGAAAAATTGACGGTTTTGGATAGCTTGATCTGCTGGCGTCTGTACATACGCCAAACCCATTTAAATAAGATAATCCTATTTAAATCGGATGAGCTTGGACTTCTGACTTCCGAAGATCGAAAGGGGTTTACGTTAATTGCTTGCGTTTCAAAACCAGTTCGTGTGTATCCACCAGGTCAGACTAGTCAAATATTCAAGTCAACAGTAAAAAATAGAAACTTAAAATAACGCATATTAAGTATGCACAGGAATTTTATGAAACTTCGCTTTATTCTTAACTGTATACAACAAAATGCATGTCACTATGTATAAGGAACAAAATGGTCGCCAGATATGGCAACACCTAATTATATCGTGCCGACAGACGAGCTGGGTCTGTAGAAAGTTGCCGCAAAACAAACGGACGGCCCAAAATAAGACAAACACGCTAGAGATAGATACTGCAGTAGAGTAACCATATAGCTATAGGCGTTAGACAATAAACTGAGTGAGAAAGTTTTACTTATGAAAATAATATATTTACATACATACATTACATACAATATAACCTAAATTTTGTAATCTTTAATGTTCCTTAAAATTTTAATAAGATGTTAAATTAATAACTATTAACAAAAGAAATCACGATTGACTACCGTCAATAAATGATAGATTACCAACAATGAACTTTTATGCTGAGTACCAACATTAGAAATAAATGGACCTAACTTACTTGTTTTTCTATGATCTGCTAGATGTGTTCAGTACAATTGATGTTGCAAAATAATAATCACAACTTATACTTAATAAAAATGCATTTCTATTACAATGAACTCACTACACAGGTTAAAATGTATTAAGTGAAGTTTTTATAAATATTTCCCCCACTTTATTTGCTTCAGGCAAATTACTACTCGCTACTTATTTACAATATTATCTACAATGTAGAAGGTCCTTGAAATACAACAATAATATCCTGAGTTATTCTTTCGGTTCTACCAAAACAGAAAAACCGAAAAAATATTTACATGTAAATGCACAAATATTGAATTCATTAAAATGGCTTCACGAACTGTTTCAATTTACTCAAGTTATTGCGTAAATTGTAAGTAAACTTTCATAAATTACTGTTAATAACACTTTTCTCTCGGAGAAGGTTATTTCAAAATGGTTTTCTTCGAAATAAGTTATCATCCTCCGAGCCTTTTCCCATGTTAGGGTCGGTTTCCAGTCTAACCAGATGCGGCTGAATAACAGTATTTTACACGAAGTGACTGCCGTCCGAGCTCCGCAACTCTTCCTTCTTTGAAAATAAGTACTTACCACAAAATGCTTGAAGGAAGTTTTCTAGTCTAACTCTAAAACGTTATAATAGTTATAGGTTTTTTTTTTCAATTCTTTTTGAGATTTTTTCATCAAATTATTTGAGGAAGAAGAAATGTAGAAGCTAGAGGAAGGAAAGTAGGCAATAGTATTTCTTGTTAGTTTTGTCCTGTCTTTTTTGGTTACATCATGGCCACAGTACCCGCTATCAGTTGTAAGTCACGTCAGATAAAACGATGTCTTCATTCCGCTTCCAAGCAAATACCAACTTGTGGAGACGTACAAACAGAGACAAACACACACACACACATGACTTCACTCCGTTTCTAAGCAAATACTACCTTATGCGCACAGAGACGGACAAATGCACATCGTGTGCATGTGTGTATTAGTTGGTAACTTGTTACGTAACACAAGAATGGGAGTGACAAAATTTATGCGTAACCTATTGTGTTGCTATGCTGAGGAAATGTGGTGGCGACGAAAATGAAGGGGAAATTAATGTGGTGTGTTGACTTTAAGGATAAGGCGGATTATAAGATGATGGCTTGGTTTTGGCATTGTTTTCATGAAATATTATTTAAAATTTCATGGAAATTTAATAGCAGTCTTGGTGTACGCGATATCACCGATTAGGAGAAGAAGCTGATCTGGTATGAACATATAAAGAGAAGTCCGCATCATGACGTAGGCAACCTAGCATAGCTCTATCTATGGAAGGAGATCCCGAGGGAGACCCTAAACCAGGTGGATAGATTAGGGCATAGAGATATGTAAGTTTTCCGACATAATGTCAAAGAAAGACATTATGTCCATCAAAGAAAGACACTATACCCTGGCGCCTCCCCGGGTGGTAGAGAATCTATTAAGATTTTCCGTAGGTAAAAAGGATATTTAATTGTCAATTCATTTGACGTTATCTATCTAAACAACCGGTAACCCACACTGCTGAGTGAAATCGTCTTCTCTATTCCACTACTGTTGTTTGTAATAAAATACGGGATCTTTATTGTTACACCTCTGCCTAACCCTCCGGGAAATACAGGCGTGATGGTATGTGTGTGTAATTGTTATATACCTCTAAGTATATTGTTATACAATAAATTTCGTCGAAAAACTGTTACCAATTAAAAATTAAATCCTGTTCACGCAAGAACACTAACTAAAACATTAATTGTTTGTTCATCTGCGCCCACGCACATCAAATAGAAATGAGTGGACACTACTCGTAACGCGTGGCGTAACATAACGTGTGCCGGACAGACATCAAATTATGCGCGGGCTCAACCAATATGTTTAAATTTGCATAGGTTACTTATGTTGTTTATACTGTGTCTCTTAACATCATCTTATGTGCTATATTAAGGTGTAGTGCTAAATGTAAGGTTCATTGACTTAGAATAATGAATAGGAGCTTCAAAGGTTCTTTTTTTAAGGTTCTAATCGCAACGGTAGCACAGATCCGGTGGGTTAGTATATTTAAAAATTTAGTTATTTATTAAGAAAGAAAAATATTTAATAATATTTTTTCTGTAAATAGATCTTTTAGAAATCTTACTTTTACAAATCAATATTTAATTAATACTACATGGCACTGGCGTTTCTTAGGTCAGACATCTTAGAAGAAATGCTGAAACAGACAGAAAGCCATGATCTCTTTTAAAATCCAAACAGTACTTAACAGTATTTATGCTTATCAGATATTAGATAAAACATACCATCATGCCTTATCATACCTATAATATAAGTAAGCCAGTAAATTTTCAGTTGCAATGTTTGGTGGCGAACATATTCCGACCGCAGATCCAATTTCAGGGCCGAAAAATATAATAATAACACTTTATCGGACCTGGGAATCGAACCTGGAACCTCACACTCAGAAGTTGCGTTTGCGGTAACTAGAAAAATGCTGCTTAAAATACTAATCACCATATCTGTGATAATCACCAGTGATAGATAACCGGTTCTCTTGTCGTACCAGCCCACTGATTACGTTATCGCCACTATTTGTTTTCGTGTTTTTATCTTTATGTTTAGACAGAACTGATAGCCCACCTTCACTATTTGGAGAAGAACTACACGAAGAAAAAGAAGTATGTCTATCAATTAAAACATAATTATTAAAAAAAAACTAAGCAAGTAACTAATTAAACTTTAATTAGAGAAATTCTCATCCGGGTCGAACCTGTGACATTTCAGATTATCTACGTTTATCTATTCCAACCGTCTAGTTGAAAAAAAAGTTTTAATTATTTGAAACAGCCTCCATGTGTTGTTCTATATATAGTTGCTCAACCGGGGCAGCTGTGCCACAGCCGGGCCTCTAACCCGCGACCCCATTGTATGCTAAGTGCCACTGAGTCACTACTGGTATCGTGGCGCTGATAACAATATAGCGCAGACTATACGCCGCCTTGATAACGTTGTTATTTTTAATACATAGAGCAAATAGGTACAGACGACAAGCCGATTTATATAATATATTATGTATTATCTATATTTGATTTACACTAGTTATTGTCTGTGCTGTTAGTTATAATATCTATGGGCACTGTTCCAGAACTTTCGATAAAAAAATACAGTTTGGCGTAGTGGTTGAGTTGAGTGCAATCCCATGGGTTCATAACTCATAGTGACTCAAATATATTTATTGCATTTCATATTATACATATCATCATCAACCCAAGAAAGTCAGAATGAGAGGAATTAGGCCACATACAGGGATGACAGACTTCACACGCCGCGCTACAGACAAAATTATAATTAGGAACCACTATGGATAATTAATTTTATACAGAAAGAGAAATTAAGTGAAATTGTCCGTAAAATGTTGACAATACTTCGGTATACAGGTTGCTTATGAAAACGGGACACCTGCTGAAATATGTTATAACTGAGTAGTATAACGTGAATATTGATGAATTGATTTTTGTTAGGTTAGAAAAACTTGAAAAAAAAAAAAAAAGTTCTGAATTATTTAACATTGTTAAGGGGAAAGCTATCAAACCGCACTTGCTATGAACTGAACATACAATTTATTTATATATGTATGTATGACTTTGATAGGTACGTGACTAAACTCCCACCGATCATGTAAACGACCACCTATATATCAAAGTTGTTTTTCACAGACACGCTGACTTATTGCCTAGACGACTAGGAATTCTAGTCGAGTGAAGTTTTGAATATTAAAAGTGTACACAACAAAAAAATATCAGAAGTAACACTTATTACCGTCCACGATAAAAAGTCCACGGGATAGTCTCTACACGGAACTCAATTTGAGAATCACGTTTATAGTGTTTAATAAAATGGTTTTTTTTATGTTAATGTTATTAGTTTTTGGTTTCTTAGTATTGTGTGGCAAACTGTCTCATCAGCCTAGCGATCGTAACCCGGGGGTTCGATTATTAAAATCATTTTACTTGCTTGAAAATTAAATGTTAATTATTAGGTATTTCAATTAATTCTTAGAAGTAGCTTGGAGTTTGGGTTTGTGTACAGTTAAATTAAAATTATTCAAATTCAAATTAATTTATTCGCATTAATTAAATGGCAATACCCTGGCTTATTATATGGGACTTAAACATACTGGCGAACTGTGGGTATATATTAGTACAGCTCTGCATAACCATTTGAGGAATATAAGCGTGATGATGATTACATAATCATTTTTTCAAAACATAGATGTATACATAACTCTTTATTCGAGTGTACATACACAATGCTAAAGCATGCGTGCCGTCTGTTAGGAGAGTTCTTTTCAAAATCGCTATGGCTCTTTCAAAAAGCCATTTCAGACAGTCCGTGTATTGAATTTTAAGAGGCTATGAATTAGGTAGCGTCTGCTGGCGCTATCTAGTTCTAATAATCTAGGCAACTGTCTTAAAACATTTGCATATTCACGGGTGGTCATAATAAAATTATAACTTCTATTCTTCTCTACCTTGTGTCAAAGGTAAGAAAATTTCAATGCTGACCTTGAAGCCTTCAACATGTACAATAAATATCGTGTATAAAACTCAAACAATAATTTATCTTATTGCTTCTAAAACAAGGTTGTGAGCAGTGGTAATTTTAACTTTGTTTTTCGGTATTATCGAATAAATGTGCATCGAAAAAACATGTTTACGCTACACTGGGTGACGCTTACGTAATGCGATATTTTTTTAATTCATCCTTGAGATACGTTATCTGGAGTGTGTCTGCTGGGATCGGGGTTCAATATCTGTCTAATTAACATTATGGTTATTGTTTAATTTCTATGTCTTCATCGACCTTAGTTAATTTTTTCGTCACTTTTGCGATTTATGAGAGAAAAAGTTTTAGTTAAATATGACCCAGGATTGAAAATCAAGATGTGAAACCAAATAATTTGTCTCGGGTGGGAATTTAACCCATGACACTTGGCGCAACTCTAGTGGCGAACTGGCGAGGTGTGCACCTTAACCATTTACCTACATCAACCGTGCAGTCAAATTATTATAATTATCATGTGCTTTTTTTTTATTATTATTGGTTTACCTACAATTGTTACACTATCTATCTATTAGCCACGGACGTCCACTGCTGAACATAGGCCTCCCCTAATGATCGCCACAAAAATCGATCTTGCGCAGACCGCATCCACCGACTCCCTGCGACCCTCACAAGGTCGTCCGTCCACCTAGTTGGGGACTAATACATATTATTTATACAGACTATGGTTAAAACTAAGTGTACAATATTAGGCGGCAAACACAGCAAGCAAAAACAATTTTACATTAAAAAAAATGGTTCAATTATAACACTTATAGACAGACACAACACACATAACAGAGGAAAAGATGTAGTAAGTATTTATATAACTTAAGGTTCAAGGCATCAGGCTTTTCCAGTAGCAGCTACCGGCGATTCGTTTGATTGGATTGACAATTTAATTTGAGAATTGTTGTTTATTAAATTGAACCATAGTTTCGAAACGAAATAAGCGATGACAAAATTATTTCATGGCGCGTATGTTAGCCTAGCTAGTGCTGCAGCAGGATCTGTGTGTTTTCGCCAACTTTTCTTGTCTTTAGGCTTTGTTTAGGTTTCACACAAACAGTTCTTATACTTTTGTAAATACTTATCTAAATAACCCCCGCTCTGCGGAACCTTCCAATAAACTGTAATGCTCGTGAATATCCGGCAATAATTGCAAATACTAGATAACGTATCAATGTGTTGTTGGTAAAATTTGAGCGTGCCGCTGTTAGTGTCAGGGGTCAGGCTTCCTGGAACGTGGAGCTCTTGCCATTTTAGGGTTAATATTGGTTACTAACACAGGTGGGGCACGTCTTATTCTAATACTTGGAAAAGGTAGATGTACACACGATGACTTCCGTCGCAATTGCAGCATTATTAGTGTAGTTCCAAATGGAGGCGCTGTAGTCATTGGAAACCTGTCATACTAATTAATCCTTATTGTATTATTAGTCTGAAAATTAATAGTAAGGTAGGTATAGTTTCAAAAAATATAAAAACTGATGAAAATACTGGTTTACTATACCTAAGTAAAAATACAAACGAACCTTCCTTTACGCCAACACATTTCACATTTCTCTTTTTGAGTTCTATTTTTAAGTCTTTTACATTCCACGTACCGTATTTACCAACCATTTTATAGATAATAATATGTAAGTACTACATTTTCAAAATCTCAACATACGTCACAGGACATTGACAGTTCGATAGGTCTTCAATTCAACTAGAGCCACCAAGCATAAAATTTCAGACAGCCTGTCACAGAGGTGATTTTTGTATAACTGTATAGCTTGACGTTTTGTCGTCTGTACTTTCCTATTTTAACCCTTCGGGGACATTTGGCATGGGGGCATGTAATATCATCCTGTTATGAGTTTTGACAGCCCGAAAAAGTGTCATTGTGTTCCTTTTTGGAAGGTACGTGTAACTTGACTACTGGGCGAAATAGAAAATTAAGAAAAAGAGTTGTGCTGCTTGAGTCGCTCCGCATCGTCAACTTAAAGGCGTTCGTGGTACCAGTGCGAGTACCGTATTGCTTTCTACCTCTCGTTATGGAAGAAGACTTTTGACTGCAGGGCGTGGTGTTCCGTCACTTCCACGAACAAGTACTACACCATAACACTAAGAATATCTGAAAGCTCAGAGGAAGAAAACTTACGACTTTTTCCCATTAGCTCCACGAAAGACCTGCCACTACTTATTTCCATTGCGTTATATGTAGGTACATGAGAGCCGCAGTACAAACAATATTTAATTTTACTTACTTGAATTGCACGGTCTATCTTAAACCTTGTTTGTGCTATCTTTTTGTATTTTTTGGCATTTTTTTAAATTATTTAGCGAAGGAAACATTCGACCGGGGCAGGATTAACCTAACCTTTTGGCCGAATCCGTCTTTAGCCACCGAGCTAATAATCCACCACACTAGCCTTGTGCGAAGCTTTACCTCTAAGTCACCTTACTAGGTAATCTTTTCCCCACATTTTTGTCAGAGCAGATAACACAACGGAAAAGAGGCGGGTCAGCGTAGGCCAGCTTACCAGGGTCACGTGTCCACTGTTATCATGGCCTTATTATCAGTAGTAATGACCAAAGCAGTTGGATAGCCAAAACGAGGGTAATGATATACTCGCGTACACCTACAGAATATATTGTGTTATCATGTGCGAGCTACACACATTAAAAGTCATTAACTAATCGCCTTATCGGTAAAGTAATTTGTGTTGCTGTGGCTACTTCACGTGACGTAAGCAGGATTCAGTGGTTCAATCTTTCTGTGGTGATTCCCATAAGCATTCAGGAAGTTCCAGGAGTTAGGAATATTGCAAATCGTCTTGGTTTCCAATTACCTAACACTGTCATACAGATCTTACCAGTACAGTAAGTATTGTAGTGTTTTTCCTGTATCAGGTGCAAATACAAGTTAATAATTATAGTATTGTTCTATTTTATTAATAAATGAAACTGGAAATCGTATCTTTGATATAGGCCTCTCCCAATTCCCTGCATTTTTTCCTATCCCTCGCTAGTCTCAACCAGTCAAGTCCGCATTTTTGCATAAAAATACCATTCCAGCGTTGTCGTGGCCTGGGGTGGGTATCCCACTCCGTTGTTCTCATTGTCTACCGATCTTTGTTCATTCTACAGTTATCAACAATAACAGATAAGGCGTACTATGGTATTATCTAGCTAGCATGGTCGTAACCTTAAAAACCACATAGCAAGACCATCGTCTCCAACAAAATATTATTATGAAATCATATTTGGTAACAACTAATGCTATAATATTATTACTTAACACCCAAAAAACGAACACAAACAAAATAATAATATTTCAACTGTCTGCCGATAAAATATACTGCCGAAACTGTCAACAAAATAGTATATTACATGATCAAATGAAACGAAAATATATTAAATACATAAGTAGTTTACATTGTTAGTTTATTTAAGAAGTAACACTACGAGTTCACGGCATAATATATCAATATTTTTATTTTTTTATGAAAAATCCCTACCGTCTGATTTGGCGGGACATTGCTAGGACCAAGGACGATTATTATTTGCTATGTCAATGTTTTTAAGGCAATTTAAGTGTGTTTTTTTTTAAAGAATGTTATATTAGGGACCTTATCAAACGGGTTGGCCTATATTTGGACAGATGAAGGCGAGTGGAATGCGCGCATACTAACTAAAATGATTTTTAGAACGGCTGCAAAAAGGTTTGTTTTGTGTGTTTGCGCACAGCTTTTTTTTTTTTTTTTTTTTTATGGTATAGGTGGCAATCGAGCAGACGGATCGCCTGATGGTAAGCGATTTCCGCCGCCCATGGACACCCGCAACACCAGAGGAGTCACAAGCGCGTTGCCGGCCTTTAAAAGGAGTACGCTCTTTTCTTGAAGGTTTGAAGGTCATATTGGTCCGGAAATACTGCAGGCGTTCATTCCACAGTTTAGTTGTGCTAGGCAGAAAGTTTCTAGAGAAACGCACAGTAGTGGACTGCCAACCATCTAGATGATGTGGATGGAACTGCTGTCGCGTGGAACGATGGCGGAAAGTAGCAGCAGGGATCAATCCGAACAATTCCTTGGAGCATTCCCCATAGTACATGCGATAGAAGATGCATAGCGAGGCCACATCTCTACGCAGCGCCAAAGGGTCTAGCCGGTTTGAAATATCTTGGCAGTCGACGATTCGAATCGCTCTCCGTTGGATGCGGTCCAGAGGGAGAAGTTGGTACTGGGGTGCCCCTGCCCAGAGATGCGAACAGTATTCCATATGGGGCCGGACCTGCGCCTTATAAAGTAGTAGGCAGTGGGCCGGAGTGAAATACCGTCTCGATCTACTGAGCACGCCAAGCTTCTTTGAGGCTAATTTAGCCTTGCCCTCTAAATGACCGCGGAATTGGACTTCATTCGATATGTCGACACCAAGTATTCCAATACTGGTTGAGGCAGTTAAGGGGATGCTCTCAAAACGAGGTGAAATGACCAACGCCAGTTTTTTGGCGGTGAACACGCAAGCTTGCGTCTTTGTGGGATTAAATTGGACCAAATTAAGTCTGCCCCACTCTGAGACTTTTTCTAAAATGGTCTCAATTTCGGCTCTCGATGACGTTTTCCCGAGAAATGTTAGCGCGGCCGGTATAGAAAGTATCGCCTGTGCTGTCATCCGCATAACAATGAATGCCGCAGGTTTGCAACAGGTCATTGATATGGAGGAGGAATAGAGTAGGCGATAGTACACAGCCTTGAGGGACACCAGCATTTATAAACATAGAGTCAGAGCATTCCGTCTACTACGACCTTTATGCTTCTGTCTGCAAGAAAGCTGGTGTCCCATTCGCATAGTTTCTCGGGAAGCCCATAGGAAGGGAGCTTCGAAAGAAGCGCTTTGTGCCATACCCGATCGAAGGCCTTCGCTATGTCCAAACTGACCGCCAAGGCTTCCCCCTTAGTCTCGATCGCCTGTGCCCAACGATGTGTCAGGTATGCTAGAAGATCACCAGCCAACCGACCCTTACGAAAGCCGTACTGCTGGTCACTAAGTAGCTGATGATCTTCTAAGAACCGAAGGAGCTGGCAGTTGACAATGGACTCCATTATCTTCGAGAAAAGGGAGGTTATGGCTATCGGTCTGTAGTTGGACGGATTTGAGCGGTCGCCTTTTTTAGGGATCGGGTGGACCAAAGCTGTTTTCCATGATGTCGGGACAACGCCAGAAGAGTAAGAGAGCCGAAAAAGACGTGTTAAAACTGGTGCCAACTCAGGAGCGCACATCTTCAACACAACAGGAGGGATTCCGTCAGGCCCACTCGACTTATGGATATCGAGGGAAAGAAGTGCTAAACGCACTGCGCGTTGGTGGAACCGGATATCCGGCATACCACCCTCGATCCGCGGTATAGTAGGCGGCTCTTGTCCCCCGTCATCCAAGGTCGAGTTGGACGCAAAGAGTTTGCCGAGAAGATCGGCTTTCTCTTTTGCGTCGTGGGCCAACGAATCATTTCCCATGTGTAGAGGTGGAAAGGATGGCTTACAGAAATTGCCTTCGATAGCTTTGGCAAGCGACCAGAACGCACGAGTTCCCGAAGGAAGACGCTCAAGCCTCTCGCCAATTCTACCGATGTGCTTCGACTTCGCCCTCGCAATGTCTCTTTTGTAGGACCTGGAGGCAAAGTTGTACTCCTTTTTTAGTGCGCTGGTATTTACATCCCGTGCCGCCACCGCATCAGCCCAGACTCGGTAAGCCTCCTGCTTCCTGCGAGAAGCTTTTTTGGAGGATGAACCGAACCAAGGTCGGAATTTGCCACTAATGGGGACCACAGATGATGGAATGAAAAGTTCCATACCCTGCAGCACCACATCAGTAACAGAATCAGCAGTGGCATTGGGATCATCCGGCGAGAAGCAAACCTGTCTCCAAGGGTAGGACGCAAAGAAGGACCGCATCCCATTCCAATCTGCTGACTTGTAGTGCCACACACGGCGGCTGCGTGCAACTCTTGAACGCGGCGAGCACGTGAGAGGCACCGTACTCCGGACAAGGCAATGGTCTGAGAAACCAAGTGGGGCGCCTACGGATACCTCGTAACCGTCCGGATGAGAAGTCAGCAGAAGGTCCAACAGTGAAGGCTTTTGGCTCTCCACATCTGGGATTCGCGTGGGCGTGGTGACCAGTTGTGTCAGGCCATATGCCAGGGCAAAGTCGTGGACAGATCTCCCCGCATGGTCGGTCTTACTAGAACCGAGCCAGTCAGCATGGTGGGCATTAAAATCGCCAAGAAAAACGATTTCTGCTGATGGAGTCTGTTGCAGCACAAAGTCTGAAGCCATTTGGATGTGCTCAATGAGTCGGTCAGTTTCGGTATCACCGCTGTGGGACCTATAAGGCAAGCATAGACGCGGGGATGGTCGTCGCTATCTACACGGAGCCATAAGATGGAGAGGTCCCTACCTTCAAGATTCCTGAGGCGACGAGAACTGATATCGTCTCTAATGTACACGCACACTCCAGCCTTGGACAAAAAGGAGTGTTAAGTCCGTACCCAGGGAAGGTAAGGTAGGATGTGTCTACTGGAGACGATATCTGCGTCTCGGTCAGGAAGAGCAAGGCCGGCTTTGCTGTCTCGAGGTGGTGGTGGACAGCATTAAGATTGGTATGTAATCCCCTGATATTGCAGAAGTCCACAGCCAGTGTGGCAGGGGGTGCCAAGGTATTTCTGCTCTTGCCTCGGGCATTGTTGAGCGCAGTTTTGCCCCCCCCAGAATACGAGGGGCAGCCTGGGCGTCCACCAGGTGCATTGTGTCCTGAACGCGGACGCCCAGAGAGGGATTCTCCAACGCTAGCGCAGTTGGTACCCTCCTGGGGTAGCAAACGATTTTTCAACTGCGCCATCATAGGGGGGGTTGGGGGGTTTGGGCCTCCGGTATCCTCACTCACTCAGCGAAACACAACGTAAACGATGTTTCACGCCGGTTTTCTGTGAGGCCGTGGTATCACTCCGGTCGAGCCGGCCCATTCGTGCCGAAGCATGGCTCTCCCACGGTGTAAAAGCTTTATTAGCTTTATTGTATTATTTAGCTTTATTGTTTATGGATTTTAACGACTCTTTTTTAATTCATGTTTTTAATGTCAAATTGTCATAACACCTTGAATTAGATCAAGGTGTTATGACAATTTGACATTTAAAATGGATGCTTTTGATAATTTTAAAACTAAGGAGTATCTAGCAGTTTGATGGGTTTTTAAAACTGACTTATATAAATACAATCTATTATAGAATTCAGTGGTTTTTAAACATTTAGACAATCAATTTTGAAGACAAATACTCCAAAATACATTTTTAAGCAGTTGGCTTTCTTTTCAAAAGCGATATATTTAAGGGTCAACTTGGTCCCATATCTAATATTAGGTTTAACTATACAAAAATCCATATTATAAATAAATGCCATATAAATGTAGGACTTTGAATGTAAAGGGTTATTTAAAATTCAAATCAACGAAAATTAAATTGGTCAAAAAAATCCTTTCCAAAGTCAATAATTTGTTCAAATTTTATGAACGTTTTATTGAAGAACATTGAACCAAACTCATATCATCATCAACCCATATACTGTCCCACTGCTGGGCACGGGTCTCCTCTTATATTGAGAGGGGTTAGGCTATAGTCCACCACGCTAGCCTACTGTGGGTTGGCAGATTTCACAACCGTCGAGAAAAATCTCTGAGGTATACAGGTTTCCTCACGATATTTTCCTTCACCGTTTAAGCGAGTGATAATTAATTATTAATAGGCACATGAATTCGAAAAGTCAGAGGTGCGTGCCTTGGGTTCGAACTCGAGACCTTCGACTTGGCAGTCCAATAGTCATACCACTAGGCTATCACTGCTTATCAAACTCATATAGGTATTTGCCAATTTTGCCTTTGAAAGTCAACATAAGGTTGACAACACAGCTTCAATAAATGCTGTAAAACCTCGTTTGGCGAGCTCCCAGCCGCGTGCGGCTTAACTGTTATTAGTACACGCTGTTATAAGCACTTGCTCTTCTAAATCTTACACTTCGGACGTACATACATCAATGTTGTTATATTTGATACAATACAATACAAAAAGAGAGGTAGGGCATAGTGGGAGTAAGTCCACTCTAATTGGAGCTGCCCGACTGGGGAAGTACCTACCTCCGCCTTGCAGAAAATCGAAGTAAAATAACACTGCTTTGAGCTGTGTTGTGCTCCTTACGGTGAGCAATGTGTCAGTGCTCCGCGAGGAAACGTAGTATTGACAGTGTGGGGACTTTGACCCTTATACTGTCAACCCACCCCATTCGTTTTACAGGATCGGCAACGCGCAAGTGATACCCCTGGTGTTACAAGCGTCTATAGGCTACGGTAACCGCTTACCATCAGGTGGGCCGTATGCTTCTCTGCCACCTTAGTATTAGTGATATAAAAAAAAAATGAAAAATAAAACATACCTATAATCCATTGTATAAGAAACACCCAATCACATAAATAAATGTCCTGTGGGAATGAAACCCACGACTTAGTCCTACACTCGAACCACTAGACCGCAGAGGTCGCGTCGTTAGTCTACGGTCTAGTATTTGCAAATTTTTTAATCAATTTCTCTGCGTCTTAACTGAGTTGTAAGAATTTACGTACTTAAACTTCAAAGATACTTAACTGTCAGATTTAGATACCACATTAGCATATTTTATGAATAATTTAAAGAGTTTCACAAAATATAAAAAAAATACTCACAAACATATATTACTAAATTACAAAGTGGCGGATATTAGTGCGTCAGAAAAAAAGTTTCAGCGCCAGACGACCATTACAGTAAATCAGTGAAAAAATTTAGGTCTAGCACATCTATGCCTAGTCTATAAAACCCAGGAAATCTAAACGCAGATTCAATTTTTGAGAGCCGGAGCCAAGAAGCTTTTCGACGTGATTAGTTGATTACTAACAAAGAGTATTCAGCACTAATAGCATGCTTTAGAAATAAAAAAAAAACAGGTACATTAAAAGTCAAATTGTTTGTTATAAATAAGTTTATTTGTCATGCTTTTGCGTGGTGTGGGTATCTTCTAGATTATAGATAGATAGATAGATAGAATATTCTTTTATTGTACACCAAGAAACATAATAAAATTAAACAATAAAATAAACCTAAAGTAGTACAATTGGCGGTCTTATCGCTAGGAGCAATTTCTTACAGACAACCATATAAGTAGGTAGGTACCATCATCACCGTTCTCTCGTTCGTTCTCTCGTCAACTCGTCTCGAGTTCGAATCCAAGGCACGCACCTCTGACTTTTCAAAATCATGTGCGTATTAATAATTAATTATCACTCGCTTAAACGGTGAAGGAAAACGTCGTGAGGAAACTGCATGCCTAAGAGATATTTTCTCGATGGCATGTGAAGTCTGCCAAATCGTACTAGGCCAGCGTGGTGGACCATAGCCTAATCTCTCTTAATCTGAGAGGAGACCCGTGCAGCAGTGGGACAGTATATGGGTTGATGATGATGATGACCATCATCACCATTGTATTGAAGGGTTAGGCAGAGGTGTACCTACTAAAGTACATCCACAGTTCACAGGGATCTTTAGGTCACATGTTGTAATAGGCGAGGGATAAAAAATTAAAAAGTAATTTATAAAGTAATGATGCAATTATCAGACTGCCTCATTTTGTCTAGTGGTTGCATTCTCGGTAGGTAAGCATGAAGTCTTCGATACGATTTCCAGGTCGATTAAAACTGGGTTTTTGACTAAGTTGAACGTAGGCCTCTCCCAAAGAGCGCCAACCATCCCGGTCTTGGGTAGCCCGTACCCATCCGCTGCCAGCCACCTTCTTCAAATCGTCTGTCCATTGTATCGCAGGACGTTCCACACTACGCATATAATAATATAAGAAACACGCAGACAAACACAAACACTTTATGTTTGTCACATCAATATTTGTCCCCTGTGAGAATCGAAATCGACCTTATGATCTGCAGTCTGACACTCGAACCACTAGACCACAGAGGTCGTCAAATCAAGTCGTCATTAAGTCAGCCACTACGTTTAAGTGCTTACTAAAGTAATCTATATTCATAGCACCATTGCCACGAGTAGGACAAACGTATGTAATGACAATTTGCGCGCAACTAGCGTCTTACGCACTCGATTTATTTTAGAATCACGAGCGAAACTTTAAAAAAAAATTGGGTCGTGTAATAAACGCATCACAAACTCGTACGCATCGCATAGCAAACTAAAATTATCTGACACACAAAACACAGACTCATTTTCGTATTTTTTTAAATACAGCTCCCTCACTAGACGATACGCTGTAGCTGTTAAATTTATCAACACTAGATACTAACAAACAAACAAACAAAACTAGACTAAAAAGAGCATCAAAATACTCCTCTGCATCGCCATCGTCTGGTAGCGTACCCAAGAGGCTGACTGCATTGCCACGTTGAATGGCAATGCTGATTCTCTGGTCAAAGTAGAGGCCAGCCTTTGGGATCACGTGAAGTGTCGTTCTTACTAAATACTATTTCGCAGGGGTTCTTACAAACATACGATTGATTGATTTTTGACAATTTTTTTAGCAAATCTGTCAGTCGTTGTGTCATTGAACCAGTACTCTTGATAGCAGACTTGACACAACATGCCTTTTTTATAGCTCGCAAATCCTAAAGGATCGTCCCTCATTTGGGGAGGCGGCAAAGTATGTCGGACTGGTACCGATTAAAAACCACACTAGCCTTCACTTGCCCTGTAGTCAAGGCCATGGGATCCGTGAAATTACACCATAACAGAAACTTGGTCCTTTGATCCGATACCTACGTTCATCAACACTGATCATTTATTGCTTATGTAGATTATAAAATACTTCATATTCACGCAAAAAGAAAATACATATAAAGTATGTATTTACAATTTGCAAGGTTAAATTACGCTCAAACTTGTCTGTGAAGTACCTACCTAAATGAAATTCACTAAAACACGATATTGTATGTTTATATGACGAGGACTATAGTTTTGTAATTTGATTGTCGGACTGCTTATCACGACGTTGTCGGTTCGATTTCCATAGGGCACAAATATTTATGTGATGAACATAATGTTTCTTTAGTTTTTTAATATTGTTTCCATTGTCTAGTACCCATAGTACAAGCTCTTAGTTTGGGACTAGATGTTGCTGTCTAAAATGTCCACAATATTAATTTATTTACCCATATGTGTGACCATTGGACTGTCAAGTCGAAGGTCTCGAGTTCGACTCCAAAGCTGACTTTCGTATTAATAATTTCGCTCGCATAAACGATGAAGGAAAATATTATTAGAAAATCTGCATGCCTTAGAGATTTTCTCGACATCGTGTGAAGTCTGCCAACCCGCACTAGGCCAGCGTGATGGACTATAGCCTAATCCCTCTCATTCTGTGAGACCCGTGCTTAGGGTTGGAACGGAGATATTATAGAGCGGATATTAGGAACAATTTCATACAAAACATTTAATCCCAAATCTTCTTAATTTTCTCTCCATATCGCTGATATGACGGAGACAGAGCGACGTACATAGAGCAATTTTTTTCATGATGTCCTTATCGTTTTTGCTAGTACCTACCTAATGTTCAAATGTCTTTGATGTTAAGTGACTACACTTTTTCAGTCTTTGCAACAAACTATGCTTATTTGTGTTATTACTCTAAGATTGACTTTTCTGTATTTATTTCTTGTGACGTTTAAAAAAGTCCGTTACATCATCATCATCCTCTATGGTCGGCTACCAACCTAACCAGATGCGGTTGAATATCAGTATTTTACAAGAAGCGACTGCCATCAGACCTCCGCAACCCAATTACTGGGTAATACCGATATCCTGAGGATAGACTGGTTGTCAATACTTTTAGACATCTAACTACCAATAACGATTGTCCTAGCTGTTCATATGTCAACCGGGACCGACGGCACTGTGTGCTCTCCGAGGCTTTAATATTAAGAATGGTCACCCATCCACAGACTAACAGCAGCTAGCGCAGCTTAACATTGCAGTTATTACCTAGCCACAAACCCCTCAAAAAAGTCATCAGTTTTATATTATACCAATAAGGTGGCAAACAAGCATACGGCCCACCTGATGGTCAGCGGTTACCGTAGCCTATAGATGCTTGCAACACCAGGGGTATCACTTGCGCGTTGCCGACCCTGTAAAACGAAAGAGGAATAGTTGGGTTGGCAGTGTAAGGGTCTAAGTCCCCCACTGCCAACACAATGTTTCAACGTGGAGCACTGGCAATCTTGCTCACCGTTAGGAACACAACCCAGCTCAAAGCAGTGTTATTTGACTTGAATTTTCTGGAAGGTGTAGGTACTTCCCCAGTCGGGCAGCTCCAATTTGAGTGGAATTACTCCCACTATGCCCTACCTCTCTTAAAAGAAAGTGTGAAGTTATTATTTATGTCCCCCCCAATGCCAACACTGTACCTGTACCGAGCGGTCCACACGTCAGAAAACCGCATAGCTTGGAGACGTGTCCTATTCGCATGTGGTCGCGATCCTCAGCAATGAGGGAACGACGAAAAAGAAGACTGCTAACACACCGTTTCCTCGAGTATTAATAAAACCTTTTCTTTAATTTATGTACCGAATATGGTACGAGATCCTGATGGTATATTTTTAGTCATGTGCTCCAAAGATATCCACAAGACATTATTTTTCACTCTCATTTTATAATGTAGCGCGCATGCCCGGTGACCTTTCCTGCACATTTTCCTGATAACTCAAGGCTATCCGTATACTTTTGCATATGTAATTTGCTGCATTGTTTGCAAATATATATAGCACTTTTATTTTGAACCAAATTGAATAACCAATTTAATAATGGATTTTATAAAGTTCCCTAAGTAATGGTTGAGCTACACGATGCCGTCAGTATGCACTGGTCAACTCAAGGCTGCTATGGCTCTTTCTTCAAAAGGCTTTGCTTACATTGTAAAACACAATTATTATGATAAGCACTGAATACGGTTACTGTCTGGACTTTAAAAGATACCATGATTCTCTGAGTTTGTTTCGGGGAGCTAGCGAATGCCGGCGTCATCTAGTATTATTAATTAAATATTGACTTGTAAAAGTGTCTTTAAAAGATTTATTTACAAAACAAATATAATTTATCGTTTATTTAATAAAAAATAAAGCCTTCTAATTTTTTTAATTGACTAAATTGGAAACCTGCCTTATTGGTATAGTGGTTGCAATCGCGACTGCTACGCTAGAGGTCCTGCGTTCGATTTCCAGGTTGAGAGCAAAGGTTTATTGGGTTTTTCTATAATATTCTCAGTGGCAGCTCGGAAATCTCGGAGTCAACCTTAACATAGTTGGGAAAATGCTCTCGATAAGTGTTTCAGACTCCATAAAATGAAGAAATTAATGTCTTACAAAGACACATAGTAATATCAGCGCTAAATATTCATGCCTTTGTAGATCCGAGCACGCTAACAAAAAAACCGCATGAGAATAGCTACAACAATTATCAAGAATTAACTACTTATACGTTACACATTTTATTGCTTATCACTCAATAGTATAGAATTCAAATACTATCTCTAAACAAATAATAAATAATTGACATTTTACACAACACCATTGAGTTCTAAACTAAGTACAGCTTGTACTAGAGGTAATGGATATACTTACATACTTTTTTTTGTAAATACATACTTATAATACATAAGGAACAGCCAGACACAAACACTGATGTTCATCACATAAATATTTTTGTCCTGTGAGAATCGAAACTGCCACCTCGAGATTACCAGTGCGACACTCCAACAACTAGACTACAGACGTCGTCGTCAGATAAGTATGATACATACCTTTGCCTGTATTAGTCAGTATTTTTACCATCTTGTTATGGTATTGGTGAATGTCAAGGATCCCATTGCCATGAGGAATTGAGGATAAGGGTAAGGAAAGGCTAAAGTGCGGTTTCAGTCAGCAGGAGTCAGACATACCCTGTCATCAACTTATGTATGACCATTCTTCTGAGAGTACTGAACACATTACGAAGTACTATAAAGTACTAATGTACACCGACACTTCACCGGTATGTTTAGGTCCTATGTAATAGGGGCAGAGTCACCCAGGCACCAATCCAGCTGCTATCTCTCCTTTAGGGTCACATTCAAGTCAGCATTAATAAAAATATAATAAACATGTTGCTCTTAGAGGCTACATAAATGCAATTTAATTACTAAGCTAATTTTATTTTGCCATCGTAAAGATATATAATTATGTAAATAAATAATTCGTATTTTTGTATAGTATGGGACAATAACCTCTTATGAAACTGAAAACAAATAGGTAATAATAAATGGTAATGTCAAAGGATTTACATAACAAATCGTGCGCATCTCGCCACGTGTCGCATGTCTGTTCGATAGTGTGCGTGTGCGCTGTCTGTGTGCGTGCGCGCAACGCTCACTAAATTTCATTGAGCGTAATCATGTCAAGGTCTTGTGTGAATGAACTCGCCATGTTGGTGTGTGTGATTTAGTTATGTGTGAGTGTACAGTCGATTACATAAGACAGACTATGTTTTCGCGAAAATGCATTTTTTTGTGATCTATTTACATTTTGTTATTGTTGAATTGCTTTTCTCTTTATCTTGTGATAATATTGTACACCAACTAGGTGCTTCGACACTTCGAAAAAATACAATATAGAGCCTTCTATCATTGAAGTGAAGAACAAACTTATTACAAGTTTGTTTACAGCAGGATGATAGATATTTCAGCTTGTCCTGAAGTCGATCTCCTTTCAGTGTAAAAGGAATCGACCCATTCTAAAGCTGGTACTTTGCAGATTGGCAGAATTATCAGTCTCATTTAACAGTACCAGCGGTTTCTTCAGCAGGCAGAATTCTTTACCACGGTTTCCTTGACTGTGAAGCATGGGTAATATTGCGAATAAGTAATATATTAGTTAGTTACCTATCTGAAATTTTGTATCTAAAAAATAAAAGTACCAAACCGCTTGTTCTGCTAACTGTACCAAGTACTAGCATGCAATTAAATTGGCCATAATTACATTATCAATGTCACGTGTATTTTTTGCATTTATTAAAATAAGACTTCTTTTGCAGACTCAGAAACTTTCTAGCATGGCAACCAGTTTAGAAAAGTCACCCGACTTCGAAACACGTGATATTACCTAGTAATTGGTACCTAAATAATTTAAAACTCAAACTGCCACAAAAGGCAACTGTCTCGTTAGCTTAGTGGTCGTAAGCGTGACGCTACGTAGGTCCTGGGTTAGATTCCCTGGCTGAACAGTGTTAGTTAGGTTTTTCTATGAAAGTCTAAATAGCAGCTCGGAGTTTGGATTTGTTTGTATTTTTTGGCAATAGGCTCGCTCCTTGAGAGCTAAATGTACTGGCAAACTGTTGGTATACATTTATAACTGTACACATCTGCCTAACCCCTCTAGGAATACAGGCGTGAAGGTATTTGTTAATTTAAAGGCGACATAAGCCATTCACGTCTGACGAATAAAATCAAACTGATGAAAATAAATTTGTTTACTTAGGAAAATTTCAACGTAATTATTTTAGCATCATCGTTATCAAACCCATTTACTGTACTAATATTACTAGAGATTAGAGCTCCTATTAGAACGAGAGGGCTCAGTGCCTCCTCGCTCTGTACTGTTGCGGGTAAGCAGACTTCACACGTCATCAATGTAACTTAGTTATTACGTCATAAACTTGATTACTTATTTTTTTATTGCAAGTTTAGTGAAGCGGTTAAGGTGGTCACCTCACCATTATCGTTGCGGTTTCGATTCCCACATGAGACAAATAATAATTGTGTGTTCGACTGATATCTGTCGATATAGATATCAGTCGAAAATTACACCCAGACTCGATAGTCTGGGTGTACTTTGTTTCCGTTAAATATATCTATGTTTGTGAAGTAGGGCTTGGATCGTAATCAGTTTAAAAAAAAAACATTAATTGACTGAAATATCAAAATTCAACCAAACCATGGCCGTATCTAGCAAGAAAGATATTTATTTCACGTTGGCATTTTTTTGGCAATAACTGCTATGGTGTATGTAGCTTACTAAGCTCAACCCCTATAATGCACAGAAAAGGAGTCGTAGGCCGAAGCTAGTTCAATGTACTTACACCTAATACCTATTTAAAACAATAATAATTCAAGTACTTGGAAACCTAATAATGAGCTAAGAGAGTTAGTTCGTTCAAGATGTATCACACACATGCGTACGAGTGGCGTGAGTGCTATGCGTGTGCAATACAGTGTGTAAATTACAGAAGCTCCATATAGAACGAACATTTTTGGATAGGATGCTTGCATTGCATAATTAAGAAGAATAATATAAGTGATATGGATAAAAGCAAGAAGAGAGAACAGAAGTGTTGAATTATGAAAATTAAGAAAAAGTAGATATTGTTACCTAATTATATACCTATTCGCAAAGTTTATTTACAACGTGGCAGTTATATTGATTTATTGCGCAGGTATACCACATTTCTTTAGAGTGGTTTTGATTAATTATACATACTTAGGTACCGGTCATTTATGCTCCCATTAGGTAACGAAGAGATTCGATTTAAAAGACTTGAAAGTGTACCTTCTGGACTCGATTTATTTAGTGTGGTGCACCGATGCGTGCCCCTGCCAAGATCTATTTGTGCATGTGTTTGCGCACCCTCCCTCCCTCGCCTCTCCACCCCACCCTGCGTGCGATCACCTCATCGATTAAATTGTTTTCGATGTGTGAGGCATTGCAGGTGAAAATATGACGTGATTGCGAAAGACATAATTTAAATTGATAATTTGATGTTGAGCAAGTAATATTTGGTATTTAGAATTGAAGTTTTGAACATTAAAATATTCTTCAAATGCAGAGGGTCTCCAAGGTTTCTATTCAGAAGGTGTAAGACTGACAATCATGTAGACAGAGCTAGCATGTCCAGAGATTGGTGGCAGTCTCAAAGAATGAATTTCTTTGACGGGTTCTCTGAACGAGGCTTTATGTTAACAAGATAGAATTTATATTTTAGTTATTTTTATACCATATAAGGGGTTACCGTAGACTATAGACGCTTGTAACACCAGGGGTATCACTTGCGTGTTGTCGACCCTGTAAAACGAAAGAGAAATACTTAGTTTGGCAGTATAAGGGTCAAATTCCTCCCACTGCCAACTTAACAGTTTACAGTTTCAATCTGGAGAACAATAATGATAGCATATTACTACTTAGTGCCAGAATTTTTGACACCGCTATTGTGCCGACCCAGATGAACTCAATAAAAAAAACCTATAACATACATTGCTGGTTTGGATTTTGGCACTTTAGGACTAATCAGTTAAAGCTTTCCGGCTATTTCCACCTTCACTTAATAAGTAGTTGTTCAGACTGAATTACAAAGTGCGAACCCGGAACCTCACATTTATGAGCAGGTCAACAGGGCCACTAAACTAGAGACCTTCACAGTTAGTAAAATTGTATGAGTACGTAGGTAATTACCAACGCTACGTAAAGCACGAGTCACACAGAAAGCGGTAACCACGTTATATACACTTCTTTTATATTCTTTCAATGCTACCATGAAAACCTACCTATAACTTAAACCGCCTAAAAATTTTGCCTATTCCTTCCTTCCTAAGGTACCGTCAATCAAAGATTTTCTTTATCAAGAGTTCGTGATGGTTTCACTGGTACACCAAAGAATTTTTTTCTCAAAAAGGTAGGCTGTCTTTTTTGTCAAATTTCATCAAAATTTTGTTCAATTCATCATTATTTACAATATTAGTATGAATTTCCTACTTAATTTACTCTAATGTAATTTATTGAAAGTCTGTCAATACTATCGACTCCTAAGCACTCTTCAGGATGTCTATCAAATATAATCACATCATTTTAGACAAAATGGTGATTGTGATATATACATGGCCATTCGAACATTTCGAAAACTATCGCCCTTTAATCGCTCTTGCTTCGCTTTTTATATGCGAGATCCCTTACCCACGAGTTTAAAGCTAGTCGAGCAGTGTAATGTAGATGAATTGCCTCAATTGAGCAGATAAGCGTAGATTGGCTAATTGTGCGCGTTATTTTTAGTGTCCGCCAGTGTACGATTAGATTAGGGAGGTAGGTACTTGCACGTGCTTTCTATTGCGGGTTGGACAGAGATACAAGGTGGAGTAGTGTAGTCATACGACTAGGCAACGTGGATTCGTCCTTAATATATTTCATGGGTTGGGCAAAATTCCAAGATTATCTTGAACCTTTGTATGTTTTCCGTATTGGCACTCAAATGACACCCAATAAATTGGTGATTGCACTAGGAAACTTTTAGTGTGTACAATGTAAACGTTTTAATAATAAATAATATTAGTTTTTGGGGAAGTAAAGTGCAAACGCAAATATCATTTTTATATGTGTGTGCATGCAGATGTAACAACATCCCTCTCAATATGAGAGGAGGCCCGTGCCCAGCAGTGGGACAGTATATGGGTTGTTGATGATGTGTGTGCATGCAAATTAATAACTTACATTTATGTACTTATTCTATTTTTTCTATCTAGCTATATACCTACCTAACAAATTTCTCTGTACAAGTATTTTAAAATTTTGTACTTGGAAGATTGCTTATCAAGAAGAAATCAATGCAAAGCCTACACCGTATATATTTCACATTCATATAAGTACCTAATGTATATTTTGATAATTATAATGCAAGGTATATTATTATATATAACGATCCTCATTTGTTTAGTCATCATGGGGTCCAAGATTCGGTTTCCATGTGTGATGTTCCATGCACTGTTGGGTTTTTCTAGGAAATTCGTAATTAGGCGAGCTGTGGTGCACAAAAGTACAGGTCTGCCTAAGTTCTTGTGGTATAAATATCTCTCTCATAACAATCACACCTAGTGAAACTAAATCCCTATAATTCTTTCATTTCACGCATCGCTTCCTGTTATTCCGACATCAACACTTTAATTTCAATTTCAATTAGTCCGAGAGCCAGTCAAAAAACGTGCACAACATCCCACTTATAGTATAGAGTTACCAACACTAGCACACCAGTAACCCTACACGCTCCATAGACCTACTAATTCAATTTGATGGTCATACGCACACATACACTCCTAAAAATAACGCCAAACATGAAGGGCCATTTACGGTACTTACAAATATAATGAATATACTTGGAAATCACAAAAACATGCCTTATTTTGAATGGGGTAAAGTTGATTATAATTCAGTCGAGTTGTATTGTTATGTTGGTGTATATGAACGATTTTATTATGCTCAGATAATTTATTTGTTTGTTCGTTCAGTGTCGTGCTGTAGGTAACTGAATAAATATGTCTCGATATTATTGCAATGCCTTAAATTAAGTGAGTTGTTGTTAAGTATAGAATTATTTTTTCAGGTTCCGTTTCCTGTAGAATTACAATCAATAAATATAAATATTTTCGGTCATTTTTACACAGCACCATCTAGCCCCGAACTGAGAAGCTTGTACTATGGGTACTAGACAACGGATATAATATTTATATACTTATAATACCTACATAAGAAATACCCAGACAAACACAAACAGTTAACACAATTTTTAATATATAATTATAATATTTATTTCCTTTGGGAATCGAACCCACGACCTCGTGATAAGTAGTCCGACATGCGAACCACTAGACCAAGACGTCATCAAATCAAACCATCGAGACCCCTCCGTGCCTCGGAGAGCACATAAAGCCGTCGGTCCCGATTGTCATGCAAAGCTTGAAAACTGGTCTATTCACAGAATGTCGGTATAGCCTAGATTTTTTTTAGGGGATAGGGGGCAAACGAACAGCGGATCACCTGATGGTAAGCGATTCCCGCCACCCATGGACACCCGCAACACCAGAGGAGTCACAAGCACGTTACCGGTCTTTAAATTGGATTGCGGAGGTCTGACGGCAGTCATTCATCATCAACCCATATACTGTCCCACTGCTGGGCACGGGGCTCCTCTCATATTGAGAGGGATTAGGCTGTAGTCCGCCACGCTGGCCTAGTGCGGGTTGGCACACTTCACAAACCGTCGACAAAAATCTCTAAGGTATGCAGGTTTCCTCACGATGTTTTCCTTCACCGCTTCGTGTAAAATACTGATATTAAGCCGCATCTGGTTAGACTGTAAGCCGACTCCAACATACATTTTCCAATAGCCTTGTCCTTGTGGAAAAAGCCTATGTCCTACATGAGAGTTTCCGTAGCTCATAGCAACACCTCTTAATTCTAATTTGTTTTTAATGCGGTCGTCTGTCTCTAATTAGTAGCTAATGAGTAACACGTGAACAGCGTGCGAGCTTGTTTATAAAGTGTTGTTTTTCCTTTATTTGTTGTTATATTTATTATTTACTGAATCACGACCCACTGTTTCTACGTGAATTTTGTTTAATTAGATAGCAGCCAACCGATTACGTACAATGGATTGGGTATTATGCTCTATTTCAATCCAAATTATTTAAAATTTTAGACCTAGTAATTTTGATCCTGAAGGGCTGCTCAAAAATGTTGGATTCATTTCATATTTCATTTAGATTTGCTTAAAAGACGTTAGATAAACGATATATTCGTGCTAGCGATGTAATGATTTCGACGAACCGATGATAAATTCAATTTCGATTATTTTCATTTAGAGTGGTCTGAAATAAATCGGAAGATTGGTCTTTTAAATGGAAATCATCATCGATAACCCATATACTGTCCCACTGCTGGGCACGAGTCTCTTCTCAGATTGAGAGGGATTAGGCCACAGTCCACCACGCTGGCCTAGTGCGGGTTGACAGACTTCACACACCGTCGAGAAAAATCTTTAAAGTATGCAGGTTTCCTCACGGTTAATACCTACGCACTTGAATTCGAAAAGTCTGAGGAGTGTGCCTTGGATTCGAACTCAAGACCTTTGACTTGGCAGTCCGATGGTCATATCACTAGGCTATCACTGCTTCTGAAAATGAAATGGAAATAATTATTTAAAAAAATAGCTGTACATTATTGTATTTTGTTAGCTTCTCTTATCGTTATCGTAAAGCTTTTCCTTGTCTGAAACAAATTACCTTCAATATAGTTATGACGAGAATAGTCCATAATTTCAAACACGTGTAAGGTAAGAGAATATCTCTAAGATTACACAAAATAACACTACTCAATATCAATTACATTGAACTGAATCTTAATATAAATAACCTTCTACCAAGTACACAATTTCGCTAAAAGAAATCATTGAAAAAACATTCGATTCAAAAAACCAGTTGATTTTGTTAAACAATCTTAACCGTGCACCATCAGTCTAAGTCTAATTTACATTAATAATACAGAATTAGAAATAAAACCCCATTCGGAGAGATTTTGTGCTGAAAATAACCGAATAAACATTGTAAAATTTAATGGTAACAGACTGTCTTACCGTTTTATTACACCACACCGCTGTACAAGCAAATTAATTTAACCTATTCGAGATGTGACATACATTGCAAATTTTGTATCACTTTACTTAAGCTTTCTATACAAAATCGTCGATGGATGTAGAACAATACGAAACTATCGCCGCGGATTCGAAGGATTTCGTATATGGTGGAGGGGCATGGAGTAAATCCAGACTGCTGTCAGTTGGCTGTGGTAAACAACACAATTAAGGCCGGAGTTTCAATTGACGAGGATGCGCTTTCCAACAGAGCACACACCGAGACACAGCGTCCATAACATTACGCACCGCACCGTACACAGTGTTGGTTTTGCCCAGAAATCTGTTCCGTGTATCAAAGCGAAGAGCATGTGCTTATTTAGATCTCGTTGCTATGTGACCATGTCCAATTTGCTTTTCCTATTTAGAAAAACAAGTGAGCTTGTTAAGTTCTTTGTGGTCTAGAGAAAAAAGTCACCATTGCTCTGAATTGAATGTGATTACATATGAAATGAATAGCAGTCATATTGCTGCACATTCAGTCATCTCCGTTTGTATCTGAATTAGCTACTTTTACCCGACTGCGGCGTATCCCAAAAGGAGCATAATATTTTTGATTGGTTTCATGATTTTTGTAACGTGTTTTTTCGACACCTTTATTTTTCAAGTTATAGAGATATGGTTGGTTAAGGTTTTTGTGCGCTTTGACTGGTTTTTATCAGCCGTATGACCTTTGTGATCCGGGTTATTATTATCATAAGAAACGAACCTTTTAAAATTGATATGGTCTTTATAATTAACTCGTTACAAAAACATACCGACTTTAAAGTAATGTATGGTGTATTTTCAGAACCAATTGTCCACCACACATCAACCAACTTACTTGGGGCCCATCACGGAAGTGTATTCAGTCGAAATCGATTCAGAATCGGCGTAAGACATTATCTATTTATTTTATTTTTAGCCGTGATCGTCCCACTGCAGGGAAAAAATAAAATCAAAATAAGTGTCTCAATTTATTTTTGAAGTCGTTTAAAAATCGAACAGATTAATCATCAACCCTTTTTGGTTTTTTTATTTTTTTTCATAAACATTAAGGTTGTTGCTATGGCCAGCAACAACCATAATAGCCGCTGAAGTATGGGCATGGTTGTTTTTTGCTTTTACCACAGAACACGTAAAAGTTTTACGTTGAATTTACTATACCTGCAAGTAATGTCATCATTTCAGCCACTATAGGTCCACTGCTGAACAAACGCCTCCCCTATAGATTTCCACAAAGACCGGTTATATGACGCCTGCATCCAACGTCTTCCAATGACCTTTAGGTATCAGGTCTTCCATCTTGTTGGATGCCGTCCTACGTTGCGTAATCTCCACTCGAGAACCTTTTTGCCCCAGCGGCTATCAGTTGTATGAGCTAACTATGTTCTACGACCGAAGTATAGTATATGTTATTGTTTAATAACCGCAATAGTCTTAATGAAATGTTACTACTTTAATATTTATAGCTACTGTAACAAAAGCTCCATAGACAAACAGTTCAGTTAGAAAAAAAATGTGATTTGGAAAGAATGTTGGGTTCTATCAGAAAAATAGAATCTCATCTACCTCCACATTCAGATAATATAGCCGTGATGTATGTTTTTAAAGTAGAAATATAATATAGGTATGGTTGTTAGTTCTGTTCTCTTGGTTAAAATAACAACAAAATTAACGTTATCTAAACGAAGCATTGTTACTAGTTGTGAAGCAAATAATATAACTATATGAATGGACCGTGGATCCGGTTTGTAATCTAATGTGTTTTTTGTATGCTGAGAGATTTTAATTAAAAAATACATTATTTTTAATCCCGTTACTAGCATATTAGAGTCATTTCCGAACGCAATAAATGTTGTTCAATTAAGTTAAGTGATCATGATATATATTTGTTTCTTTAATATTAAAATGTTGCCCTACGTAAGGATTTTCTCCTGTACCTACTCGTAATATAATCAACGATTCTAGGCTTAGATTCAAAGATATATCTAAGCCTAGGAACAGGATATTAAAATTGGAACAGCTGATATACATAACCTACCATCACGCCTATATTCTCCGAAGGGTTAGGCAGACTTGTACTAATTGTATACATATAGTCAGGTATGTTTAGAACCCATGTAATAGCGGGCGATCCGGGCACAAACTTAAACTCCGAGCTGCTACTGAAATTTCATAGAAAAACCCAATAACACTGCTCGACCTGGGAATTAAACCCAGGACCTCAAGCGTAGCAGTCGCGCTTACGACTACTAGGCTAATGAGGCAGTAAGAATATGATTTATGGCAAATATCAATGTAATATATGTAGTAGAGTGACTAAAAGTTTCCTCTTCCTCATACCTTATTCCTTACATTATCTGTTCAATTTCTAACTTTCGCAAATGGACAAGAAATAAATGTATAGGTAGGTACCTACATCATATTATTACAGTTATAATTATTATTTTAGAGTGATTTCAACTTCTATTAAGTATTATAATAATGTAATAGGTATTACCAACTTGTAACTAAGTAAAAGTAATTCGTGATACTTAATGAGAAAAGTTGTAACGATCCAATTTGTACTTGATGTCATATTTTATTTTTATGACTCATTTCTGATAGCTGCTTATTGAATTGTGAGTGCGTTGACTTCCTAATTTCTTTATTGATTTTGAGAAAATTTTACCGACTTTTCAAAAGGAGAACGGTATAAAATTGTTTGTTTAATATTATATTTGTCGTGTATTTTCGTGAAGAACTTTTTTGATGAACAGATTCTGTTTGATATAATTTTTTTCTTATTTGATACAGTAATCCCGGGGAATTAATCGAAAATAACTATAATTCATTAGGAGGTAGTCTCTTAAAGTGATGGATAATTTTCGGGAACATTCTCACCTCGAGTACTTAGTGAGAACATTCTCTGGGTCGAGAATATATGACAATTTAAATTTCTAATGACTGTTTTCACTTATGTCTATCTAATATAAAAATATTGTGTATTATTGTAGTTTACGTTCAGTATTTCCAGCTGTAAAACCATGTTTCTCGGTAAATTCTCGGGAATATTCTCGTTACTTGCATAATGTTATTAATATTTCTCATAGGATTCTTTAAATTTTTTAATTGAACAAATTACGTTTCAGTAATCAGTTTTACTAACTACTTACGTAAATACTTACCTATTTACTACTTATGTACTTACCTATTTACTACTTATGTACTTACCTATGTCCTGCTTATGTACTAAACTATGTACCACTTACGTACTGCATATTGTATACTTAGCTATGTACTGCTTATGTACTAACTTATGTACTTACCTATGTACTGCTTATATACTAATATATGTACTTACCTATATACTACTTATGTACTAACCTAAACCTGTGCAACTAGTTATGACTTTTCAAAAGTACTATTTTAATGGTGTAATTGAAATAAAATATTTGACTTTGACTTTGTACTGTTTATGTACCACTTATGTACTTACCTATGTACTGCTTACGTCCTAAACTATGTAGGTACCACTTATGTAATGCTTATAAATATACTTACCTATGTACTGCTTACGTTCTAAACTATGTAGGTACCACTTATGTAATGCTTATAAATATACTTACCTATGTACTGCTTACGTTCTAAACTATGTAGGTACCACTTATGTAATGCTTATAAATATACTTACCTAAGTACTGCTTATGTACTAACCTATGTACTTACCTATTTACTACTTATGTACTGACCTACGTACTTACCTATGTAGTTACCTATGAACTGCTTATGTACTAAACTATGTACTACTTATGTACTTACCTATGTACTGCTTATGTACTTACCTATGTACTGCTTATGTACTAATCTATGTACCTACTGCTTATGTACTTACCTATGTACTGCTTATGTAATAACCTATGTACTACTTATGTACTTACCTATGTACTGCTTATGTACTAACCTATGTACTTACCTGTGTACTGCTCAAATACTAATAGTGTCTACATTAGTACATGACTAGTTCATAGGTTTATTTATATTAAACTTTACACGAATGCTTTGCTGACATACGTTTCAATAAAATAATAGTATTGTATTTTAAATTCTCAGTGTCAGAGAATGTTCTGAGAACATTCTCAATATTGCAGAACATTCTCAATATTGCAGAACATTCTCGAAATTTCTCAATATTTCAGAATATTCTCGGTGACAGAAAATTCTCTTACGGAGAACATTCTCTCGACCCATCACTAGCCTCATATTAGTTATTTTAGGACCAAACGTTACGTTGTTCGTTAATTGAACTCAACAAGGATCAAAATAGCAAACAAAACAATTGTTTTAACCCTCGGGAGGGTCACGAGTTGATGGCATGTTAGGTTTATGAAACTATATGCGTCCCATAAATATGTCTAATTACTACTATACTTACATAACATAAACATCATAATTATTATTTAGATATGTATCATAAACTTATTTACACAAACAATTAAAAAAAATTACGTATATTATTACGGTAAATGTAGTAAATATTATAGTCGATATCAATAATTACCGACGACATGTTTTTACAATAATCGCAACGAATTATGTTCTATCATGATTAATAAATATGCCCATTTATTATTAGTAATTTATCATTTACATGTTTGATATAAATAGCTATATTCTTGACTGCGAATCTAGGTAGATGAACGAGAAATATATTTTGGGTAGGTTGTTTCTTCTAAATACTTAAAAATCAAATTATGTACAGACTAAACATACTAAGATCCCAATATGCATTACTCGATTCTTCTCTATTTGGTACAGTATAAGTAGGTTCTCCGAGATGGTTCCATACAGATTCGATAGATCTAACGCTAGATGTCGATTTTCTTGTTTTTATTCGTCCAAAGTAACAAAGAGCAAAAACATACTATAGGTATACGACACGAATAATAAAATGTGGTTTTAATAAGAATGGAAAAAACATCGTTTTGGAGAAATCCGGAATAACTTTAATATTATGTTTATGATAGTATCGACATAAATAGCTCGGCCTTAGCAACACTTGGATCAATATTAGCTAACTTCAGTAAATAACTAAACCACTACTTCTTCCCCACACTGCCAAACAAGAATACACCTAAAAGTTGTTGCACAAAGTTGCTATTACTTTGGCGAAGTAAAAGTTATTTTGAACACATCCTTTTGAATACGAATATGTTATTCTGTGTCTGTAAAAATAACGGTTTATCGTGTTTTAGTACCTATAAAAGGTTTTTTCAGTAGAGTTAGTTCTACAGAGCGATAACAGATGGCGTTTGCAGTCACTTTCCCGAGTGCAACCACGCCTCGCCCCGCAACAAGATAAATAAATCAAGGCTTCCATTCCAATTCTCTAGAAATTGCTTGTTATTTTAATTTTATTAAACCAAATGAGTTTGTAGAAATAATTCAATAACACTGACATACTAGTAGGTACCTACGAGGTAATACATTAAAATTTTCTAGTCTAGATTTTACAATTTAAAATCAATAGATAGTTATATCGAGTTAATTAAAGATAATTTCGCCACTAGTGATGCACACTGCTCGACGTGGTCGAATGTCGATAATTTTTATGCGGTCGATGATAAGTTGGCTCAGTCACGATCGTTGCTCCAATCATGTCGTTGGTTTGCGGTTAGAAAGTGAAATAACCCTTGTTTTGGTATAAAATTAAATATTGCAGAAATTGTGGGATTTCGTTGTTACTTTAATGTTATTATGGCTTATTACTTAAAGTACTACTTATAAATCGATGTCTCTATTTTTGTTATTATAATATACTATATAAAGTTTGAATTTTTATATCACGATGCCATTTGGAAAAATACCTGAAGTTTAATTTAAAATAAACTATTATATCCATCATATTTTAATAATATATGCCAATAATGCCTTAGGCATTAAGTCCGCCTTTGTACTATATTTGTGCATAAAGCATTAAATAAATAAATATACCTATTGTTGCGAATAACTCCCACTTACCTTGGTAGGTATAAATTAATTCATAGTTTAAAAAAAAACCTGCAATAGATATAAACACAACTTTTCAAGGTATTCCCTTAGAAACTGTAGAGGCATTTAAATTACTTGGAATAAATATAGACACACACAGAAATTGGAAAACTCACATCCAAACTATCCAAATTTACATACGCTATTTTCCAACTGAAATGTAGCACAGATATAAAAACGGCACTATCCGCATACTATGCCTATGCTTCTTCATGGCTGAGGTATGGTATCATGCTATGGGGGAAACTTTTCCCCCATAGCATGATACCATACACTAGTAAATAGCCACGATTTATTTATATTACAAAAAAGTGCATTAGTATTATAGCCCAAATAGATAACCAAGATAGTTGCAGGCCTTATTTTACAAAGTACAACCTATTAACACTCCCATCAATATATATACATGATATTAGTTTATTTGTGTTCAAACATATACATTACTTCACAAAAGTAAAAGATACACACAATGTCAATACCCGCCATAAAAATAGGCTTTATTTGCCACATTCTAGAATAAAAATGCTTAACCAGAGTCCCAACTATATGGCAGTAAAGATATATAATAAATTACCAATAGATATAAAAAAGGCAATAAAATTAACACATTTTAATAGAAAATTAAAAGCATTCTTAGTAAAAAAATGCTTTTATTTCCTAGATGAATATTTTGAAACTACAAATATTAATAAATAAAACATTCAAAAATACAAAGCCAAAAATAAATAAATAGTAATATAAGAAATAACTAGTTACCTACATTATTATAATAAAAAATAATAATTAATGATTATTATTAATTAATAACAATTATTATTATTCATTATTAATTATAATATTATTATGATAAAAATATTGTAATTAATATTATTCTATGCTGTGCCCTAACAGGGTTTCATGTTGATACTTTTTAAATGTACTCACTTATCTATATTTACAAATGAAGCAATAAAAAACTTTGACTTTGACTTAGTTCATACAATAAACACGACATACTACAAGGCATAATTCTTTAGTCACACATTCGGAAATAGTTGCCCATTTCTTAGCGGATTAAAAGTGATAATTTATGTTTGCCAAAGCCATCCTGTTACATTCCCATACATCGAGTTATAGCCTTTACTTCCCTATCAATAATGTCAATAATCGCTTGTACGCCTTTTCCGTAACGTGTTGCTACGTCCGCTGGTCCAATTTCTTTAGAATCGATACAAAGACCTCTGCATGTTAATTTGTTTACTTCGAACGGAACGAATTTATTTTTATGTTTTCAAATACATAAAAACTTTACACGTTCGCTAAAGTCGACAAAAAAGTGAAGCGGATATAACATCCAAATGAAAATTGAAGATTGCTCCTTATTCATGAAGAACAATAATTGATTGGAAGATATTATTGTAACAGTTCGTATATGGAAGCGTTGGTTGTTTATAAAACAGTGATCTAAAAAGCAGATGATATAAAGATTGAATCTGCGATAGAGCACGATCATAAAAAGCTATGGCAGTTTATAGCAAGCAGCAATTCAGCGTTCGAGGATAAGAACCTATATTTTATCCACGTAGCTGCTCTTGGATTACCGAGAGGCACATCAAAGCTATATGGCACCATCCACAGGCTCGAGCAAGCAATGCAATTTATCTCGCTTCGAAATCTGCACATATTTCAAGTCAGCATTTAGATTCCTCCATTCCACATGTAGCAACATGCCTATATAAACTGCTCATAATATGTAGAAAACTGTACCAACTTGTCTGTATGTACTTACTAATTGTACAAAAACATAAATGAGGATGGGGTTGCACCAATCTCTAGCGAGGCCTGGTCTCAAACCGGTCTCGACCAGTCCTAACCGGTATTATTAAAATATTACTCTGGCTCTCTGCTTGTTTTTACCTAGCTTAAATTTATGATAATGTATGGAAACGATGTTCTATGTTCTCTTTGTTTTTTAAGTGTCATCTGTATGGAATATTTAATCTCCTTTAGTATGATTGTTTATGTGTAATATAGCATGATGAGGTAATGTGGGTGTGTTCACGTTCATTGTGATTCTCTTTGTTTGCATATAGTGTTGCGGGAGAGCGGGTTGGGTATTGAAACAATAACTTTCCATTTTGAAACTATGTATTTTTTTTTTCCTCAATATTTCTACATTTTCTTTTACGGTCTATCAAATAAATATCAATTATAAACAATTGATACATTAATTATTATTGTTAGTTTTTGTATATGTCGACATTTCAAGTTTAGAAGTAAAATGTTTTTGTAGCTTTTTAAAATCTTTTTATTTATCGATGAAAGTGAATTCTAGTACTATGATATTGTGCGTTTAAAACACTGGACCCTACAAACATTTAGATTTCATTTAAAAACGGTTAGTCTATTGATTTACATTTAATGTAGTAATTACACTGGATGAAGAAAATGCAATCTGCAATATTAACATCTCGTCAATTATATGTACTGTTAGTACAAAATGTATCTCTTATCACCCACTGGACTATAGTAACGCAGCTTCGCGCGGCGATAGAAAATAATCTTACAAAAAATTTCATTTTATATTAACTTAAATAACTTAATACTTTTAATAACTATCAATAATATAACCTGAGATCTTTTGCCTGCAGCTCGTGGGGCGGACGGGGCAGGCGCGCGCGCGCGGCCTGCGTTCCTGCCCCGTCCTACCCCCGGTTGCTTCTCTACTCACCACTCTATGATACATCTCTAATATTTATAAATCTGCATTCATGTTTTCACATTCATAAAAAGTAATATTTTTCTCGCATTTAAATTTTATACATTACAAAAGTAGTATCACAAACAAATGTACAAACTAGTACAATTACGAAAAACGTACACATATCGGACCTCTACAGAGATCGTCTCTAATAAATACAGTTACGATACATGAAAATACGAACTCTACGCAACTTCAGAATAGAATCGAACTCGAAACAAAAATAATACCTAAGACTATATCGTTCAGGGTATCAGTATCACACGCGCGGCGGCGGCTGAGATCAGAGGGTGCGCACGAACGCCGCCACGCCACTCACGCGACCAACCAGCACGACTCACAATCATTAAAATATCCAAAATACGAACAATGATCATACAATGATTAACATATAAGTACGAGCGGCGCGGGGGGGCGAGCGCAGCGGTGGGCAGACAAGACAACCGACGTCCGGAGGGGGAGGGGGAGCGAGATCGACGCTCGCCGCCGCGCGCCGGCGCACGCGCTGCTCGACACCGCGGGCACGCTCGACCAGCGACCGAATATCGACACTTTATCGATAACAAAGTGCATTTCGCATCACTATCGACCGTGCCCGCGGCTCGAGCGAGCGCAACTAAAACCTGCGCTTTTCCGCGCGCTTATACTACAACTATACGTTACATATCACGCTGTGCTTTTTTTCTCTTATTAAAAATATATAATATATATAATAATATGATATTTGTTAAAATAACGATACGTAGATATCGAGGAGGGCTGTCAGTCGGCTCGCTCGCATCACGCGCATATCTCAGGTCGGTTCACTCCGCCTGGCTCCTGAACAATTTCTTCTTTTCTATCGTGAACTGGGGACTTATTATGATGGTGCCGCCTCGCGTTAAGTTTCTGAAACAATAGAAAGGTGCCGTTAGTACAGAGTTACTGCCACTGTTGCTAGGCTGACGCAAGTCCATTAATGAAACGTTCGGTTTATCGATCCGCGATAACCAAAGCTCAACTTACTTTAAGAATTGCGGCAACAGGCTGGTCCAGTTCGTGGCGTCGTGTTCCAGATGTAGATGTATCTCGTGCGTGGTTAGCGTGTTGGGGTCTATCTTGAAAGCTGCTAATCTTCTCCCCGCGACGTCGACTATGACAGCCGCCCCCCGTGACCCACAGGGCTCGCCCTCAGCTAGCGCTAGGGTCTGTCTGGATGCTCTAGCTAGCAGTTCCGCTGGTACTAAGACCTCAGCGGTGGCTAGCTCGCTGGCTCCTTTCGCCGCACGTAGTTCCCTCTCGAGCCTCTGAGCCAGTGCCGCTTCCGTCGGCACCGGCACCGGCGCTTCCCGCCATGTTGGCCCATTCCATGCTATAACAAGAGAAAACAAAGTTTAGATTTCAACCCTCAATGATGCAGTTAGTTAAAATCCTAAGTCCTAAAAGTGGCACTTTAATAGTCTGTCATATATTCAAAATTTCAAATTGATTTGATTTTAATTCAGCATTCGAACTAAGTTGCAAAATTGTGTATCGAGACAGTGCGCACCAAGGGCAAGGGAGCGCGGCGCAGCGGAACAGCTGACACGTCAGCTGACACTGACGTTTGGGCCCCCGCCGATGTACACTTTAGTTACCGACTGTTACACAAAGTTAACTCACAAAACTAGGCCACAGTTACAACGAATGATGCAGAAAAATAAGTTAGACCGTCATCTAAGAGTGACGGGCGGCTGAGCGCAGTGCGCGCGCCGCATAGCAACAACCGTCAGCCCGATAGAAAGCCACTTCCCTCCCTCGCCTCGCCACTCCAAATAGAAAGTCAACTCACCTTTTTCGCTATTGAATCCGACAAACTGATTCGTGACCGGCAGGATCTCCATTTTTTCCAAATTTTTACTTATATTGTACACTTTTTAAACGACAAAAAATTAAAGCGTTCCGCTGCGGAACTTAAAATTACTAGAAAAATATCACAAGTCTCTTTTGTACTGCGAATGCGCACTGAACGAACCGGCTTCACACCACCGGCGACTAGTTATCGTGAAGAGATCGATGGGAAATTGATAAAACGTCCGAAGCTCACGACCGCATCAGATCTGATCTCGTAACCATAGGGCTTCGTCACTCGCCCAAGGCTCACTATTCGACCCACCCAACCCTGTCGCTCTCTGTGACGGACTGGCGATTCCGGGGAACGTCGCATGTTATATAGAGAACCGCGGCGGGGGTGCGGGGGGACGCTCCGCGGGCGGCAGAGGGGGCCCCGCGCGCCAGTTGCGCCGGGCTTCGGTACATGGAGGTCGTCTCCACGCCGCTCCGTGCCGGCGTCCGGGTACAAGCCGGCCGGCTTCTTTGTTCGGGTCCCACCGGTGGGTCGCCTCGGTTCTAACAAATAACAGTGTTCAATTCTCGTGTTATAACTATAATGTTCTCATGTCGTCTATAACATTCGTTTCTTTGTTCGTTATTATGATAATTCAGAAATTGCTAGAATGTAGATCTATGTAAATATGTTGTAACGATATCTTTGTAAAGTAGATTATGGAAATTGTAGCCGTCTGCTGTGTAATCGGCAAGATTTCATATTTTTCTATAAGATTAAGATACGAGCGAGTTTTAGACAGATAGGTAATCGGTTTTTAAATATTGTGAATCTTTGTGTATTGTTCATTGTTGTATGGTATTAAAAATAGACATAAGTATTGTAACTAGGTAAGTAGTGTATACAATGATCGCGATAAAAAGGTTTTCTGAAGGATTGAAAATGTCATCAATTAGATTACCTATTTTTCCAACAAGATTTTTTTGAGACTGATGTCGATTTTATAAAAATCTAAAACTGTAGCAATTTTCATAACGATATCGACATCAAAACGAAAAATAGTGATAACAAATTAATTTAAAAAATTATACAAAAATTGATCCAATAGGTATTGACGATAAGATAATTCGCTGCAGTGATGGTAGTTCCTTACGTATGCAGTAAGCATTAACATTCATAAAAAAGACACTGAAATCAAATTTTATTTTAGATATTGAATTTAAAACAGATTAAGAAAGGTGAAATAAATTTTAAAAGTAGGTAAATACTTTCAATTCGCAAAGGTAAGAGATACATTAACAAATAACAGGCAATAAAAAAACAAAAAAAAAATTGTTGTATTGAATAAAATCCTGAAACTGCAAATAAACTATTAACATTAACTAAATAAAATTAAAAAGTAACTAATATATCAGAATCATGAAAATTTTAAATACTGGCTACTTCACAGAGTGTTTGAAACCGGCAACCAACACCAGGTATAATGGTACCTACTCATCTTTTTGGGCGAAGTATTATTTTACGAGGATGAAATAGAAAAACAAAAATTTGCGTTACAAAACTACATAAAAGAACCATAAAAAACCAATAAAACTTGGCCATCGAAGTTGACGTTAAAATAAAATAAACAGATAATTTCAATAACAAAACTTAATAAAACAATAAATATTGTAATAAAACTAACAATTTAGCATTATTAAAACTAAAAATATAAGGATTAAATAAATCTAATGCCATCAACGAAAAAATTCAGATACGTCTCTAAGTCCTTGTTATAAGAGCATTTTAAAATAACATAACTAATGTAGGTATGTAAATTGCAGTAAAAGAATTGTCTCCATTTTTAACGCAGTAATTGTCTATTTAAATGTAATGGGTGTAAAGTGTCCTACGTGACAATCCGACTGACGATAGACAATAGCACAATGATTTACAGGTAGTAATGAAATACAGATACAATAAAAAGGATGAGAACTCTTTACTTCAAATATTCAAAAAAGATTATATACAATAAAAGATTCAAAACAATATATAAAGGAAATGCTATAAAATGTATCACCAAGTTGAAAAATTCTCCCATGTAATTTAAGCACGGTAAAACCTTGGATAAAGTTATAAAAGTCACCAATCATTTTGAAAACAATCATGTAATTTTGAATTGAATTGCATCAGACTACTAGAAATTTGTCTTGCAGGCCACTTTGGGCCTACAAAAAATGTTAAACCCGTCTTAGGATCACCGTTACAAATTGTTAATAACAATTTGGGTAGTTTTACAATCTTTTACTGTTTTTAATCTACCTTCAAAAATATTAGGAGCTCATTTGTACCGATAGTATGTTTACAAGAGCAAAAATTTTGTTTTTGCAAAAATGTAAATAAAGATTGGCTTCATTATCGCGTGTCTTATCGCGCGACAAATGTTTCGCATTAATGCAAAACAGTTTTTTCTAACAATCATCGTTTTAAACGTCTTTTTGCAATGCAAAAAGGCAGTAAAAGTAGATAGATTGTACAAAAAATTAACTTGAAAATATAAGTGCAGAAAACAGAACGATTTCAAATAGGTATAATAACTGGAAAGCCACAAAAACAATTGAACAAAAAGAAATGAAGAAAAAAATTGCTTTGGTTGCCAAGCGATGCCGGCCGGCGTTTCGGCCTTGGACGGACATGAGTCACGTTTGACAAGCGAGCCGAATCGCTCAGCCACTAGCCCATGTTCGTGACTATAATTCTATGCTTCTAATGTTAATGCCAAATCATATCTAATCAAAGTTCACGGGTCGATTTTTCTGTTTATGTTTGTGCTCCAAACTCGTTTTGCTACCTATTTTGTGTTTTTTGTCTTGAGCAGTTTTTTGATCAATGATATCATCTAAGTAAGCATATCGTTTGTGAAATTTTGAGGTATATGCAAATGTATGTCAGTATTTAGATTTACTTTATCAAGGTTCTTAAAAAACAAGGAAAGTGTAATAAAATCACCGCTATTCACTCCTTCCGCACACAGTTTATCGTTGAACACACATTAAAGTAAATAAATGATAATAAAGAGTTCGGTTACTTATGATACCGGAGTATCTTTGTTTTATTAGTGACAATGATGTAATTGTTTAAACAAACGAAGTGATTATGAACATTGTGTACAGATTCATTGTGTATCGATAGTTTCGTGAATAAACTAATGTTTGTATTAAATGTGTTCGTGATAAGTTTGTCTGGCTTGCGTACCTCAAAACCTTGGACATAATCAGTTAAATTGATGTTTACTCTAGATAAATCTTAAACGATATTCAAACAAGCTAATAAGAAGAATGTTTAATTATTACGTTTATTGAAGTTTCGTTTCATTTCAATGAGTATGTGTTTTGGTAGTTTAAAGTTTCACCAAACAAAAAAGTTTCACTTAAAAATGTTTAATTAAAACCTTGGCTTGTTAACGATAGCTTTTGTAGGAATGACCACAATTTTTATGTCTACTGTAATATGAGATAAATATGTCTTCGGCTATTTTTAAGTCACGTATTATACTTCAACTTTTACTGTATCCATCCGAATACTCCTCAACTTTATGTAACAATAAGATCAATAAAAAAAGGTTCTTATGGAAAAAAGGAGATGAAGGTAATATTGGACGGGAGATGGAAGATTAAATAAAATCCAACGGAAATTAAAAGAGCGTCCAACCTGTAGTAGATTCCCGTTCGCTACACAATACATCCCTTATTCCCTTCTTATTCTTACAATCCCTTTATAAAAGGACAATGGGACCTAACAACGCACTGTGTACAATTAACATGTCCCAACCTGTTCCTGCTAGATTATTCCTGTCCTTTATAGTTTCAATAAAGTTTTGAATAAAATAATTTTTCATGCTATGTGAAAATTTTACAAATATTTATTACAATTCTGCGCACAGTTTGAACTAATTTAGATCTAAATTAAAAAAGTTAACAAAAGAGAATTGGATTATAAATTATAAGATGTTAATTATACATTAATATTCTTTGTATTACAACTTTACGAACATTTGCTCAAACGTTGGTATAACACGACTCAGGTGCGTTGCTCAGTTGGTTAACAATGACTTTGTACTAGCTACATCACCACTTGGTCGGGCTTTAGGTGATTTATACGACCAATATTTGTCGTAATCAGTATTCAACGCTCGTGCATACTTCATGCCAAGTTTAGCCAACGAATCATTAGCAATTTTAATATGTTTCTGTTTATGTGTCCTATAGTCACGTGTATACCTATTGTATCATAATATTACATGTTTTTGTACTCCTAGTTGGCCTTGTATGCTTTTAAATTTATCTAAACTTCAATATTGTCTCATTAAGATAACTATCGTGAGCTGACATGAATTTATAATCTTTATATTTACATTTGCAAAGCTTTTTATCTACAGTTTAAATTAATAATTCAAGTAAAATGCATTTTTATAAACTTGAACCGGGCTCCATTTTGTTTTAATAGTGGAATTATGCAAGAATAGTTAAATTTATCATAAACGTTTTTGTAAAAAAGAATGTTAGTAGAAATAAACGTTGTGTAACAGAATTCTGTATTTTTATTTCTACAATTACCTACCTTGTTAAAAGAATTGGTAAAAGAAAAATGACTAGGTACTATTGGGCAACTGTATTCATTTTCTTATTTAGTGTAACAAGATGATAACACTATAGATTTCAGATTGTCCTTGTTTCTTGTGTAAATACATGAACATATACCTAACTAAACAACTTCCTGTATGCTTAATTCTTTATCTTATTTATTTTTGATAAATTTTTTGAAATACGTAAGAAAATTAAATTTTTTTTGGAAGTTACTAGTTTGTTGAGTAGAAAAGATATTGAAAGAATTTTTTATATAAAAACGATTCATAAAACTAGATGTTTAAACAGTTTAAATACAAAAAAAAACTATTGTGAAGGTGGAAACAACCGTTCTAGGAAATACAATTTTAATAAGTTGAAGTAAGTGTGGCAAATAAGAACCTGTAACCGAAAAAAGAGGTTTAAGTAGTTAATCAATGCAAAAGAATATATGATAATGATAAAGACATATAAATCAACGCACTTGTCCTTATTGCAAACGAAATAGTTAAATAAGTAAGAGGCAAGTTATTATAAAATATAGGTTATCTAATAGTTTTGTTATCTTAGGTCATTACGGTCCATGTCACTGTATTTGGCAATTAAGATACAATACTTTGGTGATAAGTATGAGTATAGATAAACTTGTGAATCAAGCAAACCAGAGACACCGACCACTCGGTTGGGTCTCTTTGTGGTCAGAAATCAAATCCCTAAAAAAGTTACAGGTAAGATTGACGTGAATGAAGTAAGAAGATGACATTACGCCGAAACTGACAGAAGACTGCACGGGATATTCGACAGTATCTTAAGGAAGCAAAGAACTAGTCTTGGTTGTTCTGTTCGCAGAGTAAGTATGAAATGAAATGGTGGAGTAGAAAACATTTTTATTGATATAAAAATAAATCTTATTACAATAAAAGTTCTACGTAAGTATGTACATTAAGATGAACAGTAATGAAATTACAGTGTAGTATAAAAAAGAACTGAAAGTCTTATAGGTTGGAACTGGAAAAAGTCTTTTAGGTCAGAAAGCAAAAAACAAAGTCAAACTCAAACAAGTTAGATTGAATTGAGATTGAAAATTGACCCAAAGATGACATTAGTAATCACCGATTGTAAAGGGTTAGGCGAAGGTGTACTAATGTACACCAGCAGTATGTTTCAGCTAGCGCATAGGAGGCGACCCTATTGTCATCGGGCACAATATAACCGAACTCCGAGCTACAACTGATAATTTCATAGAAACACCCAATAATACTGCTCATTCTGGGAATGGAAGCCAGGAAGAGGTCCTCCCATAGGCAAATGCCTATGGGAGGACCTATAATAACTGCCTAGGATACTATAATAACTGCCTAGTAAATACTAGGCAGTTATTATAGTATTATTTTGAAGTTACTGCTTATATTACTATGATCGTTTTTAAATTAGGTATATTTTGAAAATTTTTTTTAAACCAGAATTTGCGTTCCTCTCTTAAAATAAAGCATTTTGACGAAGAAGAAATCAATGTTATGAAGAAAACGCAAAGAAAAAAGAGCAAAATTAATAAAATCCTTTGTTTGAATTGACTTGAAGGAGCTCAGTATATCATCGAGGTAACCACTGACATAACTTGGTTTCATAATATGTAACATTGGCTTAATTAACTATATTTGCTTATCCAAAAATAAAACTTCGTTGTCATAATATGGCATTGAGGTTAAATCAAATATGGCTGGCTTCCACCCACGGTATAGGAAGAAGTCACTATTAAGTACATAAAAGTTGAAACCATAATTTATGTTTGTCAGAAATCGCTGGTAGCACCATCAATATAAATTGCCTAGAACAGAACATGAGTTGGTTTTATTTTTACTTGTCGCCTGGTATTAAAACCAAATCTTTCTCTAAAAGTATTTACTCTTTTACAAACAAATCTTGCTAAAATTCAGCCAGAAGCTATAAATATTAACTCAATAGATGGCGCTGCTTGGCATACATTCAAGTGTTGAACGAAGTAACACGTATTACGTCATAATTATTTACAATATTTAAATACAGAACAAAGGTCCTTTATACTCCTTCTAAAGCCTCTAGCATTGTAAAAAATATTTTTGGATTATTTAATACTTAGGTAGTAATTATGTGCCTGTATTCACAATTGAAAAGCAACGCAATCATCGAACTAAAAAAACAACAAGAAAAATACATACAACAATTTACAGATCAGAAAACAAGAATATTATTGGCAATGCAATTTACTGTAAGTGCTAATGTTGAAAAATAGAAACAATTTCTATTCAATAACGTTTCATTTTTGCGCAGAAAAGCAATCACAAAGCAATCCTGCCGAGGACTAGCAACTAGAGAGTTGGCAATGAATTGCGGACCGACACGAAAGGGGTGAAAACGATTATGCCGGCAATAAGAAGACCCTTTCACCCCCCGAATGAGTCGTAAAAGTACTTATTGATTCGTTTTATTTAGAAAATGGTTTTAGAATCAAGTTTCTTTTTTGTTTTCAAGGTTAAACTGATTTTGGAATAGGTTGAACCCCAAGAACTTACATTTTGGATCTATAATGTTTTCTAGTCACGTAGAATGGATGTCTATTTTGAACATAAGTTATTGCTTATTCATCTATACATTTTCTAACACAGTACGACCAACTGTCAGCAAAAATCAATATCTATTTTCGTCACATCGGGTGTACCCAATGCTGTGAGTAAGCGAAAAGCCGCCCGCAAAAACCTACTTCAACACAAAAAGGTCTGGCTTTTATTTTAACAAAACAAGCTTTGGTAACCCAATTCCATTTAAATGTAAACGAAACAAAGTTTATTTTTAAATCACGTTGCTTACCTACAGCGACATCCCCCGAATTCAACCCTATACAAACACCCCACACTGAGTAAACCCGAAATTACTAACATTTGAGGTTATTTCATATGATTTACGGCCGAAATTATATCCTTTTCGGCCATTACCGTATTGGAGTTAAGCGATTTATAATTATGGCTGCCTACACTTGTAATGGGTTCGATTCAGCTATGTGCTAGGTATGGGTTGGAAAGGTAGGCTCAGATTGCGTTATGAATATATATTTACCCACAAACAAAAGAAAGTTGGGTCGAAAGTTCTTTATGACTTCGTTAAATGAGTCTAAAATTGGTTTACTTTTCTTGGCCTCCAGATATTTACTTTTAATGCTTACGAAATGGTTATTTATTTCAGTAATATTTACTTTTTTATACTGTATGTTTATGTTCAGGAAATATGAGTTTGTATTTTTAAATTAAAATGGAATTTTAATAATGGTACCGATTCGAATTCAAATGTAACATTTTGGTTGAAAAAATAAATAGACTTGATAACTTATACGAATCACAACCAGATTCGATTTTAAAAGTCACCGCTACTACAAAAACCATTTTTATAACTCACAAATTAAAAACTTGTACAAAAAAATAATACCTACAAAAATATTCACCATCAAAAACGGTACGTATCTCAGTTAAAATCGTTTGCGATTATCACAAAGAGATTCGAGTCACGCACGACTGACGGACAAAAAACAGGCAAACTGTTTTAATTGTCAATGGAACGGTAGCTGTTGCTACGCGACCTCTACTACTGGCATTGTTACCAATAACAATTCGTAAGTCGACTCTGAACAACTTACAAATGGTAGGGGTAAAGGTGTTTCAATAAAAATAGACAGTTTGCAGTTTGACGATGTATGATGTAATGACGACACGTGACTGTTTGATTTTGGGCTAATTGTTATGATCGCACCTTGAGCTGATGATGAATGAGTTTCAAACTGTATAGCACATTTTGACGTCAGATGTTGGGCTACTACTATTGTTAGTCTGACAATATACATTTTGAAGCAATTAGTAGTAGAGATGAAGAAAAAAACAACTTAGAAGAAATTGAAGAATTGCAAGCTATGAAAAAGCTGACGCAACGTGGATATAAGGATGCCTTTGCCAAGTAAAACGATAACGGCAAAGAAAAACTAAAAGCAAGCTTTATTTAAGTATTTCTAACATTTAGTTTCCGTCTCTTAGTTGCCAATCCGACTGTGCACCCTCAAGTCCCAAATTCGGTTACGAAATTTCAGTAGTTCGTTCCCTGTCCCATGGGTCCGACCTAATGCTATCGGTAAAATGTGTGTGTAACCGAACACCTTTAGCTAGCCCTTCGGGGGTCATACCGTGATGGTTTTGTGTTTGTGAAACTGATCAATATGTTGTAAAGATATGGAAATTAAAAGACCGCATCACAGGCAATTGTTTGAAAGCTATTTCAATGTCAATAGCAAACACGACATCTCTCGAAAGCATAGCGGAACAAACATCGAGTGTTGCCATGCCGATAAACTTAATGGAAATGGCACCATTAAGTGCCCCTTCTGTCATAAAACTCTGTCTGAATAATGTTTTATGACAAAAGAGGTACTATTGTTCTTTGTTCTATTGTTCAGGCTAATCTCGGAAACTTCTGAACCGATTCACATACAGTTTAAATCGTTCTGAATTGTATTAGCACGCTAAGTCAGTGGAGGATTGGACTGATGTAAATTGATATAAGCTTTTAATATATCTTAAAGAGTGCTTAAGCGTTTAATAGGTTTATTGCATTTTGTGCCTATTAATTATTCATAAGTGGAATACTGACTTAAAATATACATATACTTACATTTGTTACTAGGAACAATACTAAATCTCCACCCGTGAAACGCACTACAATTATTCAAACCAATCTTATTTGAAACGTTGCGTGAAAAAAATTACAGACATCTGTCCCATGTCTCCCCTCAATCAACAGCGGGGGTAGGTGGGGGACATTCGTAACAAATATCAAATCAGGCCAGCGGTAATTTGGTTTAGTATTACATTTGGACTTTCAATTTGTGACTTAGGAATTGGTTTTTTTACGTTTATATATACTGTGAGTTTTAGTGGTAAGTAAGTAATAGAAGTTGATTATAAAAAGATACACCCAGATCTAGGGCTGTTAGATGGCATTTATTTTTATGTTACTTTCCAGTTGGATAAGCGAGAATAAAGGCTTTAAATCTATACAAATACTTTTTTTTAACTAACAAACCTCTCCCCTTAGAGAAAGTGAGACCCCAAGTTTTCCCCACAACACAGATACACGGGCCCCGCTTAAGCGTATAGCAACGACAAAGTACTCGTTTCTAACCAGCATTAATCCAGTAATTTTCCTAACTCAACGAAGCATTAAGCATCATTAACTGTGCACGGTTCGTAACGAGTTATTATACCGTTGCCAAGGATAGTTGGCAAGGTCACAATACTCGGGTGACAACCCTAGGGTGGCAGCTGACAACACAGCGTAATAATAAAACGCTTTATTAATAATAAAGTATTCTTGTTGCCACTCGATTGATTCGGGAAAGGGAGATTGATTCGAATTCTAAATTGGGTTCGGAAATTGGAGTGGATAATAATATGACGTTCAAAGTTGTTGCTAGGCAAATAATTTGGTATTGAAACTCCCCTTTGATTCTAAATTCGAATTTATTTTCCTAGCAACGACTTCGAAGACGTGTTGCAGTTGTTAATAAAAATACCTAAGTAATAAAATAAGGTAGAATAGTTATTTTGCAATTCAGTTCCTTCGCAGATTGATACAATATACCTATGAAATCGAGAAAATGCTATGAAGGTTTATGATAGTCTCAATAGAAATATCCTTATGTGGCATTCTTGTTGGCCTTTGACAGAAAACGAGTTCTAAATATGGAGTTTTTTTTAAATATTTTAAAAAGATCGTCAATTAATTTCGAAATGCCTTCACAATTATGCATTAGCATTTATTTTTATCCGGTTCCTATCAACGGCCGTATCTAATTGTTTAGTAGTTCAATCAATCATGTTGAGCAATTGATTGGTAGACAAAAGATGATCGACCCGGTAAAAAACTTAGTTGCTAACGAAGTATCGATAGACTTTTATTATTTGTTGCGAATTTCTTTGCGACTGTAAATAACCTAGTTTCTTTAAAAGTGGAGCGTTAAATATATTACTGGGTGTTGCTACAGCCATGTTGTGTGACTCATACAGGTGACCTTACCTAAGTACACATGAAGAAAAAAGAAAGAAAGAAAATATATTCTGTCAGTCACAACACTAAACAACAAAACAATAGATAAGTACTGAAAGGGAAATACATAATTTCTCAGTATAAGGTTGGAGCTAATGAGTTTAATTGATTCAGAAAATATTATTCTAAGCGTTCTGCGTCCATTTATGTCAAAAATATACTGGATTTTGACAGATATGTACTTATGTAGGGAAGCATTAGTTTACGTTTGGATTTGTCTAGGGAATATTAGAGTTAATCCAATTATATTTTTCCATATAATTTCATCAAAATAAGTAGAAATTAATACCTTCTAAAGTTATATATATATTACAAAATAGTGAGCGACCCTATTGCCATAACTGAACACAAATGCAGACTCCTAGGATTTATTTATAGAAACACCTAACAATTTGCTCAACCGAGGAATAAAACCCAGGACGTCACGCTCAGCAACCGTTGTAGCGATCAAAAGACAAATGAAGTAAGCTTCTTTTAAAATTTATTTATGAGTGTATTTTAAATTATAATAGAAACATATTCACAAACTCACTCAACTTTCGTTTAACTTTACAAGTAACGTACCTTACTTAAGTTATAAATAAGTTAGCGTAACGGTACGGTAACTGTACCGAATTGTGTAAGAACATAACCAGTATTACTTGAACTGTGCTTACTTGTAAAGTTTATGTACTTAGGGGTCTAACTTGACTGGTACTTTTTAACTAATGTAAAACTAAATGGTATTGTTATCAAATGTATCTATTTCGGGTGTATGTAATCAATTTTTTTGTAGTACCAACCTTTTTTATGTTACCGTCAACATCGATTTTATTAGGCAGGTAGTTCTCTGCCACTTACCTATCTGATCGATTGGTATTCCAATTAAGTACCAAGGAAGTAAGTTAGGCTGATTTTTAGACTGTCAAGGCAGGATTTGTAAAAACTGATACAATATTGAAAGGAAAACCTTTCTGTCCAGGGAGATAAAAAATCTAGGTCTTGGTTTGTCTGTCTAAAACCTATGCCCGTAGTCACCTCGCAATAGTATATAAGTACTTATACTTATCTAGAAATTACCTTTTTTTATAGTACGGAAAATCCTCTTGGATCCTCCGCTACCCGGGGAGGTGGCAGGGTATGTTGGACTATGTTGTACCGACTAAAAACCGCACTTTCCTTAACTTGCCTTATAGCCATGGCCATGGGATCCGTGAAATTCACCACGACCATAACGGGCTGTGGTCCAGCACTCACTGGACCCCATTATTCAGCGAGGCCTTGCCCTGTATCCTATCTGAAGGCACGCGTGTGATGAGGACATGGGTCGCCTACTGGGGTCATCCCCAATTCAGCCGCCCGCAGGCCATAATCTAGAAATTATCTGATTTGTCCATCCAGACCATTTTTACCATCACGCCTGTATTCCCCGAAAGGGTGGGCAGAGGTGTATTTATGTACGCTCACAGTACACCGGTATGTTTAGGTCCCGTGTAATATGGGGCAAGTTAACCGTGCACAAATCCAAACTCCGAACTGCTACTGAAAGTTTCATAAAAATACCTAATGAGCGTAGTAACCTACCTGGGGTAGTAACTCAACCTGGGTTTCGAACCCAGGACAGAAAACATAGCAGTCGCGCTACAATCCTTAGACTAATGAGGCAGATAGTCAGTGGATATTTCAGAAATAATGTAAGTTTAGGATAGTTTCAATATAATTGTTTGTTTCTCGCGAACAGAGTCACGGGTGCAAGCTAGTTCCCTCATAAGATATTCTGACATCATCCTAAACTTTCAGCGGTGTCCCCACGTGTCCCTGAAGGTAGGTAGCACGGACACTTTCCCACATTCAAACTTGTATAATTAACGGAGCCGGCAGAGGCGTTGCCGCACTAAAACTACGAACAAATAACGCCTACCACTGTAATAGGCACAAGGTAGAAGCGATAAGCGAATTGACGATAAATGAAAATGCAGAGTTCTTTGATATTACCGGTATCAACAGCTATCTGAAAGGATAGGTCTACCTGTAACCTCTCTCCCCCGGCTGTTAATGGATGGTCCAGAAAGCTTTCCCATACAAAAGAGAAAAGGCCAGTTTTTCTTGTAGTTATATCTGCTGGACAATGATCTGCTACGGGAAGTTGGCAGATCAGATTATTTTTTTCATAGAAATACGCCAGAACTATTCTTGAAAAGTATCAGGAACTGTAGAACTATGGTGCATGCGAAGAGAACTCTCATTTATTTTTGATCTGCTGGACAATGATCTACTAAGTTCGCTCACATTAGTTACACTTCCAAAAAGATCTGACAATTAGCCTAGTCTATCTTTAGGATACCGGTATTGCCCAGATATTTTGTTCTGGACTTCTGATGGTAGTCTCTTCATGTTAAATATTCAGCAGTATCTGGTTAGACTGGAAGCTGATCACCAGGATAGTAGGAGAAGGGGCTAGGAGAATTATGGCTAATTGGGTTATCTGCCAGTTAAAGTGCTCCGAGAGGAAACGTTGTGTTGGCAGTGGGAGGACTTTGACCCTTATACTGCCAACCAAACTATTCCTCTTTCTTTTTACAAGGTCGTCAACGCGCAAGTGATACCTCTGGTGTTACAAGGGTCTATAGGCTACGGTAATCGCTTACTATCAGGTGGGCCGTATGCTTGTTTGCCACCTTATTGGTATAAAAAAATGATATTTTGAGCCTATCAGACTCTTCCAGAATTTCTGCTACCTGTCTGTCATTGAAGCAGGAATTCAGGTCATAATGCCATCTCTTATCATCATTCTACGTGTTTGTACCAAAAGTGAAACCAAATATAAATATCCCGCTACCTCTTATGACTCAGGCGGTATGCAAAGTGCTACTGTTCGTCTTTGGGTCGTAATTTTTACAGCTACGTTATTAAGTAAAATTCACGTCTCACCCAAATGGCCCTACGTACGTGTGGCCGATGTATGAGCATTGTTCTCCTCTGTTTAGCTTACATTTATTTATCAAACAATTTATCTAAATGTTTGTGTGTAACGAACACAAAATGAATATTTATTACGCTGTTCGAGTACGTTTAGAAACTGTGTTCTTTTGAAATGTTATGTGCATAAAACTTAGATGTGTTATTTACTTTATTGTACCTAATTAGTTATCTTTTTGTATTTTTTTGGCATTTTCCATGCTAAGATTTTAAGTACGTAAGGTGGCATCGTACGACATTGAACTAACTGTAAAGTAAGTTGTGTCGGTTGATGAGCAAAATACTTGCTTTTCAATAGGTGTCACTGACGTCACCATAAATACGTAAATTCAGAAAGCGAAGGCAAAATTCGACATGACGGGTAGGTATCGCGGTGGCTTAGTGGTCATAGCGTCTGGTGTACCTAAACAGAAGACGCAGGTTCGAATCCTGCTCGCGGTCGAATTTTTCCTTTGCTTAATAACTTTAGTACCTAATTAGTGTTAACAGGATATGTAATATGTAGCTCACTGCTGGACAAGTTCATAACCTCAAAGAGTACAGACATAACAAAACAGTGGTCCTACTTGCTGAAAGAAGAAGAAAAGCCTAAACCTACCTAGTCTAAAAAGTTCAGGACTTTTTAATTTAATAGACACGTTATTAATTTTATTTTAAAAAATCACACAGAAATAATTGAAATATTTTGTCCAACTTTGGTAGCGTCCATTAATTACCACATTAGTCAAATATCACGTTATTTTTTTTCCGCAATAAACTGTGTGAGTTTACCGGAAGACTGGGTTAAATAGTCTTAACTAGCCTTGTATAAAAATAAATTAAGCAAATTATGTTTTTTAAAATGAATCCAGCACAGATACACAAAAAATACGCATTTAAAAAAATCTCACGTGATTTTATGGGTTATGGGGTCAGAGAGGGTCCAGTCAAATCTTACGACATCTCACCAAATGGGGATCAAGGGTGTCGAAAAATCACCAGAATCGGCTCACGTAATTCATTAATGCCTCCTTTCCAGTATTGTGAGTACTAATGTAATTCTAAAAAAAATCTAAATGTTCACCTCTATTATGTTGTATGCTTCATGTAAACTACTGATATTATATTGATATTATACTGGAAGTCAACCCTAACGGTATACTTGCTGATATTGTATACTTGCTGACGGAGCTCCTTCAGAGCTCGCCCGCCATCCCACTTCCACAATATTTTTCAGTTGTTATCCTTAGAGCACAGGGTAGACTCACGTGCCTTATTGTACGCAATTAATTAATTAAATAAATCCGTGAACTATGAACTTTAAATTCCTAATAATTTAAAGTTCAAGTGTAATTATTTTATTCCTTTATTTTCCAGAGACAATTCTACAGTAGTGTCATAGATATTAAAATAAACAGTGCCCAAACTGAATACTTTTTATATTTCTAGTGATGTTGTCCCATGCAAGATTGCCTGTTCATTTAAAAACTCGTCAGTTTTATCTTAAATCGAAATTTATGCATAATTATATATTTAAAGGAAGCTTGAGACCAGTCTCCTCTCTCCAAAGACTGGGTTCGCTTCTTGTCCATGACCTTAAAGTGCAAAAACCAGGAAATATTAATAAACGTGAAGTCATTGTTACACCTAAAGAAACAGGTCATGTAATTGTTCCGTCGATTTAAATAATGCAGAATAATTTTACAATTATTTATTGATCTATGTCATAAGCCTAGTGGTCGTAAGCTTGACTGGATTCGATTCCAGGGTCTCGCAAAGTGTTATTGAGTTTTCTATCACATTCCCAGGAGCAGTCAGAGCAGTTAATGGCAACAGGCTTGCCGAAATATCATCACCATCGACCCATATACTGTCACACTAATGCTGACGGGTCTCCTCTCAGAATGCGAGAGATTAGGCTATAGTCTACCACGCTGGCCTAGTACGGATTGGCAGACTTCACACACGCGTCGTCTAGACAACCTCTAAGGCATCTTTATCATCATGTTATGATGTTATCCTTCACCGGTTAAGCGAGTGATAATTTCATTATTAATAAGTACATGATTTCAAAAAGTCAAAGGTGTGTGCCTTGGATTCAAACTTAAGACCATTAACTTGGCAGTCAAATGGTTATATCAATAAGCATAAGCTATCATTGCTTAGCCTACTTAATGAGGTCTAAACATACCGGAGAACTGTGGATTTAGAGCAATAAAATCTCTGCCTAACCCTTTGGAGACTATAGGCGTTATTACATCGTTTTCATATATACATAAAAGAAGAAACAGTGACTACAGAACACCTTGACAACAATGTATATAATGACACACACGTATCATTATGTGATAATCATCAGCTAGATAATGTAGCTTCCTTCCTGAGTCACGTAGCAACAGGGTCTAGGTAGGTGACGTAACAGATGTGTCGTTGCCAAGTGGAGAAAAGAAAATTGTCACACAGGAAATAAGCATTGTTTTCAGATTTAGAATCTTTATTCACAAGATGCATATTATACAACGTGTAACAAAGCTAAATAGATTACGTTGCTTTTTAACATAAGTAAATTTTGTCATGTCGAGTCTAAAAATTCTTAAACCAACATACTTAGAACACCTATAAAAGCTAAACTTTCGTAAACACGAATGGCGTCAAACGTGGACATTCTAGCTGTTATCATCATCAACCCATATACTGTCCCACTGCTGTGCACGGGTCTCCTCTCAGATTGAGAGGGATTAGGCTATCGTCCACCACGCTGACCTAGTGCGAGTGGCAGACTTCCCACGCCGTCAAGAAAAATCTCTAAGGCTAAGGTTAGGTTTAGGCTAAGGTTTCTTCACGAAGTTTTCCCTTTAAGCAATGATAATTAATTATTAACACCCACATGAATTCGAAAACTCAAAGTTACGTGCGTTGGATTCGAACTCGAGACCTCTGATGTGGCTATCACTGCGCTGTAATAAGATTGAACATTTACCTGAAGGTGTTTGTGGCTAGTTTAGTAATCGTTTTAGTAGTAGGGGTCATTAGCAATTCCTCTAGTATAAATTAATATTAAGAACATGAAATTATTTTTATCATTTTTATTAACATTAAATCTTATTATTAATAATGCGAATTATTCTTTTACAGTAAAAAAAAAACTAATTTATTTATAGTTAACTAGGTTTTACCAGTGGTTTCGTGGGCATTCATTTAGTAACTAAATTTTTGCTGGATTTGTTTCACGGAATTAACAGGTCATTCTGACATTTGGATAATCAGTAGGTACTGTACCCTACCGGTCACAAAACAGAATTATATTTCCAGTAATCATTTTATTTATTTAATAATTCCCGCTTTTTTCCGACATTCAAAGTAATCAATTATGTATGTTAGTGCTGGTCGAACTGTATATTACGTATGTACAAAATTTCATTATAATCTCGTATGTAGTATATCAGTATTCTGAGAGAATCCCATAATGTCCCGGGGTAATAGGTATCCTGAAAGTCATTCTCCGTCACATACTATTTGTTTACTAAATTCCGTGCGAATCGATTCAGCCATTTTGCGTGACTGAGTAACAAATAAACAAGCAAATATCCAAACTTTCACTTTTATAATATTAGTATGATATTATGATTAAAACGGTAAAACACTAGTTACATTAATTAACATAGAAATGTAATGAATGAATCATAATATGATTAAACCAAAGTGGCTTTTTTAGCCCAGTAGCTGGATGAATTTCAGCGACTTTTCCTTTATCATAACATACCGTCACGCTTATATTCCCCGAAGGGTTAGGTAGAGGTGTACTAATGTACACACACAGTTCGCTTGTATGTTTAGGTTCCATGTAATAGGGGGTCATTAACCGTACAAAAAACCAAAAAACGAATCAGAGGCCAAACCTCAGACTTTCTACAACATACTATCCATCACGCTTGTTTTCCCAGAAGGGCTAGACAGAAGTTACTAATGTACATGACACACAAGTATGTTTAGGTCCCATGTAAGTACTAGGGGTGACCATATTGTCATTAACCAGGAATATATCCTAACTCCGAGCTGCTACTGAATATCATAGAAAAACCCAATAACAATTTGCTCCACCTGGCAATTGTACCCAAGACCTATAATATAGTAGTCGCGCTTAGGATCACTAGACTGACGAGGCAGTATTCCTTCAAACCCACAGTAATAGTATATTCCAAAAGTCAGATTTTTTTTTTCACATCTGAACTGATCCCAGTTCAAATCTGAATGGCCGCGCTTGTCAAACGAGTGATTAAACGTATATCTCTTAATATAATTGCTGTTATAATCGTTATAATAATGAGCGTATATGCCCTCTGATCACGTACTCACAACGAAATCTAGACAAAGACATGACGCAAGCCTTGTGTTGCTAAGTGGCGATATCACGTTGTGCACGCGCATCGGAGCCCCGCAGGTGACCGGCGACCGGCGCGGCGCGGCGCGGCGGCGGTGCAGCTCGTAACCGACACGCCTGACATCCTCGAAGGGTGACGTAGTTGCGGCACAGAAACATTTCGCCAATGTCGACCTTCAGAGCCACGGCCATTATGAATTCTTGATTTTCTTTTCAACCCCTGGAAACCGTTCAATAGTTTATCTTATTTGTATTTTTTTTGGATTTTCCATGCTAAGATTTTAAAGTTATTAAGCAAAGGAAAAATTCGACCGCGGGCAGGATTCGAACCTGCGTCTTCTGGTTAGGTACACCAGACGCTATGACCACTAAGACACTTCAATAGTTTCCCGATTCGGTAGAAAAGCCAGGGCTTTTTTACCAATAACCCGAGTCTTTTGTGATGATTTTCATGGACCTGGGACGGGAGCTTGTCCAGAATATCCCATCCTTCAAGATCTCATTGTGAAACTTATGATAGAAAGGTCACGAGGACATTTACTTTATGATGAATTGATCTTCACGATACCAGACTAAGTCAAATGAATATTGAGTTTAGATGTTAGTACCAATACCTACCTGTACAAATAATCGGCTGATGGTCCTGACCATTAGCTGATAATTTGTACTGCACGTTATTAGCACTTTAGGAAACAAATGCATTGGCACTTATACATATTTATTATACGGTCAGCAACGAAAGTCGCTGAATTCAGCTAAATTTTTAAATCATGATAGTACCAAAACTTTTTAAGAGTTTTTTTTTATTATGAAGGTACAGACGCCAGCTGGTCAAGCTATCCAAAACTGTCAAATTTTACCAATTGACAATGAACCTTATAACTTTATATTACAGTTGAAAATCTATTAAAGAAATTTGACAGATTGGGGTAGCTTGATTTGCTGGCCTCTGTGCCTATGGTAAATATTTAATGGTCATCTATTCAATGATTTCGCACATCCTTCACAGGTCAGTAACTTTTATTAAAAATTGTATTGAAGATTCCAATATGTTCAGCTACTTTCGTTGTTGACTGTACACACAGCAACATATCAGTTTTATATTTCCAGTATAAGTTAACCAAGTATTGTATAGGCTTCCGTACAATGAGAGCTCAGCTTATACTGGATATGGGTACTTAAGAATAGTCTACCCTCGCAAGCTACTTGACTGTGCGGCCGATGTCGATTCCAGGTCGGACTAAATGTTATTAAAAAAAAAAACTGCAGTAGCATTTTATTTGTAGTCTTCAGCTGAAAATGCCAACAAGCTCGACGTCTTTTATTTGGAACCTAAAGACAAGCAAAATGTAAATATTAACAGGAATACAGACGTGAATGTATGTTATAAATCGTGTTACAAAATACCCCGTAAAAAATATAATTAATTTTATCAAAGCCAAAAACTTTGTCAGCTGTCATGCCAGGGAACCAGATTATTTAACAGAAAGGTCTACGTACCTATTTTACCTTGTCTACTTTAATAGTTTTTCTATTTTTCATTCATTAATGTTTTCCTTTTTTGGGGTATGATATACAGCGTTACTAAGGTTCTTAATTATTGTGAATGGACTCGATATAAGGCCCCATTTAAACTCCTCTCGGCTTTACGGGTAGTTTTGTGAAACCCTGTATAAAGACAATTAACAAAGAAAATAAAACGTCATCAAGTCATCCATGAGGCGATGAGACAGCAGTCACGAAGTCATTACATAAAGTTATTAGTAACCAGTGCGGCCACGTTTCTAGAATGTGTGCGGATTCTCTTCGCCACGTGCGCTGTGACGCGCCCGCGCTGACTCACGGCACACTGACCGACTGTTGCTATGCGCAAACGCACCTCCGAGTACGAAATTGTGAAATTTTTGAACTCTACGGTGACGTATGACGGACTTTTTCTGTTGAAATAGGTGCTGAAGTATGAGTAATTAACGTGAAATGTATTTTAAAATAATTTGTGTTCTTTCTTCAGGAAATGCTGTTATTTAGATAATTAAATAAGTGCTGAAGGATGACTTTATGGTTCATATATCCTCCTTCCGTTGCCTTAGAAAGATCTAAGCAATTTATTTTTTGAAAATCTATAGTCTCCCTCTGCGTACCCCAATGGGAAACAGTCGTGAATATATAATTATGTATGTTTCTTCTCTTCTTACCTAACTTCGCAACAGTAAAGACGTAAAGACAGAGTTCATGATCATCATCCAAAAGAATTCCATTTCTGAACAAAACCCTCGACCATAGACTTCAACAAGGACCGGTTACACGCCGCCTGATACCAACAACTCCCAGCGAACTTACCAGATCATCTGCTCACCTCGTTGAATGAGTTATTCTAGTTGAATGTTTATTTTAGTCTAAATAATCATTTTCTTGATTGTCTCAGTGTTCGTAAGCGAGACTGCAGCCCTTGGTTCGACTCCCAGGTCGAGCAGTGTTATTAAGTTTTTTGTATGAAATTCTCAGTAACAGCCCGGAGCCTACTGACCCATAGGACCTAAACATCGGCGAACTAGGGGTGTATTGTAATACACCTCTGCTTACCCTTCGATGAATACAGGGTTTATAGTATTTTATGTCAGTATTTTCTTCTTTCGGTATTAAACTTGCGCATAGAAACTTAAAATTATAGATCTAGGTGTAATATAGTTTCTTTTTATCTACCTTAGTACAAGTTTCAAGGTTAAGTCTAACACGTGTATACACAAAAAAACTAGGTCGCTTAGGTCTTTTTTGTGCGACAATTCAAAACAATTGCTGGTTTTTGAATTGTCGCAAAAAATAGTAGCTTCTGTTAAACCTTTTTATCTTTATAGTATTCAGTTAAATCTGTGAGACATTATAGACAATTTGCCAAGCGACACTTGTATGATCAAATTTGCAAAGTTCTGTAAACGTCTAGATCATTCTAAGCTATATTGATTATAGATTTAGTTCGATTCTAGAAAAATGAACCTAAGCTACCTAACTTATCAATTTACTCGATATTATATTTTATATGTTGTAGCTCTTATTATAACTAAACTGTAAGCATAAAGGCTTAATTATGGAAACGTCAGGTTAAGTTGTGTTTTTTATTTGAGTGGATCACGTCCACAGCATGACTCACAATTGGTGCTGTGAAAGAGCGTTCGGCTTCTGTCACCGGTTGCGGGTTCGATTTACATTCACGGAACAAATTAATATGTATATATGGACTACGGTTAATTATTCCAAGTCTGGATGTTTGTGTATCTGAGAATTTGTGTTTGAAAACACCCCTATAATTCTGGAGTAATCGTCGTACCTAACGGCCAATGTCGAAATTGAAGTCTTATATCCACTGACTTCCACGTGCTCAAAAGTGGAACATCGTAGTCCTTAATTAATAATACCTCCACAAGTGGTGAGTAATGGTCGGGTGCAACCTGAACAGTCCCCTAATCAACCTGCTGATTAACTAATATTTTTATCGTTACATAAACCATGCGCATCACTGGGATCCTGCTTTGCAGTACATACAGTTATGGTGACAAAACTATGCTAGACAAAACATATAATAAATACAGTACTTAATTCTGTAAAATGCTTATCTATTACTTGAAATAGTAATAGATTTCGTCATTCTTCGCAAATTAGTTTGACTTTCAAAATAGCGGATAAAACAGTAGTGCACACTGAGTACACCAGCGATCGGTCACGTAGGCAAGGAACTAGCATTTAATGATATAAGTGATTAAATGACAGTAATAACACATAATGTCTTCATTTACAATTATTACGTGCTTTAGAAGAGCTATTACGTTATAATAAATTGCCAGTTAATAGTTATTTGAAACAAATCAAATAAAATAATATGTCCATCGGGCACAGTTGGCAAGTCTTTTTCATCCACTTTGTTAGGACTGTGTTCAGTAATCAATCAATGCCTCAGATTTCTTAGATAGCAGTTTAAAAGAGTCTCTAATAGTTACAAAGAAGCCTAGAAAGTTTCGTAGAAAATGCGCAAGACCCAGACAATAGGTACGAGAAGGCAACTGCAGTTTAGTTAGTTGCTTCCACGAAACTCTTTATACACTATATGGAATTGAAGATAGATTGCGATAGGTAGTGCCATAGATGCATCAACCTATTAACTAACTAATCCTTTTATCTAATTCAAATAGCAATATTAAAGTGTATCCCATACCGATAAACAGCGCTCCATAAGTCGCTTTCATAAAATATGATTTTTATAATTTTAAATATGTTTTTACCCTGATCCCCCCTGTTTCCAGGGATTTCTGACTAAACAGATCATATAGTACGCTTAAATCCCTTCATTGAATATGTGTTAACATTAATAATTCTTGTGCAATAGGAGACACACTTATTAACGTTATCTGGAGACATGCCAAATTGCCAATGTTCTATAACTAACTGGGAATTTTTCTGACAGGAAAGCTTCATATTATACTGTTCTCGCTTGACTAAGATTTTAAAAAATACCGAGTAAAACCCAGCTAAAAACGGCTAAATGGAAGTTACAGAATCATTGCGGTGTCTGTTTGTCTGTCCCTGCAATTTAGCAACAATTATTTGGTTTTTTGTGTTGAAGTTTTACGATAGTTTAATTAATTTTATCAAAATAAACAATATTTAATAAAACAAAATAATAATTAAGATATACTTGGGGACGTTCATTTTAATATATCCGAAAGTTGTTAGTTTAAATTTGCTAATTAACTCTAGGTGTTTTTTTATAATCCTGTTCTTATAATTTTATAGTCTCACGTATAATGTATTCTATATTTACATAAATTTACATATCGTTATAGACTGATTCTGACAGACAAAACAATATTCAATGATTCACGCAATTCATTAATCTAACTCCGAATCCGAACTTCGGACCTTTCATGAATACTAACACAGCAAAACGTGTCGCCGCCAGTATGTGATTATGACTCATAAATTACACAACAAAGCTTTTTTTTCATAAGTTATAATTTCACTGTCACCCAAAAAGGGGTCAAACACCAAAATTGGCGCTTATATCTATGTACAGGTTGGTGGTAGAATTTCATCATAATTATTGCAATAGTGATGACATATTAGTAACTATTTGTTTAACGGAAGTACGTGTAATTATTATGAGTAACATCCACTCAATTTCGAGTAGGCACCGTTCGTTGTGGTTAATCCCTTATACGGTTAGGTACAAATGAAATAAGCAACGTCGGTTAGTAGGTTACCTTTTGAAAAATTGAAGTTGCACAGTGGTTACCCATTCATCATTAATTACTGGGTAATACCTCTATATTCGAAGGTCAAATTAGTTGTTAGAATCATGACAGAATTAAATGTTTTTTTAAGTTGACTTTGAATGTTTTTTTAACCCAAATAATGCCTAACAGGGTCTAAAACGGAACACGTAATTTAAATATAATTATTTTCTTTCGGACACTCACATTATGTAAGATTTTTTTACGAAAATCACACATATAAACAATCATTTGTAGCAACTGCCAGGGTGCACCCTGTCACTTATTCCATGACTGTGATATGACATGACATGGCAAGTATGGTTTTTAGTCAGTAAGAGTCCGTGTCCCGGTGGTGGATGTTCCAGGAGTATTTTCCCTCCTTCGCCCACCTTTAAGAACTTAATATGGAGTATTCATAAATATAGGTTTCCTCACGATGTTGTCCTTCGGCGATGATACATTTCTGATCCATATAAAGTCGAAGGCAGCTGCATCAACACTCGGAATACTAAAGGTGCAATAGTAGGGTGAACAATTATAACGAAAATCGAAATCAAATAACACTGCTTTGAGCTATTTTGTATTCCTAATAGTGAACAAGGTTGCCAGTGCTCCGCGAGGAAACGTTGTGTTGACAGTGGGGGAACTTTGACCCTTATACACTGCCAACCCAAATATTCCTCTTTCGTTTTACAGGGTCGGCAACGCGCAAGTGATACCCCTGGTGTTGCAAGCGTCTATAGGCTACGGTAACCGCGTACTATCAGGTGGGCCGTATGCTAGGTAGCAAATAAGCATACGGCAGTATGCTTATTTGCAGATGCATTATGCATTGGATTATTGCAGATGGTACTGCCTAGGGTCTCTCAAAACACGTACTCTGACGTCACCATCAGGAACAGAACAGATTGCCTATTCTTTCCCGGAAATAGTCTTAATTTTATTATCTTCTGACCTCGAAGAAAAAATTACATAGTGATGAGAAATAATATTCATAATCAATTCACGTGTGACGTTTATATGTACGACCGATAACAGCTGGGTTAAAGATAACCGCGGTTAGTCACGTACTCAGTTAACACAAGTAGCAACTTGTTACCGAACTATTTCACCATAGCAACTGTTTTTCGATGAATTCGATTAAGCTTAGTCACACAAACGAATTTCAGTCCACTTTTTAGTAATTTTCCTGCAATAAATTTTACTTTTATTGGTAGTTACTTTTATCTTTTTCCATCATTAATATAAATTTATAATATTATCGGTGTATATAAATTTACCTTTTCTTGTCTTGAATATGTTTGGTGGCACTTGATGGTAAGCGACGATACCTACAAAGCCGGCAGCAAAGCTATTGTCGGCATTTTTTTCATAAAGAAGTTAATATCTTAGAAGAATACTAAGTATATCTTTTAAAAAGTCTCTTTTAAAGCCCTGACACCATGATAGAAACGAGTGTAATCTTCATCATTATCATCTGCACCTGCGACTTCGCCCACTGTTGGGTATCCTCTGTTTTGTAGTTCCACGCTCACACGAATCTCAAATAATTAAGAGTAGTGTCTATAATTTTCCATGAATAAAGAGGCATAAAAGGTTTTGAGCTGACCTGTGGTAACTGACGCTACGCACGCATGCATCGTGTACTTCAACCACAATAATTATGCTTTCAGGTTTCATAATACATTCATCTTCAGTCCAGCATAGTATCTGAGTGAACCAAATAATGGTCCCAATCATGATGCAGATTCAGACGGTATTGTTGCAAAACACTCCGTTCTCGGAAGCGTGTGTTTGGTAAATTTATCGGCGGCGAAACGACCGCAGTTTGATTTCTGAATAACCTTGCAATGTTGCAAAGACTAACCACGTCAAATGTTTCTAGAAAGATGTTGAATGATAGAGATCGTTCTGTCTGTAATTGAGCTTAATTAAGTCGTCTCCAATGCTGTCAATCTCAAATTTTGTACAGACTATCATTGTTCTTCGCAGTACTTTGATCTGGAAAATCTGAAAAAGAAGCCCTGCCAATGTTGCTCGTGGTTTGAAGTAGATCAGATATATTAAAAACTAAACAAGGTATTGTTAAAAGTTTTTTTTTAATATATACATAATACATTATTTATGTCACCTTGCACCTCGTAAAATCTATATCTGGGTACGGAGAGTGGCAGATCTAGTAAGACACAGAGTGAGCGGCGATTAGGATTTTGTTTATAAAAATAAAAACATTTGAGCATTTGATGTTAAACCTTAAATAGGTTGCATTGTTTAATGCAGCGATATAATTATGCACTATACAATACAACAAGTGTCAACTTAGTATATTTATCGGCATTTAGATTTTATTTTTATAAATAGTAAAAAAAAGTACGTAACGTGCGTAGGTTTTCATGGTTATTTATTTTAGTAATTATTGTTCTTTAAAAATCACACCAATTTTCAGCTCAGTAGTTTAAACAAAAAAAAACAATAGTACTGAAGGCTAACAATACTACTTAAGGCGAATTTTATATATAAGTAGATTAATTTAAATGATAAAGGAAAACCAGCTTAGAGACTTAGAACAGAACGACAAGGTTCTCTGCAAGGAAAACATTTCAAATAAATGGCGATAGTGGTGGGCCAAGGTTTTGTACAAAATGGATCAAACAGTTAAAATGTAACTAGGTATTTTTCCATAAAAACTTTTCGTGGGGAAACTGTTATTATTTAGGTATCAACTTTGGAGGTTTCCATCGCCATTCAACGGGCACATATCCAAATTCCTTGCTGTTGCTATACATTTCCTTACAGAAAAAGATTAAAAAAATTTAGTCTCTATTCTAACAATTCTACTCTCAAGATATCATCTCTCTCTAAGGCACGGCAGGGTATCAATGTATTACGAATTGTCTCTCATCCATAGATTGACCGCAGTAAGCAGCAACTTAACCTTGCAGACCGATTGATTAACATAGGTAGCTATTACTTAGCCAATAACCTAGTCGGTGCCCCTCCAGCTTCATATTTTCCATCCATTATTGTTATGATGATGATAGCAGAGGAAGATAGCTAGCTACTATAAGTGATTCTATCAATGTATACGTGTCTCGTATGACGTAAGTCCTATTGATACTGCTCCTGTCAAAAGAAATGCTAATTATTTTTTTTACTTCTTTTGTGTAACATTATATTGTTCGTCACTGACGAACGTGGTGGCTGTTCGCTTGACGTCAGCTCGGGATACGAAGATACTTGTGTCAGGCACGTACTGCAAGATAATTATTGTACGCAAGAACATGCAAGATAGTATTGTAATTGTTGAAGGTATATCGAACAATAGAAAGACCACTCAAGTGCTATTTCGATTCAAGGGTTTTGCACGTAATTGAGAGATATAAACTGCTACTTTAGAAAAAATACTTAGTGTATCCTCACGGCAGATACAGCGCGGCAGGCCTAGACCGAGATGGCGGGATGAGCTTGACTTTTTCTCGGAAGGATTGGCCTAAAATAGCCTTGATCCGTGAGGAATGGAAGGAGGGTAGGTAGGCCTTTACCCTGCAGTGGGACGACAACGGCTAAATAATTATAATGTTCACAATAACTTTGCTGATCAAACGATTCATTCGAATCATTCATTGCACATCGAGTCACTTCAGTGCCTCGGAGAGTATGTACGTTGAGCCTTCGGTCCTGTCATACGAATGTCTATGACAACAGTAATAGATAGAAGTTCAAAACCCTGAGCACCAGTTTATCATCAGGATATCGGTATTGCCCAGAAATTGGGTTGCGGAGGTCTTATGGCAGTCATTTCGTGAAAAATTATAATAAATCACATCTGGTTAGATTGGATACACCTATGTGTGTATGTAATTAAATTCACCTTATGTATATATGTTACGGGTAATGCTAGAAGATGGAGTAAACCTAGGTTTAGCCGGGTTGACTTAGTATTATCCAAGCTTTTTGGGTAAAGTCCGAATTATAAGTAAAATAAATTTTAATTCGGAGTTTACCCATACTCACCTAGGTCTACCCAACTCTGCCTGGGTAATGTTAAAAATGTATCTAATTAATTAGTAAAATGAAAATCCAAGGGCATTTTTAACTTTAATTATTAAAAAAAAAACATTAAAAGACGAATGTAATCGTATGAAGAGCATAAACTCTTAGTATGGGTAAACTCCGAATTAAAATTTATTTTACGTATTATTCGGACTTTACCCAAAAAGCTTGGGTAATACTAAGTCAACCCGGGTAAACCTAGGTTTACTCTATCTTCTAGCATTACCCGTAACATATATTTTTATTAACATAGCTAATTACATAAGTGCAGAGTTAATGTCTGCATTACTATTACACATAAGATTGTCACTTTCCATTTTTATCCTTTCAGGCTATTTGTCTAGACAAATGGCTGGTATAAAAACTAGTTAGGCTAGCCACTTTCTATGCAAGATCGTGCTAGGTCATGCATGTTAGCACTAAGTCTAGGTATAACGTGGCGGGTTGCGATGCTATACTGGCATTGATGTATGTACGTACCTACTTAAGTTGAGTTTAAGTAATTTATGTTGAATTTTAAATTACGAGCCACATGTTTCTAATCTATACTAATAATAAAAATGCCCAAATTACTCTGTTTGTCTATCAACTTTTCATGCCTAAAGCGCTGCACAGATTACTATAAAATTTGCCAAGGAGATAGATTGCATCCTACTACTATACTAGTTATTAAACATTTACAATTAATTCTTTTACAAAGCTCCTTCAGAAGCTTTCATTTTATGTAAGGTACGGAAATACAACTTGTTAACATAAATAATTGAATGTAAAAAATATGTACATGAAAACTGTAGACCCTGTAGGTACTCACCCACTTCTAAAACATTTCAAACAAGTAATATACAAAAATGTTTTTCAATTTATAACTAACCTTTGTTATAATTAGAAAATAGCGGTATCTTTATTGTCACTTTTTAAAGCTCCACGTTATTTAAATTTTCCTTAAAATAATTTCTTAAACACCAAACTTAAACTTACCAAGTAATTTGTCAGGGGTTACCAACTCGGGGTCCTCGTTAGTACCTGGCATTCCTTCAGTTACGGGCGGCGCCATCTTGTGTGCCAGGGTAGTGCATCATCATGGCTCGGCGATGAGTAGGCGTTATTGAAGGGACTCAGCTACCATTTTGGGACTAGCACACGGGCGGGCGAAACGCTGCGATTTTATGGCACTTACGTTTTTATGGCGCTTACGATCTGTATTTGTTGGCCTGCTATGCCTTATTCTTTCCAATTTTATAGAAAGATCTTAATTACTTCATGGTAACAGTTAGGGAAAGGAAATTAATTAATTGTAGGTAGTTTAATTTCATATTACGTATGTTTATTTTTTTTGTCTTTTTACACTTGTTATGAGTACTTAAGTAGTTACGTGGAACCACAAATAACTTGTATAGGAACCACACTTTAGTTATTACCTAATTAATTATTATTTACTGTATTAATAATTAATAATAAATTACCTACATCATGTAGGTAAATAATTGTAATTTAGAAATAAAATTAGTAGTTTCTTTCTGTCTTATGAGCTTCTTGTTTGTGAGATTCCACCCAAAGACTTACTAAGTGTTCTGATTGATGGGAAAGTCCTTGTTGTTGACTTGATGCAATATTATAACTATCTTTAGTTACAAGTATAAAAAACATAATCATCATCAATTCATAATACTGTTATATACTGCTGGGCACGGGGCTCCTCTCTTATTGAGAGGGATTAGGCTATAAGTCCACCACGCTGGCCTAGTGCGGGTTGGCAGACTTCACTAACCGTCGAGAAAAATCTCTAAGGTATGCAGGTTTCCTCACGATGTTTTCCTTCACCGTTTAAGCGAGTGATAATTAATTATTAATACGCACATGAATTCGAAAAGTCAGAGGTGCGTGCCTTGGGTTCGAACTCGAGACCTTCGACTTGGCTGTCCAATGGTCATACCACTATGCTATCACTGCTTTTTTAAAAAACATAATAATTTACTTTTTTTTTAATTCTATCGAAAATTCTCGTAATCCACTCGTCTGCGCAAGCTCTTTCAACAATCACACAAATGATTCGAGAATTTACGAGCCTGCGCAGGTGGCACCGCCTTGCTTTTATTGCACCGTTCTGGAGCAGCCTGTATATCATATACTACTGATATACAGAGTGTTATTTTAGATTGCTTAAGTGAAGTTTGGTTTTGTATACCTACTATTTATTTTGTAGATTGGATGAAAATAAGCAAGTGAGAATAGGTTAGTTTTTTCAGTGTAACGTTTAGGTAGTCTTTGTGCAGGAATACCTACTGTAATCCTCTTAACCTTAAAGTCTATTTTCGCCCAAAATTATAATACAATCGTACATTATCAACTAGTTTTATTAATAGCGTTAGAAATTCTGTTTACACTGAAGATAAGTGATCGTTATTTATTATCAAATGTCACTGCGATGTCATTATCGATAATATACCAATAGTTTGGGGAGAGACCCTCGGATGAACTATGGCTAATAAATCAAGCCTTGGACGGACAGTGTTGACAGTATTGACAGTGTCCATTTACTAGCTCTACAATCGATTGAACTGTTGTTAATGGTGCTTGTGGTGTCAATGACTTTAGTCAATATTGAATTAACTAAGTATTAGTACAGTTGGTCTTTAGTAGATCACATCAGGAATCGTATACTGCTGGCCAAAGTTTTGAGAACCCACTCCGGCATCGTACCGAAGGAATCATATAAATTTGGGCACACAATGTCATACCCAATCTTTATTGTGGTCGAGGAGAATGAAGTAAGTAAAACTGTATTTTTTTTTTACAAATAAGCATGCCGCCTGTTAGCTTAAGAAGCGACAACCGCAGTCTATAGACACCAGTACTATCACTAGCGCGTTGTCATATTGAGAGCTCAGTTGTTAAATGTCATAATATGCCCAATAATTTCATTGACACAATAATGCATTATTGCTTAGTGACAGAATATATATATATCGAATTGAAATAACACTTCTTTGAGCCGTGTTGTGTTTCTTACAGTAAGCAAGGTTGCCAGTGCTCCACGAGGAAACGTTGTGTTGGCAGTGGGGGGACTTTGACTCTTATACTGCCAACCCAACTATTTCGCTTTCGTTTTACAGGATCGGCAGCGCGCAAGTGACACCCCTGGTGTTGCAAGCGTCTAAGTATAGGCTGCGGTAACCGCTTACCATCAGGTGGGCCGGATGCTTGTTTGCCACCTTAGTCATAAAAGAAGAAGAATGATATGGCAATTCTGTGAAACCACCACCCCCGACGAACTCAGCAGCGTGAACAAATCATACCACCTAGCAAAAGCAAATTAACATATTTATACGTATAAATTATGCAAAGTTAATAAGTTTGACTGCACACACACGTATGTATAACATACACAGGCACACGACACACTAGTATAGGTACCTAGCATATCTATATTCATGGCAGTACATTAAGACTGTAGGTTTAATTAACATCAACTTTACGAGAGCGCACGAGTTAACGGTAGATGTCGTAAAACGCACCAGAAATGAGGAATCACCACCTTGTTCATATATCCGCAGAAGGCTCAGTCCAAACATAATTTGGGTGATCGACAGATATCTAGAAATAATATATTAAAATGTTATCCAATAGGTCAAAGATCTAGCTTCATTTCGAATATTAAAATTATTTTTTATGTTCTCTTTACTATAATTGGAGTTTGCTGATTTGTCAGTGACGTCATTGGGGTTGAAAGGATGGATTAGCCGCTTAGCGACCAATAATACAAAATCTTGTACGTAGGTACAGACGTCAGCAGGTCAGCTATCCAAAACTGTCCAAATCCAAATTTTCCCAATTGAAAAGGAACCTTATTGTTTTGTGTTAAAGTTGAAAATCTATAATATTCGTCAGACTATTCTGGCATGCTCAGTATAATCTGACGAATATTTGTAGAATTGTAGAAACCTCGAAGAACCTCGAAGTCCTATCAAATCAATAAATAAAATAGAACTGAGAAGTTAAATATAACAATTTCTACATTTAGCAATCACTACACTGGTTTTTGATTTGCATTTTGCCCTTTACAGGGTTCATACCAGTGAGCCTTCTGCACTTATCTCTGCGACCCTGGGGTACGGAAGTAATCCCCATCTTAAGATAAGTAACCCCAAATTTCGGGGATAACACTCACTGCGCGTTGCAGTATCTCAATGAGTTATAGCCTGTTATGGCCGCGCCTTCCGCGGAGTCAACTCGTAAATGAGTGATCTTGTATCACCGTTCTCGCGGTTCAGAGTAGCGAAGGGTTAATGTGTGGGTTATTCGGGAGACTAATAACGGAGTAGGGTTGATTACTTTTGAGGATTATTTTGAATATTATTATGTGTAAATGAATTATAATTGTTATATGAAACGTGAAATACTTTTAAGCAACTTTCAATCTTCATTATTCAAGCCTTTATCAACAATCTTGAGTTGGGTATTTTTATGTGTTATATTTGTTTCGAGTCTTGATGTACTTTGTGTTGATGACGTCCAAGATTCATGACATGAATACAGGTAGTCCCCCATACGAACGAATGTAAATTAGTAATACCAAAATATAGGTTGTTTAAGACAAGTACTAAGTCATTTTTGGGAAATGATGTACGATTTTATAATAAGTTGCCCAAATCTGTATTAGACCTTACCAATGGAAAGTTTAAGGCACTATAAAGCTTACTATAAAGTACAAGACTATGTCGATGATAGGGACGTTTGGGGATAGTTGGACTGATACTTCTGCATATGTGGCTTCCCTGGAACCGCTGTAACGATGTATGTGTATGTCTATTAACCAATCCCAACTTATTCATTTGTATTTTATATTAAATTTCATCGTTTTTGACTTAATTGATACTAATTATCGAATCCAATTCTGTAAATCTTGGTGACAAGTTATGTAGCTTATTAGTTTATAGTCTTTGTAAATGGGAGAATTGTTTAGAACTTTCTTTTATGCCTAGCTGTAGGTATTTTATATATTTTTAATCTTTGCAACATTCCTAAATTGTTTTCTCATGTAAGTATCCAAATTTATAATTATTATTGTATAGGTAACGATATCATTGTTTATAGGTAACGATAATTTAAAAGAGTAACCTTGAAGTTTCTTGCCGGTTCTTCTCCATAGGAAACGACTAATTTAGAACCGTGCACCTAGACTCGATATTTCATAAGTGCCTCTATATTGTTTATATTAAAATAAAACTATTTTGAATTTTAAAAAAATTAGAACCGTCTTAATAACTGAAACTTTCTTTCTTTCCCCGAGTGTTTCAAGATTAAGCCGGATATCGATATGGTTATAATAACGCCATTACGTTGATAATTTCATCATTAACCATCATGAGTCAATTATTGCAGTATGACTCACTGTCATATGCTTTCGCTACCGGCGATGAGTGCTGATGTAAGTAATGACAATTTACATCCACCACGACCACGTGGAGGTGTGATATTCGTGCAAAGATAACATACCATCACGCGGTATCCTGTATTTCCCGAAGGGTTAAGCAGAGGTGTACTAAGTAATGTACATCGACAGTTCGCCAGTATGTTAACGTCCCATATTTATAATACGAGTAAGCGAGCTTACCTATTAACTTATCAAAACTGCTAGGTACTGAGAATTTCATAGAAAAACCCAATAACACTGCTCAACCTGGGATTCGAACTCAAGACCTCTAGCACAGTAGCCGCGTTTACGAACACCAGGCTAATGAGGGGTTTGTATTCGATATTGTGTTTGATACTGTTCGTCTCGACCGTGACAGGCTGCGATCCAGCCCTCGCTAGACCCTTTCGAAGGATGGGACTTCTCCTCGCTTCTTAATAGAAGGTGCGCGTGGATGAAACACGCGTGCCGCCTACTGGGGTCATCGTCTGGTCGGGCGTCGGACTCCCCAGGTTAGCCGCCCGCAGGCCACAGCTCATGGAGGCCGGATGTCTGTTTGCGCTCTCGCACGGTTTCATACAACTCCTAACTGCTACTGTTCCACATCGGTTCTGTACTCGCTCCGCACACGTATCCTGTATGGCCCAGCCTTTACCCCTTTATTCAAGTTAATATCTCAGTAAATTTACACAAATACCTACCGAGAGAATATTTTCTACGAAATCATGAATACAGAGTACAGAAATCGTGCAGCTGTCCAAATTAAGACCGACTCATCCTTCTATCTTGTTCTGAGAACATAATTTCAGTTTGGTTGGTTTTTACCTAGTATTTTTGTTAATGACATTTTTAGGGTAGGTATCCAGCACATCAAGCTACCACACAATCTGTCAAATTTGTTTGATTGATTTTTTTCGGTTCATTTATATTCAATGGGAAAATTTGTCAGTTTTGGATAGCTTGACCTGCTGTTGTCTGTACATCGAGTCTACTATACTATAACTCGATATTTTATCTATGTATGTATCGATTCTTTGTTTTTGGTCCAAACTCGATCAATCGTCGAATAATTGAAAACTATGAACGTTGACACATTTCTTAACATTGGTGAAACCGAAAAGAAAATCTGACTCAGATACCTAAAATATATAAATTTTCCTACAATTTTTGTAGGTACCTATACTCATTCGTATTTCTTGCATCATGAACGTGGCGTGATGTCGACGTCACAAGTCGTGCATGACGCATGCGCGGTGCCTATCCGTCTGTGCGGCTGAGCAAAGGTGCATGTCGTAGGCATTGCTTGCTTTACACCTATTGTGATAAGATAATGTCTATCTAGACCTCGATTCTGGGATTACACGTTCAATGACAGGTTTTGGAAAAACATATTATTTTAAATGTCATACAATTTTGACAGAACTCGACATGGATTTTTATATCTCGTGGGAGCAAAAAGCGTGATAGTGTAGTGTTTTTTTTAATACATTCGCCTTGCCTGTTAAAAAGACAGCAATAGGGTCTGAGATGGAGCATTGATACAGGGTGTAGGGTATATTATAGGATAAGTATACATTTTAATGGAATTGCAGCTGAACACTGAAGGAAAACTACATGATAACACAATTTAAGTACCTACACTCCAAATGATTCCAGTATATCTTATGAGAGGACGTGTTATACTTTGTAAAGACTGACAATCCTTAGGGTTAAGGTAGGGTAGTTCGGTTTTTAATCCAAAATAATCCCATCTTCCTTGATCACTTACACGAGTATTCCAGAAATTGAAAATAAGAATGTAATTTTATTGATTTCTGACACTTAAGTACCTACGCGAATAATATACATTGAAATATATTGAAAGAGAATGAAAGTACTTAAGTACCAAATTCAAATTTAGAACTTACAGGGCTGGGCCTAAAAAAAGATACTTAATTTACGAGTAAGAAGTTACAGTCGTAAGGGGGCCAAAGTACCTGATCTTAGGTTTTACCATAAAATCAAACATATATGTGTGCAGTACCTAATTAATAACACAATAAGTATATATGTAGTTATATACTCGTACTGTAAATAAAGCTCGGATATTAAGTGTCCTACTGCGCTATCAGTCGCTATCAGACAAACAACATCGTACGACATTGTGTGCACGAGATAACCGGCGCGGGCGCACCAGAAACCGTGCCACTGTTCCTGGTACAGACAGACCTTAGGTATATCAAGTGACGTCATTGTACACCTACTGTCTTTGAAGAGCTGAGACACTAGATAAAAGTGTCCTAAAATAAATTTGTAAATTAATAGGGTGTTGAAAAAATTATTGATAAGTGAATAGGGTTGCCATTTAGTGTGACGTACTTTTCTTGATTTAATTTATTGAATGTTTGCACTAACTATTATGAGAATGTTGGGGACTGAAGCTAGAGGTCCTGAGTTCAATTTCTAGAACCATTTTCATGATTGACGACACGAAGTGCGCAGTGGCTGAGCAACCGGACCGGGTGGGTCGATTCCCGCACGGAATTAATTTTCTTTAAATAAGTACATTACATTTAAAAAAAAAACATCTACACTCCATTTATATAACGTTAGAATAATAATACTACAACGCCTTCAATATTTCGATGTAAGTGTCTACATAAGGTCCGTTAGTTTAAAATAAATAATAATATATAAACGAATGTAATCTATTTACCATTTACAAACTAATTTAAATTCTAAAATGCAGTCTAAACCTGCCAATAATTTGGCCGTTTATTGTCGAGTACCTTAAATAATGTATAACTTTAACTAAACATTTGCAAATATGTAAAGAAAAACTAACATAGTAATACATTGAGCTCCCTCTAATATGGTCGAGCTACACAATGACTAATGCATGCGTGCCGTCGGCTGGGATTGGTCTACTCAAAGTCACTGTGGCTCTTTCTTCAAAAGGCCATTTCAGACATTGGCCTACATTGTGACACTCACATGTTTGATATTAATATGACTGGACTTTAAAAGAGACCATGATTCTCTGAGTTTGTTTCAGTGTTTCTTCTCAGAGGTCGTCAGTTAGGAAATGCATTCTATCGTAAAAAATAAAACATTGACTGTAAAAGTGTCTTTAAAAGATATATTTACAGAAAATAAATATAATCACATAATGTACATTCATAACATAACTATTTTTTTGTTCTTCTCTTATCGTGTCATGCAAAAGTGGAGTAGATATGAGATATATAAAACTGTACTGTATTTACATTTGACCTACATGTGTTCACGTATTTGAATAGATAATATTTATTGAGCATATACCTAGATGATAAAGTATGCTATAGGTACTTTAATAATATAGGCTGCGGTAACCGCTTACCACCAGGTGGGCCGTATGCTTGTTTGCCACGGTAGTGGTACTTATAAAAAAAATATACATTGTGCTATAGGAAAGAATTAGTGTCGGAAGCACAAAAAGCCGCACAACCATTCTATCCTAAGAATATCGGTATATTGAAAATGGGTTGCATTGGTCTGATGGCAGTCGCTTGGAAATACTGATATATTCGAACGCATAGACTTAACTTTTTTTTTGTTAGTCATTACTGTCCCACTGCTGAGCAAAGGCCTCCCCCAGGTCCTTCCAGGTACTCTTTTCCTGCGCCGCCTCGAACCAGACCTCGTGGTACGCATCTAAGTCGTCCCGCCACCGCTTTCTGGGCCGGCCTCGACGACGCCTACCGTCTTCAGGCATCCATTGTGTGGAAACTCTTGCCCAGCGATCATGGTGCATGCGGCTGACATGACCCGCCCAATCCCATTTAAGCCTGAGACTCAACATAGTTGGTAAAAACGCTAAGAGAATCGGATGATATTATAAGAAAGAAAATGTAAGTAAATTCGGTTTTCTTTTTTTAAGGCATTAATAACAGACTTCGAAATATACTACAGAATAATAAACATTTATATATAGCCTTGTAGACATGCAGTAGTCGTCTATCGATATGAATATGGATTGCCAATACATAGGTCTCGAGTTCGAATCAGAGGCCTCTCTGACTTTCTACAGCAAACTTACCATCACGCCTGCATTCCCCGAAGGGCTAGGCAGAGTTTAATAATAATCTAATAAAAATAATAATCTTTATTATAAACATCTTACATGTGCGTCTTTTAGGTGAGACCCTGACCTCCAAACTAGTAAGATACTGTACCTTGAAGGTCAGTTCCTACCCTTCACAATATGTACGAACATGACGTATGTTTAAGTCCCAAGTAGTAGGGGGCGAGCATATTGTCATTAACCGGGAATATAATAACGCTGTTACTAACAATTTCATAGAAAAATCCTATAACATTGCTCGACCTGGAAATTGAACCCACGACCGCGTACCAATACCAATCTCGCTTACCACCACTATACTAATGCTGCTGTCTGACTATTCGAAACCTGCATTCTTGACTGAGAGATTTTTTCAACGGTTTGTGTAGTCTGCCAACCCACAGTAGGCCAGCGTGGTAGACTGTAGTCTCATTCTGAGAAAATTCCTGTGTCCAGTAAATAGGTTGGTGATAATGAGTAAATACTCAATAATTAGCTACCCAGGAGCGTGTGGGCTACTTTTTCGTTTAATTTTGTAAAACAAAAAGATGATTCGTGTGGCTCCGCACGGAACACAATTAAATATTTGTATGAACTATGACTAGTTGCTTCGGGTCCGTGTTTATGTAAAAATTTGTTTGTAATCGCACTAAAAAAGGCGAAAAACAACGTGGGGCAACGGTTTAAAAAAAAAATTTCAACCAAAAAAAAATTATAATTGAAATAAATAAAACTGAATAATATAATACAATGATCAAGTCAGTCATGTCTTCGACTCGTACGCTGATTACAAGATATCTGGTTTTTGACCGATAGCTAACCGGCCAGTACCGGTTCTTTGTCGCTATGTATGTGTTATCTACAAAACGATTTGTGACTACTCTAACTTTATTAATACATATTAAATTATACTAACCATCATGCCTATATTTCATATCGTTCATCAGTATGTTTAGGTCCCATATAACGCCAATAACCGGGCACAAATCGAAACTCCGAGCTGCTACTGAAAATTTTATGGAAAAACTCAATAACACATTGCTCGAACTGAGAATCAAACCCGTAGCAGTCGCGGTTACGACCACTGAATAGACTAATGAGGCTGACTTTATATTCTGTGTGTATTGTATATGATAATTAGTATCAAAATCAACCTTGTTACTGTATGCTTCTAACGAATTTATTATGGGGAGTGCTCTCAGGAATTGTTTGAGCAAATACCAGCCGCTGAGTTTCACCATCGCACCACACGCCACGTCACCACCTCGATGCTTGGCAATCCACCACAGTCCGATTTACACGAAACTTCCTACTGAGAACATGTAAGCTATGGAATAACCTTCCTGCGGCTGTATTTCCGAACCGATACGACATGGGGGCCTACAAGAAAAGAGGATACATAATTATATTTAAAAGGCTGGCAACGTATTGGTGACAGCTACGATGTCGCTGATGTCCGTGGGCGGCGGTAGTCACTTGCCATCAGGTGACCCGCATGTTCGTTTAGCCCCACTGTTGTAATAACACACTGCTACAGTCGCCGCTGTACTGTACTACGGCTACAGTCCACTACGATGCCTTCGTTGACAGACTTATGATTAGTATATAGTGTACTTTCTTATGTATTTACGCCAGACCTCCTAAGTATAGTGGTGTCTGTTGGCTAGAGTCCATCCCAAGGTTGTATGTAAGAGATCGCTGTTAGCGATAAGACCGCCCATTGTACGATTGTATGATATATATATACTTACTTTATATGTACCTATATCATCATCATCAACACATATGCTGTCCCACTGCTGGGCACGGGTCTCCTCTCATATTGAGAGGGATGTACCTATAAAAAAATATATAAAAAACGTTGCCCAATACCAGAATTTCTCCTGTTCCGTAAGTGCGTTTACAAATAAACTTTCATATACACAAACAGCCAGACTCGGAACAACTACCTGTATTACTAAATATTAAGTTTTTTACACACAGTAAAAATAATCGAAATACCTACAGAAATAAGTAATTATAGTGTAGTTAATAAGTTTATTAGTAAACAGCGATTCGCCTTACGTTTAATTAGTTCCATGAGTTACATACTGGTGAGTCATGAAGGTAATGCTGTTATTATTATTATTAACTTTTTGTTGAAATTGATGCCTTGCTTGAAAGGTAGGTTACTATAGGTACCTATAGGTTTGGGACCGTTGAAAATTCGGAACAAAACGAATTTGTTTTTTTTTCGGATTTTTCGCATGTTTAATGGAAAAAGAATCCTTTGGAAAGAAACAGGATTTTACAAGATTCTTGCGAATTATTCGCGAAAAAAAAGCAAGTTTTATGGAAATAAGTATAGTTAGGTAGGTAGGTAGATAATATTTTTATATGACATATTTTTTTTATTCTACCCTCCATCTTATTAGTAATTTATTTTCCATATTTATATCTATTGGACAGCCATGTCGCAGGTCTCGGTCGGTTGGTCTCTGACTATTTCGATCATCTGTATATTAATCACACCCGTACCCAGCAGTAGTACAGTAAATGGATTAGTTGTTGTGTAAGTATTAAGGTACGATATTTTTTCAACAAGTATAAAAATATACTAACCATCTAAGATTATCTTTAATACGATTATTAAAATCCTGGTGTGCCCCAATAATGGTCAAAGCCCCTTCATGCTTTCATTAATTACGAGTATATGTACTAATAAATAAATAAATAAATATTCTTGGACAATTTCACACAGCACCATCTAGTCCCAAACTAAGCAGAGCATGTACTATGGGTACTAGACAATGGATATAATACTTACTTATATAATTTTTTTTTTTCTAAATACATACTTATAATACATAGGAAACACCCAGACAAACACAAACACATAAGTTCATCACATAAATATTTGTGGTTTGTGGGAATCGAACCCACTACCTCGTGATCAGCAGTCCGACACGCGAACGACTAGACCACAGACGTCGTGTAATGGGACCTATCTACATTAAATATAATATTAGATTAGACTATCATTATGTAAACAATAGTAGTAGTTAGGTAAACAGGCTGGAGACGATAAATGAAACACCAAAAAACAGGAAACCCTGTCTAACAACTTTGTGGAGTGCAATAAACGTAATGAGTATTGAAAATACAGCTTAAAAGGGACTAAAAAGCATTATGAAATAGGAAATGATTAACCAATGAAGGACAACTTCTCATACAATTTTGTCAGCTCGTTACTTTAATGATGTCAAGTTGTTTTATTTATTTTTGGTTACTATTACCAATCCCTATTTTTTGTCATTACGATTTGTTCGTATATGCCGTGGCGTATTGATCCGTCTATAGCTCGCAATATTTGGTTTAGTAACTAGTTTCTGTAAAGTTGGTAATTTGTGCCAAAATGTGAATTTCTTTACACATAAATTGGGCAACAGAAAAAACAATTCTTATGTCTTGGGAGAGCCCCGGACGTCAGGCCGCCATAAACTTCCCGGAATTGTGAACACCGTTACGGGTTCCTACACAAAATGTTGTCGAACAGCTGATCTATGGTTAAAAAAATATTCCCGTCAGCTGTCCTTTGCAGAACTGCAACATGAATTAATGGATTTTGTTACTATACAGAGAGCTACTATTATTATACCAGATTATTATTTTCAGTACCTAGGTAATACAAACAGTGTATTATTATTCGAATAAAGTAGGAGTATTTGCTTAATTTTAGCTTACCAAACGTAAATAAGGTAACTATTTTAGTAAAGGTAAAAGTAACAGATGCACCATTATATATTTACACGTAATATCCTGTTCACTCCACAAAATTAAAGCGCGAAGGTAACCAAACATGGCACAAAATACCACGCTTCGTTAAAAACAACGATCACGTCTAGGTGACGTCACGGCGATACCACGGCGCGGCGTCAGTAAGGCGTGGTCACGCCGAGCGAGTAGACGGGTCCGCCACGCGCGCGCGCACCTCCCTCCCCGCGCCTCCCCGCACCTCGCCTCGCCGCCTCGCCGCCGCACGCGGTCGCCGCTCACCGACATGCGTGGGAACATGACCAGCGCGCACATCAATGCGCTTGAACTCACGCGCAACTCTATTCTACGCATCAACGACAACCAAACTATGCTACTATTACAAGAGTGCAAAAATGCAGAGTGCCTCTGGAACACCTCACTGGAAGATTACCCGAACAGATCCGAGAGATTGAGGGCTGCCGAAAAAATTGCAGAAAAACTTAATATAAAAAACTTTGAAGCACGACATGTTATGATGAAGTTTAAGAATCTGAGGAACTCATACTGCCAGGAGTTAAAGAAGATAGCTCAGAGCTTGAACACTGTGGGGACGGAGAAATCGGCGAAGCTGTACAAGCCTAAAGTACAATGGTTTCCTCTAATAGACTCGTTCATCCGTCCGCATCTGCAGCCATCGCGCCCGGCGGCAGCAGCTCAAGTAAGTTGGTTTTTCTTAGCCGACTACATCTAATGTCTAAGTTTCAGCAATATCTAAATCAACAATTACATTTTTAATTCTAGTATAATGTAATACAAATGATAACATACTTACTCAATTCAGTCATTACATGCCGTTATACCTGTTGAATTTAGTGTTTTACTAAAACACTAAGTTCAATACGTAACTTGACCGTCAATTGATTTGAAATTAATGAAATGAATTTGAAAAAAAATTGAAAGAAATGTTTGGTAGCCCTGACTTAGTCATAACCTACAAATTAACAGGTATAATACGTTATTCTTAAATAACAAGATATAAAGTAAAATTATACAAGTATTTTCTTCCGAATTTGATAAACATGGTCGCCACAGTCAAAAAGCGGCTACGAATGGTTGCCAGTGATTGAAACTTTTATTGAATTCTGGAAGAGTGTGAGCGAGAGGAAATGAATGCGCGCGCAGCTCTCGCGCGGTATAAACGGGGACTGTTATATCAATGGCGCTGGAGGTCAGACGTCAACTCAATTTATTCTTGAATAGTAGTTAATTTTAATAAGTTCAACATAATTTTTTCAAAATGAAGACATGTTTCCTGTGTCACAAGGATAAGAAATTAAGTGACTTCACCAATGAATCTTTACAAAAGTGTAAACTCATGCTATTGTTTCGCAAGAAAAAAAAGTTTAAGTACAATGACATAATTTTAAACAGTGAGGCGGTACAAGAAAACGGTTACCATTTACAGTGTTATAAAAAAATTACTGTTTTATACCGAAAGTATATAGAAGAGTTTTTAAATTATTGCCAAATAGGAACTTTACGTATTTCTGATTAAAAACTGTATCAAATTGACTGTGTAAATATTGTTCTTTGGTTGCTAAGGACGCGTACGTACTTATAAATAATAATATTAAATATTAATAATATTATAATTAAGAAGTACGTACGTACGCAGTTAGGAAAATAACTACATATTATCTAGTTATTCATATACCTACCTACCTGCTTACATCAGGCAACCTGTAAAACTCGATGATTGAGAGTTGGCAACCATTTATTTTCACATATAAAAAGAAAGCTTAATGTGTTTTATTTCAACGCCCAATTTGACGCACGCTTAAAAATCGGTACCTATAAAGAAGAATTTATTTCTCAAGAGAACAAAATAGTTCACACAATAAGAGATACTTAATTATAATAATGGATTTAGTACATGTAAACGATTTTTTTTGGATCTGCCTTAGTTTAAACAACTTCATATTATTCATTCATTTTTAAAAACATTTAAAGAAAGCAGAATCTTTTATTATGTTGGGTAATTTATCTTTCCGTATAGGGTTCAGAAGCAGTGTTATGACCATTGAACTGCAAAGTCAAAAGTCTCAACTTCGAATCCACCCTCTAACTTTTTGAAGTCTCTTCTTCGAGAGAGAATCTTATTTTGTAAGTATTTCATCATCATCATGTCAGCCACAGGAGGTCCACTGCTGATCAAAGGCTTCCACCATAGACTTCCACAAGGACCGGTTATATGCCGCCTTATAATCATAACTTGTATGTTTTTTATTGAATATTTTTATCATCTTTTCAGCCTAAGCAAAGAAAAAGAAAGGTGACGGATATCAAGATGGAATTTTACGAAAGCGATGGCCAGGAGGACTGGGCGGTCCAACCACAAGAGAACGTTACACCCACCACTACCACCAGAGAAGTGACATTTACTCACCCAGAGCCGTCCCCCAGTGAAAGTGATGAAGTATCAAACGATTCCCGAGCGAAGAGACGAAGGCGGTCCACCTGTAGCAACCCACCCAGCGAACCATTAAACCAAACCCAATTATTTCTCCAAAACGAGACCCCCAATCACAGAAACGATGATACTTTCGATAATTTTGGTAAGTACATCGCGTCCTTGCTGAGGAGTCTGCCGCCACAGCAAGCCTTGAAGCTGCAGCCGAAGATCGTGAATATGATCGTCGAGGTCGGAGTCAATGATCAAAGCAGCGTCAGGGTGGAGGTTGATAGACTCGGTGACCAAAGTGAGACTGATATATAGCCCTAAGATTCTAAAGCATAGACTACTATAATCCATTCAATAGTAACGTTATTTCAAAAATAACCGTATATTGATATCGTTATTTCCTTAAAAACGTTTAATAAGCTTCGATATTTCACGATAAATACAAAGGTATCCATTCTATTTACCTTTTAAAATTAAACGTATTCTATAGAATGCAGTAATTTCAACAATATGACACAATAACTGTGTTATTTCGCCAAATTGCCTAAATGTATGGAATACATAGACACAAGTCAGTGTTTATAGAATGCGTGTGGGTATGACTGATTACTTATTGTTACGTAAATAAGTATGTTACCCTATTACCATAACGATTTTTAAAGGTGCCTTAGCTTATTTTTTTTTACAATAATCAGCATCCTCTGTCCCTTCTTCCCAACTATGTTGATGTCGGCTTCCAGTCTAACCGGATGCAGCTGAATATCAGTATATTTTACACGAATGACTGCTACCGGAAGTCTATACCTCCGCAACCCAATTTTTGGTCAATGCCAATATCTTGAGTAGGTATAGACTGTTTTTCAGGATTTTTAGGATTCCCACCATCAGTAACGATTCTCCTAGGTGTTAGTATGGCTTTACGTGATCTTCGAGGCAAGGTCTCGATATGCATCGAATGGTCACCCATCAATAGACAGACCGCGGTTAGGGCTGCTTAACCTTACAGATGGTTGATCAGCGTTGTTATAACTTAGCTGTCCTTAATAAATTGTTAATTTTTAATTCATTTTCCTTGTATTACTCTTGTAAGTACAGACGCCAGCAGGTCAAGCTATCCAAAACTGTAAAATTTTCCCAATTGAACATGAACCTTATAACTTAAAGTTGAAAATCTATCAAAGACATTTGACAGATTGGAGTAGCTTGATGTGCTGGCGTCTGTACATATAAAAAGTACTTATGGATTGTAATAGAATTGTTTGATCTTCAGTTTTGTCTCAATTGTGATTGTCACTGTCATTCTAACCTTTCCCCGGACAAAAAATCAGTATTGTACACAAAGCAAACTGCTATCAGACCGCTACACAATATCTAGCAATTCCATATGTGCTTAATTATTATTTGTTAGTTTTAAATAAGTGAGTTTATTGATACCTAAGTTAGAGATAGTTAGATAAGTACTTAATACAGTTAATTAGTGAAGTATAAGTTAACAGTTATTTTGACTGTATTGTTGTACTTGACATTCCTATAAAATTATAGTTTTAAATTGGTGTTTCTTTTATTAACATTGTATAACCTTACTATTGGTCAATGAGGCCAGCACAGCAAGCTACCCGAATCTGTCAAATTTCTTTCATAGATTTTCAAATTTACCCAACTGAATATGAACCTTACAGTTTTGTGTCAAAGTTGAAAATTAATCAAAGAAATTTGACAGATTGTGGTAGCTTGATGTGCTGGCCTCTGTACTTATATCGTCCTTATTATGTAAGTATTCTATATAAATATTGAACTAACCAATTTTTTTTTGTCCTTTCGTTATGAACACGAATTGCCACCGCAAAATGTGTCTTATTCCATTTCAATATCAGTATTGAAATGGAATAAGATACATTTTGCGGTCTTTTAAACTTTCTGGTTGCTTCTCATAACAATGATTTCGTCAATATTTCGCCGTCAATGTCAAATAAGTAGCTGATAATATATTTATTACTTCGGGATCCCCACTGGGTAGAACACCAAACAACCATAACGCACAATAGTCACTACAAACAATTAACAATAATAAACTTACCCTTAAAAAGCTAACAAAGACAGGTAACTGGTCACCCTTACGCTTATCTGCTTTCTCTTTCACTCTTAAGCATATTGTTATCTCGCATCTATCTTCAACACATCTGCCAAACGTCACGTAGACAGTTTTGGCAAGAGAGTTTTCCTTATATTATTATTAGAATTTTATCTAGAGTTCACATTGTATTTCTAGACTAAGTATTTAGAGCAATAATTTTAACCGCCTTTTTGCGGTCCTCACACATATAATGACGTCACAGCTCGCTATTATATATCAGACATAATAAAGTATAATTGACTAATTTCAATTAATTACTCGTTATATAAATGTAAACAAATTAACCTCATTTTGACTTTGATGTGATTATAAAAGGTTGTAAAGTTATATTTATTGTTTAAATCAACTCGTTAATCTATAATAATAAATTAATAATAATAATAAATTGATTTCCTTCAAAAAGTACAAACACATCTACTACCTCCTGTCAACTGATATGTCAACGCTTATCCCTACTATATCCCTATCCCTACTAATATCCCTACTAATATTATAAATGCGAAAGTAACTCTGTCTGTCTGTTACGCTTTCACGTCTAAATCACTGAACTGATTTTAATGAAATTTGGTACAGAGATAGAGTTGACCTTGAGAAAGAACATAGGATAGTTTTTATCTCGGACTTTTGAAGAGTTCTCTTGGAAACGCGATATAACCGAACTCGACGCGGGCGAAGCCGCGGGCGGAAAACTAGTTTGTAAATAAATGCATGCTCGGAGCCGAAGTCAAAACCACAACTCGAAGTACAACCGGTAAAATAATGGACCTTTTTTTATAGTACGGAAAATCCTCATGGATCCTCCACTAACCGGGGGGGGGGGGGGGCAGCAGGGTATGTCGACCTCGTACCGTCTAAAAACCGTGCTTTACGCTGTGGTCCAGCACTCGCTGGACCCCATCAATTATTGGTCCAAGCAGTTTTTTTCCCTAATTATATCTGCAGTTCCAGTTCCAAACCTGCGTTTGAAATAATGATGAGACACTGGTTACTACGTTTTAATAACTCACTTTCCATTTGTACCTAATTGCATAACTATGAATTATTAAATACTTACCATCGTCGTCTACAAAAAGTATTCACAACAAAAATATGATATGACATTATCCAGCGAAATACTGTGCAAAGTCCAAGGCTATTTGCAAAATTAGAAAAAAAAAATCCGTCCCAACCTCCTGCCGGGTCCGTTTTTTACACAGATTCATTATAATGACCGGCTGTCGCCAAAAATCATCCCCATCCCTCACTTTTTCAATTATAAGGACCGTAGAAATATTATGGGCCTGCGACTTTTTTGCGCACATTTTGAGGACATTTAACAATTAAATATTCTCGCAGATTTAAGTTAATTCATTACATTAATGTCGTTATTAGCTTAAAAGTTGTTTAAAACCTGGATTGGTAGTTGGTTAACTTTGGTGGTTTACGCATGAGGCTTAGTCTAAATTTCAGACCTTGTTTTACCTGGTGCCATTTCTAAGACCAGGTCAACAAAAGCTTTACGTCAATACTTAGCCTAATTTACAGTTTGTATTAGACTTCAGACACAGCCATTAAATATAATTGCAGTTTACAGTTTACTCTTCTTCTTAAGATGTCTTCAGCTGTGCAGGTACCTAATGAAGGTTGAAAATCAATTTTCTATGCTTATTTTTCTAGCCTCTTGCGAGATGATTAATTTTAATGACTCCAATGACTTTAGATTTCCAATTAATTAGCATATTATGCTGTATCTCAATATTGGACCCATAGCCTTTTAATTATTTTTTCATAACAAATTCTCTTCCGAACCCACATTACTAAATATTATAGCTTGATAATATAAGCGAATTCCTTTGTTCTAGTCAACCAGTCCTGCATTTTTTTTTCATAATATGTATACATTGTATACAATATACCTACTTCATTTGACACGGTCATGTTTGTATGCTCTTAAAGGACTGGTCGTGAAGATGTCCCTAGCGGGTTTGTATGCCAACATGTTCAAACTTGTCCTGGCAGGAACTGGTCTTGCGTGACCGGCCCAGCCCCCGGCATCATGACTTGTCGTCGCTCGTAAACTTAACTGTAATATTATATTTAGTGAGTAAAAATAGAAATATAATATTACAAAGATATAAATATCTACATAAAGATAAAAATCTGAAAGGCAACTAGAGATGTGGTTAATCACACCTTCTAAGTGAAAGTGATCTTAAAATCTTAAATTAATGATAAAGATAAAATATAAGTAGGTATAATCTAAAAAAAATCTCATATGGTCGCAAGTTGTATCTACCCACCGTGATGCATGTCACAGTGGAGCTAAAATTCTTATAGATCAATAATAACCGCAAAGAAAGGACCGGAAAAGGAAGTGAAGCTATACACGTATATGTATTTGAACACAATCATAATATACAAATAAACATCTCGACTCTAAGGCCAAAAACAGATGATCATACAAGTTCAGCTGTATTGTTGTACAAGACCTTTCTTTTGTTTGCGACAAGTCAGTCATCTCCCGAAATACCCGGTACTCGCGATAATTATATCTTTAGTGGAGTTGTACCGTGGCACTCCTCACGTACGCAAAATGTGAACTACATTATTATAATTTATATTTTTTATGTAGTTACTGATTTCCTTGAAGTGGATATGGGTGAGCATGTTGTGGTTAAAGGAAAATTAATAATGGACCTAGTAGTAAATTCGCAGGTTTTTGTTTTTAAGCAAATTTCTGGTTTTAAGCAAAAAAGAAACCATAATGAGAAATATTTTTAACATTATATATATAATGTGTTAAACATTTTATGATAATGAAAAATTTGTAATATTTATTACTGTAAATAGATCTACAATACACTTTTACAAGTCAATATTTCAAATGTTATATGCAACATATGTTTAGGACCCTAGGACCAATTCTGATTTGGTCCTTGCAGTTATTTGCAAAAATAGTGAGCAAATGTGGTGATGTTTTGTGGGAAGTACTTGCATTGTCTTACACAGCCGAAAGTAACACATTATGTAAGTCATTATATCATTTCCTAGTTATAAACATGACATAAACGTACAAGTCTGACAGATTACTATTATCAATTTATTATTCTTATCACTGTTTTCTTTCATGGATCTCTGTTTTGAGATATATGACGTACTTTTATGATTTAAAGAAATTCTTTGTTTTTTATCAAAACCGGAATCTTAGAAAGATTATTTTCGCGATTCATAAAATTAAAACTTGTCTTGTTGGTTTATGTTTAGATGTTGACTACATTAACGATTGAGCTAATTTTGATGCAGTTGTTTTTTCTAATTTCTGTATGTCAAGGCTAATATTATTACAGTTGGAAAAAACATTTTGCAAGAATTATTAATATTCAACACAATTAATAATAAATGACAAAAAACTTTAAGTTTGTTTTAATTGGATTTGAATAGTACGTGATGAACTAAATTCTGTAGTTAGGTGGATTGTTCTTCAAACGAGAATAGTCCAAGGGCTTCGACTTGCGGTCACGGAGGTCGCGAGTTCAAAACCTACTTTGAACAACTATTGTCATAGACACACTTCTTGTACTAGTGAATCGAGTTCGGTAACCTTTCTTAACTGTTGGATCTAAAGACCAAAAAGGTTCTGAGTAAGTATAGAGATAAAGATTTACGATCGCAGTAACTCAGATTATGTAAAGGTGCTTATAATAATATAAGAAATTATGTGTATGGTTTCCAATAAAAATCCGAACAACAAAACTTCGTGATTACTATTACTCTGCTATAAATCTTTAGAGATATATCAGTCTTATCATCAGATTTTGGTCTAGTTTTGATTTCTTTGTGTGTGTCAGCCCCATCTGTGCCTTACAGGTTTCATTCTAGATCACAGTTTCTACATCAATAATTTTTTTAATATTATGGCGTTAACTCTCTGGCTCTTTTAAATGTTTACTCAATTGAATATAAACCACGTGTTTGTTGAAGTACGGAAAACCTCCTACTTGAAATATACGTCCGCAAATATTTTTGTTGAATCTCATAAAAATATTTTCCTTCAACTATCAACGCTTTTATCAGCAGTCATTGATGTTAGGATGTTCACCACAACAATTTGCGTAAACACCTAAAGATTCTCACTTCAAAGTGACACTTTAGTAATTACTTTTTGCCATCAAAACTGTAGCAATGAACCCTCACATATTGCTATAAATCTTACCAAACTTTCACAGGATTATCTCTTTTATACAGCTAGTTATAAGGTTGAAAATACCTTGATGAAAATATTTGTGTGGTATAATTTATAGCGGTGGGGTGTACGTGACGTGTGGCCCGACCTCCGAACAAAAATATCAACGGATAACATGTGTTGTTTACTTCAGCTTTAGATCTTTTTAACCTTTCTCTAGTAATATATGACGTGTATGACACTAATGTTTTAAGATATTCAGATAGCTATACGGTATCAGTAAGGTTTTCTAGAATCATTTTTAATTTTCAGTCACGAGAGTCGATTTTTAAACACCTGTCTTCTACTACTTGGTTTTATAATGTAACTCGTATAATAATGAAAATTAACCGTAATTATCTTTATTAAAAATGAAAGTTTTACACAATGCCGATCGTGATTTGAACAATATCTAGGCATCGTTCGTCGACCTTAGCACGGGTGTCAAGTCCAGCCATGACCATGAACACTGTGTATGAGATGAAAACCGACAGAAATAGGTAACATTTCGTAATTTTAACACAATGTCAAGATTCAGCCATCCATGTGCAGAGGTTAAAATAGAACAACATGTGAACATTGAATATTTTTCGCGTACAGAAGGACCAATTTCTAATTTCGTGTTGACAGCTGAACTATACATTTAATTATTGGTTTATAAGTAGTTTATCTTTACCAGCATTATTAGAATGTCAATCATACTTACTTGTCTGAGTACTAGATGCCAATGACCTGTTTTTTCAGTTGCTTTTATGATGGTTTCTATTAAAGAGGGGAGATCCTGTTGTCTGTCTCATAATCTAAACACCATTGTTAACTCTATCATTATTGCTCTTTAAACTCATTTTATCTATACCTAAGTGTCAAGCGTTGCCAAAGTAGATATTATCACATTGATTACCTCTATTATTCCTAGATCATTCTTTATTCAAATCATTTTTCAATTGACAATAGTCTTCCTTATAGCCACCATGTCTAGTTTTTATATGAAAGTACTTGAACAATCAGACGTTCATACCTGGTACTTATGACAAATACCCTCAACTGAAGTGTTGTCAAGTATCTATCAAGTCACTTATAGAACAGACCAGACATACTTGAACAGAAATATCAAGATTGCTATTATTATCTATTGTTGACTGTATACTTTACCACTTTATGCAGATATGTAGCGATTTCTGTAAGTGGTGTGTGTTACCTTGTGTTATAACTATGGAAATTTCTTGATAATTCTAAGAGGCTTTCAAAAAGTGTAGGTATACGTACAATCGCATTCTTATTATTGAAGATTTATACCTAGTCGTCCATTTAGTTGCCTAGTGCTTTGTGAAATTTTACAAGCCGCACACGAGTCCTAAAAGTCAGACGTACGAGCAGATCTGCTCTGACCCGAGCTGATCTATTTAGTTATTACTTTTTTTATATAAAAGTGGATTACTGGAGAAATCGTGGTATTTTTCCGTCTATGTGATATAATTTTGCGTAACGAGCTCAGTTACGCAAATTGTAGTTTTTGTGTCCACAGCACTAGCATGGCTTCGAGCTAACTGCCGACACAGCTGGAATTAAATCCGCTTGCAATTATACTTGCCTGGTACTTAGAAAACGATACTGGTTCTTTTATCCATTGTAATTTTAAAAGAAAAAAAATGCTATCTCAATCGTGTTGTTTATAATAAAAATACTGAAAATCTAAATAGATCTGTCTACTTACTTGTTATTTCTGAAAATTCTACAATGTCAGCCTATATTTGTATATTTTACTGTTGCATTTTATTTTTTACTTGGATTTAAAATTGGTTTTTGGTTATATTGTAACCTTATAAGTTCTGCTTTATTCTATCTTTTTGGCTATCTCTGCAAATTGATGATCAGATAGTATCATTCTTCCACAGAAATAAATACGTAATTGTGAAAGTGTCTCGAAGGGGTTTCAAAAGAGGGATTAGAGCAATGCCCTGACCAAGCTATTACGACATGTGTCATTGTATCCTAGTCTTACAAAATAACAGCTGTTTGTCACCTTTTAGCCGCTTATCGGCGATTAGCCATTACCTAAGACTATCAGCCCGATACACACGAACAACAAAAACAAAGGCATTGACGTCTAGCTCCGATATCTCGAGGTCGAACGTTATCTCCAATATGGCTTATGGGAAAAACGACACTATTTCTAATGCTACAACGTTGATTGTTGAAACAGAAGATATAAGATACTTCAGTGTATCTATAAGTGTAGTGCTGAAACTTACGTAAGGTATATATTTAGATGCAGGCGACAACATGTCTACTGCTACTGAAGCCGTGTGTTCAAGATTGAAGTATGCACTACCAAAGAGGTTACGTTTAGTAATGATTGACAGTAGGTACTTTACGAAATAACCAGTGGTTATTTGTAGGACGAAGCAATTACGGTTACCTACGGGTAAATTGAGGAAACTTTGCTTAATATCGAACGGAAAATTTTTATTTGATGTCAGTTTTTATGAGTTGTCTTAAATTACGGCCAATTATAATAATACCGCTTCATTGGCTTAATTATGGGTCTCGTTGCTATAATATCACGTGGAACTGTGGAGTTGTAGGTAGGTAACTATTCCTGCTGCGGTCATTTATTAGCTGGATGCTATTCAAAACAAAATGAGAACCAATCGTGCCATGTTATATGGTTGGTTTGGGTCAAAAAGAACGAAGTTTATGTATATTGGCATATACTATAGGTATCCATCCCATATAGATACACAAACTCCTCTTCTTCCTTCGATACAAATAACAATCTTTAATACATAGGTTAGGTAATATTAATGGATGTATAACTGCCTGATTTATCTGAGACAAAACTTGGCCACCTCTGCTTAACCCTTCGGAGTATTCATGCGTGGCATTAGACTGTAAAAACTATTGTTCGATATCACATTGAAACATTAGGGAATCTGCCCATTGCATCGTAGTTACGACGACCGACATAGGTTGAATAGGCCTTCTTCCTCCGAGCCTTTTCTCAGCTATGTTGGAGTCAGCTTCTAATCTAGCCAGATGCGAACGTCAGTATTTTACACGAAGCGACTGCCATCAGACCTCCTCAACCCAATTTCTGGACAATACCGATACCCTGAGAATGGACTAGTTGTCGGGCTTCTGACTATTAATAACGATTGTCATAGATATTCATATCGCACAACCGGGAGCAACAGTTTGAGGTGCCCTCCGAGGCACGGAGGCTAGACTGCAGCCGCAGTCTAGTTAAGATCTTGCAGATTAGTTGATCAGCTTAGTTATTACTTAGCCACGAGCGCCTCATTGCATTATACACTCGTATTGCAGTCGTATGTTACGGTATAGTTGATGGTGTTCATTACACTGTACCAAACACTAGGTACAGGCCGGTTACATGAAGGTTATCTGAAATTACGGGTCATTTCTATTTATGATTCACGTTTCCATTAACAGGGCTATGAAAATATTAGTACAGTGTTTCCCGAGATTATGAACGATATTATAGTTAATTTTTTTTATTTAAATTATATATAGCTTTGTATATTCCAACTGACACTGTACCGAACAACTTAGGATCGAAAACAAAATTCTTTAAGTACAGGATCTTCTAAGATCATCATCTTCATTAATACTCATAAGCCTAAATTCGTCCACTGCAGGTCGAAAACCTCAGGTTTTCGACCAACATTTACGCCCATAATTATGCTTATTAGCAACACATAATAGACAGACGCCAACTTTTCAAAGACAAAATTAACCCATTCACTATCTGATGCAATTTCATCACGTTCTGTGCTAGACGGCTGATGCAATGGAGTGGGGAGGGGCAGATCTTCCATTACATTGTAAGTAACGGAAGTGATAGGAGCGTCACTACTGAGAACGCGTGAGCACAATATACATATCTGACGCAGAGTAGCATGCCAATTTGTCGACAATTTATACAATATTACCATTATGTCTATATTCGAAGAGGGGTTAGGCAGAAGTAAATGAACCTGTATTACATGGGGCTTAAATTGCGTATGATTTAGGTCCCATGTAAAACGGCGAATTTATTACTATTGACTAAACACAAATCCAAATGCATTTGGATTGCATTGCTACTGAGAATTTCTTAATTCTATCGAATAGCCCTGCCCAGCCTGGGAATCGAAGACCTCACGTACAGCAGCAGCCAATACAACCACTAGACAAGGACGCAGTGTCGACCAATCAGCCATAAAATTATTTGTATACAGGAAAATATCATAAATCAGTTATGTCGACTGAGGAGTTGACGAAAGCCTTGTTTGCGCTTGTCATGCAACACCTGCTTGTGCCGATTGTTGCTATGCTACTTAGTGACCTTATTGTCGGCAAATAAGAAGCCACTCCTATCGCGAGTGTCGTTGAAGGTGACAGATGTGTGTCATAACTTATTTACACAAACGAATTTTAGGTTCTTTCTAGCGAACGTAGTTGAGTTGATTTTTTTCACGTGTTAGGCGAAGGGTTATTGGATTTTGTTAGGACATCCCTAGGCACGCAATGTGTGTCCCGTTATTTAGTTTTATTATTAAAACAATCACTAAAATTGGGTACATCCTAAAATTGTACGATAACTGTAGGATGTACCCCACGGAAATAAGTGGGATTGTTTATATAAATATTATTACGTTATAGTTATGCATTAATCTTTGTGTACCCCATAGCACCTATACATTAGTAACCGCTTCAACATCTCTCGTCTTGCTAACCAAACAAACCTAGTTTAGATGAATAAGGCAGTTAGGTATAAAATTATAGGTCTTTGTGGTTAAGATGGTTGCCCACGGCTTATTCATTACATTACGCATGCGCGGGACGATAAGCTACTGCCACACCCACCCAACGTAGTATTTTATTACCTACAGTACATTAAACCTTTTCCTTTTCAGGTAATTTATGCCCCGATAATGAAAATCGTGGACTCATCGACATTTTTGTTTTTCATACATATTCTTATGAATCATCGAACAGAAGTGAAAAGGGGTTAAATAGTACGAGTCGGGTCAAAAACGTATTGTTAATTATAATTATATTCGTAAACGACAACTGATTTAGAATTCACGTATTTCGAAGTCGAACACTGGTTCGTTGAAAGGTTGAAATCAATAATAATTTTGATTTATGATAATAATATGTTACACAGGTTGTGTACTTACCCTAAAACGATTTACATTTGAAAATGAAATAAATAACAAATTCTCATGAATCATTGTCCGTCGTAACACATTTGCCATTTAAAAACAATACTGAACTAACAACTAATTGTAGTAATTTACCATAACCTACAATAATAAGACACGTTAAAACAATTGATTTGAAAAATGATTCAACCAGTTTGCTATGAGCAAAATTTCTTGTAACTGAAGCCAATTAAATGCAAATGCATCGCTAGATTGCATGCAAAAAACAGACACACATACATACACCTCGTGACGTAGGTGGCGTGATGCACCGCACCATGAATTCGACATAATTTACTAATACATCAAATATCACAACATACAATACACTATACATTGATGAAGATAAAGAAAACTGCAATCCAGAAGCAGCGATGCACGCGTTGCACGTAGAAATACTGCTAAAGAAACTACCAGACTTAAAACAGACAACACCATACCAAGATTGTAATTCATAAAAGTAAATTAACGTAGATACAGATTACATTGTCCATTTACTTCAAGATTGTTCCAACGTCAGTGAATTCAAACTGCACTGGAAATAAAACAGATACGGTGGTTGCAATCGTTGAAGATAAAGATGATAACATAGTGAGAGACTTGAGTCATTCGTGTGAGCAGGCACGTAGACAGGCCGCTCTAAATAATTGATTGATGGTTGTAAAAAATAAAGGAAAAACGTAAAACGGCCACAATGCAGTTGTTTCAATGCAGTTGACGCTACATATTGTGGCTCAGTTGCCTTTTTTATTGATTGCATATTTTTTCTTGTTAATTCGGAGAATTGCACAGCAAGTTTTCCTGTTAATTGAAAATGTTTCAGTTTATAATTGTAACACCAACTGTTTTAAAAGAGCTAAGGAGTCGAACAGAAAACTGAGCAATAGAATTTTAAGTTTTCTAATTTTCTACGTCATTACTTTTATTCAGTAACTTATGAAATTCAATCGAATTCAGTATTGTACTTTCACGTTCGCGGCCCTGAATTTAAACATTTGAATAATGAACCTTTGGACCAAAACAACATCACCTTTACTGAAGCATGACTAATATGACATATTTTGGATCGGGGGTCAAGGATAAAACAAATTGAAAAATACCTATGAAAGCAAAAAGCGACTCTTTATCGTGGCACTTATTACCTAATTGTTTTAAAAAACCTCTTACAGGATCGATGTTGATGATAAAAGTAGTACAGTGGCACGAGAAGTTACCAGTATAACTTTACTAGTACTTATAAGTATTTTAATGGATAGGTACATAGATTTTTCCAACAATATTATAAAAATACGCTACGTTAGTTGCGCTTATTAAAATAATGTATATGATTATTGAAACTACTAAAATTAGCGCAAAGAACACAGAACTTCCTGGTTTTGGCACTAAAATAAGTTTTTACGTTACGATATTGTTCATTTATTTTCTTTAATAACAATTACGTGGAAAAAAATTTACATTCACCAATCAAATGCTATATTCACTTTATGTATTTTAATTTCTAAGCGAATGAAAATCAGTCTTCAATAATAAACTAAACCGACAAAGAGCCTACTTATCATCACTATCACCAATCACCAGAGGGTTTTCATCAACTCCTGATAACACCACAGTGTACTGTCCAGTGCTGTACTTCTTCATTTCTTGTTCAAACAATATATTATTAATCGCTTGTTTGATCATACTTTGTGTTCTTTCATCATGTTTTCTTAGAGAAATTGCTATATATTCTCCAAAACTGTCACATTCATCCTTCTTCCTTGACAGATCAGATTTTCTTAACAACTTCAGTGTTTCTAGTAGTCTGCTATCTAGGGTGTCATGTTCTTTAACAATTTTCCGTTTCAGTAAAGGTCTTCCGGTTAGCTTATACTTCTTCACAGGCCGTTCCTTGGGTCGTGCTAGCCTCTTTTTCGATGAGCTGGTTGGCTGCGTGATGCAGTATGTTTCAACTGTAGGTTCCTGTTTGATCAAGAATTCTGTTTCTTCTCTGTTATCGTCGTCGTCATCGTCATCGTCCGATGATTGATCTGATTGGTCTGTGTTTGGTTGAGAGATTTGCACTTCATTTGTTGTTCCCTGGAAAAATAAAATAGGTTATTTTAATTTCGACAAAGTAGTGACGAACCCAGTCCTGAATCTACATATTTTAAATATAAGCTGCTGCTAGCAGTACCTAAATCGTAATTATTATTCGTTAAAATTATTGCTTCGTACAACGTTATGGTATAAATCGTGAACAATGAAATCCTTAATTTCAATACAGACCCCAGCCTTGACATACACCAGGAAATATGGTCTTTTGTAAACAAGTAGATACATCGATGCATTTAATTAATTTGTTCAAACTCGTTTGTCTGGCCTATATTTCGCGATGATGTAAGTATCGCGAATTGATTTGTTTCAATAATTGTTTTGCCGCGTATCGGTAGGCTGCGCTAATTAGTGTAGAAAAACAAGATTATAAATTCACTATTAACTATTAGAATACTTTGTTTACTTCAAATAACTGTGAGATAAGAACCTGTTATTATTTCACTTTTCAAGGTTTCCCGCGGAAATAAAAAAAAATGGTACTAAAAGGCGATCACAAAGTGTAGTGTAGATTTTCAAAACAAAGAATAAAAGAGATGTTGTTTATAAATAAAATAGATTTTGAAGAAACCCAGGCAAGGTATAAAATCCTGAACTAAGTTACAAGATGCCTTTGTCCAGAAGTGGGACACAAAGGAGGCTAAATAAAAAAAGATGGGATTTTAGGTGTCTTAGAAATTTAGCTTTAGCAAGAATAACTTTGTGAAATATGTACTTTTAAGTGCAAGTGGTGATGCTACAATGGTCTTGAGTTCTGGGATGGTACCACTGCTATGTCACAATATTCTGCCGCTAAACAATATTACTAACATTATTGTGTATGAATGGCAATGTAGCCAGTGACATTACAGTACACAACTGAGGTCTTAAGATGGCAACGTGCTAGAGATACTACTAGTGTTGCTGATCTTAGTGCAATAAAAAATTATCAACCGTCCTTCTCAAGGATATCTTGGTGTTTATTATGTATTATAAGTATGTATTTACAAAAAAAAAGTATATAAGTATTATATCCATTGTCTAGTACCCATAGTACAAGCTCTGCTCAGTTTGGGACTAGATGGTGCTGTGTAAAATGTCCCAAAAATATTATATATTTATATATATTTAGTTATTTGCTGTTATCTTTGAAGGTGGACATAGTTATTAAGCAGTGGACACAACCTGTGTACTATTTCCATTACTTCTCACAATCTGCTTTGATATGGATAAGAAATCATTTCTTGACGCAAATTTTGAAAGATACCTATGTATGTAGCGGCAAATTCCATTTTCGCGAATAATCATTTCGAGAAAAGTAAAGACGTATACTTCCTTCTTGATAACATGACGGTTATAGCCCAAACTACTGTTATCTGAGCGAAAATAAGTCTTATGTATGACTTTGCAATGTACGTAAATAATAATATATTACTGTAATCTGTGAGTAATCCTCATGTTTTTTGGGTAATATTCCTCTGTTGTTTCCAAGATTTATTTTTGAATTTCACTTTTACATTGAGTGTACCAGACAAAATAAATGTATTATTTAAATAGGTGTTCTTTTTAATTGGAACAAATGCAACGCAGAAGTTGTAATCATACCATCACGCCCGTATTCCCCAAAGAGTTAGACAGAAGTGTACTAATGTACTCCCACAGTTCGCCGGTATTTTTAGGTCCCTTAAAATAGGGGGAGAGCCTGCTGTAGTCTCAGCGAGTGATGGTCGCGATGTTAGCGCTGCTAGTGGACACCTGAGGAACTATTTCCTATCGGCTTTGCTATCCTTTGACTTATTATTGGCTTAATTCTTAATTACCGTACTGTATGGCAAGATCTATTTACAAGATAAATGAAAAAATACCGAAGTAATAAAATACTTCTGCTCCTGTTTTAAATACATATTATAATGCTTTAATGCAAAATTGGTAGTTAAAGGTTACAAGTACATAGGTGATTTATACCCTTGACGTCGAGTCTCCTCCACGTCTACTTTGAAAACTCCCGCTGCAATAACAGCAGTTTTCAAAGTAGACGTGGAGGAGACTCGACGTTGCTAGACTCGACGTCAAGAGAATAAATCCATAGGTTTTAGTAATTCAAATTTCTCTGAACCCGAAAGTTAAAGCTGCGCGGTTTTATTCTAGCGTTGTAAATTTGTACATTACACAACTATCAGTGTAATTTTTAGATAGGAAGCAATTTTGTTCTAAGAGGGAGGTTCTGCAGAGTTTGTCTGGGATGGTACCAGCACATTGCCAAATATTCAGCCGCTAAGCATTATTGTGCTAACTTTATTGTGGGCAATGTTCCAGTGAAAATGGGTATATGAGACTTAACAACTGAGCTCTCAAGATGACAACGTGATAGTGGTACTACTGCTGTTGGCTCTATAGGCTGCAGCAGCCGCTTGCCATCAGGCTGTTCTTATAATTTGACATATTAGTAGATACAATAAAAATCGCACGCTACTGCCATCATTCTTATCATACTCATCCGGGTCTGGACTAACGACTCCATAGTCTAACACCTCAACCGCTGGGCTGTTTATTGCAAATATTCGTAATCAAACAAGAAAATCTAAGTATTAACACTTATGTAAGATTGTCCAGTTCTGTTGAAACTTCGATAACGCGAATTCAGATGCCCTTGTGTTTTGCTATAAACAAGTCAATTATTTCCGCAATTTAATTAATTTGGTTTGTTGATAAGCGTCGACCTTGTGATAACTCGTTGCTATGTGGAAGAACTAGGTTCGTCACACGGCTTCGTTTCGTTATTAAGTAAACTGGATTTATGATTTATTTTTGGCATAATTTTAGGAGATCAAACCTTATTTTTACTTTAATGCCCCATACTAAACGTTTATTACGTCAGTAGTTAATCTTCAAGGGTTCGAAGTACAGATTGATAAATATTTATATCATATCTGTATTAATAAATACTTCCAAATTAGGTTTTTAGAGATAGTCCCTGCATAGCGGTCTGATGGAGCCGTGGATGAAGACCACAACTTCGTTTTTACAAAACTTTGTTAAGAATAAAGATTGAAGCCATAATAAAAAAGAAACATAAGAAAACCGACTTTAGCATTCTCATACAAATTTATATGAGACCATCTCGAAATCGATGGATGGTGGAGGCGTAGATCCTCTAATGACAACCGAGGATAGGTCGTAGAAGTGTCGGCTGACACCCGGCTTGATGATGGGACGATGTAGTAAAGGTGGCGGGGAAGAAATGGTCAAGAGTAGTAGCCCAGAGCAGAAACAAATGGAGGATGCACGAAGAGGCCCTAGTCCAGAGACAGCATCGTGCTCATGAATCTCACGTACGTTATACGTTCTAGGTTGTTCATTTTTCAACTTTATACGCTTAATAATAAACATGAAAATTGACTATCCGCCAAGATTGTCGTCTGTACCTCAACCTGACAGCGGTGGACTAGGTCGCGGGTAGAATATAGTATTTCATAAATTATAAAGTACTTAATAAAAAACCAGAAATAAAATAAATAGATATAAATAAATGTCAGAGAATTGTTGGCACCGGTTTGGCTCAATCAAGGTTACACGCTGACCGATTTTTTAAGATAAATGGCCGTAGGCTCGAACGACCCATCTCGTGTTAATGATTTACCTGATGGCCTATATACAAAGTATGTGGCCTTGAGCACATTATATACCAATTTTTTAAGAGAGCTAGGGCATAGTGGGAGTAATTCCACTCAAATTAGAGCTACCTGGACTTGGAGAAAATCGAAGTGAAATAACACAGCTTTGAGCTGTGTTGTATTCCTAAAGGTGAGCAAGGTGGCCAGTGCTCCGCAAGGAAGCGTTGTGTTGGCAGTGGGGGAACTTTGATCCTTTTATATTTGCATAGTAGTACTTCGAGCAAAGAGATTAATTATGATGACCAGCTTAACAATAGATAAGATACAAGTATTTGAATAATTTTTCAGAATAACTTGAAACAAGTAGATAAGTGCAGGTAATCATAATCATAATCACAGATATAGATAGAGACCTAGATAATGCAAGGAGCACGATTGTATAAAAATCAAGTGTGCCACTTTTTGACCATGTACCTACTATGAGGTCAACAGCACTTTAGCGATGAGAAACCCAAATCGTTGTCGATGTGTTAGTTTCCCTATGACTTCGCCATCATTTCACAAATAAATGATATTCGATCGAATCAGATAAACAGAAGAAAATCAAATTTCTGATCAGCTCAGAGTTGTGTTACGTTAGATTTTATTGCTGCTCGTTTTGTTTGCAATTACATAAAGTAAAAAAAAAAATATAGAATAACAAGAAATACTTTTTCTAATTTACTAATTCTTGGCGATACATTGCGAAGGTATTTTTAAAATATTTTGGATTTGTAATTTGTTGTATTACACAAGTAAAATTCAATATTTGAATCTAAAGATTCACATAAATTTACCAATGAACTATCTTCTTCACTAGTAGAGATCTTCAGGACATCGATAGTCGGATATGCGAATTTTGACAATAGCCGACGCTTTTTCCCTTCTAAAAAGCTTCCTTCCTCAAAATGTATCGAACATATAGAACTAAACTTTGTCGGGAACCAAACTTTATGTCCCGTCGCCTCGATCCATTTTTGTTTTAAGTCTGCATCACTGCACTGCACACAGAATAACAATTAAAATTTTCTACTTAATAAGTCTTTAGTAACTACAAATAATATAGGTAAATTATGATTCCGTTTTTTAGATTCTTATCCACCGAGCCTTTTCGCAACTATATTGAAGTCGACTGCCAGTCTAACCAGATGCGGCTGAATATCCGTATTTTTCACGGAGCGACTGTTATCAAATCTCTACAACCCAATCTCTGGGTAATGCCGATATCCTGATCCTGAGGATAGACTGGTTGTCAGGCTTTTGACTACCACCAACGATCATCATAGGTATTCGTATGACAACCGGGATCGATAGCTTTACGTGCTCTCTGAAACACGGAGGGGTCTCCATGTGTTAAGTATGGTCACCAATCCACAGACTGACCGCAGCTACCGCAGTTTCCCATTGCAGATTGATTGATCAGCGTAGTTGTTACTCAGCCGCGGGATCCAAGAAAAAATTAACAATAAACAGTTACAACGATTAGCAACGTGAACATGTGGAAATCAAAGAAAGGGAGAAGAAAATGACAAGTGTGTATGTGTGTGCGTGTATTAGTGAGTGTGTGCGGGTATCTGCGTATGTGTGTGTGTGTGTTTGTGTGTGTGTGTGTGTGAGAGAGAGAGTGTGTACGTGTGGTAAAGTTATGTTATGATCCGGGTTATGGAGGCTTTAGTGTCTTTTCACATTGTTCGTAATTTAATTTTTTTAGCCAAGCCTTTAAAATAATTTTAATTTTAAAACGGCACTGATTATATATTTGCTTTTGTTTATTAATATGGTTGTAAATAGATTCTCAATCGATTGATTTATGTTAGGTACAATGGGCAGCACTTGCTGCCTTCAGTTTCCTCTTGTACATACCTACCAAGAAGCTGAAGTTCACCTGTTACTACAGAACATCACATTTACCGCTTCTAGTAAAAGCAGCAATGTATTACAAATATATAGCAAAGTTTTGAGTGTATCAAATAACTACATGATAAAGTTATCCGTCAGAGAACTAAAGTTAAAATGGCTCAAAGGATTAGCAAGCTAAAGTGACAATGGCCGGTTCCATCTCGCTGACTGCCAAACGCTGGAGCAAGCGAGTTCTCGAGTGGAGACCGCGTTTAGGTAAGCGTAGTGTAGAACGCCTGCTGGGTAGAGTGACGACTTGCGGAAGGCAACTGGCAGCGTGACTGGATGAGGCAAGCCGAAGAACGGGCTCTGTGGCGTTCACTAGGAGAGGCCTACGTCCAGCAGTGGACGAATATGGGCTGATGATGATGCAGAAAATATTTGTTTGAAGTACCTACGCATATTTCAATTCGATGACTTACCGATGGAAAGAAATGTTTTTGGTTTGGCAGCTCACACTTGTTGAGTTTTTGCAATTTATCACAGCGCAATTAGGCATTTTCGAGCTATCGCTAACTTCTGACTTGCTCGGGGCACAGGCGCGGACTGCATGCGGACGGGGCCACATAAGTGATGATAAGTGTTTTACACTTATGTACCTACGTAGGTACGCTGGGCATGCGTAGTAAGTGCACAATAGCGATCTAGGTCTATCCTTTATCTGTTGTTTATAACTAAACTGTTATTATTTTCATTAGTATTGCGTACAAACTATTTAACATATTTTTAAGTAAGTAGGTACTTAATTAATACAACACTCATGTTAATATTATAGATCAATACGCGCAATCATTCAATTTAGATAATTATTGGTAAATAGTTAAAATGTAAGTTAAAATAAATTTAATATCACGGCTAGTCCTGCCTAGTCTGAATTCACTGTTAACTTATCACAAACAAGTTGGTATAGGCACTGCAGATACCTATTTGGTCATATAAGAATGTATGTAAGTATACCTACTACCATCGAATTAGTTAGTGTTACCTGTCTATGCCCCACGTCGCTTAGAGGGCACTGAGATAAAAAAAAATGTATGAAAGTAGAAAACGAGAGGAGTTCCTCAAGAGTCTTATTGTCTAGAGGCCCTTATGTGGCTTAATCCTGCCCTGTCTAAATCACCACTGCCCACCCCACTATGTGTTTTAATTTTTCCACAATATGTAGGTACCTACCTATATGGACCCGTTTTACAAAGGTAAGTACTTAATTTCATAATTACCACTATAACTTCTGCATTGCTGTCTGTATTGCTCTCCAAATGGCTCGGCAAGAATCTTAAATAAGGGTACAGAAACCAGGTGGAAATCCCACCGTTGCGAATCTTCGCCTTCTCGCGCCGATGCGAAGCGAATATCGAATTCAGTTTCTTCCGCAAGTCTGCTATGTCGCATTCGAAAATCCTCGCCATGTCGGACCACGCTTCATACTTCGCTGTCTGCACCCTATACATCCCATGAGTATTATCCCACAGTTCCGGCCGCTTCTTATACTCCTTCACTAAACGTACCGACAAGTTCCCCGACCAATCGACGTCGGCCATCTTCCCTCTCACTCCCGCACAATGTCAAGGTCGATACCGCGCAACGCCAGCGATCACACCGAACATGCGCGGATACTTATTCAAATTAGGAATGTAATCTATTTATAAATTGAACGAGCGGCGAACGTGTATTCGGCAGACGTTCGCTCGAGCGCGGTGCGAGCGGGGACTGCCTGCGCCCTGCGGGTGCAGTAGTTCGGCGCGGCTCGGGCTCGCTCGGGGACGCTCGGGTGTGTGCGTTCGCTCGCTTCGCTGCGTTCGGGATCGAGCGGCTCGCCCGTAGCATGGCTCGACGGCCGGCTGCCGATGATACATAACTATGTAAATACCGCGAAGTACTACATACGCCCACCGATCGCCATGACCGTTTTAACCTTTTCTATTTATTTTAGAAATAAGGAGTGTTACGTTAACCATATTTGTATTGTTGCTGTGTAGTTTAGGTCCGAGGTCCTACATTTGATGGCCAGGGCTTACGAACAAAGGATCGCCATAAAAGATGATTATTTACCTCGATAAGAGGGTGGCAGCTAGCCACGCAGAAACTGATGCTTACCGAGCGATATTGAAGCAGTTTGGGGTCTTGCCATAGTAAAAAAAGTGAAATCAGTAGGTAAAGTACACTGGCTTTGGGACCCTTTTTTATTGTATTGTATAAATATAATATTATGTAAGTAAGTGTACTTAGGTATAACTATACTTTAGTCGCTTCACAATAAATGTGAAAGTTTTGTATGTTTGATACATTAATTTATTGACCAGTAGAATGAACTTTTTCTTTCCGAAGTAGGTATCGTTCATCTTTTGTTTTTCTTTTAAAAGACAGTTCAGGCACTTGGGAACAAGCCCTGTGTTACGGGGGAATTTACAAACATACAATTATCTACTTACGGACACAAAGTACACCCGAACTCCAACAAAACATCATCGGAACACAAATATTTTATTTATTTTTATTCTACTAATGTGGCACACGGACCACCTGATGGTAAGCGGTTACCGTAGCCTATAGACGCTTGCAACACCAGGAGTATCGCTTGCGCGTTGCCGACTCTATTGAAAGAGGAATAGTTGGGTTGGCAGTATAAAGGTCAAAGTCCCCCACTGCTTTGGCAACCTTTCTCAAATGCCTCGGGTTGGAATTAAACCCTGAACACGCGCCGCAACGCTAGTGGTGAGGTGATCGTAACCGCTACACCAAATGTGGTCAAAACTATGTTGGGCTGCTAAACTGTTGACTAACTGGTTCCTGCCTCATCAGCCTAGTGGTCGTCCCAGGACGGTTCGATTCCCAGGTCGAGCAGTGTTATTGGGTTTTCTATTAAATACTCAGAAGCAGCTCGGAGCCCGGTTAATGTCAATAGGCTCGCCCCCTATTACATGAGACCTAAACGTACCAGAGAACTGGGAGTGTACTTTAGTACATCTCTGCCTAACCCTACGAGGAATACAGGCGTGGTGGTATGTTTTTGTAACTGGTTACTGTGTTAACTGTGGATGATAGCTTTCAGACCTAGGAGATGTGGCTGAATATTGTAATTGTACCACAAATCAAATATAGTAACTAGTAACACTTTTGTGTTTTAATCACTGTCTGCTGTGACGTAATTGGTGACGTAGTGAGCTTCATCATCAACTCATCATGTCCCCTGCTGGGCACAGGTCTCCTCTCACAGAATGAGAAGAATGAGGCTATAGTCCAATAAGTATATTTTTTACTTAGCTTATTTTTATTATTTCTACTGATCTTTTACGAGAGCCTTTCACATTCGGGTACCCACCTAGTTGGAAATTTTGAATCAGTATTCTCGCCCCGTCCCCTCGTAAAATTTACTACAATAGTTGATCCCTTTTTATACAATTTAAAACAAAATTCCCAAATAAAACCCTTAGTACTTTTGTAACAAAGAAACTGAGCATAAAACTTTGCCCATTTAGGGAGACCTATTACGCAGCAATAAATCTTTAAGTTGAGAGTTCTGATTACGCTAGCCTGTTGATGTCCGGGCTAAGTTGAGCGGCTGTGGCGTTCAGTAGTTGTTGAGTCAACAGAAGGGTGGGTCGTTTTGAGGGGTCAAGTGGACTGGTCGTGTAGTTCCATTGAGTGGAGAGGCTCGTTCACGGGGAGGGGTGCCAGGGAGAGAGTCCTCCACTCGAAGCGTTTTGTTGTCGGAGGGCAGGTCGTGATTAAATTAATGAAATTCTATTTTCTCCGAGGACACTGTTAATTTTGTCGTTATTTATGTTTGCACATAAATCCGCTTTAGTTTGTGTGTAATTAAATGCAAGTTCTCATCCACGATCATTTTGTCGCGATACTTACCGATTTTATAGAGGTCTCTCGTGGGGTCGTTATTAAATTAGAGATCGGTTACTGGTTACGAATTAAATTAATAATTTATGGGCCATTATTCATCGTGGGATACTTAGAGCTATAAATATTTGTTAATATCTTTTATTGCAGTACTTAAGTACTTAATAAAAGTGAATAGCTTAAGTAACCTATGCTAAAAAAAGGTCTTAGCTTTCATATATTTTTTAAATTCACAGGGTAAACATCTATAAAACCATCTAACTAAACAGGATGTCCAAAAAATCAATTTCTTTTAATTTGACATCGCTGCACCGAGAAGCGGAGCGTGGGGAGCGACAACAGCGCCACTGCGGATTTCCGAGCCATTGTCCAAAACTGTCGTAACTTAAAAACAATATGGGAGCGAACAAAAATGATGCCAAATACGTAGTGTTGTGCAGGGATTGAATTGGATGCTGTCGATAGATTTTATTTATTTTTATATTGATTTAATAAATATTTTAGTAATAATATTAATAACATAGTATATACTTATACGTACCATAAAATTCATGTAAGTACCTATCTTGATTGCAATTTAGTTATATCGTATTGTTTCAAGTAAGTAGTAGATAATAATTTGATACTTCTTTATAAAAAAAAAAACAATACGAACAAGAGCAGTACCTAATAGCCTAATCATAGGTCTCGTTACAAATGACGTTAAATATCCTAAAAAAATATGATATTCTGTAATAATACCTCGACACGCACTTAACCGGTTTTCCTATGCATTGGGGAAAACTTACCAAATATCTGTTTATAGTTGACTTTCACCAACAGACTGTTGACATTAACGGGAACAAAGAGCCTGTAATGTCCCTTCCATATCTCTGTTGCCTGTACCAAAGTACGTAATTAATTAGGCCCTAGCCGCTCTGCTGACCACAAGGGACAAAGCACAAACACACGTACTCGTACATTTCCATACATATCGTGACAATCTGTCAGTGGACATTGTCCACAGGTGTGACATGGCGCAGGTGCACCGAAATTAAGGGGATCAAGTATTTGCATAATTTGTTATACAACAGCGAACTAATTAAGTTTATAGGCACGCAACACGACACCCTGCATGGCCTCCACTCTTGTGTGATTGTTATGTCGTTGGTGTTTTGTTTTACCGTTATTTTAATTTAAAAATTATGGCGTTCTGTTCCTTTATGGAAGACCACCATATCCTGTAAAATATAAAATAGGATATTATCAATCTATGTTGCAAATGACTCATAGTAGACAGTAGACGTAGGTATCCGTTAATCTGGCCACTAAACTATTAAACCAATTTTGATGAAACTTGGCATAGAAATAGTCTGAAGCCAGTTAAAATTACTCTGCATATCATGCTGATAATATAAAACTCAACCCAGACCATAACAAAAGAACGACATAGCACATTATATGTACCTAGATATTTGTTTGGAAGATAACTAGGCCTATATTGATTTTCGTCTTATCTGCCCACAGATTATGTCCTAAGCTTTTTACAAGGGATTTCTCAAGAGATACGGTGAGTTTGTCGACAGCTCAGCGGCATTAGAGGCTGACACGGTTTAACATGTAACGCCACATACACAAACAAGGCTTGGGCGTGGATTATGTGTTTGCTTTTGTTTTACTTATTTCTACATACGTACCTATGTATAAAAGGTATAGAGATACCGATGGCCTTAACTATGTAGTTAAGATACTTAATTTACGCCTAAATATTAAAGGAATGTGGAAGAAATGGAATTAGAAGTAGTTATAACTAAGTACCTACCCTGAGGAATTCAAACCCATATAAATAAGTACATAGAAATTAATTATTTTATAAATACGATGGCGAAATTTCCTAGTTTCTTCTTAGTTATTAACAACAGTAACATTATCGATATTTCACATCACTTTTCCCGATTTTTCTTTTCTTTTCAACAGTATCGATACCGGCCGGCTAGCGTATCGACGGCCGAACGATCAAGGATGCACGACTTATCGTAGAGCCAGAGATTATTCGACGGGCTCGATCCCTGCCTATCTCCGCTCCCAGCCAACAATGAGACGCATTTGTGACGTAAAATTTACGAGCCTCTTTTACGAGTGCAAAATAGGTGGGACCATTTTACGACCCACCCTGTATAATAAGGGAGAGCCGCAGTATATGCTCAGTTTGGAGATAAAAGAACCAGTCTATTACGAGTATAATAACTTTTTTGTGAATTGGAAACAGACTCGATCATTTTGGAGGTTATCTTGAGAACCGATGTTCTCTAAAACGAATAGTGACTTACTACTTACTTATACTTAATAGTCAGGACAGAAACAAGGAAAGATAATAGAATTTGTAACGTCGTGAAAATGCATACAAATTATTTCAAATACCTATAAAATATAATATTTTGTCCATTATAGCTCAATATGCTTACAAGGGTAGAGGACCCGTTACCATGGACGCTGTAAAGGATCCGAAACGTCGGGATTAATAACATCAATATAACTCTATAACTCTAAAAAAATGTGTGTGGTCAGTAGTCTGTCTGTTTTTTCAATATTTAGGTTCCATGTAAATTTTATGCCAAACTCCGAACCTTCGAGAATTTCGTAGAAAAATCCAAAAACACTGCTCCACCTTGGAATCGAACCCAGGACCTCACGCTGAGCCACTAGACCAAACACACTATTAAAGCATGTTTTTGTTTTATTTAAATCATATTCTATTTCTCTTCCGCCTTACCATATACTACAAAAAAAAGCTAAATTGTACTAGGCGCAGTATAGGAGGCATCCGATAAGACCAAGTATTACATCGCCGGTGCCGATGGGGCTCGGCAGTAACGTTATTGCGTCAATTGTAGCCTGACAGGGAGCCGCTCATTTGAGAGCATTCCTTTATTACCAACGATATTGCCAATGTTGTGATGAATTCCTATGGGGCTCTCGGTTGTAAACGTTCTTATACCACAGGGTCATAATCACAAAGGGTTTTACTTAGCTACACTGTGTTTCAAAGTTGTTTTGTCTTTCATAGCGACTGCATGTTGGGTGATCGCCTCGTCACTATCGTTGTGCCGATTCCCGCTCAAGACTATAAGAGAAAATATACATAATAGATAATTCGACCGCGGGCAGTATTCGAACCTGCGTCTTCTGGTTAGGTATCACCAGACGCTATGACCACTAAGCCACCGCGACTCCGAATTTTGCTTTCACATGCTGAATTTACGTGTTTATGGTGTCAGTTACACATATTGAAAAGCAATAATCCAATCTATCGATTATTTGCTCAATCAAAACTTATTTGGAGATTATCTGTCTAAATTTCTATCATCATAAGTAATATCGATAGCTACTTTGCTATGATGAAACATCTACTCCACTATCTTATCTTCATAAGATATGCAAAAGGCACTTTCAGAGCAGTTCTTACATAGTCATTGCAGTAAACTTTAAGTGTAGCCAACACCAGCCATTTTGTATAGCCTTAATATCAAACGTAGGTATAACAGTTTTCGGTATTACTAAATTCTCATTTTTATGTCCATCATAAAATTATGGATAATGATTCTAATCCTTATTCTCTCCTCCCCAAGCTTCACCATTAACGTCACTTATCAATCACAAATCCAGTTATTTACGACAACCATAAAAATGTACAGAAAGCTCCTAACACACATTAAAAGTAACAATGCACTGCACGGGATCGAACACAATACCGCACGGTAATAATATTTAATTATACGGTGTGGCATCAAAGAGTTGGCGACTGGCAACCCTGTTGTGTTCCGCTTCGAATAGTTTGTTTGGACGATGTTTAGGGTTCCTTAGGTAGTTAGGTAATACTCATAGTTAGTAACAACGTTCTTCAACAGCGATGTATTCCATGTCTACTGCGCTTGCCCAGTGTGGGTTGGCAGAACTGTGTGGAACAGAAGAAAGGAGGAGAGATTTCACTAAAATGTTTTCATCCAAACATCTCCATAATTTAGATGAGAGATTCGTGGTTGAGTAATAATAAAGCTGACCAATTGTTGTTGTTTATTTTTACTAATTGGGACATTTTAAACAGCACCATCTAGTCCTAAACTAAGCAAAGCTTGTATTAGACAATGGATTTATAGTACTTATATTAGTATTTTCTCGAGTGGAGACCGCGATTCGGCAAACGTAGTCTAGGACGCCCTCCGGCCAGATGGAGTGATGATTTGCAAAAGGCTGCTGGTAGAAGCTGGATGCGAAAAGCCGAGGACAGGGTGAAATGGCGCACATTAAGTAGTATTCTTGCAGCAGTCTACTAATATAGGCTGATGATGAATATGATGATGATGACGTATTTATTGTAAATAATTATAAATCAACTTATAATACATGCGCTTGCCGCCGTCTATGGTAACTATCCTTAACACAATGGTGACTATTCTTCACACATCGAGATCGTCGAGAGTACGTTAATCATTGGTTTTGGTTGTCATACAGATTCCCATTTCAGTCGTAGTGGTCATGAAAAAGTCAGACAATCAGTTTATCCTTCTGATATCGGTATTGCCCAGAAATTGGCTAGTTCTGCTGCTGCTGAACAAATTTCATGTTGGTAGACATGAAGCCGATCCCAACATGTTCTTTGGAAAATATATTATGAGGAGTACATTCATCTAATGTACTTACTTTCATTTAAACGTACCTGGTCTACATGTACACAGTAGAATTATAACAGAGTTGTTTGTGTGAGTGTCGTTTAGAGACGCACACACATACAGTAATCAGCCGTGGTAAGCAGACGAGGTGCTTACACCAGGTAATTCACTTAGCGACGTCTTGTAAGTCGGTCTAGGCGCGGATCAGACTGCACCGCGCGGCTTCCCTGCAATTCATTTTGCGCATTTCAATGCACCTCAATTGTTGTATAGATAGGGGTTACGTAAGCTCATTTAGGAATTGTATAAGTCTTCAAGCTTAAGCCATTAGACATTTTAATTTGTAGCCTGAATTGTGAACGATGAAACTAGAATTTGGTAACGCTATATAAATCAGGATGCATATTAGTAAATTGTCGTTGAAGTTAGTTCTCAAACAAATCTGTATTATATAGGTATTTGGTTCCAGGGCGTGGGATTTCAAATTCGTGAGTCGTCAAATCTCGCTTGGCCTTGGAGAATTGTGAAAAATAATTCCAGAAATCAAAACTAAGAGATAACTTACGGTTATATAAACTTAATTTGTACGACTTTGTTATAATTTTTTTAATAAATAAGCATTTTTGTGTAATCATCTAAAATTATATATTTTAAATATAATTTACTTCATTAATTGATATTCACTCTCGGCATCCAATAAAATACAAGCAATTTCGTTATTAATACAGTGTGCAGTGCCTTGAACAATTCAGTTCTCTAACCTAGCTGAGCCTAACCATTGATTAATTTTACAGTTAAAGCTTCCATCTAATTAACCTTGAAATCTTTTACAAAAAGTTTAATAACAGAAAGAGAGGCCTATATTTTTCTATGGCTGCACTCTTCAGATTACAAGACCCAGCAACCACAGTTTTTTTTATTAAACTAGATTGAATAACAACTTTTTGTGGACAATACTGTCGCTAGGTGAAGATGGCGGAACGAGCGGGTGGGGCGAGGGAGCGAGGGGGCGAGGGGACCTGCGTACGCGCAGCTCTGCAAAATATTGATATAACGATTTAGCACTGTTACGATCCTGAGCTGAAATTTTGGTGTGATGCTTTTTAACAATGTTTTTCTTTAACACCTCAACGACATCATAAACAGATGAACGGACCTACTTGCTTAATAGAAAAGTAAAGTCAGCCCTTTTAAAAATATTTTCTTTAAACTAGTATTCCTCAGTTACTTATGTTACAACTTAAAATATTTGACGAGGTAGAAGTTTTAAGTTAGATTTTGGGAATGGAACCTGTAAAAAATATCAAAGTTTATTTACAAAGTTTTTACGGCGCGGCGCGTACCTACTTGATCAAAAGCTATGAGTAGCCCTGAGCTATTGAAACTTTTTTATATAACCTTTTGCAACCGTGTTACATTTTATATTTCCTTTTAACGTAACCTTCACCAACTGGGCACACAAAAAAACTTTGTTTTCAATTATATTGTAAATTAAAATGAATTAATTGGTATAGTCATAGATAATTGAGCTGTAGGTAGCCGACCGGTCAGGCGTGATCAGTGGGTCGGACAAAAAAGGTACGGTCATGGTAGGTATTATTATATTATGTAAATATATGTATAAACTATATAATATGTTAATAGGTAGGTGTAGCGGTTATAGCTATGCTACCAACGTTCCGCTGTGTCGTATGTTCAAACTCAGTCTAATAATATTGTGATATCCACCGATATTTGTTTCGAAACTACATGTACCTACTCTGTGCCCGTACGTTTGTAAAGACCGTTGCGACACTCGACTGCTGAATTTGGTTTTTGAAACAACGAACTCCTATGAAGTGAGGGGTGGGTTATCTAAATTAGGGACGGACACTGGGTAGCTTGTGACTAGTGATGTGTCGAGAGAATGTTCTTCGTAAGAGAATTTTCTGTCACCGAGAAAATTCTGCAATATTGAGAATGTTCTCAGAACATTCTCTGACACAGAATTTAAAATACAATAGGTACTATTATTTTATTAAAATTTATATTTATATAGATGTAGAGGGATGTTATCTCGTGTAAAGTTTAATATAAATAAATACATGGTTTTGCAGTTCTGTTGTGTTTCAAATAATACATTCCGTACATACATTTGAGTAATAAATTGAAGAAACTTTTGTTTTCGGGTTACCTGATTGACCTAACACGATTATCTTTTTGTATATTTTTGGCATTTTCCATGCTAAGATTTTAAAGTTATTTAGAAAAGGAAAAATACGACCGCGGGCATGATTCGAACCAGAAGACGCAGGTTCGAATCATGCCCGCGGTCGTATTTTTCCTTTTCTAAATAACTAACACGATTATGATTATTTTGTAGTAATGTTTATATTTTTTTATTAGTAGTATATAAATAAGTACATAAACAGTACATAGGTAAGTACATAGGTAAGTACATAGGTTAGTACAGAAGCAGTACATAAGTAGGACATAGGATTACTTATGTACTGCTTCTGTACAACCTATGTACTACTTATGTACTTACCCATGTACTGCTTATATACTGACGTATGTACTGCTTATGTACTCATAAGCAGTACATACGTCAGTATATAAGCAGATGGGTAAGTACATAGGTTAGTAAATGAGCAGTACATAGGTGAGTACATAGGTAAGTACATAGGTAAGTACATAAGCAGTACATAAGTAAGTACATAAGCAGTACATAGGTAAGTACATAAGTAGGACATAGGTTGTACATAAGCAGTACATACGTAAGTATATAAGCAGTACATGGGTAAGTACATAAGTAGTACATAGGTTAGTAAATGAGCAGTACATACGTAAGTATATAAGCAGTACATGGGTAAGTACATAAGTAGTACATAGGTTAGTAAATGAGCAGTACATAGGTAAGTATATGTATAGGTAAGTACATAAGTATTACATAGGTAAGTACATAAGCAGTACATAGGTAAGTACATAAGTAGGACATAGGTCAGTATATAATCAGTACATAGGTAAATATATAAGCAGTACATAGGTAAGTACATTAGTAGGACATAGGTTAGTAAGTAATCAGTACATAGGTAAATACATAAGTATTACATAGATTAGTACATAAGCAGTACATCGGTTCAAATTAAAGAAACCTATGTTTATCGTCAACCCATATACTGTCCCACTGCTGGGCACGGGTCTCCTCTCATATTGAGAGGGATTAGGCTTTAGTCCACCACGTTGGCCTAGTGCGGGTTGGCAGACTTCACAAACCGTCGAGAAAAATCTCTAAGGTATGCAGGTTTCCTCACGATGTTTTCCTTCACCGTTTAAGCGAGTGATAATTAATTATTAATACGCACATGAACTCGAAAAGTCAGAGGTGCGTGCCTTGGGTTCGAACTCGAGACCTTCGACTTGGCAGTCCAATGGTCACACCACTAGGCTATCACTGCGAAAGAAACCTATGTGAAATTTAATAACATTATGCAAATAACGAGAATATTCCCGAGAATTTATCCGAGAATTTACTCGAGAATGTTCTCGCTGAAAAGAATTTACCGAGAAACATGGTTTTACAGCTGGTAATACTGAACGTAAACTACATACAACATTCAAATAATACACAATATTTTATATTAGATAGACATAAGTGAACACACTCATCAGAAATTTAAACTCATAAATTCTCGAGCCAGAGAATGTTCTCAAGAACAGCAAAGTTCTCGATGTGAGATTATTCCCGAGAATTGCCATCACTACTTGTGACAGAGGTGAATTGCTGATATTGCTAGACACATTCTTCGCCGGTATGTTTTAGGTCCCAAGGTTAAGCTGCGTTATCTGTGGTCAGTCTATAGATAGGTGACCATTCTTAACATATTAAAACCTCTCCGTTCCTCATAGAGCACGTAAAGCTGTCCGTCCGGTTGTCGTCAACACCATCAGTAAGTAGTAGTCAGAAGTCCAAAAACCCTGAACACCAGTCCATCCACGAGATATCGATAAATTCCTCCGGTCCATAAATTTCTCCGTGTAAAATACTGTTATCAGCCGCGTCTAGTTAGATTGGAAGCCGACCCCAACAAAAAGGCAGAAGATAATGATGATAGGGCAAGCCTCATGCCAATAACTGGACCCAAATCACATCTACAGCATCAACTGCTTAACCTTCATCATTGTTATTGAGTCACGAACTCCTCACAGTCTGCCTCTTATGCCAGGTGTTAAACATTGCAGATTTATTCTAGCGTTAGCAAATAATATTGCAATTGTTAGTATTGTACGAGTTTGCTATCAATTAACAACCCGTTGCTAATACATGTCTAATTTAACTATTTATGGAAAGGGCGGCTGTATCCTCCAGTTACTATGAAGTAAGATTTTAAACTTTAACTGTAACTTAATTTACTTTTAAGTATAATTTTCTGTTGCCACCAATATCACAATAGGAATCGGTACTGCCTAGAAATTGGGTTGCGGAGGTCTGATGGTAGTCGTTTCGTGTAAATGATATTTATCCTCATCTTATATCATCGTTATACTGGGAAGCCAACCCCAACATAGTTGGGAATAGGGTTTGAGGAGGATGAAGCGTTCAAAGTCAAGTCCGTAGTGGGTCAAAAAGGTTACCAGAGGACAAGTTGCAGTTTTTTGCATAGAAACAACATTGCAGTAATCGTACACGTTTACTTACAAATTAGCATCGCCTTCACAACAATTATTACATCCATATCAGTTGCCTATTATATGACTAACCTTTTGAAGGTGATCGAGCACTTGTTGACTGTTTTTATGTCGACGGCACATTTATCGATATTATCAATATAGCATTAATTTCCACGCGTATTTAAGGAAAAGGCAAATAAACATAACTATTCTGAGTAATAATGTAATTTAAACTTATTTACAAATTGTATATTTGCGGCATTAAAGGAAATTTTGTATGTAGGTAATGATTGAATCACGCTTACATAACGTACCATAGCGCCTGTTACTCTGGCAGGATAGCCAGGCGTATTCAAATATAATGCGAATCTAACCCGGGGTGGCGGCACAGTAGGCTGGACTCGTACCGACTAACACCGCACATGCCTTCATTCGCCCTACAGTAATGGCCATGAAATTCCTGAAATTCGCTACGACAATGACAGATTGGCCTTATTAAAAGGAAATATAAAGTAAATTTAAAAATGTAAAAAACCCGATGAATATTAACTTTAATTTACTTTATTATTTTACACTTTATGGTAACTATTTTTTATCAATTAGGTTATAAAAATTATATCACGGCTTTATAATAAGTTTGAAAAAAATTCAACATAGATTCGAAATGAAAAATGATGGGAGAAAATTAAAGATTATTTTCCAATACCTATTCAATGATAACCTATTTAACATAGTTCTTCAACTTTCATTTTGTGTTTTTCACAATATGGTGTTTGGTTGTCGCCAGGTTGGGGTCGCGTTGAATTTTGGTTACTGTCATGTCTTTATTGATACTCGCAAAATTAAGACAAATCGATTGACGTAAGAATCATCAAAATCGAATGTGCCACAAAGGAACAAACATACATACAAACATAGGCTGATAAACACATTACCCTCCCTTTCGTCGCGCAGTCGGGATATTGATGTGGTGATCACATCACATTCTTCACGATTCTCGGGTGTTGTTAGGTGTTCTTGGGTTTTTTCGGTACTCCTTGTGTATTCCTTATGTACTCCTTATGTACTCCTTATGTACTCCTTATGTACCCCTTATGTACTCCTTATGTACTCCTTATGTACTCCTTATGTACTCCTTATGTACTCCTTATGTACTCCTTATGTACTCCTTATCTACTCCTTATATACTCATCATATACTCCTTATGTACTCCTTATGGTACCTATGTTCTGCCTGTGTACTAACTATGTACCTAATATTTGTAAACTTTTGTTATTCTTTTTTAAATTCTAAGAATTTATAAAGTAAGTATAAAACTTAATACATTCTTAGAATTTAAAATAACATATAAATTGTTTTATGCTTGATTTACTATGTATAAGAATAAAATGTTCATAACATAAGTACAATTTTCCACTCTCAATTACTTATTAATATTCTTGTAAGCGGTCGTCTTTGTTCTAACGGCAAATTATAGGAGGTTTCCATGTTAGCCGACATCGAAATAAGTGAGTCATGCCATGGGCAATTATGTCCGTTGCATGCAATATATCCGTTATTCTCGGAATGTAACCATGATGTGCAATGTTACCCTTGAAAAAATACCGACGGCAAATTTTTTTAAGAGGAAAAAAAGTGGTTGCTCCTGTGTTTTTTTTTCTAACGAACTTGTAAAACTGGTTCGACGACCTGTGGTCTAGTGGTTCCCGTGTCGGACTTCTTATTATAAGGTCGTGGGTTTAATTCTCAAAGAACACAAATATTTAGTTATGTGATGAATATAGGTAAGTGTGGGTGTTTGTGTAGGTGTTTCTTATGTACCTAGTATATGTATAGGTATTTACAACAAAAAAGTATAATATGTATTATATCCATTGTCTAGTACCTACCTACCCATAGTACATGCTCTTCTAAGTTTGGGACTACAAGATGGTGCTGTGTAATATTATCCAAAAATATTTCAGGCCATAGTCCACAACGCTGGCCTATTGCGGGTTGGCAGACTCATACGCCGTTAAGAAAAATCTCTAAGGCATGCAGGTTTCCTCACGATGTTTTCCTTCACCGTTTAAGCAAGTGTTAATTAATTGATAAAACTCACAAGTTACATAAAAATGGAAGAAACTTCAAACAAATAATAAAATATTGACTTGAAAAAGTGTCTTCAAAAGAAAAAAAAAACATTTTCACTTATCATTAGATGTAAAAGAAAATACAGATGAACTCAGAACCTCCTCCTTTGCAGTTTGTCAAAATAGGACAACCCGGCGAGCGGAGTTACCACTAACCAGCCATCATTTGCCCAAACACTTCCCGTTATTTTGCAACATACGGTTATTGTACGTCACACAAACACGTAGAACTGGCGCTGTTTTACCCTGTTTTGTTGTTACTCACTCCATGACCAGAAATGGCTGATGTAACATGTTTTCCTACTACATCTTGTTTTCGTCCGCTAACGTCAACGTCATCACGCATAGATTTTCAATTAAAAACTCCTTGGACCTGTTTTTGAGAATGTATTCTAATCTAAATGTGCGTCACTTTACTAGTTTTAAAAAATAACTTTTAAAAGCATGTTGTCAGGTTGTTGTAAATCGTCATAGTTCCATATCGTTGATTGGAAATAACATAACATCACGCCCGTACTCCCAAAACGGTTAGACAGAACTAGTGTACTTTTATACTCGCTTAGTTCGCCGGTATGTTTAGGTCTCATGTAGGTAATGAGGCGAGCTTTTTATTTATATAATATTAAATTGTTTACTAATTTGTTTTATGTTAACCTCAATATTTTACATTCTTAAATATTACAAATGTGAAAGTAACTCTGTTTGTCTATCTGACTGTCACTCTTTCACGCCTAAACCACTGAACCGATTTTGATGAAATTTGGTACAGAAATAGATTAGACCTTGTAGAAGGACATAGGCTACCTTTTGTCTCAAAAAGTCCTTTTTGATACGAGTAAAACCGTAGGAACAGCTAGTTCATAATGAATTTAAGATTTTACGTGCACACATAATTTCTAATAGCATTATAACAAGCTATGAGGAAACCAAGACAATGTTTTGTGATATTGTCGATCAAACGAATCGCCTTCTTCGAGTTTCTTAGCGATGACGCCGAAGTGTTAGCGATTTAGGCAATAGAATAGAATGTTATCGATAACAATTCTTGTCTAGGACCCCTGGGTCTAAAATATGAATGTTTAAATTAATAAATATTCTTAGACAATTTTACACAGCACCATCTTAGTCCCAAACTACGCAAAGCTTGTACTATGGGTACAATACTTATATAGTTATTTTTCGTCAATACATACTTAAAATACATAAGAAACACCCAGAAAAACACAAACACTTATCTTCTCATAAATATTTGTGTACTTCGGGAATCGAACCTCGTAGGTTCGATTCCTCGTGATCAGCAGTCTGATACACGAACCACTCGACCATAGACGTCGTCAAAAAAAGACGTCAAGAAAGCTACCAGACACAAAGTTCTATTTAGGAGCTCCACATCATTACCCGCGCCCACAAATAGCCACGTGTATCAATACAATTTATATATAAAATATATATTCTATAATATACAAACCTACATTTATATTATAAGCAATAGGTACAAATAGATAATTATGATGTCTAATGAGCTCCAATCGTCTACAGCTCGCGCTAGACGAGAGATAAGCGGGCACGCTTCAGATAATACTCTGCAGTTGTTCTAAGAACTTATTTAATCACAATTAGCTAATACATAATTATGTATACTTACCAGCTAATTATACATTAGACTGGTTCATTAGCCTAGTTGTCGTAAGCGCAACTGCTACGCTAGAGGCCCTGGGTTCGATTCACAGGGCCTAGTGTTATTGGGTTTTTCTCTAAAGTTCTCAGTAACAGCTCAGAATTTGTATTTCTGCGCGGTTGATGGCACTTGACCCGTCCCCTATTAGATACATGGTACATTTAGTACACCTCTGCCTAACCCTTCAGATAAAGGCGTGCCTAATGGTGATTTAATTAACCTAAAACTGGGCACAATTATCCGACCGCTCGGATAAACGTTAACTTTTTTAACAATCTTAAGTAGTTGCTCAGATTTGCTATGGGTCTTGTTAGCTGTAGACTAACATTTACCCCATAAAGCATTATTCATTCTAAAAATCATTTTGCCACTTTCACCAATCCACGTGTAATGTTCAGATATCAGATTCTATAGGTCGTTACGGGTTAGGAGAACGCCACAACACACCATCAAGTATCCGGTCCGATTGCATCAGCTACGTAACACAGACCAAGCGGTCTGGAGGACCGTCACCTTGGGCTATGATTCAGTTGTTCATGTTCTTGCCCCGTGTAAGTTCTCAGGAACGCGCTGGGGTCCCGGGAAGAGTCAAATGATGAAAAAAAACGATGATATAGGACCAACCTGTAGTCCATGTCACGAGCGTACGTCAACAGGAATAATATTAATAAAGAGACGTTCTAAAACTGGCATAACATCTAACATCTTCTTCACCAGAGAATCACATCACACGGGTTCAGAGGAACGTGATACTCATCTTCCAATTTTATGGTTCCGGTTATGTAGCGATATTTCCGTCACCTGCAGCAGTGTTGAAGAATAGAGAGAATGGATCTTCGTTCGATCCTTTGGAATAGAACAACTTACCCTATGTACTCGTACATATAAAAAAAATTATGGGAGCTACTGTCTCAAACTTTGCAACGTTTTTCTTTTTTTTTATTCTACTAAGGTGGCAAACAAGCATACGGCCCACCTGATCGTAAGCGGTTACTATAGCCTATATATACCTAGACGCTTGCAACACCAGGAGTATCACTTGCGCGTTGCTGACCCTGTATTTAAAGAGGAATAGTTGGGTTGGCAGTATAAGGGTCAAAGTCACTACCAACTCAACGTTTCCTCGTGGAGCACTGATGATGATGATGATGATGGCAAAAGTACTGCAGCTCCTTTCCTGATTCATTTCAGTTCTTTTCTGGAGGATCTTGTAATAACAAGAACTCAAGAAGTGATCGCTCAAGCAATTATGAACTTAGATGAAATTTCTACAAGCTTCTGATAAAGTGTGATTCATGGAGTCGTTACGGGTGAGTTCAAATCGCGCATATCCTCAACCGACCGGTTTTGTTGCATCACCTCATAATGACATAACGTAACATACATGTGTATGATAACGGACAATCACTTAACCACGTGCTATACATTTCCGCGATCATTTTAGAACGAGGAAGGACGAAAGGAAATATAAGTATTTTTTGACGACCTCTGTGGTCTAGTGGTTCGAGTACCGGACTGCTGATCATAAATACATACTTATAATACATAGGAAACACCCAGACAAACACAAACACTTATGTTCATCACATAAATATTTGTGATTTGTGGGAATCGAACCCACGACCTCGTGATCAGCAGTCCGACACGCGAACCACTAGACCACAGACGTCGTCAAATGCCGTCGTCGTCAATCAATATGCGCTGATTATAAATAGATGCGATGTTCCAATTCGAAGCAAATTGGGATTAAAGCGTATACTGATCATTTGGAAAACAACAAGGGAGAATTAATACTCTTTTCACATTGACCTTTTGTTGAGCACGCGCAGTTCCTAATAAGAAGGACCGATTGATCTATTTTTAAGGCATCTCTACAAACAATCAAGTGTAACAAATCCTTAGCGATGTTTTTTTATTCGGATGAAATTACTTTTGAAGATTATTCTAGTTTACTACGAGGCAAATGGCCGCCGGTACCGATTTACGCCTTTGATTTTGAAAATTGACTAGTTTCTTACTTAGCATATCGTATTTTATCACAAAAATGCCGCTAGCATCGTATATCCGCTATTTATTTGCTGTTGTCTATATTGTTTGCGAAATCGATGAGCGTGGTTTACAAAACATGCGTACGCGCGTCCGCTGGTAAAAATTCTCACGGAATATGTACTTGATGACGTCACTAGATATACTTAGACCTGTATCTATGCTGAGCTGGAACATTATGATTTAAATTATAGCGTCTAATTTATTTTGGATTTATAATTACAATTCTGAGTGGTCAATTCTCAAAGTAGGTTTAACTAAGACTGTATATGGACAGTCAGTTTGTCAGTCAAATCTACACAAAGTAAGTATTCAAATCCCATCAAATAGCGGCCACTACTATGCTTTAATGGTTTCATGATCCAATGGCCAGTATCAGTTCACATCGAGGTCACTCATCAATTTACTTGGCAAATGGTTCATCAAAAATCAGGCTGTGTGTGTTCAAGCTGTAGTTTTTATAAGACGTATTTTTTTCGCTTCCGACCCTCATTTTGATAGCCTTTCCCGTAAAATTCTGTGCCCACTATCCTTTTCTAACCTAACAAAAATCAATTCATCAAGATTTATACACGTTACACTAAGTATACCACTAAGTATATTTGAGTTGGGTCCTAGAACTCGAAACCTGTTTTTGTTCGAAACAGTCTTCTATAAACAGTTTTTCCAGAAAGAAAGTACCACTTGCTATGATTCTTGCATACGTCTATACTCTATTGCTTCTACGTTCATATCTTGTCATAGACACGCACCGGTTGCTAGTAATACTACGCACCTAACCTTTTTGAAAGACCTCTCCAATATGATCAAGGCATGTTTTTTGTTTTAATAATTGAATATGCTTTTCACCTTTCTTAAGTCTAAGTAATAAAAAACTAATATAATTGTAATATTGCTCACCTCCAGAGCACGTGCTATTGAACTCCCCTGATCTTGAATCAGTAAAATGACGTAATTTTAAAACTTCTTACTCATGCAAGGCACTGTTATTCCAATCACATAAAGTTTAAAATCGTTTAAATTAATTAACATAATTTTTCGATAATTTTCAAAGGTAATTTCGACTGTAACACTTGAATAATAAGGTTTAAATTTGATTAAGCTTATGGTCGTAGTTTATATATTATTGTGTCGTTAATTCATACAGTCAAGACACTGATGGATAATATTATCATTCAAAAACATATTTCTCTAAACAAAGTGATTTCATGTTGTTATATGGTAATAAGAGTTTCAGGTGAAAAATATTTACTCTAATCCTAATTTAATACGTACAGAACCGAACAGTAACATAATGACGTCACCCTTCCCTTTTTCTCGTATAAAATCTTGCGTTCGAAGTGCCAGTTCCGTTCCGAATTAATCTCAATGTCACTAAATATGTCAGTTTTCTATCAACGTTAGATTTCTTACGACATTTACGGCATTGTGACAAGATCGGGAGTGTGAAGTATTATTTTGAATTATGCAATCGACTCAATTGCCTCAAGAAAAAATATAAAGAAAAATAATAAATTTGAATATAATTCTTCCGTTTAAAACCTACTTACCGTTACGGATCTCTGCCCTGTCGAGAATTTTGCGAGGCTCATTATTATTATTATTTTATAGAAGAGGGAGGCAAGAGGGTTATCGGAATGTACTATAGTATTGATAAGCAGAAGAAACATGGTTGGGGAAAGCACCAGCGTTCACGGGCTTGGAGCTGGAGCATGAACCGTCGAACACAACCTTGACGCTACGCTCTGAAAGGATGCTGGCAACCCAGTTGCAGAGTTTCTCAGGCACACCATAGGAAGGAAGTTTCGAATGAAGCTCCTTGTGCCACACCCGATCGAAGGCTTTCGTTATGTCCAAACTGACCGCCACGGTCTCCCTACGCCCAACGATGGGTCAGGTAAGCTAGAAGACCACCAGTATTAATGACGTCATAAACTTCTTCCATCGTGGCATGGGGTACTGATGACGACTTGGTTTATTTGGACAGTCTGCCCAGGGTGTGCTGGGTATACTACCTATTGATTTTTGTTTCATCCCAAAAACTTTTCCAGAAAATGGGACCAAACACGTTCATACCATTTAAGTTGATATAAGGCATTATCTCATTACAATTAACTTCACTGAGAGAGTAAATATTTGCCCTACAACCTACTTGTATTTGTAGCCAGCATTTTGTGGAGATAGCAATGCGCAGGACTGTTTCAGGCAACGTTTCAGGGGTTTGTCTAAATATTCTAGTTTAAGTAGTTTTAGTTTGTTAGTAGATAATTTAAACATTTACACAATTAATTAGTTTAGCGCAAATTAACATACCATTTTTTTCCAATCACAAATTTAAAAACTAGTCACAAAACTAGGTCATGTATAAGGTCTAGAACCATGGTCATCGTAATGATGCAACATATTCAGCTGTGTTCCAGCTGACGCAACTCTCCGCGCCCACCCATCACACAACCGCGTGGAAAATTTGTACCACGAGGAAAACAACGCGGAAATATAACGATAAAAATAATAATCACACCAGCTGTGGTATTAATTGTAACAGATTAACTAGTATTTATTTTCATAGAGGAAAACTTTCAGTTCAACGTTAGAGTAGACAGGAACACTTTTCGACTTTACGACTCTTTATAATAAAGTTGAAAAGTTGTTTAATGACAAAGTTTGATATCTGCAATTAATACAGGAGAACCAAATGACGACACTTTAGAAGTTTTTATGCAAGCAATTTGTTTAAAAAGTTATAAGTAGGTAAGTGAAACCATGCCAATTATTGCGTATGATGAAATAATGTAAGTATAAGTAGTCAGTGTACCTACTTGTAGATCATTTAATACAAAGGAAAAGAAACCCAATCAAAAGGCATAAAGATTCACTTTGTGTTACTGTTACTGTTCACACACACTTGCCTGATAATCAACTGCTGATCACGAGCTCGTGGGTTCGATTCCCACAGGACACAAATATTTATGTGATGAACACAAGTGTTTGTGTTTGTCTGGGTGTTTAAATCTATGATCGCCCGATTTGTCGAAAGCTTATGTCATTTCCATACTTTTTTTCGTCGATTCGATTGTCAGATTGCAACTTGTCTAAGCCCGCTGGTTAGACTGGAAGCCGACCCCTACATAGATATGAAAAACAACATAAGCTCGAAGGATGATGATATCATGAGTAGGTGCGTATCGTCCTAAAAGCCCTGTTGGAGAAGATTTGTATGTGTTAGATTTATACCGACAATTATCAATCATGCTGACTAATTGATCATTGTCGGTGAGGTACATAATGTTTCTTCATTGCTTTACCCATTTTGATAAATATGTAATTAATATATCGTTTCAATATACCTATGTTTGCTGTTTTTCAAGTAACTATTCTATTTATTTAATATCACAATAAAAGGGCATGCTCAAAGTGCACAGTGGTTATGGAGCTTAGATCATGCAGAAAAAATATGTTTTTTGTAATAAGTACCAGGAACAAATGTTTTCATTTTTTTTTTCATCATACTTTAGTAGTTTACTAAAACATTTTAGCTCTTTTTTAGGAACTTAGAATTCTATTTTAAACCGCTCTATTTGCCTAAGGTAAAATGTGCTAAGTAATTATCCATTTCACACTTAAATCTAAACAACATAATACATAATTTCTCCTATGAAACTACAATTTCACGTAATATTACTAGTCATTAGCTAGGCGTGTCGGGTCTATCGGCACGCGAGCGCCACGAACCGGTTCGAACCGGTTGCGGACCGGTTACATCCAGTTCGTCCCAGAATCGCTTGTGATAAGTGGACTGAGTTCGTTTCACCGCCGGCCGCAGACTGATAATGCAGCTGATATTGTGGAGATTGAAATAGGTTTGGTACTTTCATATTTACATTGTGATAGAAACGTCTGTCGCTGGGTGTGCAGGGAACTATAGGGTCAATGTAGGCCGGTAGGTAAATAATAAAAATATGCTCTAATCGGATATGTACTGCCTTGAAATAGGTTATGTGGGAATACACTCACAGATCGCCGGTACCCAGGAGCTAGCCAGAACAAGCCATTACAAGTGAAAATAACAATAATATGGTCGACCTGGGAATACAACCAAGGACCTTAGGCTAGCAGTCACGCTTGTGACCAATCAATGAGGCAGTAAGTTAAAGCAAATGAAAGAAGCACGAAAGCTTCGTTCTGATGGAGACTTCATCACTTTTTCGAACAGTAAAGAAGATTTTAGTAGGATCCTTCGTTTTCCGTGGGAACAAAATCATTGCTGCACTATGCTCATCTCTAATAGTTGCAAGAGCGGCTAGTAAGCTTGAGGCAGTACCTCAAGCTTCAATTCACAGGTCGATTAATTGGGGTTGTCCATAAAATTCTCAGTAGCAGCTCCGAATTTGGATTTATTCCCGGCTCATCCCATATCATACGGAACTAAAACACCTTTAGGGATACAGGGGTGTATTAAGTAACTCTTTTGTTTCGGTTCTTTTCCAATAACTTAACTAAATTAATTATCTCTTAAAGCTATCATGGTACTTATATATTATGTTTTAATAGTAATGTTATATCTATTAAGTACTCTTATTTGTATAAATAAAAATCATTTGCCGCATGTACCTATGTAAGATCATCAACTGAGAATAGCTCGACGGACTTGACAGAAAACCTGTATGAAAAAAAATTAGAATTCCCCACGGCATTGGGAAATACGAGACCAATTCGGGTAGCACCGAGCGGCACAGCTACCAAGTACTAATAAAACTAATTACCTCTCTGAAACTTGCGTCCAAAACACCTCACGTGTAAGGTATGGAACTAGGACAAGTAGGTATAAGAGACTATAACAGCTAAATAATAAATAGTGGTATTTCTAGTCTAGACTGACGCAAGGCCTTGCTTAAACGTCTAGTGTTGCGATTACCTTCACAGAAACTTCCAGAAACAGTTTTGTCTGATTGTAGACCTGCCTATAATATACCTACTAGAGAGTCTGGCTATGATTCCTAGGTCCAGAAATGTTATTGGGGCTATGAAATTTTCAGTAGCTGCTGGGATTTTGGATTTGTCCATGGCAATATGCTCACTTAAACATCGGCGAACTGTGCGTGTACATTAGTGTTCACCTCTGCCTAACCCTTCGGGAAATACTGGCGTGATGCTATGAAGTCCTTGCAGCAATATTTGGAGACAATATCTCACTGTCATTAGTGATAAGTGCTCTAAATGCTATTTAGAGCACTTTTCTATATACACAGTTAGTTTGAGTCCAGAGCAGGTTGCGATCTCGAAATCAGGTGGGAATAATGAATACAATATTTTTTTTTAATTTTGAGAAAGGGATGCCGCTATCAAACCTATAGAGCGACATCTCTGTCTATAAACAAAAATATTATCGAAATGTGTCTTTAAAATTTATTATCGGATAAGGAAAACATTCTGATGAAACCTGCACACTGAGGCATGTGTAAAGTTCTCTCGTAAGGTGTCTGATTAGCTGGATAGATTAAACGAACTCAGGATAGACTCACGGCAAGGATAGATTGACTAGCATAGTTATTACTTAGTCACAAGCACATCTATCCAACAGTTGAATCAAGAAATCTATATAGATGGATTCTGAATAAGTTCACAATTACTTAGTGACTTATGATAAATGACCTCCAATGCCTTTCTTTGTTTTCGCGTCTGCTGTACGAAAAATTTGAAAGTTATTAATTGCTTTGCTGCTATTAGCTTAATGGCTCAAATGTTTAATTCATTAGATCATAGGATATACATTTTCTAATGTGCCGTTGTATTGTCACATAGTGGGCTGGATTGAAATAATAGTGGATACAAAAGTTTAAAAAAAATGTATTGATTAGTATAGTTTGCCAGTAGTCCCATATTATAACATTATCTGGCTACAATTCCAATCCGAGCTGTTACTGAAAAAAGCCTAATAAATAACACTTTGACCTTTAGCGCGACTGCTACACTAAAGGACCAATGAGGAAATCTCTAAAAATCACTAAAAATAAAGTATTTAGACGTTCTGTTTTATTTGTTTGTAAACGCACCCAAGATGCGGGTAAACTCTTAATCCACTATAGTCGTAACATTGTGACCTTCTTGGACTCCTCATTGTCAACACTGTGGATTCCTACGGATAGTGTCCACTCCAGCGAAGGCCCCGTACTTCGGCGGGCCGTAGGGTATTCTCTACAACCCCTCATGGTCGTGGTCGAATCCATGCAATGCAAGTGCGGTTTTTAGTCGGTCCCCCCCCCCCCAGGTGGCACACGAACCGAGGATTTTCGGTACTAAAAAAGCCTATACCTCTTTACGTAGCACTATAAGTGATTATATGCCCTAGTTAACACTAACAAGCGATTAGTCACTGACAGATAGCTGCATTATCGTCAGGAAAGCGGTAATAACACAATACTCCATAACACTATATTGTCGGTTAACCGCAGCGCGCGCGCAAGGACATTGGCTCATTGGATGGTACCGCACAATAGAACTACAGAAGGTACACTAGAAAATAAATCGAACATCGCAGAAAATTGATCTTATTTTTTTATCGTTTCAGCAACCATGAGCATACATAATAAAGTTGAGATAAATCAGTAAACAGGTTGATTTTGATATAGAAGCTACCTACCTACATCCGGTGGCAACCCTAGATAGGGTTGTTGCAAGGATTTTTCTATGTCGACTTGAATACGTTTGAACCTAGTCTTGTCTTATTGGAGCAATGAATATTAATTATTCAAGTAATTAATACCCTTTCGGGCACTCACAGTTCACTCTCGGTTCTCACATATACACACTAGAACACAATAGAATTCCTTGGTGCCGGTCTTACAATATGTCAGGGTGGTAGCTAGCCTTATAGTAGTACTATAACCGTGCTGAGATTTGTTTTTTACAACAGGAGTTTCTTCTCAGCGAGCAAAGAGGAAGTTTTGAATCCTTAGTCGTCCCATGGGCTTATTTGTTCAGATGACGCGGTGTCAAGCAAAGTAGTATTGATTAATAATTACCCCAGTGGTACTTCTGTAATTTTATTTTATGCTAATCGCCGTCACAGACATTGTGGCTGCGGTGCGCTTACGCATACGATAAGGACAAGCTAGCAAGTTCGATTTTATTATTTTATACCATACTGATAAAATATGGATCTGCTAATAAAAGATTTAAGAGTTATTGATATTATTGTCATTAAAATTACAGCTCAGAACATTTGGAGGACAGAAGTAGTAAGAAGAAGGTATAACCATTTCTGATAGTCAATTGGTTCTTATTTTTATTCTAGTGTAGCTAATTGTCAAACGCAGTGCTATTAAGAATGATAAAGAATATCCGTAGAATGCAGTTTAAAGGTATTTACAGGTCTTATGACGAAAAAGTGAAATTAAGTACATAATACATAGGTACCTACTTATATACATTTTTATACATCAATTAGCGACCCGCCCCCACTTCGCACGTGTACAATGTACTGAAAACCTATGCGGTTTATAGCAATAGTGATTCAAGATGCAGGTTTACAAACCTGCATCTTGAATCACTATCTATTGCTGTAAACCGCATTAAAATCCGTTGCCACAGAAACATAATACTCTTGTACAGGCGCGGCGTTGCGTAGCTTAAAAGATGTAAGCGTACAGACAGCGAGAGCGACTTTGTTTTATACTATGATATATGTTAATTATAGATAGCTTCCAAGATAAAATTTATGCAATTGTGGCAAATGCTAACAATCATTCTCGTTTTATAAATAAACGAAATGTTGCCATCTTGAAGTTAATCTAAAATTCGTAAGAAATAAAAAAATACTAATTTGCATAACAAGCTTCCTCTTAACGTGCAGTTGTCAGTTGCATGTGTGTGCAGTGTTGTATAGACTGTATAAGTGTGTGCAGCTCTTCCGTCCGCGAGTGAATTGCACTTCCTATCATCTAGCATGGCCTGGTGATAAGGAAGTCAATAAGTAGTATGCGTTTATGTGCAGTGTAGGTACCTATACTAGATTTTATAGTTTCCTACCGCAGTTAATAAATGTAACTTTATTATAATATTCCTTTTATTTTCTTCAAAAAGAAAGCATTGATAGCCTAGTTATATGACCACTGAACTGCCAAGTCAAAGGTCTCGAGTTCGAATCCAAGGCACGCACCTCTAACTTTTTGAAAGCACGTGCGTATGAATAATGAATGCTTACTTCACACGCACAAAAAAATTCTAAGGCATGCAAGTTTCCTCACGATGTTTTTCTTTTACCATTTAAGCGAGTGATAATTAATTATTAATACGCACATGAATTCGTTTTCGTTCTAATTCAAGTCAGAGGTACGTGCCCTGGATTCGAACTCGAGCCCTTTAACTTCGCAGTACAATAGTCGCTAGGCTATCACTACTTTTCTCAAAAATCTTTCATCATTCAATTGATGTAGCAAATCAAAATTACTGTAACGAATTAACTCATTGGGTGCTAATAGATATATGTAAATGAATACTATGTTCTATATATAACAAGCTCAATTGAAAGCCGTTCTAGTGTGTAAGGCCAGGTCATCGACCACACATTCTCACAACGTTAGCCAATTCTATTCATTGAATGGCTCTTTGTTTAGTCCCCGCACTGTTGCTAGGTGGGTTTTTGATACAACAAAACAGGGTAGGTAAGTATTTTTTTGTGTAAACTGTGGCTGGGATAACCCAATTTTTTGAGAAAAGGTCTTCATACTTCTGTGGGGAAAATACGAGTTTTTGTTACTAGTATTGTTATGATCACGTATCGGGCAGATGTATATAGGGTAAATCCAGACTATATTCTACATAGTTACCTGTATTAGTTTGTTGGTAACATGTCCAAATTGTATGACGCATCTATAAACATTCAGGTTTTAGCCCGAACTGCATAATAAACGGAGAAGCGCACCTTTATTATATGTAAATACAAAATATTATTATGTATAATTAATTTCTGATAACAAAATCCCGTGGCGCCCATATGTGCGACCTACATTTTGTTATTTCCTTATTACATAGTTATATTTAACCAGTACATTCAAGATACTCGCAGTTAAAGGTTGTTCCCATTTTACTAGGCTACTTTCCATAGGGGATGGTTGACATCATTAAAATACCTACTTAAACTAAAATAATGCTTGAATGTACCTACCTTACACTTCCCCAATTTAATCGGTAGGAGTTGGACATACCTTGCCGCCTCTGCATATGGCGTATGATCCATTTTCCGTAATTACTAAAAAAATGGACGTACCTTACATTTGTAATATGATTAACTCAACTCATTAATAACGTTCAATAAGTTTATAAAACGTTCACTGCAACTTTCCTGTTTACTCTGACTATTCCGAGTCCCTTCTTTGTTTAAAACAGACAGTTTTACAATTCGCAGCATTAATGAGACTTCAATGTATTCAAGCTGTTCCCCTAACAATTCTTCACGGCGTATCTTTGCGACTTCTAAAGTTTCAAACTTCGGAAGTCTCAAGTCCATCAACACAAACAACTTAACAGAGTCCTCCACTGTCGATCTCGTTTTGTTTACGAAGCCTGTTTACGATATTTTCTGTTTTCTTTTAGTATCGGCTTAGCAAAGATGTCTCACTCACAATCCTCGTCGCCAAATGACGAGATGCCCCCCACCACTTTATGCAGATTAGATATTTGTTTACTGGACCTGTTTATTTACTTTTTACATTAAAGATAAACAAAACACCAAGTGTCAGGTTTCATTTTGTTATTTTCCGACGTTCCTAGTAAAAATATAGGCTGTATAATGTTTTGTAATATGGAAATTTCGTGTCGGCGGCGGTATTGGCGACGGAATACTTGTATCGCTTTTAGCCATCGCATCGTTATAATGGCTACCTACACACTATAAATAAGTGTCCTTCTGGATACTCAGTTACCAAATGTATAATAACTATATCATTCTGCAACTACATAAGAATGACAGAAGGAAATGGGAGTCAATTTGACTTAAAAGGTCGGTCAATATTGAACAAAGTTCGGGTTCATGAACGCAGTCCATCACATTTAAGTGTAGCATGTTTCATTATATGACAATGAAGACTGCAATAGCATAACCAGGGCATTACGCCGCGTAGGACGTTCCAGAAGGGCATACACTGACCTTATTGGTGAGGTCCTTCAAAAAGGTCAGGTGAGTATACCTACGGTGTGAGTGACATTGTGTTCTTTGAACGTGGACGAAGCAAAAGAACTCATAGTGTCGTAGAAATTTGCGTTCTGAAAAAACATGAATGTATACATTAATGTGATGTGACAGAGGCATACGGTAAAGTTTGATTATTTGCGTACTGTCGCTAGTAACCTTTTGGCTTTAAAAGTCTGGTTTTTCATTTTCATATTGATTCAAATTTTACATTTCAGCACACTAATTGCGTACCTAATAATTATGTAATAACACTAATTCATTATTTCCTGTTCATGTACTAGATACTTTCAGTATCTTCATGTAAGCCAGTATCGGTACATTACCGGTTCAGCCACGATATTTATTTGTTAATGAAACAAAACACAATCTAGATCTTGTGTCGATCTCATGTCGTGCAAATTGACGCAACATTTAGTTAATGGACATTAATGCCGATGTTATCTGAATACAAAATCTAATCTTTGATTCAATAAACTAATATTAATCAGCAATTATTGCACTACACGTAAACTCATTCATGTCAAAATGTTTTCACTAAAAGCATTTCCAAGTTTTCTGAATCACAATCATATCTTGTAGTACCTAACAGTATTATTTCCACAAATACAATCAAAAGAAATACGAAAGAACCCAAATTGTTGATTGGCCTCATTCAAGGACACTGTCACCTATAAAATGGAGTATCAAGCCTCAACCAATCAATCGGAAGCCATGAAGCTTCGCTCCACGATCCAATCGTTCAAGTAAAGGCTCTGAAGAGAAGGCGAGATTACATCAAAGAAATGAATACACTGTCTCTTGATTTAGGTGAACGGGGTCGTAAACATGTTTACATTGTCATTCCTCTGGATGCAGCACATACATTGTGGATGGGAGAACAATCAGAGGTCGCGACAGTAAAGGATATAGGTATTTCGCTAAAGTTTGTTTTGTTGTGTTGTCTATAGGTTCTATAAGGGAATTTGCTGGTACTAACGGAATTTTACTATCGATTTTACTTATCATTTAATATCGTTTATATTTGCTAACAAAGATGAATTTACGTTACGATCTTTTTACCTAAGAACACATATGTACGCTTTGCGTTCTTGTATAATGAATTAAAGTGAAACTTACAGGCTCTTCATGATGAAATGTTGTCTAAGTACTTATAACTAATTCTATAGTATTATATTTCTCGTATTTATATGAAATACCACAATTAGCATGAATGGTGTAGCCATAAAATATTCTAGATCATAATACAGCTTTGCTGTAATTCCTAATCATACCATCCTCAGAAATTCAACTCGGATCTCTAAAGTTCGGAGACCCCAAGGTAGTAATTTCTACACCAAAAACTGCTTGCTTGGATTCCCAGCTTATCAAAAAACTTTCTATGTAATTCAATTGATAGTAAACTACTATCTACTTAGTTAATACCCCCTCATTACTCCATAAACACTACAACCTAAAATTTGAATTTTTATTTGCCAAAAACATAATGTATGAGCCACAATGACCAGCGGTACACTAATAAGCTATTCGAGCTCTTTTTAATACCAACACAAAAGAACTACTTGGATACTGTGAAAATTCTTGACAATCTCAACATTGCCACTATGAAAAATTCTCAACTTTCTAAAATTGGTTTTATGCCATCATATTAAAGACGAAAATGTTTTATGTAATCGCTTTTGATGTGTAGAGTGACCATGGTTTTATATGAATAAGTAGTAATTTGGTTTTGACGGATAATTTAATAATCCAGTTCATGAACTGAGTAGAAAAAACATTGAGAAGGCTTCACTTGTCAGTCAACGTTATATATATAATGAAGATTAATAAAAAATCAACGGTGACGTCACTCTGATGTTTTGACAAACCAAACCACCAGTTAGTACTAATGATATTTTTTTAATAATTGTAACTATGCTGTCACTCAACACTTTTTTGTAGTTTCTTTTCATGTTAGTTAGAAAGTGGTAAAAAATTAATGAGTTCACTAAAAATGTACCTACTTGTTATATTTTCTTACTTAGTAGCTTAGAGAAATGAATCCTAAGTTCACAAATAAGTAATCTTAGAGAAGATTTTTGTTGTTAGAACCTAGCTTTATGGACCATAATTTTGACGCTGGAGTGGTTACATAAAATATCAGATTACATGGAATAACAAGCGGGCCCGGTAGACGCGGATCATGCGAGAGCGATTCCCGTGATACCACCACTATGCGGAAGGTGGAAGTGGTGGTAGTTTTAGTCGGTATGTAGGTCTCGGCCACCTGGCTGGACAGCCTGACATTTCCGAGCGGGGCGGCAAGCATAAGGCGCATTTCCCCACCCGAAAAAATGGGTACCGACTAAAAACCGCATTTGCCTTCACTTGCCCCATAGTGATGGCCATAGGATCCGTGAAATTCGCCACGACCATGACAGGATAATAGTCTGACCTGGACAATGGCCAGTCCCAAAACATACCTACCAGGCAATAAATGCATTTTCTAAAAAATATGTGTTAACTAAAGTGACACTAAAATATTAGTTTTGAAAACATTCCAAATTCAAAGTGATAAAATTGTGGGATAAATAACCGAAGCAAATTAACTTCTTCGAGAAAAACATCACTTACTAAAGAAGTTTAGTACAAAACACAATGCTTATGGTTTCTAAGTCCTATAAAATGTTCCAACGGCCCCCTAAATCAGGCAACAATACATAACTAGCGGCTCTGCCCATATATTAGCGCCGTGGCCTACGGAACAATACAGAAAGAAGGCCATTAATTCCTTTGTGGCCAACTTCTGCGGTTCATAGTATTCAATGTTTTTTGTTCGGAGAACTGACGTCACAGAACTTTTCGCGGTGTGGTTTAAGGGAAAATTGTTTTTCTTTGAAATTAGATTCTTTGTGCTTCGCTGCAGAGTATGACCAGGGTTGGCTTCCAGTCTAACCAGATAGTAATACTGGGAGCCAACCTTAACATACTTGGGTAAATATGAAAAGTTGATTTTGTTTTTATGGTGAATGTTGATGTCATGGGATGGGAAAATTCTTTTTCTAAAGATGATGTCAGAGTAACTTAATTCATTTTGGAATAATTATAAATGCGTTTATGATAAACAATGTTTTAGAGAGCCTGATTTAAATAAATTTAATAACTGAGTATAAAGTAACGTTGCCACAAAAAACTTTACATGGTTATATTAAAATTCTTTACATCATCATGCCCAATTTAGACGAAAAAACTAAACAATACATTTTAATGATAGAGTAAAAAATATATGTGTATAGAATGAAACAGGATACTGAATATTCAAGACATCGCCATCTACTTACATAGCCTAATCTGACGATGTTGTGATCTGCTTCTAATTACAGCTACTGAATTGACTCCACGTATTTTATTACTGAAAACTTCACTAAAAGATGACATATATTCAATCAATTAAACAAATGAATATGTTTTGTTATAAGGTAAACGTGTAAGCAGTGCACATGTGCCTTATAGTAGGGAAAATCCTCATGGATCATCTGTATGGTCATGGCCATAGGTGGTTCCGTGGAATTCGCGACAACCATGACAGGCTGTGGTCGAGTACTTGCGTGCACGATGGTAAGTAATGACCGGCGCCTATAACTATCTATCTGCATCACCAGAGGAGTCGATGATACACTGCCATCTTGCCGACATTTAATTCATATTTTAAAATTGATAGTCTCTTTTGGGAGGAGGAGTAGGGTGACACACTCTCCGTCCATTTCTCGTAGCTTGTACCGCTGTCGGTGGCGGTGCGTTGCTCGCGATAACTTGCGTATTTTATTGCCCAATCCTGGGCTGTGCGTGCCCCGTTATTACTAATATTACGGTGGACACACGATGCGTTGGGGAGGCAGGAATGTGCTTCGTGTTAATATAACGGTGGAATGCAAACAGTGGCATATGGCTTTGTTTAAGTTTAGGGGACGTTTTGTTAGGATACTTAGATAGGTCGTTTTTTGATTTAAATATCATGTAAATGAGTACTTTATTAAATGATTGCGTATGTTTCAATAATCGTATGTGTATGATGCAGTACGTTGTACTTTAAAAGTTGTGAGATACGTTCGTTTAAAATTAGTATAAATTTCAAGACCACGTATCTCTAATTCTTTATAATCATATCTTGAGATTTCACATTTATCTTCATTGGTTTAAAACCAGCGCTGAACCAGTTGTGTACTGTAGTTTCTTTTGTTTTTAATATTTAATGTTAAGCCATTTATTTTCAGTAGTAAACTTATGTTACCTCACTGCAGCTAAATAAAAGTTGCTTGTAAAATATTATGTTGCTTAAAATTCCTGTTTAATTCATCGATCACTGTACAGTAAGCATTTTCTTATTCTGAGTAACACTTGTCCCAATCCTCTCCTGAGTAATGGGAACCCTAATCTGGTATAATCACACGGCATGATTCCTACGTAGTTTTCACATTTCTTTAAGAAAAGTTTTGGTGCGGGGTTAATTGTGGCCTAATGCCAGGAATAACAGTAATAAAGTAGTAATAAAGCCACGTATAATGGCAGCTATAATGCCGATCGACCTGAATGAGACTTCGGTGTTATGTATAGTAACCTTATATTTTTGAAATTGTATTTTTAATTACTGGCGGATTTTCTCCTGTGTCGTGGGTGCGTTTTACACAAACTCCCGCTCAGACCCGGAACAACTGTAGGCCACACAAAATGTGAACTTAGTTATAATAACATTAAGTTTATAATTACAAAACATGATCGTTATCTAACTTCAATTTGAATATACAATAAAATACAACGGAATTTTAATTTTCAAAATTTACATTATTTTAATACTCCATGTGGTCTTTTAGCTGTTAATAAGGCATTTTTTATTTTTTTAAGTTTGCACGTAATTGTTTTTACTACCTACTTAATGCTTCCCACATACTTTATTCATCTTTATTGTATTATTATGACAAACAAGCATATACGGACAGCCGTGGCAGGCAACTTCAACGCCAGGAACACCAGCAGTATCCCTGCCATATTTAAAAGATCCTGCCCCACAAGTAAATAGTACCTATCTCTTCAGTAATGCATTCTGGTGGCTAGGAAGTGGATGTATCTCGAGGGTGTTGACTGCCGGAAGCTTTTAGTTTCCCACCGCCATGGGGATGCCGTGGGAACTCCCTTTGGCACATGACAGTTCCCGATTTAATATAATTTACAAATATTCGAAAATTTCCTGGTTCTGAAATATAATGTTCGGAACTTATTTCGGTTGTATTATAAAATTACATTTGAATTACTAAAGAAAGGAAAACTTATTTACTCACTCTTAAACTACACACATTCTTAAATTTACCAGCTAAAAAAATTTTATAACTACTAATATTGGTAGCTCTTGAAGGTTATCAATACCGACAATGTCAGTGGGTTTTATCGCAGGCATAGTCTATCAGGAGGACTCAAAATTCCCATTAGGTCAAGCAACTCAACATAGAACAAAGCAAAATTGCCTGTACAAAACCCATTAAACACACGAAAAACAATAGCTTTATTACCTATTCTATAATTAAACAAAAAGTAATATTTAATAAATATCTCATATCTACATGAGCCATCGTTAAGCGTCAATTTTTAACTAGATAGCCCCACGCTAGCCTGGGGTGTAAATCCACGATATTGTAAAATAAAACGACACGTCACTTGCCTCCGCCACTCCGGGCCCAATTACAACAATTTATGGACTTTAAAATATGACCATGGGGTATAGTGATGGGCAACACTAATGAAAGGTATCCGCGGGTATCTGATTTTAGATGATTTTGGTCAGATATTGTGACATTCTAGTAAACTAATCATAATTTTGTGATTCTTGTCTTTTTTTTCTGATTATAATTATTTACCTTAAGTGGGGTTAAGGTATTTTAAATATCTACTTACTGATAAACATTTAATGAAGTTAGTCAATATTATCGCGGTATTTGTGTTTTCCTAATCGACCCCACATAACAGTGGTTTGTGATCGTGGTTATGCTTGTCGCGCTCGTTTATGATACGTTATGTTTAACCATATATTTTTATAGATGCCTAGTTATCACCCTAGCCCTTAAGATCCTTTTGGATATATTAAAATACACCCCATGCATGTCCCCGAAAATGTGCTGATCTGGGATATAAAAACATAGCGTAACAGCTGCTTATAATCTCACACAGGCCGTAACCATAAATTGCAGGGGACGACTGTTGTGAATTTGTGATAGGTAAGTACTTACAGTTTATGCATATGGCAATTGTATTCTGGCAATTATTATTTTAAACTTAGTAAAAAAAATAAAAAATATTCTTTGAGTTAAATAAGATTGATTAAACAAAATCAATTATCATTGTGATAACAACATTTAGTATCCGTCACACTCCATCTATGATTTTATTTACGTACTTACACGGATATTCGGATATCAAAAAGCACATACCAGGTCACATCACTAGTAAAATGATAAAGCCCGTGCCCTGTCCACTGTAATGGCACGGTTGCCATGGGATATGGCAAAATTAAAAAAGTATACGTAGTTATGGGGCAATTAATTTGGCCCGGCCAAATGTTATGATTTCGGGTCTGTGATTGGCAAAATGGCCGCGGCCCGGACGTGTTCAATTCCATTTTATTATCAATTACACAGCAGTTGAAGTAATAAAGTGACGCATATTACACAATATGTAACAAACAACTCATTTGTTAGTTTTATTGTGCCAAATAAATTACTTTAACGTTATTATACTTACATACCATCACGCCTGTATTCACAGAAGGATTAGGCAGAGGTATACTAATGTACACCCACATTTATGTTTTAGGTCTCATGTAATAGGGGGCGCGCCATTAAACGAGCACAAATCCAGACTCCGAGCTGGCACTGTGAATTTCCTTTGAAAAACCCCAATAACACTTTGCTCGACCTGGGGATCGAACCCGTTATCATACTTATGCTATTATTTGTCTTTTAAAGCATAAGATACCTATAGACGAGCCATTGCCATTAAGTTTAAATAAATAGATATCTTAAAGACATATTCTACTTTAAATCAAATTAAATTAAGTAGGTACGGTCAGCAACGAAAGTCACTGAACACAGCAAATTTTTAAAAACATCACAGCTCCAAAACTTGTCAAGAGGTTTTTTCTATTAAGTAACCTAAATATTTAATGGTCATCTATGCAATTATTTCGCATAACCTTCTCAGGTCAGTAACTTCATACTTATTAAAAATCATATTGAAGATTGCAACATGTTCAGCGACTTTCGTTGCTGACTGTACCTGTCAGAATTTTTCATTAAATTATTTATTCTTACTTTCAATAGCTTTATTTATTATTGAGGGGCTCGTGGCTAAGTAATAACTAAGCTGATCAACCGATCTGCAAGGTTAAGCTGCACAAGTCGCGGTCAGTTTGTGGATGGTCGACCATTCTTAACACATCGAGACTACTCCGTGCAAACTATTCAGTAACCTGCAGTTCTCATCATTCACTACCTCTATTTAACACAAAAATAAGCGATCTAACGTCACATATCTGGTCTGAATGCAGGCATCAGTCACCATTCACCGGTCAGCGATCACCATTCACCGATCACCGGTCACCGATCACCAATCACAGATCATCAGGCACTTATATCTTCAGCATATGTTGTCTCCAGTTCTTTCAGTTCTATGAGGGCGCATTATTTTCTCTCTTTCTTTGCTCATCTTTTCTCTTCAGGCACACCCACTCTGAATGAGGAGGATTCATCAATTTACTATTACTTATGTTAATAGTGATGGATATTATCCAGTATAGCCTTGTATGTGAAGTAAAAAGATAATTACTAACATAATTTATCTGAAAATAATACCTATTCATGTTATCAAAATGTTAGCTTCAATGCTACCGGCTAAATTCCTTCAGAACAAAAACATTTTGTACCAAATATTAATTAATATTTTATGTAATTTTAAAAGCACCTGTTTGTCCCGCTACGTGTCGAAGCATCCATTATCTTGTGATCCACCGTATCTATTGACTAGTCCAGAACAATAGCGGCGATGTATAGAGCATTAGGGGATATTGTCGTAAGTGAAGCGACACAGTGTCGCCTGATCACTTAGGGTTGACACTGAATGGCACAATGCAGAAGGTGAGAATGAAAACAAAGGATAACAAGTTATTGGACATGTAGAACAAAGAGACAGTATACTAACTGTAATATACATTTGTATAAAATAATGTATATTTTCTTTGTTTGGGCTTCTATGGGCAAAAACAAATAAAGTATAAAGTGAAATATTTCATATAAGATCATGATCATAAGCACACAGTGTAGTTAATTAAGTATGAGCTGTACCCATTAACACAGATTAGATAATATTATAATACTAGGGTACAACATGAAAATATAATGTATCACAATAGATTTGTTCATAATGATGCTTCTATTTTCAAGCAATCTCTCGATATATGAATTATACGAGAATGGTTCGAATGAAGACACTTTGATTAATTCGTATAATCGACACTTAGTCACTTTTCAACATTATTTTTAAAGTCAAGAAATGGTCATCCACTATATATACATACTTCGCCTTATATGCTGTTGTTCTACTGGACTTCCTTGTACAGTGGAGTCAGTTACTGGTACATTTACTGACTTAGTGGCAGCTGATGTTTTCGTTATATTTGGGCTGTTTACTTCGCTACGTGTTATCGTAGTGATAAACATGTTGTTTGTCTTTCATTCTGTGATAGCAACGGAAAATAAAATTGTTTATTTCCTGAAGTAAGATTGTGCTTGTCTGTACTTACTAATTTAATTCTGAATGAATGAGTGCTCTTGTAAACATGTTTGGTGCCAAATGGTACTTTGCTAGACCCACATTTTGATCAACTGAGGCTTACTTTGAATGGTGAAGTTCACAAGTTTATACTAATTAAGTCATACGATCTTTCTGCATGGTATTTTTTTATACACCGTACAGATATGAAGTGTATTTTTGAAGCTATTACCTTTTTTATACGATAATTATCGTATAAAAAAAATTTAAGACAAAACTACATTATCTAAAGCTAGGAGCAGAAAAACGTAAGCGACATGAGAGCTAGATGTCTCTTGTGATTTTTTGTCCATAACAATTAAATTTTCTTCTAAAACCATTTCACTCGTACTGATGTTTTTCAAGCTGTTTTGTATAGACAAGTGTGGATAAATGAAGATTTATAAGACGCCTCGCTCACAATGGGGGGTCAATGAACGGTGCTCGTAAGGCTATGAAGAAGAGTAAGTATAGCGAATAAAGGCCTATTATGTGAAGACAGCACAATATACCCACCTCAAGTAGTCTATACACATTCAGTTTTAAATACTTATTTTTTATTAGGCACGCACACTAGGTACTAGGTGTACCTCTAGTACCTAGTGTCCTCTGTAGAGGCCAGCACATCAAGCTACAACAATGTTAAATTTATTTTATTGTTTTTTAACTTTAACACAAATTTATAAGGTTCATATTCAATTGGGAAAATTTGACAGTTTTAGATAGCTTGACCTGCTGACGTCGTCCATGGGCGAACTGTGGGTGTACATTAGTACACCTCTGCCTAACCCTTCGGGGAATATAAGCGTGATGGTATGTTATGTTTATGTTAATTTTCAGTTTCTCTGGAAAATAGGAGTAGTGTAGGGATACGTTTATTTTTTATAATACAATTATAAAAGAACATTAACTATCCTTAAGCCGTTATACCTGAATTTTTTTTTTAAATAAACGGCTGTGCCTAAAAATCTTTTAGCAAAAATATTTTTCTAGGGTCAAAAGATGTTATTAAGCAAAGCTACTTCATAAGATTAAACCATCTAATTAAAATATATAATGAATATTACTGTAGCACCTATCTTCTATTAATTAGGTAAGTACTTAGGTACGTTATTTTTAATGAATAACATCCAACGAACTGTCTTATTAGCCTTGAGGTCGTGGGTTCGATTCCTAGGTCGAGCAGTGGATAATGGGTTTTTCTATGAATTTCTCAGTAATGGATTTGTGCCCGGTTAATGGCAAAAGACTCGTCCTCTATTACATGTGATTGATTTTATTGTAAATAAATTAGGTTCAATTTGCACTCCGAAATCAAAGACAGAATAAGAGAAACTTTATGTACCTTATATGCAAAATAAATGATTTTGATTTGTTTGTAACTTAAAAATTCTGGCGAACTGTGGGTGTACTGTGCCTAACCCTTCAGGAAATACAGGCGTGAACGTTATGTATGTTATGTTACATAACATCTAACAAGTAGCAATAACACGCCTTGTCAATCAATGGGCCTTGTATTACAATACCGGATAATACATTCACTACCAAATGTATTTAAAAAATGTAACAAAAATTTGTATGATTTTATCTTGCCCATTATTTATCCGAAACGTATTAGGAGCTGGAACTGGGTCGTATAATAAACTAATGTGTAATACAACAAAGATATCTCGATTGAAATAAATTAATTAGAGGATATATAACGCTCGTTTGCTCATTCAGCGGAGTACAAAAATGGTTTAATTTTTTACCATTACGCAGAGAGACACCGAAACCCTTTTGTTATTAAAACACAATAACGATGGAACCCGAACTTCAATGAAGCCACTTATTTCGGGTAGCCGTGCCACAGTGTACAATAGAACAGTATGACAAGCTCATACAACCATGTGGTTTAGCTAAAAAAATATTTTAGGACTTTCTCGAATTGCAGGACAAAATTATACATAAAAAATTGTCATAAATACATAATATATTTACCAGAAAACAAAATATTATACATGTACTTTAAGACATCGTTTCTTATTTATATTCCAGGTTGGCAGAAGCAAGTGTAACCACGGTCTACGACTTAAAAAAAGATTTGAATAAGTAAATCGTATAATTTAGTAACAGAATTAATGACTAATGGAACCACTTATTTTACTTTATTCAATTTTTTAAGTATTGTAAAATGAAGCAGATTTACAGTAGGTATAACGTTGGCCTACTGGATCTAGCCCAACTACGTAAATTGACGTACATTGGTAACTTATACACAATGCCCAGTAATTCATGCTAACGTGGTTTTGTCCCCCGTTACGCCGACTGACCCCTCACAACTGGGGTCCAAATTAGTGCACATTGCGTCCCAATTGTTGGGGTCATTCTTTTGAAAATTCAAATTGCCCGACGGCCCGTGGAAAGGTAATGATTTTCTACAATCGTTGTGGATCGCGTAGCAACAGAGGTAGCTGTAATTCAATTTGATATAAACTTGGCGATATGCACGGTCCACAAGGCAATTGGCAAAGTAGGGTGTCAGCCATAGTGTAGGGTTGGCAGTTGATATTTAGGGCAAACATATTTATAGGAACGAGCACAACATTACAAATCTGTAAGTGTCGCTATCAGCCTATCGTAGTGATTGCGCTCGAGTAGCTCACAAAATTCAGGCAAATTCTACAACCAATGTATGGTAAAAGTACCACTGTGCGTCTTACTGAGGAATGAAATATTAACAACTTTGTTCTAAACATTCAAATGATCCCTGACATAAGAAACCTCTAAAAGTATAAAAATAAAATGGTTGCCTTTTAACTTTTATATAATTACCTAATCATATTTTGATCTAAGCATCGTTGCATTGGTCCTCTGATGCGACGACATTTGGATTTTGATGGTGTTTTTATGTAATAAGGAAATATCGTCAAAGATTTCCGAAGTTTTAAGTCTAACTAATGGTTTACTAAGAACTCACTCATTCGTATTACAGGAGAAAAGATAATAATCTTAATCGTAGGAAACTTACGTTTCTGAGAATGCAATTTATAGGTACACTCAGTCACTTAACCCATTGACCGTTGGTGGAATGACGAGTTTATTATATCACATAATACAATGTATGTATCTACTTACCTAATTGTAGATTAAAACAATGATTACATTTAGGATAATAGAAACCTCATCAACCTAAAATGTAATTTTATGAGCACTTCATTATAATTTATTTAGCTTTGTATTTATTATTTTGTTATACATAATTTTTTCCCAATCAAAATAGCTCTAAAATATTCCCAAGTTAAAGCTCTCACAACAACAAAATAAAACACAACATTATAATATACTTACCCGGAAATCAAAATCCGGACAATCAATAGGATTCTATACCCAATAGGTATCCCAAATATACCGATCTAACCGTCCAAACAGCCTATCTGGAAACATTAACGTCGCCAGCAGGTATGGGGTACCATTGACCATGTTTATTTATCGCCGGGACGTAAAAGGACGTAACAAAGCCCACCGCTGACCTCGCCGGTCGAAGGGAGCACTAAATTTTACTTTACAGAAAAGGAACGCCGCGAGCTCGCACATTTTAAGGTTAATTATGCAAGCGAATTGGATTATGAACAAATGTAATTACCTATGTAATAACTTTTTTTTTAAATTAGATTAGTAGGTAGTTAATTTAAGTGACCCTTGAATATCCTTTGAAAGACATGGCATTTAATGTAGTATTTGACATCGATTTATTGAATATAGAACTGGCTCCATCTGACATGAGTGAGGGTGCGTATCAAAGGTTGATATTACTTATAACAATTAGGTACCTAAGTTCTATGAAGTCATATAAGTAAGCAAACATCTACACGATGTATTGACTGTTTGACCTTTCTAAAATCTTTGCAGAAGTAAATACTTAGTAGTGCAGTAAATGAAATGGATTTAGATTCTGCTTTCGGCCTCCGTAAAAATGTCAACGTACAAGTAACGTTTTACTGCAAGTGATGAATCGGCAACCTTTCAACCTTTTTGTGTCAGCGACAGCCGACAGGGGTGCATTTATTGATAGGAACACCTCCTAAATATATTGTGATACAACACTAGTTTTGTATTGGTGTGTTTACATTTTCAGTCATTAATTGCTACGATATAGGTATCAAATCCTAGTTAATGATTAATTAAAATATGTATAATTATATGACTTATTAGGGCTTGATAATAATTACTTACTTTGAAATTGCGTTTTTGTTCTTTTCCACGAAAATAATAAATAATAAGTAAGTACCTACTTATAATTTCAGTTATCCGAAGACAAAACTATTCCCAGAATTTACAGACATAATCCTGGACCTATAACTATTAGCAGATACAAATATTTGAACCCGAAAGACACAAGTAGAAATAAGTTAGAGGTATAATGACTACTACTACCCTTCGAACAGTCGCTGCTGAGGAAATGCGAGGAGTAAGAGACTAAGAGTATAATATGTCGGTTCTCAAGATTGTCAGCCTAGACAAGTATATTTAAAGTCTAAAGAGGATATTATAATATAAGATTAATACATAGAGTGGTGACACACTAGTGACCTACATATATACACGATATTTATTACATAAGACATCTATTTCAGGTACCGCTATCACTTATCGATATCTTATCACAGTCCGTCTGATACCATCCATTAATTAACTAAAACTTTCCATACTTATTTACAAAGAAAATAAGTATCTATGATTAGATAGCTACATATTATACTAGAGGTCGAAGATTATTGTCGAAAATGTGGCTGCTGAGCGCGAGGTCCTGGGTTCGATTCCCAGGATGATAATTCAGACAAGCTGTCCGATTGCAGGGAAGTACTCGTAATTAATAGTAAGTCTGCTCAGCAATAAGCCTTCTTTCAAAATGAGATGAATTATAGAAGTCTAGTCGGGATGATAGACTTCATATTTTTACAATAGTATTGATAACTTAGTGGTATGACCATGGGAATGCAAAGTCGAAGGTCTTGAGTTCGAATCCTAGGCACCTCTGGCTTTTCGAAATGCATGCAATGAAATCGCAATAAATGATACGACTTGTCAGGTTCCATGATTATAATATAACGTATCAACTTACTAACCAAGTATTTATGGAGAAGAGATATGACGTCACACGCTACAGTGGACCTGAATTTGATTGTGACTATCTGATAATCTAATTTACACATGTATTGGAAAAGTCCGGTGGACGGCCACCGTCAACTGATTCCTAACCAAAATTAAAAGTCAGAAACTACGAACTGTGAGTGTACAGTTAGTACATCTCTGCTTAAGCCTTCAAGTACCACCTGCGTCCTTTAGTTTGGTATACTGTGGCTTTAGCTGACTAAGCTACCTTCTATATTGTGACGTCAACAATGACATACCTCCTTAGGTAAGTACCTAAGTATGTCCTTTATATTTATACTGTAAACTTATAACTAAATGTGAAATATATTATAAATAGCTGGCAATTTCAACTGCATCCTAAAGGAATTTTAACACAAAAGTAGCCTATGTCCTTCTTCAAGGCCTAATCTATCTCTGTACCAAATTTCATTAAAATTTGTTGAGTGGTTTAGGCGTGAAAACGTAACAGACAGACATAGTTACATTTGACATTTATAATAGTAGTCTATAGTATAATAATATTTTATAATACTAGTGACATTTTGAAATAAAACTACTTTTTACGGATTTTATCGCGTATTTATAGATTTTTTTTATATTGTTAATCCCGACGTTTCGGACCCTTTACAGCGTCCATGGTCACGGGTAGACTGAGGTGGTGGGCGTCTTCATGATATAATTACTGACACTAGTGACATTTGTAATAGGTAGTAAGAATAGTAAAGATAATACACAATATACTTGCTCAGCAAGCATTGAAATGTTAAGACCGTTGTTGCTATGACGTTAGTAGCTATATCGGTACGTTCTGCAGTGGTATTGATCGCGCTCCACCTGCTAGAGGAGAAACCAAGGGGACTCCAAATAGACTGGCTATATTTTTAGACCAGAATAGTATTAGGCCCGCTTGTGTTATTAAGTAAAGGGGCTTGAAAACTGATCGAACTATAGTTTCTTAAAAAAAAGAGGCGATACTCGTATCGAATGTAACATCTTTACAAACAATTCAACTTTTTTATTTATTTGATATTGATAATAAAATTGTGTTATTAAAAATTGGAACGTTAATACTCACATAAATATACCTACCTAAAACCTATCTTATTCAAAAAAATATAAAACGTATTATAAATTTGAGCACGAAAATGCGTCATCGATTCATGGTGGACATCCCAAAACCCGAACGAAACGTTTTAAATCAAGTTTCATCATGCGTACCTACCGCTGAAATGTGGAATGAGCTTCCTGATTGGGTCTTCCCCAATAACTATAATCTGTGTGTCTTTAAATCTCGAGTGAATCGGTTTCTTCTAGGCAATCGTGCTCCACCGTAGATCGCAGTGTCGCTTAACATCAGGCGAACTAGTGGTCAAGCGTAGGCCTATCGTGAATAAAAAAAAATCTTCTATTGCTAATATATTTTGTCTTCTCTCTGTTTTAAAAAATTACAGGTCAAGACAAGAAAAGGAGAAGACGTTTTATATTATTTGGATAAGACTGTAACGTGTTCCCACTATGTCTTAGGTATACACAGTTAATCGTGTAACCTATCGTGCCTTTTATATTAAAATGGAGGTGTTCAACATAACTGTCTATCACGACTTTTTTGAAGTTATTTCCAATGACAAATAGAACGGTACGACATAATGGGAGCGCGCCCTAAATGTAAATCGACGCAGCCTCCTTAAAGCCTAGTCACATTCAAAGACATAGTAGGTACCCGAAATAACGTTTTAAAACAAGAAATTCAGGACAACATTTTCTTAATACTCCCATCGGGCTAAGTTTACAAAGGGATACAATCCTCTCAATATCTTTGAGGATTGAAATAACCTCACGCCTACTAAATTTGAGAGGTAAGCCTGAACTCGTTAAAAATAATCCCTCTAAGACTCCCTCGTTACTTAGGGGCACATCATTAGCAGATCAGGGAAGGTCTTTACGCAATTTCGGTACTCCATAAAGAACAGTGTTTGTTCATCTGTGTATGTGACGTTAGAAACTATTGAAACTGTATTTATGTACTATGTGTGCTTATTAATACACAAAACATTTGTATGTACCTACCTATAAAGTTAATCAGATAAGTGAGTTTGTCTACCTTGCTACTTGAACTTCATACATAAATACCATCACGCCTGTATTCCCCGAAGGGTTAGGCAGAGGTGTACTAAATGTACACTCACATTTCGCCGGTATGTTTTAGGTCCCATGTAATAGGGGGCGAGCCTATTGCCATTAACCGGGCAGAAATCCAGACTCCGAGTTGCTACTGTTTCATAGAAAAACCCAATAACACTTTGCTCGACCTGGGGATCGAACCCAGGACCTCTAGCGTAGCAGTCGCGCTTAGGACCACTAGACTAATGAGGCAGTCAACTCGAACTTCAAGCTTATAATAAACAGTAAATTTATATATACATATATAGGTACATGGCAATGTTTTAGTAGGATTTTATGAAGCGTCGCGGTTTCGATTCCCGCCTGGTACAAATATTTATATGATCTACAGGTACTAGTTCCGGGTCTGCATGTTTGTGTATGTGCTGATAATTTGTGTTTGTGTAAAAAAAAATCCTACTGTGGGCAACATTTTTTTAAGTGTATACGTTTCAACAACATTGGAATCTTAAAATACTTTCACACAATCCCAGGGAGCTTCCCTAGTGGGGCCAGGCAGGGAACAAATCCGGCTCCAAAAGGCCATTGTTAAAGCAGTATTAAGCTGTTTTTATGCAAATATTATTGGTCCAAAGTTTTCGTTAAGTTGGCGTTAACAATACAAACAAAGTACTGCTTGGAGTTATTTTATTGAGGATCAGCGAGTGATGGGAAGGGAACTGGCGTGGAGCGAGACAGAGAGGGAGAGATTGTGCAAGAACTGCTGACAAGTAAACAGGATAATAGATAACTTAAATTTTTCGATTGCCTCGTTGGTTTAGTTATTGTAAGTCCGGCTGATCATAGAATCCTGGGTTCGATTCCCTGTTAGAGCTTTCAGGAATTGGATATTTCTATATGTATACATATGTACCAGTTTGGAATTTGTACTGTGTCTTCTAGTTGATCCTTGAGGAATTAAGTCATTATCAATCCATATAAGGGCACGGGTCTCTGATGCCGCAATTAACGTGGCCATCTACTGGGCTCAAGTAATATAAATAATGTATTTACCATCGACACGAAAAGAAGAAGAACGTTACAAACATAATTATTTATTTATCACAAAAGTAATGTATTGAAATAGCACAGGATAATTGATCATGTACATATAATTGCAATAATGATCAAGTCCAAACGTGAACAATTCAATATCAATATTTTCAAACAATGACACCGACTCATTTTAATCGTCGCAATAAAATACCGTGACCGAGGTGTGAACATGTCCACAACTAGGTTCAGACACATTTTCAGACAGTAGAATAGGTGCATACCTACTAATCAAAGTATCAATTACTGTTATTTACCGTGAAATGAATCCCGATACATATCCGCTAATATGCTTGGGAAGATTGGAGTGAACCTCATCGAAGCAACTTTGGCAAAACCCCGGCACTCCCTCGCACCATGGGCATTCGTATATAGTTCTGGTTTCTTTTTTGTGCTTCACCTTGCACATTTGACACTTCTTCCTGACGATCTCAATAAACTCTCTTATAGAGTTGTCTTTGTTCCTCCTGCGTCGGAGAAAAGTCTTCGTGATCTTCGTCAGTACATGCGGCCCCGGCAACGACGTTGTAGTTATTTCTGGCAACATTGCCTTCAGTATCGCCATCCTGAAGTCGTAATAATAGACCTTCTTCTTGCCCGAGTAATTGTTGTACAGGCGATAGGCACTTCTCAGGTATATCTGCAGAGAGTGGAGGAACAACTTCTTGTCCCATCGTAGATACTTCCTACTGCACGGGTAATACGACTTCAGCTGCTCCTGCAACTCCGAGTCTATCTTATACTTACTATATTTAATGATAACCGTTGGTACAGATTTCTTGGACCCATGTCTATCAGTCACTTGCTTGTAACTGTAGTCACATTCTGTGGAGATATACAGGCCTGGCGTGTTCTTCTTATGGTCCCATTTTCCAATTTGTACTCCGTCCAAGAAGAAATTCTGATTATTTTGGTTACAAACCGATAGATTATCTCTACTCTTTTTACTTAAAATTCCAGTGCAATAAGTCTGCGAATCCAATAACTCGGCTGCCAAATTCCACGAGGTGTAGTGTTTGTTCATGTAAACGATATGGCCATTGCCGAGATAATCTTGAAGTAGTTCTTTCACAATTTCTACGTTTGTAAGACTCATGAAGTTATGATTAATATTATTATAATAGACCTGGTATTTAATTATTGTGCCGTCCGAGTCCGTAAGCATATGTAATTTAATAACGTCCGTATGACGACTAGAATCTCTATGCTTTTGTCGCACCAACCGTCCATTTTGCAGGACGGCTGGATTGGCAAGAAATAACTCCTTCCCTGGATAGTAGATTTCAGTCATTCTTGTATTAAAGTTTTGGACTATAGGGCGGATTTTTCCTATTATATCACGAGAATCGGTGGGAGATGCAAAATTCAGACAACTTAAAATTGTCATGAAGCGATCTTGCTTCATAAATTTTGAGAAACATGTCCAATTGAACAAATAGTCCCGATTCCAATAATCCCGGAGTCTGTTGGTTCTGAAGGTGCCGGTGTGAATAAGGAGTCCCAGGAAGGTGATCATTTCTTTATGAGTCACATCTTGCCAAGCCCTAAATCTAGATTTTAAGCCAACCACTGGGTGGCTACAAATAAGAGCAGCATTTTTATTTGTTTCTCGTACTATTATTGTTATTAACTCGTCGGTAAGAAACAAGCGAAAGATCTCATATGGAATTTGAGGTAGTGGTATACGTAGTTCCTGTTTCTTAGTAAATTCAATTTTTTCTTTGGGCGTTGGCTCTAAAGCTGTCCATTTTCGTGTAGGTGGACGAGTTGGTATATTTCTATCCCCATCGTCGAGTGCATCAGGACCATTTGTTTCAGCTCCATTTTTTCCTTGGCAAGGGTAATCAGAATCGCTGATGAATTCACATTCTGAATCAATGTCACTGAAATAATCTCCTCCCACGTCAATGTCATAACCGTCGCTGATAATTGCATTTTGTACATCGTTTGTTTGTGGAAATTCATTAGACACATCACAGGTTGAGGTGCTTGCACAATTATCCAGGGCTATACTTGACGTAGTGTTATGAGGAAGTTTGGATGTTCCTGCAAGATCCATATTAGAAGGGCCTTGGTCCATATCCGTCCATACCGGTTGCTGAATCATAGACACTGGGAACATATTCGGTACTTCATCGTGCTCCAGTTTTATGATTTTGAAAGGGACCTCACTATCATATTCAGATAACTCCAATTGGAATGTTGGTGATCCTTGACTGTCCATTCCTGAGGCCGAAGTCCCTGGTATTATTTCAGACGTATTTGTTTTTTCAATAAAGAGATGTAAGGCACACATTTAGTAAAAAAATAACTAAGACGACATTAAAGTTGAAAGCTAAAATAGGTGAACTGCGATACGAAAATACGGTGTAATCAAGGTCAGCGGCGCGCGCGCCAGGATGCACAAGAATACGTGTACTCGCCACGCTGGGACGCGGCATACTGTATACTGAGGCGGGGGGCGCGGGCGGGTGACAGGCGCGGCCCGTTGCCGGCCGGCTGGCGCGCCGCGCGCCGTTCTATACTCATGTGGCACCGCGGAGCGACGTACACTGCTCTCACACACTCTTCTAAACGCGCCGCGTGGTGTTTTGTTCTTACTCGACTGCTAGAAAGAGAGGCAACATTTCTAAAGTACCTAGGTACTTACCTTAGGCCTTAAACTTTTTATAAAATAATAGGTAATACAATATTTTAAAAAATAAATAACTAGCAGCATTCCCGTGCCTTTACTCGCGAACTGACCATATCTTTACATAAGTAGGTATTATTTTGGTAATAGCAGTTAATAGTCCAATTGCAATAAAATAATAAATAATTTAGGTACTTATTCTTATTTTGATAAGAATCATTAAATCAATTTACTTATTTTATTATTTTTTTGATACCTACACAATTTTTTTGTGCAATAGGTACCTACCTACCTAACTAACTTTTTACGTTTAACTAGCTACCCGAATAATAAAAAAATTAAAACTTACCTACTTACTTATTAATAAGCCTTCCGGAAGGAATTAGGTAGGTATCTAAATTACAGTGAAAACCGTAAACTTATCAAAATCTGTTGCGTAGTTTAGATCTCAGCGTAGGAGGGACAGACAACGGACAGCGACTTTGTTTAATACTAGGTAGGTACCCACCTATGTATTGAACTGCATTAGAAAACCTTTTATTCTGTGACGAGGATACTTACCAACTGTAAAAATGATGTGTTAGTCAGTAGGTATTAGTCAATAGGTCCATATTAGATTTGTAAATTTTAGTGATATAATAATAAATTCGAGGTCAAGCAGTCTTTCAGTGGTCTTTTGAAAAGATAAATGCTTGTCTTGCGTTAAAATGCAATAAAACAATGACTAACGCCTACTGGCAATTCTGAATTTCTGATACCTACTAATATTGAAACCCAAAGATTTAAACCTTGTAATTTGCCTTTTTTTGTTAATTTTAGGTTTTCTATAAGTAGATTAAAATAATAATAATTGGTTAAACAGGTTGAAAAATATAAAGTAAAAAAGCGATAAAACTTTTTTTTAAAGTAAATAATGATTATTTTAACTACTCATTCCATAAAAAATACAACGGTGACGGCGAAATTAATTATACAAATTAAGTAAATAAATTCTAAAACAATACTTATCGTTTTTTTCCTCAAACATACTGTCATATGCACATAGGTACCAAAAAACATCCCCTCTGAAGAAGAATATTTCGATCTCAGACAGGATTCGAACCCGTGTCACACAGACGCAGCTTACGCCCTTCTGTTTAGTGCAATGGTCACTTTATCCATGAGTAATACAACTAAAAGAACACTTCCATCTGTGCAGTCGGGTAAGGGTCATAATAATACCAAACGATACATTAGCCACCTGAGCCCCGAGCCCTTGTGACTTTGTGACCAACCTTAGCATAACTGAGTACCTACAACAGCTATAAAAAAAAACTATTTACTCGTCAGCATCAAACATTTCTTTGAAAAGTATAGGACGACAAAATATTTTTTTTATACAGAGGAGCATCTAATTTACACTTTCTTTCTAGTTACATAAGGTTGGTATTGAATTGGCTTCAGTTTGAATGCATCAAATTCAATGTCAATTTAATAATAACTGTCATTTTAAAATTAGATCTTACATCCATGACTTTTGGGTTGAATTTGGTTTGACATAAATTTGCCGTTGCATAAGGACGTGCAGGTATATTTACGATGTAAAAAAATTTAAGATTTATGTTTAACCAACTTGGCAAAAAGTGTTTACTCGTTTCTATTTCTGAGCAGAAAACATGTGTAACTTGAGACCACGGGCCTTTTTTGTGAAGCTACTGGGTTCCGTTGGGGATCTAATGGGGAGGTACTTGAAGATTAGGTGACCAGCAGACAGCTGTCATGCATACGTATGGACACTTCTCCATGAGCTGTTATTTTTTCGTTCTATTCCTGCCTACACTAAGTCCCATATCTGCACAAAGACCTGAGTTCAAGGTTTTCTATCCTGACTGTAAAAAAAAATGTACTTAATAATTATTCAAAGTCAAAGTAAAATATTTATTTGCTGACAAATGTTATAGGTACCAATGTAGTATGAACGTACTTTTTATTTAATAATTACCTACTTACCTAGACAATAATTTAGCTAATTGATAAGTGTGAGGTCCTGGGCTTGATTCTCAGGTCGAGAAGTGTTTCTTTAAATGTCGAGTACCTATTAGTACGAAACGAAACTTTGATTTGTTATGCTTATGAGTATGTCAAATAGATAGGTAGGTAGGTACTAAAATACTTGCATTTCACATTTTTTTTATTAAAAAATTTGCCCCACACTAGGATTTTCTCTTGTGTCCTGGTTACGTTTATAAACACAAATTGTTCACATAAACACACACCCAGACAAGGAACAACGACCCTACTACCTTGTACCTACCATTGTATTTGAAATTTTAACTACATAAGTCATAAGATTACATTACATTATCATTTGCTACTAGCTCCTGATCTCAGGCGCAACCAAATAATTAAGAGCTGCAACCACGATGGCTAAGTAGCTAGCTATCCAAAACTGACAAATTTTCCCAATTTAATATGATTGTTTAATTTTAATATTAATATTTTGTACAAAAGTTGAAAATCAATCAAAGAAATTTGACAGATTTTGGTAGCTTGACGTGCTGGCCTCTGTGCTTATAGGCAATAGGACCTTGTTTTGGTACGCAGAAACTATGTTATTATTTCAGCACAAAGATATTTAGTTTTTTTTTTTATATAACAGATCTGTCGATGTGATTCTTTTTTTCTTTTTAAAAAAACGTTGCCCCACACTAGGATTTTCTCCTGTATCGTGTGTGCGTTTACAAAACAAACTTTCACATGCCCAAACACCCAGACCCGGAACAACTACATGTAGATCATACAAATATTATTTTTTCCGTGTGGGGATTGGGATCGAACCCACAACCCGTGGCGAAGAAGCCGATCGCTCAGCCGCTACGCCAAACGTGTTGTCGATTGAAGATGTAGCATGCTTACCTAGAAATTACCTATTCACTCGTGACTTCAAGACTCGGGAATTGTAAACTTCAGGGAATACAGACGTAGCAACAGATTTTCAAGTTATTGGATAATTATTTCCTCAATTTCGAAATCGAGGTCGTTGGTTTCTGCAAGTTATTGCAAAGTCTACCTATTTGTACATTCTGTACCTACTTAGAGTGAGAAAATAGAAGACCTCCATCAACATTTTTTTGTTTGTCTAGGATTAACAACAAAATGTAATAGTCACATACAAAAACATAATTTTAATACGAAAGATATCAATGAAATTATCACATTATATGAACTTAGTTATAATGTTTATATTAATACACCTATTAGGTATATGCCTCATCAGTCGGAATCGCAGTAGCCGGATCGAGCGCGAACCAGTCCCAGATTCGATTCAGAGAAATTCTCAGTACATACTGATAACAATTTAAGTGCACAATAATAATAAACAACAATCAACTGTTATTAAACTTGATGTTACATTTCTTAGCTTTTATGTTAGGACGCAGTTTCCGAATGGTACTGACAGAAGCAACCAGGGCAGAATCCCGGCGAGTGCTTGCATCCTTGGCATTCAAAAACAGTACTAACCCGTTTTTTCTTCTGCCTACACAATATACAGTCCTTCCTTACTCTCTCGTTCACATGATATAGCCAGCCATCTCTATTCGACTTAATCCGCAATCTCGTCCTGGTAATCTTCGTGAGCACATGCGTTGCTGAGACTGTCGCCGGCGGAATAACTTTTGGCTTCGGTAACATCGCTTTTAGTATTGCCACCCTAAAATCGTAAAAAGACAACTTCTTGCCAGAGTAATTATTGTAAAGATGATAGGCATTGTTCATATAAATCTGCATGGAGTGGATGAACATCTTCTTGGTCCACCGCATATACTTCCTGCTGCATGGGTAGTACGACATCAACTGGTCTTGCAACTCCGAGTCTATCATATGCTTGCTATAATTTATGATTGCCTTGGGTTTAGTTGTCTTTATCCCATCTTTATCAATCACTTGCTGGCACTTATCATCGAATTCCGTAGAGATATAAAAAACTGGTTTATTATGCATCGATTTTCCAATATGCACTCCGTCTAAAAATAATGACTGATTACTTTTCTTTGACAAGTCGGAAGCTGTCTCTTTAAACAGATTATCTCTACTATTTTTACTTAGAATTCCAGTGCAATAAGTCCGCTGATCCAGTAGATGGGCTGCCAATTTCCATGAGCTGTAACATCGGTTCATATATACGGCGTGGCCATTGCCCAAATAATTTTCGAGTAACTCGTTCACTATTGCTCCGCTAGTAACTCTTAAAAGATTTACATCATAGTCACCAGCACAGACCTGGTAATTTATCACTATGCCGTTCGACTCAGCAAGCATGTATATGTTGATAATATCGGAACGACGACTATAATCTCTATGCTCCTGCCGCACCAGCCGACCATACCAAAGGGCCATTGGATTGGTAAGAAATAGCTCCTTCCCTGGACTGTATATTTCTTTCATTTTATTATTAAAGTTTTGGACTATGGGGCGAAATTTACCAATAATGTCTCGAGAATCGTTGGAGTATGCAAAACTGAGGCAATTCAATATCAACATGAAACGATTCCTCTTCATAAATGTAGTAAAACACGTCCAATTAAAGAGATACTCTTTCTTCCAGTAATCCCCAATTCTGTTCATTCTGAACGTGCCGGTGTGGATAAGAAGTGCTAGGAAAGTGACTATTTCTGGATGAGTCACGTCTTTCCAAGCCCTACATCTAGAGTATGGTGCCATCGATGGTTTGTTACAGACACGAACGGCATTTTTATTGGTTTCTTGTACTATTCTTTCTATGATCTCGTCGTTAAGAAACCAGCGAAAGGCCTCATATGGAGTTTGAGGCGGTGGTATAAGTAGTTCTTGTTTCTTGGTAAATGCAATTTTTTTCATAGATTTTTGATCTAAAGACCATTCTGGGGTGGGTGGTCGAATTGATATTTTCTTATTCACATAATCATGGTCGAGTACATCAGGAACAACTACGTTCTTACGCTCGATAGGATCAGGGTCATCAGAATCGCTGATGTTTTCACATTCGGAATCATTTTCACTATTCATTGTATCAATCTCCATATCGCTTTCAGATGAGTATTCTTCGCTACTTATTTCATTTTCAAAGGGATGTTTATACGAGGTACTTACACATTTTTCCAGAGGAGCGCTTGATATACTGTCATCATTAGAAAGTGTGGATATATCTGCAAGATCCTTACTTGAAGAGCCCTGCTGCGGTATAACCATCGGAAGCAGGTCCGGCGCATCCTCTAATTTTATAATTTTGAAGGGAACCGAATTACCATATTCAGATAGCTCAAATTGGAATGTCGATGACACTTCACTATCCACGCCTTTAATTCCAGACATCACTTCAGAGATGTTTGTATTTTCCACCATGAAGATAGAGTAGAATTCGTAATGCAAGAGTAAGTAGGTAGTAAAAAGTGGTAGATGTAATAATAACCCAGCTAGTGGTTCTATTAATGCGAAAGATTGGAGTTGAAAACCATATTATTGGGTACGTGCGGGTGTAGAGCGATGCACAAGCGTGTTCAAGGTTAGCAGCGCGCGCGCCTGTACACAAACGACGCAGACAAGCGAACGTTGCGAATGAACGCGTCAGACTGAGAGGCGAGGCGATGCGAGGCGAGGCGATGCGAGGCGAGGCGGGTGGCGGGCGGCGGTGCAGGCCAGTGCGGGGCACACGGCGACGCAGGGATGGCGTCACCGTGGCACCGCGGCACCGAGCGCATAGTGTAGGTAGCACGTAGCCTTATTCTGTGTAGCAGACGGCAGCGGGCATTGTACGTCACATATGTACTACTATAATTATTATTATGGATAGACCAGATACACATACCTACTTAACTACAAAAAACTAACAATTTGTTTTTTGTTGTTTGTTTGCCAACAAGGGTCCGGCGGAGCGTGAATTGCCCTTATAAACGTAATATCCATAAATTCATAATTCAAACACAATTTTATTAACTTGAGCTATTATTTGGATTCGGATACCTTTAATCTAGGTTCCTGCGGTACCATTTTGTGCAAAATACTTCAATGGAAATAAAATAAAATATAGGCGAATGTAAGTCTTGATATTTTTACGATTTTTCGTCCGGTTATCCGCTCATTGATTTAATACTAAAAACAACAATATTAGAACTTTTTTCGTCTCTATAACACAGATTATATTATAAATAACCATTAAAACATCATGAAATTATTATACTATGAACTTTTAATTTATAAAATGTATAATTACGGCACGCCACGCAATATAGCCCAAATTTTGAAGGAAAATATTGCTGTCTCGTGCGTTCTAAGCGGGGGGTGTGGCCTGCTGCCCGTCGGGCGATGCAGTTCGTTGGTGTTCGTGTTTGACGAAGACGTAACGTGAATTGTATTACGAGTTGGATTGTTTGCCGTTATTATATTTTTTGAATAATGTTTTCCCAAAGGTTGAATGAATCCAAGAGTAAGTACCTAACTACTACAATAAGGCACCGGACTGGATCGTTATGGTACCTACAGAATGATTATAGTTCAACTTTTTTGTATAGACAAGTCTACTCTACTTGTCAAATATTTGAATAATTGTTTGTAGTCCTTACTGTTACCGGCCATTGTAGATATTATTATAATGGCTTTGTAGATACCTACAAGGCTATTACTAGGTAACTATACATACGTATATAGTAATGCAATCTCCTTGCAACGGTCTCTACAGTGCCTAGGTGCTTACTAAGATAGGTAGGTACTAGTTTATCTTTGTTGAAAAACAGGGATTTTACACAGTAGATACTTCCTTACCCGAGTAGCTATCGCCTACCTAGGTAGGTAGGTACTTACCTACACCCATATACAGCTTCACTAAAGGTAGGTGCACGACTGTGATGGCTAGGCCACAGAATAGGAATAATAATAATAATAAATTAATTAATTTCATAAAAAACTAACTCGGCTTCATCAAAGCAGAGCTATCATATTTTAAACTTCTTGCTGATTTTGAAAGGTTACAATGATTTAGTTATTGTTTGTCAAAATGGCGGCTGCAGTAAATTACAACTTTTTCGTCATGGGTGTCGTTTTCATGGTTTTCGAGGGTGTTGAAGCCGATAGTGCGGTCAAAATGTAAATCCAAGATGGCGGCTGCCATAAATTATCAACTTTTTCGTTATGGGTGTCGTTTTTGAGAGTGTTGAAACAGATAGTTCTGTCCAAATGTCAATCCAAGATGGCGGCTACAATTGACTATCAACTTTTTCATCATGGGTGTCGTTTTCGTGGTTTTTGAGGGTGTTGAAGCCGATAACGCGGTCAAAATGTAAATCCAAGATGGCGGCTGCAAATTGCAACTTTTTAGTCATGGGTATCGTTTTCATGGTTTTCGAGGGTGTTGAAGCCGATAGTGCTGTCATAATGTAAAAAACATAGGACAGTATTTTTTTAACAAAAGTTGTTGTTTACCTTCCTCCCGAGTAGTAAAAGTGGCGTGTCGTAGCAGATGAAAGTATTTTTCTGTAAATAGTTTGTAATACATAAATAACACGCATTTTATTTGAATTTAAGTAAATCTAAAAAAATAATTTTAAATTGAAATTATATGTGTTTTTACTACTTTCAAATTAGTGGAATGTTTTAATAATAATTATGATCAATCGGCGTGTTATGATGATGAAGAAATACTCCTCGAATTAAATACCTACTGGTTCACATAATGCACCAACATGTCACGATGATGGAATACCTACTTATAGAATCAAATACCTACTGATAATATAATAAATATTTACTCAAAAAGTTGACAGTAGGTAAGTATCTTTTCGTGCCCTCTCAGATCGATATTATAATGCATAATAGATAGATATAAGTTGTTATGTAGGTAGCCGCGCAATTGCCAAGGCATTATTGTTATTACAGATATAAAAATGTCTATTAAAAATTGATACTTACAGTTACTATAGTACATAGGTACCTAATTAGTAAGAATAACAAAATTAACTAACTCGCAGCCCACAATGGATGTAAGTGTAATAAATTTATAAGTACATCCATTTTGGGCTGCGAGTGAAACTGTGGGCATCAGCTAGCTTTTTTTTAAATTAGTGTCCACGGAGTTCCTTAGCGGATTCGTTTTCATCGCTCACATTGTAAAACTTAAAATAGGTACCTACCTACTTATCGATAAAATAATATGGTCACCGTCACACACACATGATTTGTTTTTAGTAATAGGTATGAATAAAGTATACATAGTTACGAAATTGTATCAATGAACTCATAAGTAGGTATATTTCCCTATCCACTATCTTTCTTTTTCTTGAAGTTAGAAACATTACAATGACCTACCAATTGGCATGTTAGTCAAGGTGTTTGGGAAATTAGTTGGTATTGAGAAAAACTAACATGAAATAGGTAACTAAGCCGCTGGCTAGCACCGATCTACCCACCTTGGTCCTCGAACGTGATCGCAAAATCCGCGGAAATAAGCAGGTAGGTATGTGATATCTGACGATGTAACCCTCGTAAAGAAATTTCTTTAAAATGCATTCTAGTTCTCGACATTATCTACCGATTAACCAAAAAAAAATTAAAAAATATCACCTTTATTGAACACGTCATAAATTGTTACAAATATTAGAGAATTAAATTCTCAGATAAAAGCCTCATGTCAATAAGTATGAATATTTTGGCTACGCCCACTTTAGTCCGACAGAGAAAACAATATTTAGACGTATTTTTGCAATCGCTTCGTGTCGAAGTTGCGCGCTCGCTCCGCCGGCCTCTTAACGATCATTCAAACTAACGTTACATAATAACAAGTACTTAAATAGGTACCTACTTAGATATTATGTAGGTTAGGTAGGCAGAAGCTTTTAGTCAGCCGCTACGCCCGGCAGCCCGGTCGCGCCGTGTCACAACAATCGAATGCCATACTGAAAGCATTAGATTTGTAATTACCAGGAATTAGGAATTAATATTCCATATGAAATTCAATAAGTAATAGGTAAGTAATTAAATATCGTCAAAACTTCGCTATCAGTGAATAGGTACAGTTCATATTTTTATCAGTTTGTGTACATATGTACCTACCTACCTACATATTATGTAAGTACCATATGTCACACTAGCTACTATTAACATTCACATCCTTCATTATTCCACTGCTAGGTCGGTACCTACGCACACATCACAGGTAGGTAACTTTTGCTACCTACCACGTAAAATAATAGTTAATTATCTACGAGTATTTACACTCTTTTGTGGCTTGACTAACAGATCAGCGGATCCACGGGCAATTCAAATTTCAATACTTATTATATTTTTAATATAAAAAATATTGTATTAATTAAGTACCTAATCTAATAAAAACAATCTTATAATTAGATTAAAAAGGCAAAACATAAGTACCTATTTAAAGTTTTGAAATATGAAACCTTCGATTGGGTTACCCATTAACCACTGCGCCACTGGGGTAACGCGCGCACTACACACTGTTGCACAAGTCATGACTTCATACGGGAATAAAGTAAAGAAAAAAAAAGTAAAACAAATAGGTAGATAGCCTGTACTTATGAGTAAATATTAGGTTCTTAAAACGTATAAAGGATTTTGACTAATGGGAACTGGCGCAGTAAATCAGGATCTAAATATAGACCGTACCTACCTACCGGCAAACTGTAGGTGGGTGAATATACGCTATTTGAATTATAATGGTCCATAGACAAATTTTATGTTAAACTTATTATATTAGGGCTTCTGTATGCTTAAACAATAAAGAATATGGTCTTTTATTTGGCTCACATAGTCAATTCTCGATAATAGATTAATTTAAGGCATTAATAGTTTTAATTAGTTATAAATGTATACTCCTCTGGCCTCCCCCATTACTACATTATAGTGATTTTATAGCCAGATACTTTAAATACGTATGCCATTATGTTTTTTTTAAATATGATCATTTAGTTTTATAAACATTGAAACATATTTTACCAAAATGCCCTGTAAAAATATTTATTAATATAACAAAAAAAATACTTATTTTCGTGTCATGTTACAATAATGTCACTTCATCTGGCGAAACTAAAAGAAGTAAAATTTGACTTAAACTGCAAAGGTGTGTTTTTGTCCTTGAACGATGCGCGTACAACAGTGTGAAGTTAGAAGCAAGCTAACGACATTGCGCAAAACTCCAATAATATGGCGTCAGTTTGCGATTCACTGTGGGAAAGCGTGTTTGTGCCAGTCGTTGGAGTATTTCCTTTGGTATGTATATGTTTTTGTATTTTATCGTTACGAATTTGTATATTTTCATAACGCAACTTTTATTGTGTGTAGATGTCATGTATTACGTTATACTGTGGTCAGAAAAGCGAGTGATGTTGTTTTTGTAGGTTATGTGCGATTTTGTCACTTCTCTGGCGTCACTCCTCTGGCTTATTTCATGCCAGACGAAATACAAAAGCGCCAGGAAAGTGACAATTTCTTGTTAAGGTTAATAATTTTAAATGTTTTAGGCTTCATTTCATTTGTTCTAGATACTCGAGTATAATTAAACATCATGGCGAATGTTAAAAAGAAACAAACAAGGGAAGAGAGGTTAGAAAAAAAGCGCCAAGCTGAAAAATTACGCTACCAAAGAATTAAAAACGATCCGGTTAAAAATGCTGAATTAAAAGAAAAAGAAAGGCAGCAATATAAAAAGAAAAGGGACTAATTAAGAGCATAAAAGATATGACTAAAAGGGAACAAAGGGCTGTTAGAAAAATATGGAGAGAGAAGACTAAAAAGCATAGAGACCGCGTAAAGCTACAATCTACCAGAAACTATCCCATAACACCACCTGCGTCTGATAATGAAGACCAACCTCTACTTCCACAAAACAATATCGCTCTGGCTGCTAAAAGGAGATCAGAAATGCAGCGGAAACTACGAAATCAACTTATAAAAAAACAAAAATATGAAATTAAACAGTTACGTCAAAAGGTACGTGACTGTCAAAAGAAACTACGGCGCATCACAAAACAGAAAATGACTCCAAACTCAAAAGTGGCCGATCTTTTGCAGAATAATAGTAAAGAGAATGTAGAAGAGGTGAAGAAAAAGTTATTATTTAGTGAGGTGATCCAAAATCAACTCAAAGAAAATATAAATTTGACAACGAATGATAATGAAAAGAAGATATTTAAAAAAGTATTAAGTGGTAAAATAGTCAAGAAGTATAATGTGTTGAACCAAATTAATATGAAACCTATAAGACAGTCATCTACTGCAAATAAAAGTTTGTTAGATATGACTCGGAAGACAAGAAACGATAAAACGAATTCGAAGTTAGAGAAAATAGTCGCAGAGTTTTTTGAAGAAGATTGCAATAGTAGATTCTGCCCAGGTAAAAAAGATAGCATTACAAAGGGTAAAATAAAAAAACAGAAGAGATTGTTACAGGACACGATGAAAAATCTACACACCAAGTTTATAAAAACAAAAAATATAAAGTTAAGTTACACACTGTTTTGCCGCCTGCGACCTTTTTGGGTTGTTACCCCAAACATCCACCAAAGAGCAACTTGTTTATGTATAATTCATGCAAACACGGAGCTAACCTTGGCTTCCCTAAAACAGGCAAACATCATAGATTTTCCAAACTATCAGAGTATGCTTAATTATTTATGTTGCGACCGATACAATGAAAAATGTCTTATGCGAGAGTGTCTTAACTGCAGAACACGTTCCATATGTTATCATGAGTTCGACAATTCTGTTTTTATCAAATACTCTTCATGGCAATGTATTGCAGAGGATATTTTAGATACTAAAACCAAGAAAAAACGCAGGGTTCGAAAATATAAAAAAAATACATTAAACTGTGCTCCAAAAGACATTGTAATGCAACTTGAAGACAACCTTGATCTTTTTTTAAAACACGAAGGAAATATTGTTCATCAATATCAAACCATTAAAAGTCTTAAAGATAACCTGACTGAAAAAGATGCTGTGATTCACATGGACTTTTCCGAAAATTATAATACAAAATATTCTTCAGAAATTCAATCCTTCCATTTTGGTGGGTCACGTACGCAAATAAGTTTGCACACTGTGGTCTTATATACCAAGGGAGAAACAAAATGTTTCGCCACAATGTCAGAAAACCTAAACCATAATGTACCTGTAATCTGGGCTCATCTAAAACCTGTTATGGAACTCCTTCCTTCCTCAGTAGAAAACGTTCATTTTTTAAGCGATGGCCCTGTAACTCAGTACCGCAACAAAGATATGTTTTTTTACTTACTTTGTAAATTGACTGAAACCTATTCGAATATTTGTGATTTTACCTGGAACTATCATGAAGCCGGTCATGGTAAAGGAGCTCCAGATGGTGTCGGAGGGACATGTAAACGAACCGCTGACAAAATTGTAGCTTTAGGAACTGACATTGCTACGATTGACGACTTTGCTACAGAATTAAACAAATCTTGTCCCGGCATTCAAATATTTGTGATACCCGAAGAAGAAATTGATTTCCAAAAGCAGATTATGGAAGATAATCGCCCAAACATCAAACCTTTTACAGGTACACTGAAAGTACATCAAGTACGAGGAAACTATCTGAGCAATACGTTGTACATGAAGAGCCTCAGCTGCTTTTGTAGCAATTTTTGTCCTCACTTCCACTTAGGCGACATTAAATACCCCCAAAATGAAAAAAACAAATTGGATGTTGATGCAGTATACACCGATTCTGAGGAAGATGTGCAAACCAAACTGGTTGCACAAACATCTACTCATCTGATTAATACTAATACTGCAGACACTGCTGTGACTGTCAAGAACGGAGATTTTGTACTTGTGGAATACAATATTAATAATAAAAAATATAGATATGCTGGCGTATGTTCGTCAGATTTTGATGAAGAAGGAGAGATCAGGGTTACTTTTTTAAAGATCTCCAATGAAGATGGTACTCTTTTTATAATAAATGACAATGACATGTCTGATGTTAAATGGGAACAAATCTTGACTATATTACCAGTGCCAAATATACGTATGAAGGGTAACAGAGTATTCTACAGGTTTCCAAAGCCAGTTGATGTATTTGAAAAGTAAATTGTTTGTTTAGTATTTAAGTAAAATATTTAGTTTCGTGGAAATTATTGATTCTGTTCTTTGCAACAAATGAGAGGTTTCATTTATACTGTGCACTGATAATTTTTAAGTTTTTTGTTTTTTAGTTTGTTTAAACAGCCTCGAGACTGATAGGTGTATCATTAGACTATTATTTTGTTATGTGAACGAAGTTTATATTTTTGTTTTAAACGTGGCTTTTAAGTTTTATAGTTCAAAACTATCAAACGGTATGTACTTTGATTTTTATCTCAAATGAGACTGATAAGCAGAAAATATTAAGTATGTTAATTGATACGGGTAATTGAAATTTAAGCATTAACAAACCATTAATATTAAAAATAAGGTTGCATTTAGAAACTGTGAAGACTGAATGTATCTTTTATATTAAAAATATCCAAATACTATAATTTATATATGTTTTATTTAATATTAGTCCACTTTCTTAACTAATAATCAATGGCCTGTCACTTCTCTGCTTTAATTTGTCACTACTCTGCCCATAGTGTCACTCCTCTGGTAACACATTTTCCTCTGGTGCTTATAAAATTTAAAAAAATGGAGAAATCTTCTGGCCATCCTCATTACAAACATAAAAATAGTGTCCAATAGAGAAATTATCAATATTGAATGGAACAGATTAAATTTTCTCCGGGGACACAAAAAAATCAAATACCGTATATTCACCCAGGTACACTTTAGTTAGTACACCTCTACGTAACCCTTCGGGGAATACAGACGTGATAGTATGATCTTAGGTACTTAAGTATGTCATAAAATCATCTCTTTTGATATTATACCTATTACAAGTGCAGTGATGAAAAAATATTTCTTTCTTTGGACTAAATAGGTAGCAAAATTAGCTTATTAAACACTATCTCTGAGGTGTCATTTCTAATAAAACTTGCCATAAAAACTATTTTGTGACAATGAGGTTGTAATTGCAATAAAATATTCAGTACCTACCTACCTACATAATAATTGTGTTGCACGACAGCCGCGCTCACTACGCCGTGTAACCGGGCGCCGCGCGCCGCAGTCCGCCGCCCGCCGCCGTCGCGAGCGCATGTCACAGCTCCGCTGAGACCGTTCCATCGATGCGCGCGCCGCGCAGCTAACCTTGAACACGCGCTTGCGGATTGCCGTCCGCGCGCGTCCACCTTATCGAAGTACGTAACATTAATACCTACTAGCTGTGTTGATTATCTCCAACGTCTTCGTTATGAATATGGACACCCCTGATATTAAGCAGGAGATTTTAGATACGGACAGTACAGAGTCAGATACAACATTTCAGTGGGAGTTAACAGAATATGGCAATCCGGTTCCTTTCAAAATTATAAAAGAAAAGCAGGATAAAGAGCCAGCTATTCCCTCGGTGGCTCCATCTGAACCACCGGTATGGATAGGCAACCCAGGCCCCTCTAATGTAGATCATTCGGGTACCTCCTTCCCCAGTCATATCGCGAGTGAACCACCAAAAAAGCGTGTAGAAACAACTTCCTTCCAACCATCAAAACGAATTTATCATTTAGAAAATGAACTTAGTAGCGACGCATATTCATCTGACGGTGACATAGCAGATAAAGATAATATTGATAACAGTGACACTGATTCAGAATATGAGTACTTAAGCGGTTCTGATGACCCTTTCCAAAGTAAGAACGGAGCTGGTCCTGATATACTTAAAGATGCTGACGTGGATAAAAATTCACAAGATCGGCCACCTACACCAGAATGGACTTTTGACTCATCGTGTATGCTTCAATTGAAATTTACTAAGACGCGAGAACTACGTGTTACACCACCTCAAACTCCTTATGAGGCATTCCGACTATTTCTTAACGACGAATTACTAAATACTTTAGTACAAGAAACAAATAAATACGCTGCTTGTATTTGTAAAAAACCATCATTACGTCTGAAATCTAGATTTAAGTCTTGGACAGACGTGACCCGTGAAGAAATGATCACATTCCTGGCGCTACTTATTCACACCGGCACGATCAGAACGACCAGGCTCCGGGATTATTGGAAGCAAGATTATCTGTTTAATTTAACATGTTTTTCCAGATTTATGAATAAGAATCGCTTTTTACTTATATTAAATTGCCTTAATTTCGGCCCTCCTCCATCGTTTTTAACCCAGGAGGCTGAGAGGCGAGGCCATATTAGCAAGATCCAACATGTAATCAACAACTTTAATACAAATATGAGTAAAATCTATTATCCCGGCAAGGAGCTGATTTTTACCAAGTCAATAGTTTGCTGGCGTGGTCAGATGGTACGACAGGAGTACATAGACCATCGTCGTCAAAAGGATGGAATCAATGTGTATATGCTTGCGGAACCGAACGGTACTGTGATGAAATTACAAGTTTATGGTAATCAAAAAAGCCTCAAGGTTAAAAACGGAGAAATAATCAAGGAACTACTTGAACACTATCAGGGCAATGGGCACGCCATATACCTGGATAAACGGTACAGCTCATGGAAATTAGCAACTAACTTACTGGATTCACAAACGTATTGCACTGGAACTTTGAGTAAAAATTCCACTGATAATCTGTTTGGGACAGTTTGCGAATTGCCAAAGCAAAGTCATCAGTCTTTCTTCCGGAAAGGTGTACACATTGGAAAATGGGTCGATAACACTAAATCTGTTCTTTATATTTCTACGGAATTCGATGACCAGCTCCAAAAAGTGGTTCAAAAGAATGGGGTCGTGTCGGCTAAACCCAAAGCTCTCATAAATTATAGCAAGTATATGACAGCGCCAGGGCTACAGCACCAGTTGATGTCGTGCTACCCGTGCAGCAGCAAGTCGCTGCGCTGGTACAAAAAGCTATTCATCCACTTTCTGCAGATATATTTGAGCAATGCTCATCATCTGTTCAACAATTATTCGGGATACAAGAAGTTAGTGTATTTCGATTTTAGGCTGGCTTTACTCAGAGCAATTTTACCTGAGCTAGAAGATGCTCCTCCGAGAACACTGCAGCTGTCCCATGCGCTGACGAAGATCACTAAAATGAGGCATCGGTACAGGACAGACAATGATGGCAAAAGAGTGCGAAAAGTGAATGAGGTAGTAAGGAGGGATTGTAAGATGTGCAGGAGGATGAAGAGGAGAAGAGTTACTCAATTTGAATGCCTGGGGTGCACGGGCTCGCCCGCTTTCTGCACTAGTTGCTTCTGTGAGTTTCACTCCACACAGATGGTGACTAACTAAAGACTTTGACCCGGGGGGCTCAACTTGCCACGGACACACAGCTACAGAACGGACCATACATTTCTTGTTTAAGCTGACCTTGCGTTTTATAGGCTTTTAGTATAACTTAGAGATCAACTTATAGCATTGTGTAACCGAGTGTCCATGAATCATAATATTATGATCGATCGAAATTCGCATTTTAATTCAATTCAATTCTATAATGTATTCCATAAGCCTAGTATTGCATAGTTTAGCCCCGCTGCTCGCCATTCATGTGTCATAATGTGTCTCGTAGATGTATATTTAGACCAGGAGCCAGGAGTCGTCTCCAGCGTTAGCTCATTGTACTGTTTTTAACATTATTATGCCATTATGGCATAAAAATAATTAAAAAAGATGATTTTGTTATATAAGTAAAAAAATAAGTGATTTTAATCTAAACATTAATAATTTAGAATTTTTAACTGTTATGTTTAGTTAGATACTTTAACCATTGGTTTTTGCTCTGTATTTTTATTATGCGATATAAATGAACGACTCATAATATGGTCAGTGAACATCTTTGCAGTTTTTTTAACAACTTACTGGCCTCTGACATGGTGCTTTGAATTGTTTGTTGTAGAAAATTGATTTTGTTAGATGGTAAAGCACTTGTGATGATTGTGATTTTAATAAACATTTGTATTAATCACCCATTTGAGTGTTATTTTTATAAATCTTTAGGAAATATCATCATCATCATCAACTGTCCCACTGTTGGGTACGGGTCTCCTCGTACAGAATGAAATGAGACGCGTACCTAAAACACCATGCTGTACTCTAAACGGGCATAGTAGATGTGGGCAAAAAGGCTTAAAATATGATATATTGGCTGGTCACATCAGCCACTTGCACACTGACTGCTGGGCTATAAATATAGTCTTATGAAATTACTAGTGGTTAAACGCGGATGCTCCGCTTGAGTTCGATTTCTAGATCGAGCAGTAAGTAGGTACCTATCATTGAGTTTTGCTATGAAATTGTCAGTAGCAGTTCGGAGTTTGGATTTGTGTAATAAAAAATTTCACCCGCTGATTAATTACTTCTCAGATTTTAAGGGTATAGAAGAATCAAGAATTGGGTAATATATCAAATGCAAAATGATTTTTTCATTTCCGACTGCAACTGGTAGTTCCAGCGTAAAAGCGTTTTCAGCTTTATTAAATTAAAACTTACACTCCAAGCGATCTGCACACTCTGCCTAACCCTTTGAAGAATACAGGCGTGAAGGTATGTTATGTTATGTGTTATTTGTCATATGAAAGATTGTTTATAGGCATCTCTTGAAGTACCTACCTATAGGTATTTTGTGCTCTCCGTATCTTCACACATAAGAATACTTTTGCACAAATGAATGCGAGTGATCGAATGACATTGTCAATGACTAACATACATGACAATATAACATACCATCACGCCTATATTCCCCGCAGGGTTAGGCAGAGGTGTACTAATGTACACCCACAGTTCGCCGGTATGTTTAGGTCCCATGTAATAGGGGGCGAGCTTATTGCCATTAACCGGGCACAAATCCAGACTCCGAGCTGCTAAGTACAGAGAATTTCATAGACAAATCCAATAACACTGCTCGTCCTGGGGATCGAACCCAGGACCTCTAGCGTAGCAGTCGCGCTTAGGACCACTAGACTAATGATGACATATCTTACTAAAAATAATTTTAAATTATTCTGCTAAAGTCAGGGACAAAAGCTAGCTTATGTTTATCCGCATGAATGATTTCTTTATACAAAACGGTCGGATATTTAGTCCTAATCGCTTTGATCTTCCAATAGACCACCTCCAGTAGACCTTCCGGGCTCTGCGCTGGGTCTTTCGGACCGAAACACAATACTATCAATATCGCCACAGAACCAATTACTTACAGATACCTAAGTTGAAATTGTTTGAAACCACTTCGATTGGCTCCGGGCTCGGACTTGTGTATAGTTAGAGGAAGCTACAAGTTTTGCTATTGTGTTGGTGTAAACTTGCTACAATGAGATATTGTGCAAGTTAATCATTCAGTAAATACTTATTACTAGTCGTGGGCGTGGCTGCTGAGGGGAGGCCTTTGTTCGATTTCCATTACGTCACAGTGTCCATTACTAACGCTCAATCTATTACAAGTACATAAACCTAACCTTTTCAGGCTTTAGATTAGATGGCAGCTTGTATCCCATCACGCCGGTATTCCCCGAAGACTTAGGCAGAAGTTTACTGATGTAGGTGCACCCACACATCGCCGGTATGTTTAGGTCCCACATAAAATTGGGGCGAGCCTATTGCCATTAACTAAGCACAAATCCAAACTCCTAATTACTACTGAGATTTTTTTAGAAACACCCAATAAACACTTTCTTCAAGCTGGGAATCGAACCCAGGACAAGCGTAGCAGTCACGCTTTTATGTCCACGATGCTAACGAGGCAGTGTTATGTTTTACTTTAAGTATTACTAGGACGAATATTAAAGTTAATAGGATAGGAATAGGATGATGCATAGCAACACATAGGTATCTCTCCCGCGTCGTGTCGCTAGGTCCGATCCATCCCGTCCATCTCACACACTGTGATCAGTCGCCCGCACCCCGCCGCCCGCGCCGGCCCCCACCGCCGCCGACCCCACATCCCCACAGCACACACACTAAACATCTGTGAACAAGCCGGTTTATCTCCATCTTACATTTTCTCTATAAATATCACGATTCACGACGAATTCAATAAAAACTATACGCGTGTCAATATCTGTCCCATACTTTATACCTACCCATAAACTGTCCGACGCCGACGTGGGTCTATCCAACAAAGGGAAAAAGAATATTGATTACATTACTTTCTTTGTCCAAGTTACACTTTACGAGGTAAACCCATCCCGAAATTTCCATAATCTCACAACCAGCTTGCGCTTTCAATAATAACATAGTACTCTCAATGATGAAAGCTCAAAGAAATAACAAAAATCAAAACGTGTGATGCAATTTAATCCATTTCTCAAAAACCTGACTCCCAACCCGTCACGAACAAAGAACTTCAGTACTTTTCCATGTTTAGAGCGAGCAAACAGTATCTGTTGTGTACATACCTCTCGCTCTCTTCCCTAAAAAAGGGGCAAAATTATGACGTAATCATAGCCCGAAGTGAGCACCCCTGCAAGGCAGAGATGCAATTACCATGTGAACCTTATTTCGAAAGACTTAAAGGTCATAATTTACTACCGCTGCCTCTCGTAGATAGATGACGAAATCATAGGGCGTTTGTAGTATAGGAGTCGCGAAGCCAATAATAATACTCCATCTATGGGGCATAGCATGAAAAAATAATAATGGCAAGTTCTTTGGTAGCAATTAAACTTGAAATAAATATCATATAAGTAATAATTTCTTTTCAATACAGAATTGAAAATAAAACCTTGTTGTCCGAATTTTAGCTCGATTGTTTCCGAATTTCTACATAATTATGTTGCCAAAACGGAGAGCGGCATTCATTTACAACTACAAAATTATTTTTTGTTATGCTCTTCAAAAGGCAGGAAGCTTACAATTTAACAGAAATACATTGCTTTTTGTGTCAAAAGATGGTAAGTGGCCCCGGGAAGTGGCTGTTAACATACTGCGAAAAGTCAGCATCGGCTTTGGTATTTTTTAAACATCGCGCCTGTGTTACCCGTGGGACTGTACAGTACAGCGGTACTGCTGTATGAAGACAAAGGAACAAATCGGAAGCGATTTTAGACATTGGGCTAGTGCCAACAATTTTCAGAGGAAACCACTATTCTTTGATTGACTGGGGATCAGTGCCATGGCTAAGCACCCGCGCTTCTATCAAACTAGATTAATGGGGAATTATAGAAATACATGTGAATGCTACTTTTATGACATGTAATGTCGTTTCCTTACATCTTATTTATTAAAACACATAATTTTATTACGACAGTAATTTACTGACGGATGTCGTAATTTCAAATGCGGCAAATAAACCAATTTACATTTGTATTTTATTCCACTGTCGTTTAATATTTTGCTTTATTGCTATATTTTGTTCTACAAAAAAAAAAACTAAGTAGTTAATAAATGCCTGTAATTTTTTTAACATCTAGAAATAATAATTATACACACACATTACTTTGTTTATTAAGCTAAACTAATTGTTTGTATTTTTTAGTGAACATATCAATACGTGAATAAGTTACTTTACTATTATGAATATCTACGTAAACCTATTACTTTAAACACTCTATAAGAACTTAGTTCTACTGAAAACTAAGCACTATTACCAGCATGTCTTAAAGTAATAATAGGTACCTACTGTCTCCCAGACAATAGCACAAAGACAATAGAGGAACCCTTTACCGCATAGAATGTGAGATTTATTTTATTTACCATCGCTCTCTGGCCGGTCCCGTCGCAACGTGGGTTGAATATACACCATAAAGTTTTATGGCGACCAGTCAGATAACAGGCCGTGCTCACATACTTTTTGTGGTTCCAAAGAGTTATGTGGTAACGTAGGAGAGGATTTTATCTCTACTTATGTTATAAATTCACGGCGATCTTGTTGATGTGTGTTGGTTGTTTAATTCTATGTGTTTCTATGAAATGGAAGCTAATCAACAATTTAATTTGCTGTCGGTCTCTTTGTTTGCTCATTACGTAGAAACAACTGGATGATTTATTATGAGAACATCATATCTTTTGAGCTTTAAGTCTTACTTCAAATTGTTAAAATCTATAAATCAAATCTAATCTGTATGTTTTGTTATCCTGTGTTTCATTGTTATCAGTTGAGTAGAACCGGAGATGTAGTTCGATGTAGCCAGTAAAAGGTGTGGAAATAAAATGTGTGGAATTAGGGTGCAGAACCTATGGATATTAATAGTAGGTATATTTTTTTCCTCTCGTATTTGCCAACCTTATGGACTGTCGGTCTCCATGCTCCATGGTGTTTTCTATTCGGTTTCGCTACCCATTGTTTTAATGGCAAGTGAAAGTTGTTCCAGTTAATTTTGAGAACAATGCACCGTGATTTAGGAGTTTTTATTTGAAAAGGTTTATCTAACGTTGGAATCGTTTGCTGAAAAATTGTTCAGTACCTTCCTGCCTTTGTTTTATGGTGTTTTATTTGTTATTGTTATGCCTTATGAGTTCACACAAATAACGAATAACTTTAATATATTACTTATATGTATACTGCGTAAGAAGTCTTTAAGTTATTGTATTTTATGACCAGGCGTTGGCCATAGAACTAACTAGATAATCTGAAATAACAAACAGATGGAACTGCCCTTAATCTCAACAAATTTGGTTACGCCTAGTAACTTTAAAATACATCTGATTAATTACTTGATCACTTAAGACAGAACAATCACACAATCTGAGGTTAGGATCACGTAGTCAGATAACAACTTTTAATCCTACCCTAAATTAGTCTAGTGTTTAAATATCTGTTGAACAGTAAAAAACAAATGATTCCTCCAAAAGTCTGCGATACAATAATCATAATAATAGTCTACCTGAAATCCCTTTAATCACTTAACCAGAAATGGCAATTCTCATTCATTCCATTTCTAAAGTAAAGGTTAGTAATATGTACCTATTAATAATACCGTGGGCTTCGCGTTAGCGCAGCAGCTACTGGGCATACGTGCATCGTATACAACTAGACAGAGACGTAAACCGGTTCCAGAGTGGTAGTCCGTGTTATCGTAAAAGGTTTGGAGACGGTCAAGAGAACCGGCTCCGGCAATTCGTGGTCTAATCTCAAGTCTCGAGCTCATTGAACGAAATATTTAGAAATCATTGTAGCTAAAAGGATGGAAGAGGAGAAGGAGGAGCAGGCTCGGAGGATAATGAAGTTAAGTTATTTTAAGCAAGTCGTTCTATGCAATGTGACGTCATGTGAAATCACTTCTTCCCTTTTTGAACTATAAAGGGATATTTGGAAAGGAAATATAAATCCTAAAGGGGGTTAAATTACCCCAAGAGGTAGTCAACAATACTTGTGCTATGACTTTTAAAAACAACTTTCCATTCATACAAACTCAATAACTTTGATTAGGAGATAAAACAAGTCCCACAATGCAGAACTAGAAAGTTTTCATACATAGGTTTAGGTTGAAAGAAACTTTATTCTCAATAAAAACATACTTAATGTCACTTACCTGAGAACCATACTAAAATCTTAAAACTAAACTTAAAACTTTGTCATCGTCAGTTACAAATTCGTTATTAGTTAATTAATTACCCATCCAATACATATTGTAGTAAAGAAGAAATCTCAGAACATAATAAACCCTGCAAATTCAAAATTCGTCATTTCAGGTAGATTCTTTATAGGGTGTAGGCGCCTAAGAAAGGATTAAATTAATCCATCCAACAAATCCCATGGGATAGACAAAAATGAGATCAGCGCAGGTAACGTTGCAGAACAGTCAAAATTAAACAAAAAGAGACATGCTTACTAATTTTATTGCAGTCCCAATCCGCTGGCCTCGTCCGGCCGTTAGGTGGCTACCGGCGCGGGCGCATACTCCTCTGTACAACGTATCGGTGAACTAAATTATTTGTTGCAATAGTTTATAGTATGTTTGTGTGTCGTGAAAGGTATTTTTTTACTGATTTTAAACATATTCTGTATAAGAAAATAATTATTCCATAATAAAAATTGTTGCGAGATGGATAGGATAAAAAAATAAAATCAGCAGAGCTCAACAACAACAACAACAACCTTATGATAAGTGACTACCTCCGGCCATAGATGTCACCGATGCGTTGCCTATATACCTACTTCTCTAAGCTGCGATGATAACATCCATGCCTATGTACAAAATTGTCTACAGTGCGGCGCACGCGCAAGTACACGGACGCACCGTAACCATGAACAGGTTCCAAGGGAAGTAGCCTTTTACTGTTTATTATGGCTTTCTGAACCGTAAGTATGGTTATTAACCATTTTGTGATTATTATTATTTGGTATTGAGATATTATTATTTCTACTTCCGCTGGACTTATCCTGAGAATAAGCTCTCCGCAATAAATAGTAATAACATTATTTATAATATTATATTACTCTGACGACAACGTATGTTGGTTGGTTTAATTATAGGTCAAAATAGTGGATTGAAGGAAAAGGTATCAGGACAAGGTAGCCAAGGTGCCGTTAACACGAGTATGCAACGGACAGTATAGGAGTACTTAACTCTTTAGTTTCTAGTTCACACTCACCTCACGCTCGTTGGATTGCTTTTGAGCGACCCGTATTTTGGCAAGGGAATTGAGCAGTGAAGGTGTGTAGGTACCTAAACGAAGTAGGTACCTATGTGACTTTATACGTATGATCCATGCGTATGATTAATGATTATTGACGAAATTGAATAAACAAAAGTAAACTTATACCCTTCTACTTTATAATGTATATCCAATTTAAATTTAGAGTATGTAATAAATTGGAATCACGCTGTATCAAACTTTGAGCGTCGATCTCCCTTTACTGGGAGTGAATCACTACTGTAAATCTGTTCCTCCATCAACTTTACATACAAATGCACCCTCTTTCACCCCTCTCGTTACCTGCCCTCTGCTAGCACATCTCAGTATCCGACTAAAAAGACATCCGAATTTCAAATTATAAGTAAATAGCTCTTAAGCTCTTTAGTTACTAGTAATTTTCATTAACATCAGTCAAAATAAATAAGTAATTACTTACACAAAACGTAAGATTATTTTATGACGTCGTTTAAATTTTCACGCTTGGCTCTCTGACTATAATTTTTGTAATGATGATTAATCATAGTATAAAACTTCTTTTTTTAAAAATCATTATTAATTTGTGAGTTTCATTAGACTGCCTCATGGTTCCAGTGGTCGCAAGATCGGCTATTGAGTCCAATTGTAGGTTCGATCTCCAAATCGATGCGGGAAATTGTAATTGGATCAATGGTATTTTTAGTGGTACCCAACTTATTTGAGTTTGGATTGGCTCTTTAAATGCTAATAACCGGCAGAAATTCTATCCTCCTATTACATGCGATGGCAATAGAATGCGTAGCAGTCTTGGAAAGATCCTCGATTTGACAGAAACACTGCAGCGTCTTTTCAGTGTTTGCGATGCGACTACAAGACAGGAGTCCTCATCACTATTACAAGCTGTACCCCGCGTATTCATCCGCCCAGACATTTACCTTTTTCTCGGCTCCTACTTATGGGCCTTGTGGTTGTTAAATATCCCTATGGCCTTCCTCAAGAATTGAGCTGTCAATTCAAATCTGACTGGTCATGTCATTGATTAGCGCGTTAAAACAAACAAACTCGAACTTGGTAGGGAATCACTAAGTTAGCTAATCAGCTTAATGTACACGGTAGCTTGTTCCAAGCAATTATTCTTTACTGCAACTGCAACATAAACCAATCCTATTCATATTGTATTGATAACGGCAGCCTACGCGTCCGATTATAGATAGAAAGCCCATACGATAAGAACTCTTCTCTGTTTCTGACTTGTAACAAAGAAAGTACATTACTGTATTGAAGCACTACATCGTATGATTCGTACATAAGTACTTTCCTACAGTATAAAAAACGTTTCTATTGGCAGTCCCAAGTTTTTGAAACCGTACTAAATTATATAAAATGCATACAAATGTATAAGTCATCGAATTCAGTCCTATGCTAGCTTCACAAGTAAACAGTACTTTCACAGGGTATCGGCCAATCAATCGTGCGCGCTCGGCTATCTCCGCCGCCGCTCGGCAAACTCCGCCACAGCTGACGCGAACTGTTGCTATGTGCATTTTACACGGAGCAAAGCGGACATTTTCGGTAGAAAGTAGTTCGTGATTAAAATTTGTTTTGATGGATTAATAATGCATTGTTGGTATATGTAATCGAAAAATCGTATTGTTTTAGATTATTCATGTTTTCATTTGTCAATAGTGTTATTATTACAGTTCACCTAATAACAGGCATTACATGCTTTCTAATGTCCTATACAAAGCATTCTGTTTCATAACTTTTGAATTCGGTGGTAAAATGAAAGAAAAACTTCAAAATAATGTTTTCCAAACAAAGAAAAACAGAATACACGTAAAAACGTCCTAAATACTCCCTAGTAACAGCACGCTAAACGAGCCTACGTGACCGAAGCAGTGTACCGGCGCACACAAGTGCAAACTACAGCACACCGATACAAACATACCCTCACACAACCGCGCATGCGGTTAAGTCCTCGCGCGGCAACGTAACAGCGCAACCGACATCGACCTTCACAAAGAAATAAACACATCCGTCACCCTTACTGCGTTCATAATAAGGTCCAATACAAAAAGTAGCGCTTGTTGGATGTTATGTCAATTTAGTTTCGATGCAGGTAATAGCCCCGTTGCGCTAGCGAGTGCATTTATGGCAGCGCTCGCGAGTTGCCAACCTTTTTACTTTATTTTTTCATTATTTATGTGAGAATAACTGTTACGTTTTGTATAATAATACTTTGTTGATTGAAATGATACAAGTACGATCGTTATGTAGACCAACAGATAAAATCATTATTTCGATTTGTTTTTGTTTGATAAATAAATGCGCATTCTTATCTGCTGTCTGAGTGTCTCATTGGTGTTGATAAATTATCAAATTTACTGGAGCATGTACTTATAATTTTATTTCAAGGTAATAAGACAACATTTTGCCTACGGCTCTAGCTCAAAAGAATAATAAACCAATTTCATAAAAAGCCTGCCTCCTTAATAAGACTAAAGCCATGTCGTAAAGTAATAACTTATTACTACTTACCCCAATTCTGTATTTGAGGAAAAATATAAATTCGCCGGGAACAGTCTTAAAGGTGAAAGTCCTAGACCAGGTTGGCCTAAAAAAAGGTTGACGATCCCTTGGTGCTCGTCCCGCAACGCGCTTGGCAACAAGCGAATGAAAGTACTGGATCACGAATACGCAATAACCAACCTTATTTTGTTGCTGTGAAAGTTTTATTTTCTTCAGTGAGAACAAGTTATTGATCGCAGCTTACGCGAAAAACTTTAGTACTTATCGCCATACAAACGATACATGTGCTATTTCATTAATTGGCCTAAGTGACACAACTAATCAATAGCAGTCCTTATTACGTGTAGGCAAGGTTTAGTTTTGTGTAAATTTTCGTAGTTTTTTGTGATGATTATTAATCATAAAGGATTTATAGATGGACAAAGAGTTGGTTAAGACAGTTATTACGTGCGAATGGCCATCACTCCTTAGAAGGAGCATATGTTTTAGTATTTTTTGTTACAGCGCAAACGAAGCGAGAAAACATAAGAAAGATGGCAACGAAATGAATAACTTATGTAGGTATTTTGGGAACGACTTTTTCTTTGTATTTTTTTGTTCGACTGTACAAGGAGTTAGTAATAATTAATGTGCTGTTATTGTACCTATGTAGAATGTAGATAATTCTAAGAATGTCTTTTATTTACTGCCAAATAAATATACTTACTTAATTTAATTAAGTAGTTAGTCTTTATGATTAACCGTGGTGTCAGATTGAATAATACTTTATACGACGTCTGTGGTGCAGTGGTCCTGAACTGCTGGGTGTCGGACTTCTTATCACAAGGTCGTGGTTTTGATTCCCGCAGGACACAAATATGAATGTGATGAACATAATTATTGTTTGTGTTCGTCTGGGTGTTTCATAAGTATTAGAAGTACTTACATAATTATTTACAAAATTGGATGGTAGGTACGATTATTATATGGTGCTTTTAACAGGTGCAAAATTTTTATGATTATTAATTAGAATGTAGTGGTCGCAAGCACAGCTACTGAGTGGGTGGAGTTCGATTCCCGTCGCACAATGTAATGGGGTTTTTTCATTCAGAACGTCTTAGTAAACTAAGAAACAGCTTTAAGTTAGGATTTGTGTCCACGTACCAGTTCCAGTTCTCCTCGATACCTGATTACAATCACTGCAGACATTTCGCTACTCCCGGAAGACTTACCTATGACTTCTTACTTCAATTTCTTTGACTCTAACTTTGCAAATATATTTAGGTAGGTAGGTACTCTACTTGTGATTTCACAGACACTATGAAATGACATATGAAAGCATTATGAACTGCTATGTCATGAGAGCGTGAGATAAATAAATAATAGGTACCTACTCTGTCTCAGTAGAAATAACAAAGAAAACCTACGTCACATTGTCGTGAAGTTCTCCAATATGACATGAGGAAGATCATTTTAAGTTTTCAAGAGAGGTAGGGCATAGTGGGAGTAATTCCACTTAAATTGGACTGGGGAAGTACCTCCGCCTTGCAGAAAATCGAAGTAAAATAACACTGCTTTGAGCTGTGTTGTGCTCCTTACGGTGAGCAAGCTTGCTAGTGCTCCACGTGGAAACGTTGTGTTGGCAGTGGTGGGACTTTGACCCTTATACTGCCAACCCAACTATTCCTCTTTCAATACAGAGTTGGCAACGCGCAAGTGATACTCCAGGTGTTGCAGGCGTCTATAGGCTAGGGTAACCGCTTACCATCAGGTGGGCCGTATGCTTGTTTGCCAAATTAGTAGAATAAAAAAAAAAGTACATTCTGCGCCTGTAAGCGGTGAGAATTTATACAAACATAACACAACCAAGACAACCGTGACGTTATTCCCAGAGGGCACCAATGTACAGATGCCAGCAGGTCAAGTTATTCAAAACTGTCAAATATCCGGTCCAGTCCGAACTCCGAGCGGCTATTGATAACTTCCCAATAAAACTTTGCACGAACTGGGAATATAACCCGGACTTCGGACCACTACACTAATGAGGCAATAAATAAATAAAATTAAAACTACATATTTTAATAAAACTATGACCCAAGGTCGTCATTGTGTACCTGTGTTTCTTAGTATGAAAGATGCATATTACCTACGAGTATGTAATAAAAAATCTAATTATGTAAATGCCAATACAATCAACCCCACACATTCAATCAAATTAACTTTTCAAAACTTGTTCGTATCACAAAAATCAATCAGCAAAGTGCTTGGAAAGCTAAAAAAACATACCTCCTTTGTTCACAAGCGTATAATAATGCTCCCCTAACAGGTTACAGGGAAAAAAAAATATGAAGGACGGGTGTTCGATTCCCGGGCGTGGCTTTATTGTTCGAATGGTTAGTATAAGATATGCCTGTCAGTTTGACAGACTTGTCATGAGCGTTTGTTGGATTGGGTGAAGATAATGTGTGTCCCAGGGGTGGATACTGGGTAGGTACCTTGGTATCTATGGTATTGCTAACTTTGGAGCAGTGTTAGGTCGTGGTTCGATTTCAACAGGACCCACATATTTTTGTATAAGAAACGCCCAGTACAACACAAGTGGTCTGGCTGTTTCTTATGTATTATTATAAGTATGTAGGTATTTACAAAAAAAAGTTTATATGTATTAAATCCATTATCTAGTACTCATAGTACAAGCTCTGCTTAGTTTGGGACTAGATGGTGGGATGTAAAATGTTCCCAATAGATATTTATTTAGGTATTTATTCTTCGAGTTTGGATTTGTGTAGGTTAATGGCAATAGGCTCGCCCCCTATTACACGAGAACATGGATACTATACTAGACATACCAGCGAGCTATGGGTATACAATTATACATTGGTATACCTCTGCCTAATCCTTCTGGGAATACAGACGTGATGGTACCTATGTTTTTTATTAATATTTTACATCTTTCTAATATTTTTCTTCATCTATGTAGGTATGTCATCGTGTTTTATAGATGACCAAATAGATACCTACAAAAATATCAAACCTGATAAAATAATCTTTTGGCAATTTTTTGCGGGGCTCAAACCTGCGACAACCGCTGTGAAAATCGATTCGTCATCCACTCGCAAGCTGTCGGTCGATAATGTTGTGCCGAGCCGAGCTTGAGGTGACGTCACGGCACGCAACAGAGTTATGGAGCTTATGAGACTTATGTCACTGTGGTATAAGTGAGTTGATGATAGCTAATAGTAACTTAGGCTAGGACCATACTACTAGGAGCTAAGAGTCAATCTGGGAGCTCAGTGAGTGATCCTAGTCAACAAACGTGTTGGCAACTATCACAATTGGCCATACTGGGAGCAACGCGCTCCTCTTTGTGCCTTCTTGACGACAAACAAAACTCCTAGCGTAGCATAGCTTGGCATAGTGTGGCCCTAGCCTAACTGATCTGTCATAATTACGGCGGCCATATTAAGTAATTTCATGGTCTTTGTCTTGTGGGAGTGAGCAGGACTAATTGATAATATATTTTAAATGAGCATTTCTTGCTAAGGTCGCAATTAAACATAGCTTTACATCGCTACTAACCAGGAATCAAGCCTAACTTGGAGCTCCCATTGAGAATTTCGTTGAAAAACTCAATAACACATTGCACGACCTGGGAATCGAACCCAATAACCTCGCGCTCCGCAGTCGAGCATGTGATCACTAGACTATTGAGATATTTTTCATTTAGAACAGAAGAATAACAAAATAGTCCGTTACTGACACAAAGTGTAACCTTTAAGAATATGAGATCTTTGTAATATTAATATCATCGTTAATCGATTTTTAATGGAGTTTTTTAGATGATACGTGTTCGTGCCGAAATTGGATTTCAGATATTAGGCAAATAGATAGATAAACAATATCTATAGCGACGCCCAAAACCCCTGCATTGCGTAATCGAGTCAACCGAGCCCAGTCCTGGGGAGCTGACATGGGTCCTGCGGCAAAATTTTGTCGTCGCATTATCTCTTCTTAAGCCATTGTCTCGTATGAGATACGCAACGACAAAATTATTACGCACAACTTACTCAAGCAGGAGAACTACCATTACTAATAAACATTCTGCATCGTTAGTCTAGTAGTAACAGAACTGCTACGCTAGAGGTCCTAGGATCGATTACCAGGTGGATCAGTGTTATTGGGTTCTTCTATGAAATTCTCAGTAGCAGGTTTAGTTTTAATTTGTGCCTGGTCAGTAGCAATAGGCTCGCTCTCTATTACATAAGAGAGACCTAAACATACCGGCGAACTTTGTCAGGCAGAGGTAGACCAATGTACAGACGCCACCAGGTCAAGCTATCCAAAGCTGTCAAATTTTCTCAATTGAACATGAACCTTATTATTTTGCATTAAAGTCAAAAATCTATCAAAGAAATTTGACATATTGGGGTTGGATGATGAGGCCTCTGTACAATAATTGGTCCTCCTCTGCCTAACCCTTCTGAGAATACAGGCGTGATGGTATGTATGAAACATTCTTCACAAATTCAAACCGGAATGTAATTGAAACGTAAAGCCTGGCTCACATTACACAATACTGTTACCTACTGTGCTTATCGGTAGGTAGGTAGCTATTGAATCACCTGTCATTCGTTAGCCTTGACTGGATTCGTGGTCAATGTCAGTTAATGTATAGTTACGATCAGTAATGTTAGGCTGAATCTTTTGTCCTGTGGTGCAGTGGTCGCCGGAAGGCTTACGCTGAATAGGGTTCTAAAAAAACTATGTGGTTCTAAAAAAAAGGGGTTTAGTTTTTGGGGGTTAAATCGTAAGATATTTCATCCTCATTATTTTTAAGAATATATTTAAAATGTTGACTGTACTCAATGGAGTACAGCGGCAATTAATAGGATTTCACTTTCGTGTCGAGTGTCAAATTCAAGCATGGATTCAAAAATGCTTAATTCGTTATTAAGTAATTTATTCCATTTAACACTTTTTTTATAAGTAGGCAATGCATTGATAGCCTAGTAATATGACCACTGGACTGCCAAGTCAAAGGATCTCGAGATCGAATCCATGGCATGCACTTCTGACTTTTTAAATCATGTGCGTATTAATAATTAATTATCACTCGCTTAAAGGTGAACGAAATGAAAACATCGTGAGGAAACCTGTATGCCTTAGAGATTTTTCTCGAAGGAGTGTGAAGTCTGCCAATGGGCCATGCAGCGTATCCTTCTCAATGTGACAGGAGACCCGTGCCCAGCAGTGGGACAGTATATGGGTTGATGATGAATGCATTTAAATTACTCATGTAAATTAAAAATAAAAACTTTATGAATTATTTAAGTAAATTACTTAGATACTAAGCTTATCAAATGCTTGAAAAAGATCTATAAAAATCACGAACACAGTAACGAACAGATTACTAAAAAATCTGAAGTAAGTAGGTACGGTATGTTATATAATTTTTTTGTGAGTCACTTAAAAAAATATTTTACCTCTTTTAAGGATACAATAGTAGGTAAGTAGGTAGTAGGAAATTAAAAAAGCGACCGTGACGTCACGTATTACAAGCCATCATCTGTGCTAATCAACAATATTATCGTGTCGTTTCTTATGTTACGTGTCCCATGGTACGACCCATTACGTAGTATTATCAGCTGATATCTTCCCATGGGTTGGAAAGGGTCGGCTGAGGCACATCCAACCCTTCGATCGATGTAGCTACTTACAAGAAAGTATCTTCAAAATATACTTAATTTGAATTAAGGACATTGTAAGTAATGTGGCTCTCGTGATTTTTTTATGAATTCCATTATTTTTTTGTGATGAACTTAATTATTAGTAATTATTACTTAATTAATTAATTAAGTAGATATTACAAGTTCTTGTCTTGAAATTTTGGGGACAAAATTAAGTCATTAATTATTAATCATGTAAGCGACACCTTAAAAACTGTCACATCTTTTATCATCATTCTCCTTCTAATAAATCCTTTTTGTTCTTATATAACTAAATTTTCTGTATATTTATTGAAGGCAACACTATTATAGCACACGTTGGCGCACTCCTGGTCGTCGTCGTGGATACGGCGCGCGTTTCTTTTGTTTTCCGCTCCTCAACCCGGAAATCAAGTTTCCCTCCAATCTCGGCTCCTTTGTGCGACTCGCTTTGTCCCGACTTATTTATTGAAGCAAATAATCTTCTTAATTAATGTGCCTACTATCGCCTCCTTTGTTAGCTAAGGAAGTAAGCTCGACGTGTTTTTATATATTTTTCCTGAAGCCAACGAGTTGATGATCGACCTAATGATCATTACTAAGTATTGGATTATAATAAAATAAATACACTTTTCGTTTTGGTCCACTGCCTCTTCTATTTCGGCGTGCCTAAAAACCTACAAACTCTGTCCGGAATCGATCTCACAACTCGTTTGATTAGTGATTCTTTATTTAAGTTATCCTATCATAATATTATTTTTTTGTAGTAAAGTTTTCCTCGCTATATATATATATTATATATATTTTTGGGACATTTTACACAACACCATCTAGTCCCAAACTAAGCAGAGCTTGTACTATGGGTACTAGACAATGGATATAATACTTATATACTTTTTTTTTGTAAATACATACGTATAATACATAAGAAACACCCAGACAAACACAAATACTCATGTTTTATCCACACAAATATTTGTGTCCTGTGGGAATCGAACCCACGACCCCATGATCAGCAGTCCGGCACTCGAACCGCTAGACCACAGAGGTCGTCATATGAATAATATTCTCCAGATTTGTGGGAGTTTCAAAACTTTAACCTGGGACCCCTAGAGCAGATTCCGATAACTCAGTCACTGAGTCATTCGGGCTGTTAAAAATTGTATATTATGTAATTGTATTCATAATATATAAACTCACGTTTGAAGTAACGTGTTGAGTCAAATTCGTGCAAAAAACAGTAAGTATTTCATACATAGAAGTTTTTTGTATTAAAAAAATACCAGTAGGTACTTATTAAACCTACAGATTATTATTACGTTATGTCTATCTAATACTTAGTGAAATGACAAGCCATTTCCGCGATAGCAATCATATTTTTTTTTATATCTGAGCTCATCATTATTTTCTTTAATCATTACTACTTAGAACTCATTAGAGAGGGGTCAAAGTACACGAGAACAAACATACCAACATACACACTTGATCAGATTACCTCGTACAAAAACTGAACTAAGTATCATACATCCGCTACATACATTATACAACGTTACGTTTTTTTCATACACTGTGTTTTTTATATTAATTTTTTGATATGTGTGCCTGAGGCTGGCAACTTTTTTGCTCGATTTTTTCTGTTGGTAACTTTTCGTTAGTCATTACGTCATACTTTTTTTTATCGCTAATTGTCGTTGGGAGGCTTTATGCCCGACCCACCCACAGCATCCCGAGTCAATTGTATAAATAAAATCGGTGCGTATAATAGACGCGGTGCGTTGGACATTCAAGAGGACGTTTAGGGTTCCGTAATTAATGATGACTAAGTTAATTTAGATCTTTATTCTATTTAGGTACTACCTGTGTACTTGCAATTACCTTCCTGTTCCGAATCCTGTAGGAATATCCCAATATATCATCTGACTTTTCATGCTTTCATACCGATTTAAGTTGAAATTAAATCAAATACTAAGACAGCTTTTCTTAGCCGAGCACTATGCGCTGCCTGAAGAAGAGGCTTGCATTTTTCTAATTTTCGCCTTGAGCAAAAACTTTTACGCTTTTTAGCAATCAGCTTTTGCCGGCAGCTTATTCTATATAATTATCTAATATGTTATAATTATGTGGCCTAAGTAAGTTTCTAGAAAGTAAAATATTTCTTAAATTGAATGTTTTGGTTAATATATTTTTTACTTGACAACACGTTATCACATTGTTACATTGCGAAATCGGGTGGTTATTATTTCTATTTAATATGTAAGGGACTCACCATTATGAGTTTTTGACATCAAGTATTTTTTCATCGTGAAACACAAACCAAAACTCTTAGTAACAAAAAAGAAAAAGAACCATAGTTATCTAACAAGTTGACCCTTCCATAGAGAAACAAAAAAAGTAAACTTAAATACGGGCCCCTTAACTAAATTCAGGTTTGGACTTAAGCTTTTTTATTTGATTGGTTCGCGTGGGGCGCGGGATTCGATTCCCGGCTCGTTTATTACGGATTACGACTGGCTCGCCTTTGAATTATGTATTATACTTTTTATCTAAACAATTGGCCCCCTAATTGATTGGCTCCAGTTGTATGGGATATTTAATCTTACATCTTTTGTGAATGTATTACTTACGTAGGTATGTACCTATGTATGAACAATTATATTTTTTTATAAACAAAAATTATATAAGTATATAAAAGTAAGTATATATTAAATAAACTGCTTTATTGGTGGCAAGCAGCGGTTGAGTATTAGGTCCTGGATTCGCTTCCCAGCTCGACTAGTGTTATTGGGTTTTTCTATTAGGAAATTGTAGCATCCCAGAGTTTAGATTTGTGCTCGGTTAATGACAGCAAACTCACCATTGTACAGAGGCCAGCACATCAAGCTACCCCAATCTGTCTAATTTATTTAATAGATTTTCAACTTTAAAACAAAGTGATAAGGTTCATATCCAATTGGAAAAAATTGACAGTTTTGGATAGCTTGACCTGCTGGCGTTACGTATATACATAAGTACTTAGGTACCCAAAAAACGTTTTAAAGTCTAGTACCTACATACGGCCCCTTTACCCTCCATTCTTAAGTCCCTCAGGCCATCCACAATAACCATAAACACGATTTGACATTGTGTTTTGGGATTGTCAGATCTCACTCCTACGCACAATATCGCGTGGGTGTCGAAATGTTATCCAAGGTATTATATTGTTAAGTCATCTACAGTAAACAAGCATTATCACAGCATTAGTTATTAAAAAAGGTTAGAATAGCATAAGCTTGCCATTTTTTTAAAATAACGCAATGATTGTCTCCTATTTCGTACGCTTATAAACACACAGGCACAAACAGAGAGACAGACCCTCCATTGATGTGTATGATTTTTGGGGTTATGCATGCATCCTCGGACCTTGTCTAGGCTTGGCCTCCAGAAGAACCTTGAGCTACCTATATTAAAACTGTTCTATTAACAAATAATTGTCGATCCAAACCTCCATACTCCTTTTAACATAGTAACTATCTTCACTTCAATGCTGCAAGGACAGTGGGTACTACCGTTCCCTGCTTGCCCCAGAGTCCCCCACTGTCCGGATGACGTCAGCAGGTAATTGGATCAAAGCCCGGACCTTCGTATTTAGTGAACCGGGTCACGGCTGCGACCTCACTCGCTATAAATCTGTTATATAAATATAAAACGATGTGTGTACTTGAATATAGTCCTTAAAATAAAACGTATTGCTTGGAGAACAAAGAAAAATAAAAATAAACATTGCCTAACACAAGGCCTAGAATAAGTGCTAAGAATTGTGTTAAACTTTATCATAATCATCGTCCCGCCTGTATTTCCTGAAGGGTTCACAGTTCGCCGGTAACCTTAGATCCCCTTTTACATAAAGGGGGTGAGCCTATTGCTGTTAACAGGGCACAAATCCAGACTCCAAGCTACCGTAGCCTATAAACACTAGCAACACCAACCAGGGGTAATCTTTTTTTTACTTTTTTTTAATTTTTATTATACCACTAAGGTGGCAAACAAGCATACGGCCCACCTGATGGCCTATAGACGCTTACCGTAGTCTATAGACGCTTGCAACACCAGAGGTATCACTTGCGCGTTGCCGACCCTGTAAAAATCTTTTCACACCCTTCTTGAAGAACCCCATGCTATAGTCTCTGGGGAAAACCTGGACCGGGAGCTGATTCCCCTCACTTGCGCGTTGCTGGCCCTGTAAAACTAAAGAGGAATAGTTGGTTTGGCAGTATAAAGGTCAAAGTCCCCCACTGCCAACACAACGTTTCCTCGCGGAGCACTGGCAACCTTGCTCACCATAAGAAACACAACACAGCACAAAGCAGTGTTAATTCATTCGGATTTTCTGCAAGTAGGTACTTGGTAACCAATAGCAGTTTGCTCAACCTGGGAATCGATCCCAGGACCTAGTGTATCAGTCGCGCTTACGACCACTTATTAAATTTTAGCAAGTAAAATTAATATTTTTTTTTGACTTGGCAGTCCAATAGTTAAATCATTAGGTGTTCTATCTTGGCCTTTCTTAATTAGAAAAAAAAAATAGATCTGTAGAGCTTTACCTATCTAAGCTGCCGAAACCATTGCTTCCGATGTCTAATTTCTCTTACACTGCGATCGTTTAATAATTTGTAAAATTTTAAAGGTACTTTTCATTATAGAGCTTAAATCATTAAATATTTTAAATTTAGCCCACAAAGACCCACAGTGATGCAGTATTCATAGTAGCGACGTTACTGCAATGTAATGTATAGTCTGCATATCCCAAGGAGTGCGCACATACGTTCTCTGCAACAAATAAACAGCGCACAATTAACCACCGACACAGGCTGCTTCGAGGAACGGAAGCGACGTAAAATGTTAAGTTTCAATCAGTGCTGGTCGCAGTGGGTGTTCCGCTCCGTGATCGTAAACTGTGTCGTGCCCACTGCTCGCTACATGTGTCACTGGGGACGATATAAAGGATACAGAATACCCACTACATTGCGACCAACAAAACGATCAAATACCTGCTATATTTCAGGTTAAATACTTCTGAAATAACTTCAGCTGCTGACACCAGCGGGTATGTATCAGTAGAACTATGAATTTCAACGTCCGAACCCATTTATCAATATAATAGAGAGATCGAGAAAGAAGATAAAGGGGTTAAGAAAAAACAATTCTTCCACACAAGGATTCTTCACATAGGATATTTGGACATTATTATCACATTATCACATACACAAACACTGAACAATCTGTAAGCTACTTAAAAATATAATATATGTAATCTATTCCTTCATAATCACCTATTGATACGACTGGTCCTTTTGTATATTCTTATTATGTGGTCGCAAGTTTTCGAGGGTCGATTGTTTTGCTGCAGGGGAGATCGCTTCCGAATTGGTTTATTTTAGTGTGTTGAGATAAGCTTCAGCACCAAGTAGATTGATGATTGCGGAATTAGGGAAAATACTAGGAAGCGATCGTAAAAAGAACAGCTATTGAATTCGCTTGCGTCGCTTTGGGATTTTTAGAAGAAAAGAAAGATTCACTCAATGGCACTTGGGCGCCTGAGCGCAGTAGATTATTAGGTGTAGGTTTTTATTTATTTTTATTTATTTTATTTTAATTTAGAATAAAAAAAAAGGTACATGAAATTAGGTACTAGGAAAATGAGATTATAACTAATGACAGCGCGAGTGATACCACTGGTTAACTAGCGTTGCTGGCGTCTATAAGCTGCAGTAGTCGCTTGCCATCAGGCGGACCGTGCTACATAAATCTAACGTAAAAACATGCGACGTAAATCAATGGCGAAAAAATAATGTCAGCCGTGTATAGTGTTTTGACAAATGCAAAAGAGTGACCGCATGCTTCAGTATACTCGCTGTTAGCTAGTTGGAATTTTATTAAGTACCTACCTTTTTTTTTTTTTTTTTTTTCCTCTGTGGAAATCCTCATGGACTGCCGCCGTCTGGGGAGACGACGGGGTGTGTCGGACTCCGCCCAAAGTGGACGACCTACCGACTAAAACCACAGGAGGTGTTCGCCTCACCACCATTTGTCGGGAACGCGGGAACCAGTTGTTATTCCTCCGCGAACCCGACGGTGGCGGGCCGCCTAGCGCGGCCCCCTATTCTCTATCGGGAGAGTGCGTTGTGCTCTCTCCTCTCCTGCCAATCCACATGAGTGGGGCGCGGGAACACCTGCCGCGCCGCCTGCTCGGGCCTTGTGAGGGGCGACAGACTTCCCCAAATCTGTCGCCCGGCCCCCCTCTATGGTGGTTGGAACAGGGCATTATCTGCCCTGTTCCTTCGCCCGGTGCGTCGAGCACGGATTGGCAGGGAGGAGCTACTCTCCCTTTCTCTTTCTTGGGCCTCCTTCTGGGACATTACGTCTTCACAGAAGGAGACCATCGCCTGCCAGGCGTCAGGGCTCCGGACCATCTCGCTGACGATGGCCGGGAGCGAGAGATCTTCTCCTACTTCAGTGATGAGGACACGGCGCTGTCCCATTAAGTACCTACCTGCTTTAACTCACTAATTACGTGCCATTAACATATTCTGCCCACATAGAGATGGCACAGACACATATACCTACAATAACTGCTTACTGTTATCTCCGCCATTAGGTACCGTCCGTCGCCGTCCGGTGCAGTCCGCTGTCCGCTGCGCGCAGATAAACCGGACAAGTGCCCGGACACCTACGAGTATCTTGAGTTATGGCTGTTGCCTGGACTATGGAGGTAAGCGTTATGGATTTTAATTACACTTATACTTACTTTTGACTTTATCTCCATGAATATAGGGATATACACCTATTTCAACCCCTTGGGGGGTTAAGGGTGTATACATCAATTCTCAGTACAACTTCAAAGGTACGTTATAATCGAAATTTCATGTTTTTATCTGTAGCGGTTGTGTTTATGTTGTCTGTCTGTCAGTCACAAAACTGTTTAATATTTATACATGTTCCACGTATTCAGTGGCATTTACTGATACATACGTCTGTTCACAAACAGGTAGGTACAACACCTTTATGGAATATGTCTGTATATAAAAAAACTTAAATCGGAATAGGTACAGTTTCGACTGTTCAGTTCAATAGTATGATTGAGGTTAACTTATTATCCAGTCGATCATTGAGGTATAATCATTAGGTTCCCTTTTAAGTCTAGAAAAACTTTATTTTGAAAATATTAATTAAGTAATACAGATAATAATGAAAATGTTGTTAGTTGACTTTCGGCATCAGACTATTGTTAGGGTGAGATGTGGATAGACTAATTCTATTATGTAATACTTATAGATTCCGAATGACGAATATGAAATATACTTATTCAGTATTTACTCAGCAGTTTCACTTGTCTCCTAAGTCGCAACGCTACAAGGGCGAGGGTTAAAACACCAGAAACAGGCATTTTACGAGTGCAATGTATTGTACGATATCCACGTCATAATGCGCTAAATTTAAATATCGCAATTTTGCACATTGCACAAGTAGCAATATCCATCCCTCCGTCCTCACATTGTGTCCCCTCCCGTCACCCTCTGTTAAACGGCGGGGGATAATAACCAGCTGATGCACAGTGCTCCTGTCATCCACAAATCGAATTGTAGTCATAATTTACTGAAATTGTTGCTCTCACTTCCTCGCCATTGCGTATACATCGTAAAATACATTATATAAATTTCTTTTTTATTTTCCGAAACTTCTTGATTTTTATCACGTCTTTTTTTCGAAAATTATAGCATTTCGAGTGTTGCCTTCGATGGTAATGATCGGTGTAAAACTATAACGACGCTATACGGCGCCCGGTGCTCCGAGCCCAATAGGGTGGGTACACACAATTTTATTGTATCGTTATAAGTATAAATTAACATAATGGTCTATTAACCTTTTAGATGTTTTTAATAAGAATATGAAAGCATTCATGACAAAAACTATATTTTTATAACTGAATCATAAATTATGTCGTTAAGTTACTGTTTTAAGAACGATACCAATCACTTATTATTATTTAATTTTTGTTAACAGGTACTATAAAACTGGCCTTGAAATTGATAAAGTAGTTCGTGTATTTAAAATAACGATAATGCAAGCTCATGATAATTAATCAATATTGTTTTTATTTACAAAAGATGCAAGTCTGTGTCAGATTTTATTTACCACATTACATATATTTCATCACTCACCGGAACGCTTCGAGAGCGAGCGATAAATAACATTTGGCACTGGCAGTTCCACAGTGACGGTTGACAGCTGCAATTTTTTAACCCCGCACTTTAACTGGCAACTTTTATGCGCGCCACATAAAAATTGTACGCCAAACATTTACGACCTTCTGCGGGCCAACGTAGGGACGAAAAAATAACGAAGGGCGAACGTCCCTTTATCGTGCGCGATATCAAGACTGTGTTAGAGTCATAAAATATAGCACCCGTACCTACCTACCTACCTACCTATATACTCACTAGTGTTTTGTATGTTAACGCTTCGACGTAAAACAGCTTCCTTTTTACGGTCGCTCTCTTTATTGTTTTATCAGCATACATTTGAAATGCCGGAGACGTGCGGAGTTCATCGTCTCCGTGTAGGATTTTTTCGGCGCTTATTTCGTGCGAGAATGCGTAATTTAACCCTTTTATATAAATATTATGCGGGATTATTTGAATTTTCCACCATATCATAATATTTTTATTTAGGTACGGAGCCGATTTGGTGAGATTTACGCTCGTATTTTACTTAGCGAGTCGATAAGAGTACTCTTGTTCATAAAAATGGAATAACAAAACAGAAGTGCAGAGCGAACGCGACGCGTATCGTATGCTAAATATAGTCCCCCCAGCGGTTCCACACCACTTGCGAATTCGGTTCTCTTTCACAATAAAACAATAACATATTAGCGTAAATTGAAATCTTATCGTCAAATTGCTTTTGTCGTCGAAAACAAATTACGTACGTAATTAATTATTTAAAAATCCACTCTCTCCCCCCGAATTCCAAAATTGCGTGGCGAACAGCTGATTCCTTCATTGTTTCGGTTACACCCTTGAGTTGAATGCTTACCGTACGAATATAAACTTTACAGTGAAGTAAAAACGTTTATTTTTCCTTGTATGTGGCTAATGATAGGGTGGCAGGAAGTCAGCTGACTGCGTCGTTCAGATGTTATTAGAAACGAAAATTCGTTAAGGTACGCGCAGCTCCCGTCAGACAAAAGTTTTGAATAGCTCAATAATTTAATGGCCGAAATTCGAATACCTTTTAGTAAGTTCGGTCTCGATGGAACAATAATTTGAATTAATAATTTTGTCTATGAAGCGGACGTCGTGCGCACTATGGAGCGGAACCAGGAACGTAACGAAGGTGTTAGTAATTAAAGTCGATTTGTGTCTTGGTTTACCACGTGTTCCTTTTTCTGTTTATTCTTTAATTTACTGAGTCTCATGGCACTCGTAAGTCTCGATGCTCAAAAACAATAGATTCCTATTATGTATGTAATTTGTTGCTTGACGGGTTAAAAATACCTAATTAACAAGCAAACTGAAAATGAACTTTAAACAGCGCAGTTTAAACGAGTTTTTATTTATCTTATATGTATAAAACTATGAAGCAGTAGGTACTGCTTCAAAACATTAAAATTAAAATTAAAGAAACATTGCTACAAAAATATCTAGGTAGATATTTTTGTAGCAATGTTTCTTTAAGTAAGTAGGTATGTATAAGTTTTTTTAGGGCACATAACTGTATACTGTTATTCAAGACTAGTTTGAATTAGCAATAAATTGATTATTTTTTTCTTTTCTTTAAAACATAGTAGGTATAACGTTACTATCACAAATACAATACGAGACCTAATTATGTCCAAACGTAGCACTAAATTTCAACACTGTCCGAAGTAAAATTGATTTATAAATAAATTCAGAAAGTCTTTCTATTCTGTAAAAATAATATCGGAGGAAATCTTAACGTGGTGTTCATAACAAACGACAATCGCGCATGCCATTGATTCACCATATTTTATATGCCATGCCCTCTATCTACACCTACATTTAGTCCTGTATGAATTTCCTGATCCCGTTTACTCCATCCTTGGGTCTTCGCTAATCGATTCCATAACTTACGCTGCTCTTAATATCGTCAACCCGTCTCGCAGTGGGACGTCCCACGGTCCTTACGACCATCGATCGCCATTTATTAGTCTTTGTCTGGCTCGCAATGTTTTTGTTGTTGAATTGTATCATGCGATTGCAGAGAGAACTAAAAAATACGCTATTAAATGATAATATTGTTAATCAATCAACTAATTCTATCCGTCTCAAGTCTACAAAGAAAATTCTTTGCAATTTTGTTAAGCAACTCTTTTCATTTTTCTACTTAATTCTGCAAACTCCCACAGAGTATTATAACAAAATAACAAGATATTCCTCTTACCCACTCATTAAGCTCACCCCGTTAGAAGTTCGTTACACAAACCCAAATTACTGGAGCTCATATTAACTGCCTTTGTTTAATCCAAAAATAGGTTTGTCGTTTTATAAATAGACCATTATGCGTCCTAAATCTGCGTATATGAGACCCTCGACTTTATGTGGAATATTTAGTGGAGCATGGGTACGTTGTGACATTAATTGACATTTGGCGAGGCGAGGCGTCCCTCACGGGGCCCGGGTAAGTATGTGCGGCACAGACATAAATATTGAGGGCGTAGTTTGTAATGCCGAGGAAGAGTGAGGATTCGGGGGGAATCGTGAGGAATCGTGAATGGTTTAACGTTAAGTTTTTAAGGAAAATTGGGTTGAGAAGATTGATGATTGTTGCATTTTATTCATCTTTTACGGGTTTCTGGGCTCTCTCAAAAAGGAACCGTTAACTTATTGATAGATATTATTTTATTACTCAAACGCTTCTCAAACCACTATAAAGAATAAGTCATGATATTGTATATGAGTAAAACTCCAATTAAGTTGGTACAAGAGAAAAAATGAATAAATTTTAAATTTTAGTTTGTTAATAGTGTAAATAAATTTAGTAATAATTATGTAGTTTAATTTTCAAGTTCAGGCTTTACGGATTTTATAACTTTTAGTATCTAATAAACGAAGAGCAATTCTTTCATTTCACGTTCACTTTTCTGAATTTTTAAGGATAAAAGAGTACCAAAATACCTCAACCCTCAAAACATACACAGTGGTAGCTATAGCATTCCTTCACGTCACAACCCTCACCTCACCGCGATTGAATCGGGTTCCTTTGCCTACAAATCTTTACAATTCTCAACGAATACACGACGATATTACACATTCTTATACACACGGTCACGCTTTATTTACGATCGAAATTGAAAATGAATATTGAAAATCACCAAATTTTATAGGTACGCTGTAAGTATTGAAAATTTATGAAATTCTTGAACAGTATCTAGTTAGATCTAGTCTTTCCTATTTGATAAGGATAATTTTGATGTATGAAAACGTCTTTCATTTATTACATTGCAATAACATAAGGTGTTAAGTTGGTTTAAGATAAAGTATGTACCTAACATGTTTGTTGCGCCATCTAAAATTCATACAAGGAAGTGGTTAAGGCTTTGCAATTGTTCTGTTACGCTATTTGTATAATATTACCAATTAAAAAGTTAATTATTAGAAAATGTTTCTTTTTTACAAAATAATTTCATAAAAAAATGGAAAAATTGATTTCATCACGCGGAGTGGTAAGTGCCTTCCAGTCGTAAAGTATTACCTCCCCGTCTCAGTGTTATCGATTAACCAAGTCACTTTAAAAAATAAATGCGAAATTAAAAAGTTGGGAGGTGACAAAGAAGTTGAAATTTGTTGGAAGTGAAATTAAAAAGTTGAAAGGACGGCCCGAGGCTGAGGAGTTAGGCTGGGCTTTACAAGATAAGTAAAACGGACAATATCACTTCAATGTTCAATTTATTGAATTGAGTAATGACGCCTGTTATTTCAACCCTACTGAAGGTACTTTTAGTACTCAACCTGTCAAAAATCACCCCCGGTCCTATCGACCAGCTACCAAACATAATCAATAGGAGCTGAGTGTGCTCAACCCATCGCATGCAGATGCGTAGGGGATAATACGATGGTTAAGTGTGCACAGGGCTGTCTCACGTAAAATCATTAAGTTTGCTTGCCAAATATTCCGCCGCTAAGCAATAATATGCTAACTAGCGCAATGTAGACAGTGGAACTGTTGCGCATACACTTAACAACTGAGGTCTCAAGGAGACAAAGAGTTAGTGACACTACTGTTTATCTTTTTATTACGATAAAAACAATCTACATACATTATAATACTAGTATTACATACATATTGTGAGGCACTAGAATTGGATGGATGGCAGCCTTTAGTATATCAAACAAATTATCGCATATCTTAAAATCATAATTAGTAGGTATCTTATGTATGGTTAAGTTATTGGTAAGCTCCAGTATCCATAATTTATAAATAATTTTCACAAAAAAACAAGATCCGCGCTTCTTGTTTGTTTATAAATAATTAGATGTTACCCTTTGTTTCACTCGCATCCCATAGGAAGTCTTGAAACGAAAGGGAGCATATTTCCTTCTCCAAGGTCTAGTCTATCTCTGTACTTATTTTCATCAAAATCGATTCACCGGTTTAGGCGTGGAAGCGTAACAGACAGACAGAGTTACTTTCGCATTTATAATAGTATAAAGTAGGGATTGCAACTTTATTCATACCGTATAAATATTCTCAGAGGGAATCTGTACTCCACTAGCAAGTGGCAACCCTAAGTGTCCCCGTGTAACAGTGTGTGCCCCGCACCACTGTGAGGGATCAATTGATTTGTACGTCATCGTGGATCACAGGGATTGTAAAGATGTATGTCGATTATGAAGGGTATGTCGTATGGTAATATGTGTAAGAGCTTTCGGAGCTTAATGGTTGTTCCAGTAAAAAGGATTGAATTAAATTATCTTTAAAGTACAGTAATTTGGTGTCTTGCTCTCTAATTTTATTGAGGTATTCTCTTCGAAATTATACCACCCCAAACATTCACAGACGTCTAAGTGTATACATAGACTACATTTACAAAGAGAAATAGCCTTTATTTCATTGTTAATATAGTAATATTATGCATATTTTAACAAACATACAAAAAATCTGTCAACAAAACAAGTCGAGCATTAGGTACTGAAGACTAAATATACTTAGATAGGTACCTTTCACATAAACCTTATCTGTCGCGACATTTAAAATATATTCGCAATTACGACCGTGATTTAGTAACATGCTTTACCCTGAAGCGGGGGCTGAGCACCATGTAGGCAATCAGCCGACGGTGACGCGTCTCCGCAACATATTCTATGAGCATCGCGACTGATGCCTGACAGCCCTAAAGATACCGACTTACTCTCACAGGAAAACACTTCCAACTTTTCTCTGCCTATAACAACCTCCATTTTTTTTCCTATGAAAGTAAGAATAAGGTTGAATTTCGTACACCAACAGACTTCTGACTAGTGAAAATATGAAGAGATCCTTGCACAGGCAATCTCACGCTCAATGTCGCTTTATCGTTATAATGGAGATTGAGTGTAAGCGAGACACAAACATACGCGGGAAAGGGATGTCGAATCTTGATGAAATTCATGAAGTCGGCCAAGATACAAGAATATTTTGTTCATGTCAGTGAATTTGTCGGCCCCGCGTTATGAACTCCGAGTTATTTTCGAGTTTTTATGCTGCATATTGTTTGTTGTGGGAGCCCAACGTTGGGTCAAAACATTGGCCCAGCCCTTGTTATAAATATACGCGGAGATACTGTATGTTATTAACTTTAGTAAACCGGGCGCCTTGTTTTCATATTGCTCTTTGTTTTGCGTCGTCCTTACACAAATTTCATGGAAAAGTTTTCCTCATGTTGTTGTTCATGACGGCTTTCTTATTCATCGAAAAACTCACCACTGATACGTGATTTATTTGTCAATAAAATTTTTTGAACATATTTTCGTCATTTCTCCTTCTAAAAAACGACCGTGTGGGACTCCTAACGATAAAAACTTCAGGGTTACCAGCTGGGCCTGGTAACCCTGAAGTCCACCTTCTTAAAAGCGAGTCTGTCGAAAGGCACCTTTGTGTGTGTTGCGACTTTTGCGTGTTAGAGCCAGTTGCAAGTTCTGCTTTCTGCGATTTTTGCAGTCTGCAGTGAACAGGGGCTCTTAAAGATACGCATCAACAGCTCCACTGGTGTTGAGAAAGAAAAGAAGAAAGAAAGAAAAATCATTTATTCAGCACAATTCATAAAATACAGGAAGGTACTAGGTATACATTGTATGAATTATTGCGCTGAAACGGCGCTGGTTCAGCATGTGCCAGACGGAATGCCTGGCGCTGGTTTTCAACCAGACCCTGGTGGCTCACGGATGGTACAAGCCAGTTCAAAAATACTTAAATAAAAAATATTTACAATACAATATAAACTTAAATAAATATAGTATACGAATATAAACACAACAAATAAATATAAAAAAAACATCATAAGTACTTACATATTAATTAAATTATGTGTGCGGGTGTCCATAAATTGGGATGAACTCTCACAATCGGCTAGCTAGTCTTTAGCAAACATTAAACCGTAAAAAAAGAAATCAAGGAAGGAAGATAATGAGATTCATAAAATTTCTTCCAAAACAATGCCTCATAAACTGTTCCACCGTTTGGCGAAACAAATTTGGCCGTCAACTGTAAAACGGAAAACATAAATAGCGTCGTTCCCCCATAGCCAGTGAAGCAACGCTAAAACATCCCTTTGAATACTACATAGAAACGATGTCCGGCCCGGTGACGCGCCCAGCCGCAGCCGTGAGGAAGCCAAGACCTGGTGAGAAACTGGGAAAGTGTTATTATGTGATGTCACGCTTGTCCCCTTTGAAACGATAAACAACCTTTTTAGGAAGGATAAGAACTTCATTAGTCCCAAATACTTCTAGGTTATTAATATTACACTTGTATTTGCTTCATTGATCTTGCAAGTGGAAATAGGTTAACACGGTTAATACAAATGATATTCAAACTCATGAAAAACCATTTTTTTTTACCGCCTTTATGTAGGTAATACATGTCTATAATACGGATATTTATAAAAAGAAATAATTTCCAACACAGTATTGAAAAGGCTAGGAGCTAAATGAAACTGTGAAATTCAGATTGTTTTTTTTTCTTCTTCTTCTTCCTTAATTTCTGGTCCTAAGATTCTAGATTCACGTTGGCGTGGCCGCGGGTACAAGCTATAGAGTGAAACACCCGATATTTTTTTATGTTAAAACTTAAGTTAATAATAACCATAAATATTATAAGGAGAGAAGCCTTTTCACACCATGAAACAGACAATTAATCTTCATGACCCAGCTCCCTCACCCATAACAATGCGAAAAAAACGTTTTACACAAAACATATTAAGAGCAAATGACTAAGAAATTCCGCGGCGTTGGGCAAGGGAGCTGACTGCCTAATGAGCCATGGTTCCAGGGCTAGCCTTCCGGCATGGCCCGGATCCGGACCGTACGGGCTTTTGAACACCGGCTGCATGGACGAGTTATATTTAGGAAACAAAATGTTTATTTCATTATTTATTTATTTTATTTTAGATTGGATCAGTAGTCTAGTCGTCCTAAGTGCGACTGCTACGCTAGAGGTCCTGGGTTCAATTCCCAGATCGAGCAGTGTTATAAATTCTCAGCTCGGAGTTTGGATTTGTGCCCGGTTAATGGCAATAAGCTCGCCCCTTACTACATGGGACCAAAATATACAGGCGAACTGTGGGGTAAATTAGTTCTCTTCTGCCAAACACTTCGGAGAATACAGCTGGAATTGTGTAGTATATTTTGTTGGATTCAGGAAAAAAGTAAAGAGGTCTGACTCTGTGACTATCAGAATACTCCAAAAGACAGGGATTTTATTTATAAAAAGTATTCTCTCAAATAAACCCAAATACAATAAGACACCATCAAGATAACATAACATTCGATAGTTTTTATTCCTTAACCCTTTAAATGACAAGCGTGTACAATCGAAACACACCACAAGGGGTCGTAAAGGCCCATACGCCTCAAAATTTGTGTGCGCCCGTATACTACAAGTAAAGAGAAAAGAAAAAACAAAAAGCAAGAATCCTTTTGTATGTGGGTACTTAGATCGGGTTTCGTTTGGGTCAAAACGACCCTGCGTTACCAATGTGTTACGCTGTTTGGTATTTAAAGGGTTATTTATACCGATTCGCGGATGTAAACATTCTGGTTATTCCGATCAGGGTGCCGCGATGTCTTTATTTAAGTTTAGGTTTTAAAATATAAATTATAGGTGCTGGTTTTAGTTTTGTTGTTAAATAAGACCATTATTTACATCTTTATGTCATTCCATACGGTACCTAAATCACTTATAGGTAGGTACCTGATATAAGTTAAACTTATACATATACAATAGGTTGTAAGTATGGGTATTTATTTATTATTAATTATAACAGAAGCGAAACACAATCCCGCCAATAAAAATGGTTAACCATTTTGTTTACGTCACGGTGCTGTAGATACCATGCGTGTACGCATATAGGCGTATAAACAGTGTATTTTTAATGCCGTAAAATCGTAACTGCCTGCTACGTATAGCGCGATGGACGAAATGGGGCCACTAGGATCACCTACATTTTATATGGATAAACCGGAATTGATAAAACTGGATACTCCTTCCTCATAAGAAAAACATGCACGCCGCCATAACGGTATATTTAGGTTAATATTTTATTCAAGATGGAAAGAATAAATATAGTTACTTAAGTAAGTATATTATACAGGGTGGAAGGGACATCGACGCGCAACGGCTTACCATGACTACAGTACATGATTCTGGACCCCCTGCGTTGGAATTTTTCATCGGCTTTTTCTTAAATTTTACGTTTTTTTTTTGCAGTTTTTTCAACTTTAAATTGTATAAAGTCATTATTTCTATCTAACCCAATAAGAATTTTAATTAAAAAGTCATTAAGTAATTCAATTTTTTCACTAAAAACAGCATTGTAAATTAAACTCCAAAGATCTTCTGGTCAGCTGTTTCCTTAGAGTTCACTTGCGAGTTGTAAAATTTAAGAAAAAGCCGACGAAAAATTCCAACGCAGGGGGGTCCAGAATCATGTACTGTAGTCATGGTAAGCCGTTGCGCGTCGATGTCCCTTCCACCCTGTATATTTAATATATCAGTAACTTAAATATTACCTTGACAATTAAAAACAAACTATACATTTTTTAGTATGAATTATTTTCGTTAAGTATGAATCTGCAGATTCTTTCGCTTGATTTCAGAAAACATACGCAGACGCAATAACAAATATAAATATAATATATTATTTATTACAAAATACTTGATTACAGTAATAAAAACGTCTGTGCATAATAATAATATGCTTAAAAGAAACAGCGATGCTTCGTCTAAAAAAACTCTATTGTTTTTTATACTTACTTTTACAAATAATAATTTTAATTGCAAGGCATTTTTTTTATTAAAAATTCGCTTTATAAAAAATAAATGTAACATTACAAAATTGTTTATTTTAAAATAAATTATAATAAAATTAAGCTACAAGTCTCATCCAGCTCTTATAATCCAAGTGGTGTTGATAGTGCCCGTGTTGTTAGTGGCTCCTGACCTTGGTCGACTACAACCGGTTCTTTATTGTTTTACTTTATCTGTTAACCTGCTTTTATTTGCTCAGAATTTTAACTAGACGAAGCTCTTATGAGCAATTCATTAATTAAGGAGCAAATTGTAATTGAAATTAGCTGTCAAATAATTTTTACATTAATTAGTTTATTCATTATTACTATGATTATATATTCACTATATTTATATAAACTTTTCTAAATTAGAGATTTCATATTATCAATTTATGCCATCACATACAGTAATGTAGGTACCTACATCCACAGTTCGCCAGTATGTTTAGGTTCCATGTAATAGGGGGCGAGCCTATTTAATTAACCAAGCACAAATCCAAACTTCGACCTGCCACTGAGAATTTCATAGAACAACCCAATAACATTTTGCTCGACCTGGAGATCGAACCCAGGACCTCAAGTGTAGCAGTAACACTTGTAACCACTACACTAATGAGGCAGTCACTAGATATTAGAGATTGTATAAAAAATAAAATTAATAAATATTCTTGGACAATTTTACACAGCACTATCTAGTCCCAAACTAAGCAGAGCGTGTACTATGGGTACTACACAATGGTTATAATACTTAAATACTTTCTTTTTGTAAATACGTACTTTTATTACATTAGAAACACCCTGACAAACACAAACACAAATAATTATTTGTGTTCTATGGGAATCGAACCCACGAACCACTAGACCACAAACGTCATCATACCAAACAAAAAACTTTGGCATTGAAACATGCAGTCGATGTGGGGCCTGGGTTCGATTCCCATGGTCTGTTAATAACATAAGCTCGTTTCTTATTACATAGGACCTAAAATCGTAACGGGCGGACAACTGTGGGTAAACCCTACCTTAGTAGGTATACCTTATAATAAAATGATTCATGACGATGATACTTCTGCCTAACCTTCAGGGGATTCTGAGGTCATAGTATGTTATATTATACAACTTATATTAATACGGTTTTGGCTTAAAACTTCTGACTTGCATGTGGATCTGGTGCCTAATATGTTATCTATGTCCATCATTACTATATGAGGGTTCGTCTACGTCCCTATAATTGTTTCCGCGTACATTACTGCCTACCCTGTATGGCAGAACAACGTGATGTGTGCTGAGAACAAAAACAGCCTTGGTATAATGATTCTAAAAGAAGCATATGTGGAATAGTAAACATTAACCTAACAAATAATATGTTAGTTAAATTCTTTCAAAGTGGACAGTAAATCATCACGTATACATCATCACGCCTGTATTCCCCAAAGGGCTACGCAGGGGTGTACTAATGTACACCCCCAATTCAGACATGTTTAAGTTCTATATAAACGGAGACGAACCTATTGTCATACAACCGGGTTCAAATCCAAACTCCAAGGTACTGGGAATTCCATATAGAAACCCAATAACACTGTAATCGAACCCAGGACCTCTAGCGTAGCAGTCTAACTTGCGACCACTAGATTACTAATTACTAATTTGTTAGAATCAGTTTTCAGTATCAGCTCGAAGACTGGATATATTCGGCCCGGTTAGTAGCAAAGCAATATGCTCGCCCCCTATTACATGGGATCTGAACATATCGACGAACTGTGGGTGGCCATTAGTACACCTCTCACCTCTGCTTAATTCTTCGGGGAATACAGGCGTGATGGTGAGTTATTTATGCTTATAAGAACTCCTCCATACATGACAATAAATAATAGATATCTATGTCCAAAGATAATGTCAACATTGATATAAAACAAAATAACGGTGAACGCGCCGCAACTTCACGACCGTAACGGTAGAAGGCGTAGGCAGAGGAGACATCGTCAACCACGCTAAGATATTCAAAACTAACACGATATCTTACGCCGAATCACATTCATAGAAGATTCAATATTGATTATGACTAGATTTAAATATAAACGTCACTACTGAGCTGTGGGTTGTACATTTTAAAAATAAAACCTCTACCTAACCTTTGCAGTTAACAAGTATGATGAAATATATTGTTAATTTAAGGCATAGGTGTAGGCATACACCCACTGTGCGGTGTGATTTAGGTCCTATGTTACAGGGCGGTGCCTATTTTCATTAACCGAAAGCAAATGTCGAAACTTTAAGCTGCTACTGTGAATGTCAATAATACTTTGCTCCACCTCGGAATCGAAGCCACACGCTCAGCAACAGCGCTTGTGAAAAGGCAGATTCCAGGCATGCCTCCTAGAAGATATAATTATCTTTGCTACAAGGTAATTCTATGGAGCAGGATTCAACCTCCCGATCACTCACTCAGAAGTAAGATACCTAAACCATAGCGGTATTGTGTCGTAGATAAGATCGATGATAATGATGACTTAAATAATCAGTTAAATAATTTTATTATCTAGATAAAAGTAATGTAAACAAGTAGCCTGTCTTATCCTAGCTAGTGGAAAGTTAGCGCACACTGAACATTGATAAATGTAATCAATGACAAATAGTTTTATGTCTTTGTATTATAGATACTGTTAGGTAGACCTGCTATTTCAGTCACTGCAGGTAAAAATAAGAAACTAACTTGCCTAGTGTCTACGTTCATTCAAAGTTTTTATTAACCGTAAAAATCGATTTAGAAGTAGGTACATCAGTATACTGAGGACTTTTATTTACCGCAGATTTTGAACTCTGAACCTTTAGGAATCAGGAATATCTGTGTCGTACCGTTTTAAATTACATAAGGTAATATAACATTAAATTTCCGCTGAAAAGCCATCCCAAACCGTCGCAAAATATGGCTTCATCAGTCGCCTAATAAACTCCGTAATAAAACGAAATGAGAATAACATACTAAATTATGAAGAGTTCACGCTGAGCCGTCGAGAAGCCTATCAAATTACTAAATGTTAAAGTCACAGCCTGTTACAGCGACTCCCACCTACCATCAATCATACCGAAACTTGGAGACCGCTAGACCACTGCCCCTAGAGACCTGCCAATCACTCCAACCCGAACGTTTTGAAGAAATTTCTGGCATTTCCGAGGGTGATATAGGCCTTGCTACGCTGGTTTTGCGAAGTAAGCGCAGATAGCAATTTCGCGCAAGAACTCCGTCCGGTTTAACTCAATGTTTGAAATAGTCGCTTTCGAAGACAAGTATTGAGATGTTACATCTGACAAATGTTCAGCTTCATTGCGATAGACTGCGCATGATTACATTGACACTTTCGTGATCGTCATCCCTATCCTGTTTGTGTTCGACCACTGCGGATTCCAATAGTTGAAGCTGTGCATAGAAGTATTAAGGTACTTAAAAACTATTGTTCAGTAATTGTGTTCATTTATTTTTATACTGATATGAACTTATATGGTAACTACGTTGTACCTATAATTGTTATAGTCGTTTCGTACAGTACTATTTTTAAGTTATAACAATGGTCCCCAAAAATTGAACTTAAGCTACTTTCACGTGGGTGTAAGAGCGAGTACTATATTATCGTTAGATGTCAGATGATCCGGCACCAGTCACTGCTCACCTTCAGCTTGGCGCCGCCTCACAATCACTTTGGACCTTGTCGACTGGTACCCTCGCGACCTCTGGCGTAGACAACTACATACATACTAAAATTATGTTAGGTTAAAGCACACTAAGCTCCAAGTAACTAACTCAATGAGCTTAGTCGCACGGCGGCTGCCGAACGAAGTGTTAGCTTTGATTTTTAATTGAAAGAGTGCTAGTTCCCTTGTTATGTTATGAGTACCAGTATAGCCTAACTAGCTAGCCTGACATGCAAGCCGTGACATAATTATGTCGTGACTTATCTAGTCCCGAAACAATTGCTGAAGACGAGACAATGCGACAATCAAATTGTGTCGTGACTACTCTCTTAGTCTAGTGGTCGCAAGCACGGCTGCTGAGCGTGGTCCTGGATAGATTCACAGGTCAACAGAGTGTTGACCTGTGAATCTGTGTGATGTTTCTAGGAAATTGACAGTAGCAGAATTACCCAACAACAGATGGAAAAGTGGGAGTGTATATCGCAGTACACTACTACTGAATCCTTCGAGTAATACAAGCGTAATGGTATGTGATGTGGCGCATGTTGAATGGCAGGAATCCTTCTATGACTAGGACATTCCCAAGGTCCAACATAAGTCACCCAGCCACGTCAGCCACACCTTATTGTTATCACTGATAAGCCCTATACATGCATAATTTCCCTGCAAGGACAGTGCGGACGTGGACCTACGTCCGCGTCCCGTACGGTATCACGGCGCGGCGATAAGCGATAGCCACATAGCAACAACACTGTTTACACTTTTACAGTATACACACCAGTATAATCACCTCAGCAAACATAACAGACACGTGCAGTCGTAGCACAGAAGGATCAGTTCCATAAGTAAAAGTTTGAAAGGCAGAAGAACGATTTATGAAGAGAAACGATTCCAAAAATAATAATTTCTCTTTTTCAAATTCAAATTCAAATCTTTATTGCTTTCATATGTATATAAGATGTTATAATAATTCGGTATCAATATGAAACCCTGTAAGGGCGCTGCAAATCAAAAATAATATAATTCTGTGTCATTAAGTATTAGGATAACAATCAATTATTAATAACAAAGTATTTATTTTTACAAAAGTTTATGTCTCTAGGTATTAATCTAAATATTTATACAATTATTATGTCACTGTTATTATAATTATTTATTAATTTATATTTCTAAAGTCATGTTTTATGTGAAAGTAGTTGGATTGTATCTTTAACAAAATAGATCCTCGAAAGCTAGGAATATCATGAAAAAATCTATGTGCTGTACAAGTTTTCTGACCTTTGGATTTCCATTGAAAGAGATACGCTAGGTACTTTTTGAATCTAGTTTTTGAGATTCAGATTGTCACTCACCTCAGGTGGACACAGATTACAAAGGATTAATGTCATCAGAAAAGGTGTTCCAAATTATACTTCTGTAACGTACATGGTAAGGGGTCACACGTGCACGTGGGTCATAATAAAAATACAATTTTATCTTCAAAAACAAGTTAATCCATCAGCTCTTATCTGCCATTATCGTAGCCAAGAAAAATCAAAATCTGTATCCAAACATATAAAGTCTAATTTCCTTTAGCCCACAACATCGCATTCAAAAACCAGTTCATTGCAGTTTTCAGTCATAAAGTTTAATTAATGGATGTATTACGACGACATAAATATAATAAAAAAAAGAGTAGAAATAATCAAATTTACATAAATTGTGTTATTTTGGTTGGAGTCGTTTCCAATGGTCAGTGACACCAGCGCCAGTGATTGTAGAATGGCCGACATTATCGCGCCTTTCCAAAATACTGGTTAGTACGTAAACAAACCATCGGACGCCATATTTGGCACATACAATTGGACAGGAGTTATTGAATTTAATGCAATTAAACGGATTACCAGACAACTTGATACGTGTTTTAAGCATTAAAGGACCAATTATAAGATAATAAAGGCACTAACTGTGATTTGTCAACAATATTATCTGTAATGAATAAGTGAGTGACGCAGTGAGTGCAGTCACTGAGTGACTTGTTGCTAAGTGCTGCTATCCAGGTAGCTAGTTCGATACCCGCACATGCCCAACTTTAGCAATTATAAACTGAATACTACACACATGCCATCACGCCTGTATTCTCCGAATGGTTAGGCAGAGGTGTATCAATGTCGACTCACAGTTCGCCGGTATGTTGAGGTCCCATGGTGAGGAGCACAAATCAAAACTCCAAGTTGCTACTGAGAATTTCATAGAAAAACCCAATAACACTTTGCTCGACCTGGGAATCGAACCCAAGGCCTCGTAGCAGTCGCGCATAGGACCAATAGATGAACAATACAGTTAAACGATAAACATAATACTTACTTGTTATTATTATAAGTATTAACAGCATTTGTAATCGCGTTAGTGTCAGATATCACTATGTATCGACAGTTTTGGGTGTTAGGTAGGACCTGTGAGATTTGCATCTCGAAATGGACTCGACCTCCATTTAGTATACTTACTTTTTATTTTGTGATTTTTTGAACACAAATGTCACAAATAACCATGATGTTATAAAAAAAGGTAATTCGCCAAACAGGCTTTTTTCATTTTATATCTCAGCATAATTTATACAAATTGGCGCCGCGCTGACTTTCGGAAAGGACTGTTTGTTTGTGAATAAAGTACATAAAACAACACCAAACATCTTATATAACAAGAACTAAACTTACAGCTGCTATAGCAGTGACCCTTTCTACAAAAGGCCATTATGAATCTAAAATTTTACTCTTATTGTACACCAAAATGTAAGAACTTTACCTTTCACATAGATTCTTCTCAGAGATGCCAGCGCCATCTAGGCTAAGTAAACCTAAAACGTTGGCTTGTAAAAGTGTCATAACTGCCTCATCAGCCTACTGGTCGAAACCGCAACTGCTGCGCTAGAGGTCCTGGGTTCGAATCCTAGGACGAGCAGTGTTTTTAGGTTATTCTATGAAATTCTCAGTAGCAACTTGCGACAAAAGGCTCGCCCTCTATTACATTTACATGGGATCTTAACATAACGGCGAACTGTGGGTATGAATAATTATTCATTGGCGTATTCGTTCGTCTATTTAGTTTCGAAAAGCTTTATAGAACAAAGAAGTAAGAAGGAAACTTATTCCACAGATTAAATAACCAACTCAGCGCGACAGATACGCGACTGAAACAAGATGGCTGCCGCAATTCATCATCATTACACAAGTTAATTTTTAATACTTAATTAATTGACGGCGAGAGTTCACAATCATCTTGAGCGACTCCGTGACGAGGTACGGAGTAAACGCATTAAGGGACAAATTTGACGGGCCGTCAGTAGTGGTGACGCTGACGAGAGACGAGTGTCGGCGAGCCTCACCGCGCGACTCATTAGCTAACTCGCCCTGACGGTAAGCAGAAGGGTTGTAACATTTAATAAAGAAACTTTATCTACTCGGAAGTTCTCTTAATGTGTTTTTGTGCTCCTCCTGAATAAACTTTAAGTGGTGACGGAATCAGGAGCTATAAATATTATATTAGTCTTAAGAACACTCACTGCTTTTTGCAGCTACAAAATAGCAAGTTATTATAGTATATTTTGAATGGTAGCCAAATAGTTGAGTTTTTAACTAAAACGGTATTTGGTGTTATACCTATCTATGCTAAACATAAGGCTACGGCTACGGTACAGGTGGACGACTTCAAAAATAAGGAAAAGGACTTTTTTTTACTAATAATAAAAAAAACATAAATGGAACTGGACTGGTCCAATAATACGATAATATAGTGGACATATCCACCATCACACCATACCACAATCTGTCAAATTTCTTTGATTGGTTTTCAACTTTAATGCAAAACTATAAAGTTCTCGTCATACTTGTTTTTTAAATAACAGCCTGAAATGTGAACCGATGTCAACCAGTCATTTATTTTATGCGAAGAATACGGAGAATATTACTGAAGAGTTACGTCATCCGACAATATTCACGAAATTCTAATCTATAATTTAGGCAACAAAATGCTAAAGTTTAACAAATCAGGCTTTGGTACATTCTTTAAAAGCTTTCAGAAGCCTAGAATATTTCAGCGGTAAAAGTGTGTTAAACATTCAATGGAATACCAAACATCCATGCAGTGGAATACCCAACATTGTTGTTCCCTAAAATAATACAAAAGAATGTTTTAGGAACATGCTAGTTCGCCGGCAAAAGAGGAATTCAGAGATGAAAATACGTGAACTAAGTAAAAGATGTAGATACTTATAAGTCTTATAAAAACATAAATGTTAAACAGTTCTCTTTTCGCCTCACATTAGCAATACATGGCCATTATAATGATAATAATCAATATTTATTTCTGTACATTATCTTATGAAAATATTGATGTTTTCACAAAAAATAAATAACATTCAGAACGCGTAGTGGTTGGTACTTGTAATTTTCACGCATTACAATATGCACGAGTTATTATATAGAAAAATAAATGTCATTGTCACAACCAAAGAGAGTGTACCTACTTAGTAGTTGAAGTCAAGCTACGAATAATAATGATAATGTAATAGACGCAGATTTCCAGTCAATTTAAGATGGGCTCTGGCATCCTAGTGATCTGGATAACTTCTTAAAAATATGAGTAACTAATTAATCAATGTCTTAAACTTAAAACAAATAACCGAGACATAAAAATAAGACAAGTGCACACGTTACAAACTGAAGTGGACCACTCATCGACAGATACTGCACACGTGTGTGACCGACCTCCCTTAACAACTGCTTAAACATAACACACAACCCAATATCAACCCTTTATCTATACTCAAACGAATTAAAATTGTACAAACGTGAATTCTATTTTTAGACCAGAGAGACAAGTGGAAGGTTTTATTGTTAAAGTGCAACGCATTAATTAAAATGAAATTAGATCTGTATCCGACTGGTGGGAACTTAATTTCAACTTTATCTTCTTGGATACAGGTTTTGAATTTGATTGAAATAAATGAGATGTATAAATAAAAGATTCAATGGGTTGTATGATGGAGCTCGGATGATATTATGTGACATGTGATCACATGTGTTATAGCTCAATAATTCATTATGCTATAACGATTGGTTAATGAGTTACTGACTCACACTCGGGTGCTTAGAGACTATTCAAGTACTTTACAAGATTAAACTGTGTTGGGGAGAAAATAAAATGAATAAGACTAAACACACAAATCTTACCTCTGAAATTTTAAACTTGCTTGCTTGCTACACCCAATGGTTACTGGGTAGACTGTTGTTAATTATACCATCACACTTGTATTCCTCGCAAGGTGAGGCAGAGGTGTACTAATGTCCATCCACAGTTCGCCGGTATGTTTATGTCTCTTGTAATAGAGGGTGAGCCCGGGCACAAATCGAAACTCTGAGCTGATATTGAAAATTTCTTACAGTCGCGCTTAGTACCACTAGGCTAACGAAGTGTAACTTAACATTATACGTACACAGTCTGTTTCAAATTTCAAGCTTTAAATATATTTGACTTTGACTTATCGCCACTTGTACTTGTGGGTATTTTGTAGTTACCTTGTGTTAGCAAATACTGAGCATTTCTGTGAAATTTTGTTTATTATGAAGAGGTTACTCAACACTAGGATTTTCTCCTGTATCGTGGGAACGTTTACAAACATGAATCTTACATACACAAACATAGAGAGGTAGCACTACAAGAGAGAAGTAAAAGTTGATACCCAAAAAAATGCTTTTTTTTGGACGGAACCCACGTAACCTGGAACATTCAATAAATTTAAAAAAGTCGTCCTAAGCACGACTGCTACGCTATAGTTTTACTGTGGGTGTACAGCAGTACACCTCTGCCGAACCCTTCGGGGAATACAGGCGAGATGATGTTTTAGGTTATGTAAAAAAAACAATTCAAGGGATTTCACTTATACTTAAAGTTTGATTATAACCACGGTATAATATTAGAAAGTTTAGATTTCCAAATGTCTGTTTTGTTTTTGGTCATATATACATATACATAAAATGTAGATTCAGAACTCCTTGACCTTCAAAGTCTCCGGGTAAGAAACACTCACAGCCCAACCTGGAAGGATTACTTATAAGCTTCCTGATAATATATTATCAAGCAAGGGTTTACACTAAGTTTTGGGTAGCCATTATTTATGGGTATTCGTGGAACCTATGGTTAATTTCAGGGCTTATGTGAAGTCGCTCGCTCATTCAATCAAATAAGGTATCAGAATATCATGGCCATGAGAGTATGTTGTCTAGATATTTTTAGGTAGAATTTGGTTCAAAAAGAGACGACGGTGTATAAAGATTGCTAATCACAATTGTTGTCAGTACAATTACTTATTTTTTCTAATATAAATTTCAAGTTTTATTTTGGTATTATTTATCTAATACCTGGACACAATAATTTTGGTAAAGAAATAGTACCTAGGTACTTACTTTTTTATGAAAACATTGCCTAGCACTAGTTTTTTTCTCTTCTATCGTGGGTACAATTTCAAATACTCACATAAACGAACACCTAGACCCGGAACAACCAGTTGTAGGCAATACAAATAATTATTTCATGCGGGAATCCAATGCGCATCCAAACCCGTGGCGCAGAAGCCGATGGCTCTGTCGTTGCGCCAATCATACCTTAGGTAGTCTATACAGTCTATGCTGACCAAAAGTAGTTTGAATGAAGAATATCTCCTAACTAATGTGATATTATTACAAGTAAGTGCATATAGGTACAGTTGATCAGTACCTACGCTGACTTTAAAATATTAGATGACATCATAATATTATTATAATACCGCATATCCGTCTAAGTCTATAATTATCTTCCATTAATTCGGTTTGATTATCTCAAGTGCTTACTAGCGCAACATGGATTAACTCATGTTATTCGAGTCTATTTAGAAATAAATAAAGACGGATAAGTGATTAGTTATAAAACATTATTTTAAATTTCCATGTCCAATTTTAATGTAAGAAAGATTTGCCGAAGTAATTCTATTGAATGACGATGAAATAACGAGATTTATTTCTTAAATTTCATTAAAAAAACCTTTCAAAACCAACATTTCCTCATTTTGTGCCATTCCACATTAAACCATCAGTGAACAATTACTCAACAATAGCTCAGAATAGCAATATTGTTTGAAAAATTCTTCGAAATTCATCTCATTACGACAAAGCTTTTGAAAAAAATAACGTAATTAAGGGAGTTGCTAAAATGAGGGATTACGCAACTGACGAAGTAACAGCTTTCAATGAAATGCCACTGACAAGTTGAGTACAGTAGGCCTGCTTTAAAACTTCATTTATGTTTTGACACTGAAACTGAACGAGTATTAAAAGCAATGTATTAAGAACGTTAATTTGTATACGCTCATAAAAATATACTGATAAGCTGCAGGCAGCATTTTTTTTACGAAGTACCTAGCAGCCTGTCAAATATTTCGTATGGAAATCTTGGGTAGCGCCTCTATCGGACCTCTAATGAACTAAGTTTTCGGTATAAAATATTTGACAGATCCGAAAGCGACTATTACAGGTCGTCAATTTTGGTGTAAACAAAGAGAATCAGTTGTAGGTATCATAATTGTGTGTCTTTCTTGTAATAAGTAAGATTTATGTACGTGTTTCACCTTCCGATGTGACCTCCGTAGTGGTCGTCGCGCGCTGAGCGACTGATCAAAGGGAGCTGGTAATAGGAAATAATTGTGTAATTAACGACAGTATACCTATAATGAGCATTGATACATTCAACGTTCCTTTTGTTACCGATCAATACGAGATGTACTAACTAGGGATACGTTAGTGACTAGGAATTGGGCTATATTTTATCTTGTCTAATACAAATATAGCATCGTATGCCTAAAGTAAATAGTATATATAACATTTCATTTTACCTCCGCCATACTTAATCTAAAGGGTCTTTATATATCTATTGGCATCATAAAATTCGAACGACTTCACTTTATGATTTTTCCAATAAAGTTATTAAAATTGAAATTACCGAATAAATTGGATCCGTTCAATCGTACATTGATTTTGGTGTAACATGGCTTCGAGGGCTTTCATGTCGGATTTTGAAGGCAACGTGAAGATTGAGTGTTTTTGACGGAATGTAGGAAATTAAACCGTTGTATGTAACATATTGGTACAGTCAACAAAAGAGTTTGGTATACAGGTAGCCAACGAAATCTGCATCTTTACACAGATTGTGATTTAAATAATTACCCGTCAAAGGGTTTAATGTGTAGCAGCTTACAATACCTGGGTTTTGACACTTAATGCGTGATATATAATTACACAATCTTTAGAAAAACACGATGTTTAATTAGCTGCCTGTATACTTAACTGTTTTGTCGACCGTACATATCATGCAAATTCAGTTTAAACATCTAGATAAATGGTAAATGGAACGAACAAACATTATTTTAATCGCAAAGATGTCGATGACAAAAGACAGTAGGATCGATATTGCGGCAAACACTGACATGACTGGCTTTCAACCAATTTGACATCCTATAAGTACACTCGTACAGTATGATATTGTGTATAGGCTACTAAACGGCTCTTATCTCCGCTAATGCACCTCCCCGCGTCGGCAGTAACACAGACCACCCGTAGCAGGTGGACTGGCGGCCACCAAATGGAAACGTACAACGGAACAGAGCGGAACATCACTTTATTAGTATTTTTTGCCAAGAACAAAGCGGAGAATTTAAGGTTCAATTTCCTTTGAGGACGTTACCCGTAATTACTGGCGAGCGTTCAATTTACTCTTTTGTACGTGCACAGAAATATCGCCCTTTTAGACTCCACTTTTATGGTTGGTGGACAGTTTAATATAGTGTTATTAAGAACGATGTTTTTGTATGTTTAAGTACATACATGCGTAATGTCAACCACTATGGTAATTATTATAACATGACATGTTTAATAACCGTTGATAGAGCGTGTAACATAGCTTAATTGCTCGTTATATACCATTCGCGGTGTTAGTACAAACGATTGTTGTCTAGCATGATGATACATCATGAGCTATCCATAATATAATTTGAACTTCATCTCTCATCTCATGGATATTCGCCTATTAGTGTGTAGTGCGTCTCGTGTTGGATTCAGTTCAAAACCAGGGCGTGCACCCCTGTACTTAACTTAAAAAATGCCGGAGCCATCTAGCTTTACAAAAATGTAAAAGTGTCAAAAGTGACTTGTAAAAGTGTCTTTAAAAGATCTACTCACAGAAATAAATATCATTTATTGTTTATTTATAAGAACTCAAACTGTCATGGCACAGACGAATACACGTAGGAGTAGATATTGACTATCGGCTGTTCTTCTAAATGAGAACCCCAAGCAAAGCAATCTGTAATAATACAAAACTAAATTATTGGGAAAGTGTTTAAGTGTGTGACAGCCTCGTTAGTTTAGTATTTGCCTCGTTAATCTAGTGATCCTAAGCGCAACTACTTCTCTAGAGGTCTAGGTGTTCGATTCCTAGGTCGAGCAGTGTTAATGGCAATAGGTTCGCCCCCTATTACATAAGACCTAAAAGATACAGACGAACTGTGGGTGTACATTGGTACACCTCTTCCACCTCGCCTCTGGAATACAGGCGTGCTCGTATATTTATGTTGTCATTAAGGTGTGTCCAGATAAGAGACAAACTAATCCGTATAATTAAAATGGTTACCTCATCTCATTTGATGTCATTATTTACACATCTATCACTCAAATCTGTCCCCAAATATCATGGGGTGTGACGTCACGCACATGTTATGTCTTTCATATTGTGTACAATATGACTTAAACCATCGCACCATAGCGATCAATCTTTGTAGGCTTGAGCTAATGATTTAATGTTCTTAGAATTATGTTATTCATAATAATGTTAATGTACATACAGCAGACATGTGTCTGTTTCTCTTGTAAAGTTTTGTCCACACCGAAATACAGCATGCTGTACAGGCTAGGATCACCATCATCATTCTGAATCAACTCACTGTTGAGTAAGTTTCGAACATTATGTCGCTTTGGCCCTGAAAATGCAGCGCCACAGTTGCGCTACTGTATGCGGACAGAAATGTGTTCTAGTGTGAACAAAACTTTACACAATTTACTTAGAAATGATAACGCCATTCCACACAAGTTGTAAATTTCAATCATATTGATAACATAGGAGGAAAAATCCTCTCGAGTTCATCATGGTTCTGTGAAAATGAGTAATCAGAGATGCGGAGCTGTGTTTTTATAGGTTAGGTTCTTTGTTAATGACTTATCAGACCTGACAACGCCCTAGAGCATTAATCTCTTTGTCCTTTTTTTTAAATCATCAAACAAACAAAATATGATTTTGTATGTAAGTATATGTTTGATAAATAACATGAAAATATTCCACATAATATTCATTGCGTGACCTAATTCTTATTATCGTTATCGGAGCACCCGTGTCGGACATAGGAGCCAGTCACGTGTGCGCTGTGTGGTGACGACACAATAATGTTGTCGGACGCGAGTCAGCAAACCAGGAAAAAAACTTCTGCAGCACAGAGGCATTTCCGAGCTGTTGAACTCTGAAGCTCGAAGAAAAGCCGAAACAATCTCAAAGAAATAAGCTTTTTATAAAGTCCAGACATTATTTGTAATTGTAAGTAATTATCAAATATGTGAGTGTCCTTTTTAAGAAACTGTAATAGCAGCTTTGAACTGATTGCATCTCCTACGGCTTCCCTCACGGATCCATAAGTCCTTTGACCCCGACATCCTAAAAGGTCCTGATACCTACTTAACTACTAGTACGCCATAATACCAGTAAGTTAGTACCGATGTTAACAAGCGTCAGGTTCTTCCGTTGGGGAAGGTAATCGTAAAAATCTAACGAAGTGGCTGTTCTCTCTGGGGCTGTTGCCATGGCAACCGCCGTGATTGGCCCACAAGTAGTTTGATATCTCCCTGGTGATTCGACAGATAAGGGCGAGCGTTGAAGAAATAAAATGCCCTTAAGTTAAGCACTTAAAGGGACCCTCTTTATTGTCTATCGGTTGCGGAGCTCAGACAGCAGTATTTTTTAAAGGTCTTCTAAGAATATTATCAAGGTCACTATGGATACTAGAGCCTTTTCTCTAAATTGAATCGTATTAGCCAGAAGCTCAGAAGTAAAATTGTAACAAATTAAAAAATGCCTTTCTTGATACGACCTAAATCTCTTATTTATGTCGTTCGCAGACCCCGCGCGTTCCGTGGGACCGATTTCAACAAACCGACACTTTGTTTTATTGCAAATCACATTTCTTATATAAATTACAACAATGGCGCTCGTAAAACTAACAATCGACTAATATAATAAAATGCTAACCGTACTTAACACACAAAAAATGCAATAAAACCGACTTCACAAAGGAAAGGTGACGATTTCAGAAAATATAACAAGACTACGTTCTGATCAACATCAACCACTAATCCCCGATCTTATAACGTCAGTGTTAAGGTGTAATATCACTTGTCAACGTGTACGGACAGCAAAAACATTCATGCATTAACGAAAACCTTTTTGATCCATAAAACTGTGTCTCACATTCATATGTATATATTTTACAGCTGTTTAATAAAATTTACCATTGTAAGGCAAGCCGGTTTTACGGGCGGTATGAATCGTTAAACGCGTAATTACCTAACATCTGTTACTATACCGTGGACCTTATGGCCCACATCATTATCCTTAAAGAAGTTCCGCTACAATAAGCAGACATAAATCTCACCATAAGTCTTTTGTTACTCTCAAGTAAATGTATTTTAAAACAGATTTGCACCTAACTGTACAAATGGTACTTATCTTATCCTTCGTAGTGGTATTCATCACCATCAACCCACTGTCCCAATACTGGGGACAGGGCTCCTCACGGTTTAGACTATTCACGGCCTAGGTTGGCAGAGTTCACCGGTTCTGTGGAATATCTCTGCGGTATGTCGGTTTCTTGTTAAGGATTTAAAGTCTAAAGTCTATAGATAGTCCGTATCTCCAAGCAGCCAGGATATAAACTTCGAATTAGAGATGTTGCACGACAAAATATGATAAGTCGAAGTCTAATTTAGGAGGACATCTAAAGAATGGACCTTCTCTATGTACTTTACATGTGATGTAAGGTTGGGCCGCATCGTAAAAGTAACTTTGTTTATTTTATCTTCAGCAATAAAATCGCGAATCAAAGAGTTTGGAATATAGAGGAGCATAACAAACTGTACGTTTCTTGCTTGCGAAATATGTAAACAAAGACTAATGAAAAGTGCGAGGCGTTCAAGTTGATTGGTACATAAAGAGTCAAGTACAAAAGGATACTGTGTGTCATTGAGTCTTATGTTTTAATAAATAAAATAAATATTAACTTTTAAGGGTCTCTGCCCCACATTTTGGCTACAAACGAAACTTCAAACGATCTGAATAATAACAAAATTATAATTTTACCAAATTCTACGAAAATTATCGCCATGAAAACGTGTATAACGAGCCATAATTGCGCGCCATTACCATTAATTAAGGTCAGTCTAAATAAGAATATACCGCAATTAACGACCTTACCAAATTAATAGCGCAAAAAAATATAAAATTAATCCACATTGCGTCTATTGTGGAGTCCTGAGAGCGACCCTCTGCGGCGCTTAATTATGGCATAAAAATGCAAATATCCTCAGCGCCTGCCCACCCCTGGGCGATGCAATTTAAAAAAGTCGGTGTCAAAAAATAAGAATATTCTCTTTTCCCCCTTGATTTTAATAAAATCGTGATCCTCAATTTTGTAGCGGAATACAGATTTCCGATTCGGAGATCCCTCGTGTGGAAAATTGAAAATTTTCACTTTGTTTTGATTGTACATTCTGTTAGGATATGGTTAGTGAGGTTACACCAAGAAACCTTGGAGTAAGTATATGTGAGCTGGAAACTATTCCAGCTCCCGAAGACAACGGACACTTGGGCCATTGTTCATACACCGTTTACCATATTCAGATATTTTAACAACAAACAAGTATTTTTTTCAGAATTAGACTTCGACAGGAATAAAATTTTATCCCGGATGGAAGATAGTGAATTAGTAAGCATTGTACTTAAACTATCAATATTACGTAACAACCAGCAAACAACACCGTTTACCGGTTGTTATGACTTAAAACAACAATGAAATTAATGATAAGCAGATACCTATCATAATTAATATCCGCGGGTATTAACTCGACAGCTAGCACTATCCGTCACCGATTAATTATTGTAATCTTTGATAACACAGATACACGAGATTGATCCAGTTGTGCGGCGTGTGACGTCACGGATCACTTGACAACCGTGTGATCGATGTTATCACTGATAGGAGCGAGAGTAACGCTGACTCTGTCGGCGTCACTGTGTCTCCAAAATATCACAATAAACATGTTTATAAACTTAAACTTTGTGTTTCCCTGTGTAAACAGGACGTTAATATACACTGGTCTGACTTCCCTGAAAAATAAAGCAGAAAGCCGAATGTTGTTGTAAATCCACATTCCCCGATGTGTATCAGCAGGCTGCCATTACTGGCCACATTAATAAACTACAAGTGGTATTTTCTTCGTAAATAACAATGTTTCCCCGCACTGTGCTGCCATCGCGCGGGTACCTTATGACCATCCCAGTTTTCTTGATAAGTTATCTTACGCAGCAATAACTTGACGAGATCAATAAGGTTTTTCTTTCATTCTTTCCTTTTATTAAAACTGCTCCTGTTATATTCGAGTGAATATAATAGTATATTTTAACTTTGTCAGGACGTAAAAGCAGTTTGAGAAATAACTAAAAAAAATGTTTGGGTCCAGTAAGTACCTAAGTCACTTAACCATGAGCTACTTAGATAAAGTAGAGTTCTATATGTTCAAATAAAAAAATCTATTTTTCATAGAAGGAGATAAAAGTTCAGACTTCGGTCCGCAAATAGATATAATTTAAGTAAAATCTCGCGTGTCGCAAAAAAGAAGAAGAAATGGGCAAGAGTAGCCCAGAATAGAAACCAGTGGCAGATGTATGCAGAGGCCCTAGCCCAGCAGTGGACAGCATCGGGCTGATGATGATGATGTCGCAAAAACACAACATACATATGTACAACATACATAATGATGAACGACATACATAGTTATATGCTGTACATACATTTGATAATTATAATTAAGTACATATATACATATGTATTCAATGTATGTATGTATGTATTCAAAGCAGTGATAGCCTAGTGGTATGACCATTGGACTGCCAAATTGAAGGTCTCGAGTTCGAGCCCAAGGCACGCACCTCTGACTTTTCGAATTCATGTGCGTATTAATAATTAATTATCACTCGCGTAAACGGTGAAGGAAAACATCGTGAGGAAACCTGCATGCTTTAGAGATTTTTCTCAACGGTTTGTGAAGTCTGCCAAATCGCGCTAGGTTAGCGTGGTGGACTATAGTCTAATCCCTCTCAATATGAGAGGAGACCCGTGCCCAGCAGTGGGACAGTCAGTATATGGGTTGATGATGATACATATGTATTCATGTTAGGTTGAATGTGATCCGATCATATTAAATTACCGACATCTATTTTCGTTGTCAAGCTTAGTGGGATTTTTAATAACTTGAAGCTATAAACACTAATATTATTAGTTTCTATACCTAGTAAAGTATGTAGGAAAGTTCTTGGCATAGTTGAAGTATTGGGTGTACCTGTGTGTTTTATTATCATGCTACTTTTTAGTTCTCAGCCGCCTTTTATAAATATCATCGATCTTTATTTATGACCATTCAGAACACGATTCATAATAATTATAGCTTATTCATTTACAATACCGCATTCCTTAATGATTTCTGGTGCCATAAACATTGATACCTGTACATCATCCTCAGAGGCAGCAGGCCGCATGTTTGTCTTCAGTAGTAGGCACAAGGCCACGTCGTGACCGGTGTAGCTATATCAGTATATTTTCGCGAAGATTGGTGAGCGGCCGAATGTTTACTATATACATAGTTGCACAGTGTGGGCCGCACGCGCACGGCACGGCGCGCCACGCCGTCTCCGCGTGGACTCACCACTACTACGACGCCCCCGTGGTTTACTCGCGTGCCTATTACAGTGTGATTAGAATACAAGGCCTTGTCGATTGAAGGGGTTCAGTAATATTATTGGTCCATGAGGATTTACTATACTATAACAAGAGTTACCTAAATAATTATAAGTACATGTATGTCAAGTTTTGAAAATATTACAATCAATCGATAAGTATTTGATAAACTGCCTCATTAGCATTGTAGTCGTAAGCTCGACTGCAACGTTTGTCCTGGGTTCGATTCCCAGTTTGATGAGTGTTATTTAATTTTTCTATGAAATTCTCAGCTCCGAGTTTGAATTTAAACATACCGACGAACTATGGGTGAACTTTAGTGCACCTCTGCCTAACCCTTCGGGGAATATAAGCGCGATAGTATGTTATGAACCACGTAATAAATATATTTCTTGTTCTTGAAATGAATGCGTTTGTTTAGGCAAACAAACGCATTCTTTTCAACTTGTATATGCTTTCATTCAGGCGAATGAAAGCACATACAAGTTTTAAGATGGAGAATACAATTCAAGTAAATGACTCTCATAAACACACGATGGCAATTTGGCGTTGGTCTTACCTGATGGTGGTAACTAGACACTGCATCCACACCACCACCCACAGTCTGAAAAGGAACACTAAAACTTCGGCTTTAACATCAATGTGTTGATGTTCATAACGTGCTGTTGTTTGCAAGCAGAAGAACTTTACTCTGAAAGATGGCAGTATTGTATGATATATATATACCTAATTATATTCGTACGTACCAGTGTATCTACCAGGATAGTCTCTGCATAACCATATTTTGACTGCTTGAAAAATACCGCCTTTGAATTTGTAGACATTTCAGACCTATAAATATACATTATGCAGGAAGTGACCGAGGAGATGAGAGAATTTCTGTGTTGACTCTAAGTAAATTGTGACAAGGGCAGAATAACATGGACGGGGAGGACCCATCTCTCTAAATGAACAGAACACTTTCAGTTCACGTGCAATCAGTATTTTTGATTAGGAAAGGGATTTCTAAAACAAAACAAAAAATATTTTTTTGATTTGCTGGTAATAATACCCTATTATTAATTACTACTATTATTAATATCTCGATCGCACCGACAGACTTACAAACTAGCTACTATTCAGTATGTACCTACGTACCGATTGCAATGAGTGCCTATGTACTTAGTGACTGACAATTATCTGATAACAATGATTAAATTATGATTACGTGTAGTCACTACTTATATAAATATAGACAGTATTTATTACCTGCCGCGGTAGATAGGTAATCAGCGCTGTGACTGACTGTCTGCTGTTGTTGACTGAGAATCGTCAGATTCGATTTCCACAAGGCAAACACTTTTTAACTGCTTCGTAAAATCAAAATTAAAATAGCATTTTTTATTATATAAACATTATAAGGGATATACATTTTAGAGAAAGACTCGGTAGCTTAGTTGTCTAAAGCGTCCGGTACTTAACCGAAGGGATGTAGGTTCAAACCCTGAGATCGATTTTTTCTTTCTTTAAAAAAACACTAGTAAAAACGTAAAGCAACATCGTTCGGCATTGAACTGTAAAGTAAAATATCATGTCGGTTGAAGAACATAGTAATATAGCTTCGATAGATGTCGCTAACGTTCCGTATAAGACGTAAGAATTCTCAAATCTACTTATAAACCTTAAACAGGCACTCGTGAAATGTCGAGACTAGGTGCGCGGTTCTAAATTAATCGTTTCCTTTAGAAGAACACTCCATGATTACACTTGTATGTATTTTTAGTGGGTCCACACGTCTGCCTTTTCTGCGAGTGCCATATGTTGTCACAAAAAACATTTTGCACGATCGCTTTTCTTTTCGGGAGCAATCTTACTTAATAGCCTCTTTACCAAAATCTTGTGAATAAAAAAAACAATACGGAGCCAAAATAAATTGCTTTTAAGAAAACTCGGGAACACAATTGAAACCGTGAAACAATGATGAGTTCAGTAAGAAGCGCTCCGAGCTAAAAATAGTGGCGTTGTTCAGTTCGCGCACATCATTACAGTGAACTGTGACTGCCGTGCCGGTCAACGATCACTGAACACGATGACGTCAACGCTACATAAAAGAAGAAAGGAACCAATCATTTAGTTTTTGTTCAGTCGTGTATTAACGATACTCAAAGAAAAATGATGTACTAACATTATTGTATTATTTATTCGCTTCGAAATTATTATACCGAGTGTTACAAAACTACCCGTAAAGCCGAAAGGAGGTTAAATGGGGCCTTACAACGAGTCCATTCACAATATTTAAGAACCGTAGTAACACTGTATAACATACCCCAAAAAAAAGAAAACAACAACATTTATGAATGAAAAACTATTAGACAATTTATTAGGTAAAATAGGCCTTTCTGTTAAATAATCTGGTTCCCTGACATGACAGCTGACGAAATTTTTGGCTTTGATAATTAATTATTATATTTTTTACGGGGTATTTTGTAACACGTTGTATAAAGTTGTGTAGAAATTTTATCCGACAGTCATCATCATCGGTATTTGTACACTGTTGGGCATACAAATATCTTAGTAGACAGGCCTCTAGTAGCGCGATCTCGGCTTTCCTCATGTAGTCCTTGATGCCAGGAGCATTCCAAAGTCGTTTTTCACTTCATCTGGCGAGCAGGCGTTTGATCCTTCTTTGTTTGAACTTAACCTCGTTCAAGAAATAATTTTGAACTTAACAAATAAAATCTCTTACACCAACTATTTTCTACATTATGTTCAAGTCCTATATGCAAAGAAAGACATAGTTCAGGCTAGGGTGGAGTTACCCAAGCGAATAAAGCGGCTACGGCAAATAAAATCACAAATTTCGAAGGTTAAAATCTATAACGCTGGTTAAATAGTCTTAGGGTAAAAGTTTGTGCTTATGACAGACCTGATATTAACATACACGTGTGTATGTTTATGTATAATGTACATATATTACATAACAGCTGCAGGCGGCACCGCGGTGTGTACACAAGATGTCCTCGGCGCGTCTCGCTGAACCAACACGGAAAGGATAGTGCGAGTATTTGCTCACCCATCGCTGTTTGTGTTCATGGGCCCCTAGTACTTAGATATCGTACACGTGTAACACTAGCCGTGGACGCGGCTCCGGTCACGCAGCTAACTCTTATAAAGAGGTACCTACCTATTATAATGCGTACTACACTCAACACCATTTGACTACTAGGTATTGAATATTCCATTATAATTATTTTATCAACTGAAAACCAGCGCTGGGTATTAAATACGCCCAGCATAATGCTGAGACGGCAACCCATTCGGGGCAAGCAAGCCGACAGCATGAACAGCCTAGTGACCTTTGTTTTATATACACGAACCTTGGCTTAACAAATTTGTTTTTCTTTTTTTCTTTTCTTTCATTGAAATAAAATAAAGTTTTATTTTTCACTGAAATATTTGGTTTATTATCAGCTTGAATGCCGATTTTCAATTAGTCTTTATTATCTTCATAAACAACATAATAGCTTCATACTTCACATGAACTTACCTACTGCTGTACGTAACAAAAAATACAAAATGTATGAGGTTTTTGTATTTATAACTGCCAAGACGACTTCTTGACAAACTCCGTTGACTGTCCCACATTATAATAATAGTACAAAAATACGTTATTTAGTTACATCTGTTTAGTTTATCTATTGTTGTTAAAAAAACCGTCAGCTGTTTTTCGCCCGCCTCTTGAGCTGCGGGTAATTTCGCTTGGGGTTGACCCATCCACCTGCCATACTCATACGTTATGCACATATCATCCTCTATCTACTATACACATTTCTGGTTTATACAGAGTGACTTTATAATTATTCGAATAATATTACTTAGTTTGATCATTTTAATAACGTTCACATTTGGTAAATGTGAACGTTATTAATTAATTAAAAGTTAATATTTTATAAGAAAACTATTTACCTGGAAAATCCAATATTTAATAGTATAATATAAAAACTTACCTTAAACGGTGAAGGAAAACATCGTGAGGAAACCTGCATGGTACCTTAGATATTTTTCTCGACGGTTTGTGAAGTCTGCCAACCCGCACTAGGCCAGCGTGGTGGACTATAGCCTAATCCCTCTCAATATGAGAGGAGACCCGTGCCCAGCAGTGGGACAGTATATGGGTTGATGATGATGATAATGATAATATAAAAAAAAGTTATTCATATTTTCGTAGAATAAAATTAACATAAAAGTAGGTGTCCTACGCGCGACTGTTACGTTAGTGGACCTGGGTTCGAATCTCAGGTCGAGCGAAGTGTTATTGGGCTTTGAAATTCTCATTAGCAGCTCGAAATTTGGATTTGTGACCGGTTAAAGGCAATAGGGTTCCCAAATTCCACCTATTACATTGGACCTAAATATACCGGCGAACTGTGGGTGTACATTGGTAGACCTCTACCTAACCATTCGTGGAATACAGGCGTGATGGTATGTTATCTCATGTTTATGTCATACCTACTCATCTATCATGAGTTCCATTTTTATTTCATTTATTCAATGTTATAGTGTCCGAAAAAAATTTACGCGTCGCGCGACATAATACCTATTACATTATCTCGTCTCTTCAAGCTGTAAGTTGTATCACCAACAACTATGTGACTACCGATGACAAAACTAATTCGTGGCCCGCATTAAGCCTAGCATTTCTTTTAATGATACCTACATAAAAATAAAACCACGAACATATCGGTCTTGATTTTAATTACTAGTACAGTCCGGTAATAACCAGTAAAAACCAGATATTACTCAGCAATAACATTAGTTTATTGCCAATAAGAAAGTGCGGCGTCACGTATTTTATATTCACGACTTAACGAGCGCACGCGCAGATTTGCTGCATGACTCATTTTCTATTGTGGTTGGTAGTCAAGCCTCTAGTCAAGTCAGGCTTGTCAAAATATATTGAATGTCAACTTTATCCAATACCTATGTGTCGGTGTTGTGTCCCAGAGAACGTAATATACATTAATATGTAGTGTAGACCTGGGGTCATATTAATATATAATATGTACCGATCTGTCTGATGGACAATACACTACCGAGCAATGTACATACATACATTATGTACACTTATGTATACTTATTATGCACTATCATATAAAAAAAGTGTCTTTGGAGTTTCTTGCCGGTTCTTCTCCATAAGACCCACTTTTTGGAACCGTACAACTAGTTTTGACTTTTCAAGTGCCGTAATCGTCTAATTATATTATATTATTATATGTCCATTGGACTGCCAAGTCGAAGGACTCGAAGGCGTTAGATAAGCTACTCAACTTAAACCCTCTTCACATCTTCATTAAAACTGAAGGACTGAAGGCCCTACACAGACTAATGTAGCAGGCACATGGCATAGCAATATTCCGATCACCAAACACACGAGAATGGAGCTACCAGAAGAGCTCTTAAGGAAGATTAATATGATAAATGACGCAATGATGTCAATAAAAGTCTTCAACAGGAACTTCAAAACATATGTCCCCACAAGGGATGAATGGAAGCAAGAGCTCTCATCGAACACTGATAGCTTAATATGGTACACAGGTTCAAAAACTGGATCTGGGTACTGGAGCAGGAGTTTACTCAGAATCTTTCCAACTCTGGAACAGCTTAGGAGAACTCACTACGGTCTTTCAAGCAGAAATGTTATGTTTTCATTGCGCATGCGATAATGGCATACATCTCTGCTTGAAAGACCGTAGTGAGTTCTCCTAAGCTGTAAACAGGAATGTAGAAAATAAAAATATCTACATTCTAAGCGACAGCCAAGCGTCACTCAAGGCCCTGACGTCCTGCAAAGTCAACTCCAAACTGGTTCGAAATGCCATAAAAACTCTTAATGAGCTAGGCCGCAGGAACAGATTACGACTAGTTTGGGTCCCAGGGCATGCAGGCATTAAAGGAAATGAGAAGGCCGATGAGTTAGCTAGAACCGTATCGGCAAATGCCATGATTGGACCAGAACCACGTATGGGACTACCAACATGCGCCATCAAGAAGGCCTTACAGGAAGCATACGAAACACAAAGAGGAGTGGTGCAATAGCTTAGGGCTAAAGCACTCACGAAAATTTTTCGGCAGCAGCACCACACGCATCTCCAAATTCATACTTAATAACAGAACGGACAAAGCCCGAGCTGTCATCGGAGCCCTTACAGGGCATTTTACAACAAATGACATGCGCCATAAAATGAAGCTGACCTTGAATAATGATTGTAGAGCTTGTGGTGAATTCAGGGAAACCATGCAGCACATTTTGTGTGATTGTGACGTCCTAGCGACGAAACGGATGAGTCATCTCGGCAACGGATACCCGAAGCCAGAGGACTACAGGTTCCTTCCTCTTAGTGGGCTCGCCGTCTTCATGAACCACGTCTTTGAAGAGTAAGGAATGTACCATGCTGGGGACAACACAACAGATCACGTTTGGCCGAAGTGTTGCTGGCCATGCCAGCCCTCACTGCTAAGATAAGATAAGATGCACCTCTGACTTTTCGAATTCATGTGCGTTAATTAATTTTCACTCGCTTAAACGGTGAAGAAAAATACCGTGAGGAAACCTGTATGCCTTAGAGATTTTTCTCGACGGCGCGCGGCGCGTGAAGGCTGCCAACCCGCACAAGGGCAGTGTGGTGGACTGTAGCCTAATCCCTCTCACTCTGTGAGGAGACCCATGCCAGCAACAGTGGGACAGAATATGGGTTGATGATGAATGACGCAAGGATACTCAACAATGCAACAAGTTTAACAGTGATGTAAACTCGCTAGATACTTTTGGAACGTCTCATTTATAATTATTAATTGTTTTATTTATGAACATTTAATTGATAATTTAACACGATGACTACTTCTGTTCTAAGTAAGTACTTACGCTTAAAATTAACACTTACCTTCTTAATTGTAAGCGCATGTCGGTTTCGTTACCTCCAAGTGCCTCCACGTGTCAGTGACGTCACTGAGCCTAGTCTAAACTAGTCTAGTCTATTGTTAGGTGTTATCAACTTATCTGTTACATAATATTATCACTTATTTCTGTGCATCACTGTCTATTAGTTTTAATTGTTTGATGAGGCTTAACATGCACACACTGTATGATGCATACATTATTCGAACATTGTGAAAAATGCGAAAGGAATTCCATACAATTTTATGAAACATAACGTGGGAAGATTAGGGAGAATGAAGGCAAATTCCAGAGACTTCCGAGTATTTCATGACAGAAACACCCAATAATTATGTGCGTAATTATACCCAAACTATATCGTATCGCACCCAGGACACGATCTGCAGCCAACTCTACTACCACTAGAGAACCAATGAGATACATAAAGGCATTATAGAAACATAACATAAATAAAATTCAACCATGACGAAAAATAATAATCTTCAACGAAAATAAAACTATTAAAAAAGCACAACAAATCATTCACCACACCTCAACATTTTTTATTCAACAACTAATAAGCTAAACTATAATTACGATCTGGCATAAATTACAGACGAGCATAAATAATGCATACGTGCTCCGGACTCGTGTTGCCAGCTTCAAAAAACGGGAGGGTTAAATAGTGGACCATTAAACAGGTATCACACCCACGCGGGCCAGGTGAGCAGGTACGGAGAACCCAAATCTTGTGCCTCGTTTGAACACTGGTACATGTTACTGGCGCTAGACAAAGCTAGTAGGACATTTTATAGAAAACAGTATTTGTGGTCAAAACTTTGGTAAGTAATATTTAGGTAGGTGATCTTTATGTTTTCAGAAGCCTAAATGATAGATAAGAACATAGCTACGAGCCGACGTTGACTGAAATCAACAGTAGCACGAGTTAGAATACTATGAACCAGCACTACTAGATAAAAAACATAATTTAAAACGGGAATCTCAAAAGGCCACTATATTTTGCCTTGAACCTCTTTTAAACTACTTATACCAAGGACTTGACGTATACGTTTTCACTTAGACTATACGTCGGAAATAGCATAGTTGTACTGTGAACCACCCGCGAAGATTTTGTTATAATTATTAATAGTAAAGTAATTAATAATAGGGTGTAACTGCATTTAACACTTCTATGTAGTACAGAAAATTCATATATTAACACCTTCGCTCTGAAACACTGGATATCCGCGCAATAAACCATGAATAGACATTTATACCCAGAAATTTACTTATAACAAACGAAAACGTGTAACTGTTAAAACTTAACGCGCGTGAAACTCGCGGAACATTTCCTTTTACACTTACTAATCCATCAAAGTAGCACTGGAGGTCGTAATCGTAAAAGGGGCGAGTCACTGGCGCGAGCGGCTTTCCCGTTCCACCGCCCATTTCCCCGGCCACTTAGAGAGTTGAGAGGCAAGTAATAAATTTACATGGAATGAACATCGGATGTCTGTGTCTCTTAGTTTATGGTTATGGCCGCTTGAGGCGAGGCGCCCATAAAACGAATGCTGTTCAGAAACTTGCAGTTACGAGATGAGATTCTTATTGGAATATCGGGACTGTATGTGTTATGAATCGAAACGGCTGTCCTAAGGCATGGTCATCCCCCCACCCCCACTCAGAATGAAACATTTGAGGACGGGTTTGACCTCTTTGTCATTATGCCGACAAAAATTTAACAAAATTGAAATTTTCTATTCATAAAAAATAGTGACGAGTATGTCGACTGCATTGTCTACGTTTCCATGGTACGGCTGATGTTCTATCTTTAATCCTTATATGCCGCGACCCACATAATTTTCTCGTCTCATCTCGTCTCGAGCCATAGTCTCGCACTAGATCTACCTACGCGACTTCAAAATTGTTTCGTGATACGCAGGTCTACATTGTCTTCTCTGTACCACTGACCAAGTGACCAACACACTGGCCGGATGCAAATTGACAGACTACATTCTTCAAGGACTTTTGAATTTAAAGTGGATCCACCGAGTCCAGCTAGTTGCAGCTCTAGCTGAACTCGAGCAGCAACATCAGGCGAACTAGTGGCCAAGCGTAGGCCACGTAAATAAAAAATAAAAAAAACACTATTGCTGATCAAAGACAGTTATTAACTATTGAGCAGTGCGCTCCGTTGAAGGAGGTTAACCTAGACAAATATAAATGAAATTAGGTACAGTTTACAATTTTTTTTTAATAAAAACTTGCCTTAACCTTTCACGTTCATTGTGTTAGTGCAGCGCATGCGCATCGACGGTACCTACATAACAAAAACAATAAGTACATGTTACATGACCTTTACTGGTCCAGTAACCAGAGCCAGGGCAGCGCTTTCTAATTTTTCCACTGCAATGGGTCACTGAGTTTGATATTTGCGCACACAGCATAGTGTGCGCAAATATCAAATATGGTCAAAAACTTTCATTGTTGAGTAAGGAACTTCTTTCTAGGAACATATTCAAGAAATTTCTTTCCTCGCAATAGTCCGGGACGGTGAGATATTATTTACTCAGTATAAACAACGCCCTTTTCCCCGAAGGTTAAGGCAGAGAACCCACAAGTGGAGAATCGTTACAAGCGCGGCTTTTGAGCGAGAGGTTCTGTGTTCGATTCCCAGGATAAATTCTCAGTAGCAGCCTCATATCCCTATTACATGGGACTTAAAACCTCCTAGCGAACTATGGGTTCATAGTACACTGGCTAATCCCTCGGGGAATAAATGGTACCATAAATAAAGTAAATGGAATATAATAAACCGCGCATCAAAAATACTGATTGAGCGACAAAATTACTGATTGAGCAGCAAAATACAAATATCGGTTAGGTTAAGTTAGAACTGTGACCACACATCGCACGAGCCGAGCGGTGTCGCGGCAGCGGCCGGCGACTGCCAGAACCAAATCTGAATGATACGGAATCTAACGGAAGACCAAGAAAGTGTATAAGTATAATATATTTATATAACAATACTTTAAGGTGACTATTTTGCTGTGCAATCCGTAATTCTGTAGCTCAATCTGTATTTTTGATTAATAAAAAATAAAAAAAAAAATCATTTATTTCAGGCTTAATTGCCCATAAAAACACTGACGACAATAAATAAAATAAAATACTCATAAACAAAAAAAAAAAAAACCAATAAATACTTACAATAGAAATATCAGGCACAATTAGCAACATGCCTGCTACAACAATGCCTGATGTAAGGGCAGTCAAGTCGCCCGGCAATCATCTTAAGGACAGTATTGGAGCTGGCCCGCACCCTGCGCACCAAGGACGCGCACCGCTTGCGCATGGTGGTGTGGAAACAGTCGGTGCGCGCCTCCGCAAACATGCCCGAGGCACTACAGAACCGAGGCAGCCCCAATAACGCCCTGAACGCGTTATTGTATTGGACACGGAGAGCACTGTAAGCAGCTTGTGTGTAAAAAACCCATAGGCTGCACGTATACAAAGAGGAACAATAGGCTTTAAAAAGTGTTACCTTGACTTGCTGTGAACAACGTGCAAACCTACGGGCCAACATATTTGCTCTCATTGACAGTGCTCTCCGCTCCCGGTCAATGTCGACATGATCCCTCAGGTCGGCTGTTACCCAATGCCCCAAGTATTTAAATTGATTTACCTGTTGTAATGGTACATTCTTCAATACTATCTGTGGTACATTTGTAGGGCACTTGGCTCCAGCCCGAAAGACCATGTATTTACTTTTTGCCGCATTATACACCAGGCCGTGCCTATCAGCGTACTCCTCACACACCTTCAATAATCTGCGTAGTCCGCAGACCGATGTGCTCAACAGCACCATGTCGTCTGCATAACTTAGGTTATTTACACAGACTTCATCAACGTGACAGCCGACATGTTGACTGCTGAGCGCGACAATCAGAGCGTTCATGTATAAGTTGAACAAAGTGGGTGAAGTTAACCCACCCTGTCTCACTCCACATTCAAGCCTATATGGCTCTGATAATGTACCAGCCCATCTGACACTGTTAACCTGGTGTGCGTACCAATACTTGAAGATTTTAACAAGTTCATGTGGCATATTAGTTGTCTCAAGCTTTTGCCACAGAACATCATACGACACCAGGTCAAAGGCCTTCGACAGGTCGAGGAAACATGCGTAGACTGGTGTTTTACGACACGTATAGTATCTGACGGTATGCTTAAGACAAAGAATTGCACTATCTGTAGATAATTTGGGTCTGAACCCAAACTGATTGTCATGTAGTGTGACATATTTATTTAATTGTGTCTCAAGCAAACCGTCAAACACTTTTGCGATTATTGTTGCAAGAGAAATTGGCCTGTAGTTACTTTTATTGGTTATATCACCAGTTTTATTCTTCACCACAGGTACAACTATTGTTCTCATAAAATCACACGGCAAGTAGGAGTGGCTCACACATAGTGAGTAGAACATAGCTAAAACCCTAGCCACATGTGGGCCGGCATAATGCAAATGTTCAATACTGAGGCCATCATGGCCAGGGGATTTGCCTCTAGTCATGTATTTTATGATTTTGGTCACATCTTTGGCCGAGAAACTAGTCGCCATCTCTCTCTTGGGTACCTCAGCATTAATCACCACATCCACCATGCCCAGTTGGGGCTGTACAGAAAAGTAAGATAAATTAGCTATGCCCTTAGGCTCACTTACCCCATCGACACTCACCGGAAGACCAGGCCGCAAGTTTACCTTCTTGGTACTCTGCCAAAAACCCTTAAAATCCCCAGATAAGTGCTTCTCAGCAAGGATGTCCATTTTCACTTGATCTTGATGATAAATGATGCTTAGGATTGGGAATTATTTTGTTATACAAAACGTTTTTTTTTGTTTTGCAGTTAAATACTAGCCTATGTAGGACACTGGATAGGTCTGAAGAAAGAGACATAGCCTTGAGTTGACCTGTCAGAACTAACGACTCGCATACATTAGTGTGGTCCATTTAAATATTGTAATCGAGAACCGTTGTAGGTATTTTTAGTTTATATTTATTTAATATAACCTCCTTGGTCTAGTCATAGTATAGTTCCTTTGGCTCACGTTATTAACTAAAAGTAGGTATCAATTCTTCCATAAAATAGTATAAATAAACAGATATATACCAGCTTGTTCGGCCACATTAAGTTTCCATTGTTTTGTATTATAAAATAAAAGGTGAGTCACCGCCGCCGTCCGCCGATAACGAAGCACATAACATTTTTATTTCGCTATCTTTGTGTTCCGTGTTGTATTGTATAATAGTATGTAAAATGTCACATAATGGCTTCTGTGACTCATCTTTGGTAAATGGACACGACACTTGCGAAACTGTGGCCTTGGTTATTGAAAACAAAAACAGAATAATTAAGGAATTATTTAAGTATAAAGGAATTATTTAAGTTTATCAGCATGACATCATTACTAACTTAGAACAACCCTCGGGCCTATAAGTATATGTGCATATCGTGAGAATCTTCCATCTACAATTTCCATATCATCGAAGCAGCTATTTTTTATTTGTTTTATTTTTCGTTACGTGCGGACTTAGGAATTTTACTTTAGTTATTTGGCATTAGCTGTCAATATGATACATACAAAAACAAAAGTAAAAATGTTACATGTTTTTAAATTACTAGTTTAAATAATAATTATATAAAATGATTTTCGCAAGCGTCTTGCAAGTTATTGAGTGTCCAAAATAAACAGTGACCTGACCTCTCATTCTGACATTAATGAACGAACTGTCGGGGCTTTATCTGATCAGATTTAATAATATTGTGTATTGATTATTTTTAGGTAAGTACTTTAGTAACTTCAACAACTCAAAAACATTAATAACTTGTGATGTTCATATCAAATGCTTTTAATTAGCAGCAGCATTAGAATAAGTGAGTTTAGAACTTGCGTCAAAAGAGCCTCATATAAAGAGGTCATATAGGTATACTTTACATAAAATCTCTTCTATTATAAAAAAATATTATAACCTTTCTATTACTTCCAGTCCTGCTCCGTAGAAATATACTTCCAGTCTAACATAATAAGTGAACCGTATATGTATTTCAATACAGAGCAGCATTGTATTGTATGTGTTGTTAGAAACAAACTATTTTAATAATCTCTTTCAGACTGCAATCAAGACAAAGTTTGTAGTTGAATATAATTATATTAAATTCATTCAGTAAACGTGAGGCCGCGACGACAACGAAGAGATTATGAAATATATCGTAGATTTAATTAAAAAGTCAGTAATATTATAAGTCAAAAACACTGTTTTGTTAAATTAAACGATTTCAAATTACTTCAATCTTTTGTTACATAAGTGATGATAACTACAGCTTAATCCCTCTCACATCTGAGAGGAGACCTGTGCCCAGCAGTGGGACAGTATATGAGTTGATGGGTATGACAACGACGCCAGGCGGCCAGACGCTAGCAACACCAGTTGTATCACTCGGAGTGAAGTGATATGATCCAGTAATGCCATGGGCAAAAGGTTCGCTCCCTATAACATGAGACCTAAACCCCAGCGAACTGTGGGTACCTCTGCCTAACCCTTGAGAATACAAGCCTGATGTGTAAATATATTACAGTTAAACTCTCGAAGCTATAACATTATATTTTTAGAACAATTTAAAGGAAATTCATACTTACTAAACTTGTATACATTTATGACTGTATACTACCTAACAACTTTTCAAGTTTCAATTGTGAAAACTGGCTCTGACAGCTGTCATGACCAGGACAACGCTATACAACACGTGTGTACCAGACAGAGAAAGAAACACGTCTTAGTATTCCACTGCAAAAAGACTCACTTCAAAAGACTTGACGGAGTAAATTACAGCTTAGCGCAGTATTTTATGGTTCATATTAACTCGGTTAATGTACGGTCATACGACGCTAAAATATTCTATTTAGCGCCAAGGAACTCGAAAAACCGGTCGTGTTTGGAGGCTTGCCTCTCCATCCAGGGTCATCAACGTAAAAAAACTATTATTCAAAATTGATTAATTATTATTAAAAATTGCGCGGTATCATTTTTTATTGGTACGTAGTAACTAAGTGAATCGCTTCCTCGTTAAACTAGTATTAATACAGTTTAGTATCAATTCATTAGGAAGAACCTTAATAATTAGTATATTCTTGTTATTGGTTGACTTCGAGACTTTGACTGCAAAAAAAATACATGATTACATTAAACTCAAAATATTGTTAATGAGACTATAAAGGGTTTAAGTAAATAAACTCAGTTATTAATGTATTTATAGATAATTAAGATGAAAATGCTTTTGATTTTGAGTCAAATATGCAAATATGCTTGTAGACACGCAATGACACGCTACACTGCATTTGGGTTATTTTATAGTAGAGTAAAAATAAATTGTTCTTATTTATTGTTATTCTCCATTAAGATGTTTAGATATATTTTGTCTGAGTGACATTACATAATTGTGGAAAGAATATTACTGAATGTCAGCCTAAGAATGTAGTCTTGAGAAATGGTAAAATTAAATTTTCTGCACTTAGAAAATTTCTTAATTTTACTTTTATAATTATATCCGTTTTTTAATAAAATATTTCTACGAGGAGTTCCCAGGGGATCTTTTAACGGCGCTTCTCGAGTTGGAAACAAAAGAAGATAACGTTATCCTAAGATTACACGCCAGTGATTGTACTTATAGGTTGTCAGCGACAACCCTAGCGAGTTGTTTTGCTACCGACTTACGCTTCTTTTTTCTGTACTCGGCAACCTCTATTGAATATGTATTGAGCTGCCGCGTGTGTGTCGCGCTGGCTCGTGCTTGTGTGCGTAACTGTTGGTTCAGTACATTAGTAACAATGTCGCTGGGTGCGGCTGCTTGCCGCTTCAGTTGGGCAATAACATCACGTGCACCGATGACGTCAAGATGTTGACAAAATATACAATTGGTGTACTGAAAAGGAAGTTACAGTGGTTCACAGATAGGTATATAGCTGTAGGAAGCAGTGGCGTAGACTCCACACGACTCTATTCTTCCCTGTTGAACAGTTGCTACTAATACTGCTTGCTTCCATCTTACTAAAATTGACGGTTCTCCACGATGTCAGAACGTTTTTCATTGCTACTTCCTAGAACCAATAATGATTTGTTTAGTCAAAAAGTTATTAACAGAAACATGTAGGTACCTACCTAGGCTAGATTAGTTAAAGGTACAGGTATTACTCGTAACAGATCACAGTCCTCTCTTCTTCCTCATCTCGATGAAGTCGGCAATGAACCCAAAAAAATATAAGGCTTTTAGAAAGCTGATTAGCTTAGCATAGTTACTTACCTAGGTAATTTGTGTCCGTAAACGTAGATCCCATTAAAGCACAGGAAATATCTGCTTTTAGATTTAGGTACGTCTTGATATTATGGAAGAATATAATCTTAGAATCAACATAGGTAAATCTTTTGTGAGAACGTGGTGGGAACATTTAAGAAACTGTACTTCACAAAATCTTAGTTTGCCATAGGTACCTACAAACTATATCCAGCAACATCTCCCAGGACGCTTCTCCCACTATCCCATATCAAAACTTGGAACCCTTTCAATAAATCTAAAAATTCTCAAGTATCCGCCAGGGGGCGCCACTAACTAAACTAGTTTAAAGTTGGTGAAACTTAGATGAAAGCCGACCCGGGAGGCGGCGCCGGCAACGGTACGATTACACCAAGTGCTATTAGCGATAATTACCATGCTAATATTTGTGTAAAGGGTTCCAACTTCACGTCCAGGCCGCAGCTACACTCCATCCTGACAAGCTGGAAGCGCGATGCGAGGCGACGCGAAATCACAATGTGTTACAGGAAAAGAAATGAACGTGGCGTCGTGAATATTGACAAAACGAGAGCTACAATACTGCGAGGATGAGGCAGCATGAAAGTTCTACTTGGCATGGGCTCAAATTAATATGTAATACCTACCTCTTACAAAAAAGACTAGGTTTGCACATATGACTAACCTAACGTTACAAATTAGGTAACGTTTCTCCAGAAGGAAGTAATTCACATAAAAACATAGCAGCAGATCGCACCGCGTCGCATTGCCCCTAGGTTCTCACATGGGACAATGGGTTATACTGAGTACGCTATGATAAGGGTGTTTCATTGTTTGCAAAACAGTGTACTTACTTTGCTTAGTGTTCCTTATACTTAGAAGCAAAACCATTTGACAACGACGACTGGTCCCCAACTCCGCGAAACTACTCGTTGTGCATACCGACCAGCTGTAAACGCCCATTGGTCCTTTGAGAAGACTATAAAGACGATTTTACCTACAAAAAGCTGTAAATGGAAAGGGTTTTGCTTCCTCGTTATGTAGTGCGTCAGATATGTATGTTTGCGCAGCCCGTCCCGATAGTTTTTACGTGATTATAAAACTTCTTCGCTGCCAAGGAGAATGAGAGACAGTCAAAACTGCATCCTGTAGCTGAGAGATTTGGGGCCCAGATTTTAAGGCAGTTTGTACGTAGAGTAATAGGTACCACTTTATGAACTACGGGTCTGAAGTTATTTAGCAAAGGAAAAATTCGACCGCGGGCAGGATTCGAACCTGCGTGTTCTGGTTAGGTACACCATAAAGACTTAATAACTTTAAAATCTTAGCATGGAAAATGCCAAAAAATACAAAAAGATATGGGTCTGAAATTAAAAGTTATTGTTTTTGAAATAAAACAAATTTTTACGAATTTTATAGTGTTATATTGATATTATTAAATTAGCGTAAATGTCAGAAATAAATAAGTTATTATTATTATTATAAGTTGCCTAAAGCTACCTACTACTAATGCTCGATGACGATGGAAAATTTCGACTATAAGCTATTAATTTAGGCAAGTTAAGTTATCAATAAAATCTCGATACTACCCAATGAGTCAGATTAAGCTCTGACTGTAAATTCCGTTCCCGAAAATAGTAAGGAAAATACTGGTCAGAAATTGCAAATTGGTAAAGTAATTTATTTACTCCAACTGTTCAAGTGTCCATGAAATTTTAGCCATTTAAACCTCTGAGTATATACACTGGTTCTTCCCAAGGTTTTGAATGATGGAGATGGCCAAGATTGATGAGCACAAGCTCTGCCTACCACTGTGTAGGAAACTGACAGGAAAAAATATAAACCAACGTTCATCTTATCGATGTTGTACCTATTGTCTTAAGGCGAAGATATTGAAGACTACTCAATATGCATTTACTTAGAATTAAAGACACTTTGATTAATGCCACGAATTTCGATTCATTTCATTTTATTTGAAACTTTTCTATTGAAATATTTTCTCAAAACGCTTTCCATAGAATTGTACAAATTAGTTTTTGCAATTTACTTCGAAGTTGCTGCCGCTTGAAATTCGCCGGTAAAAGTAATTGTAGCAAAGATGTTAAATTAAGTGTCATCTGGTTTTTATGATAACATGTTTTCAGCTAAAAACAGTATTTTAACCGTTACTGAAAAAACTAATAAATTGACTGGGCCTTAACAGGCAGCGCGCGGCGCGCCCAGTAGCCAACCGGTTCACTCGCTCGTTTTACTTTTCTTGTTTTTTATAAAAGACTTACATCTTTTTATTATTATACTCCCGCGGAATTAATAGCCCTAGCTTTATCGTTTATCTTGTTCTTGATAAGGGTTGCTACGGACTGTGGCGTAACTTGAAATAAAAATATAATTATTTGGTAAACTAACCGCAGATCGTTCGCATTTTTTTTTCAAGTCGACCATTTATTGCTTGAATACTAGGTAATCTTACATTTATGCACCCTTATCAATCTTAAATAACTGTTAACTAATGATTTATCTTATTAAACTAAGAATATCTCCTTGTCATTTTCATGGTAATGAAGTGAAACAACAATAGAGATAAATACCATCGGTTCATTAGTAACTATTTTGAATTACTTATTGCGTATAATTAATTAGAAGATTTGCGATGGCGATTTGCGATTTAGCGATTGCAATATATGCGTTAAGTGCAGAAATTCTTCGACAAATCTCAAAGCTGTCCCTGTTTTACAATTAATATTCAAATACATACTTACATCGGCATTAGACCAAATATAATACACCTACTGGGTTTCCAAGAAAATGAGAAACACAAAATAACATCATAATAATGATAAATTTTATTACAAAAACATGTTTTGAAAAATACCTCACTATTTTAGAGCTCTAACCGTTTAAAGTTTTTAAGTAAAATCTTCACAATTTTCTGTATGCACCCTGTATACTCGTATAATTATATAATTATATTCTAGCATATTCTCGAACTTCGGGGAAGCGAACATGGGTTACCTGCCCATGCCAGTGTGCGAGGACCCTAAATCTCATCGTTGCAACTTTTATTGTTTTTTGGTAACTCCATCAATTTTAATTCGAAAGCTCGTTTTTAGGGTTCCTTATTGGCATGTAATATGTTACTTTAACCTTTTGACCGCCACGTCAATAACGAAAATCCGTGTATAGGTAAAAAAAACATTTTTTTTGTATATGTATTTGTTTTGAAAAAAAAAGTGGTATTTTTGACGTGCCATGCCGTCATTGGCGTCGTGAGCAAGTTTTAATTTGACGTCTATACACGTCCGTGGCGGTCAAAAGGTTAATATGTTGATTGCAAAATTGGTCACTCGTGGAATAATCTTTTAACCCCAAGATCTTAAACCTAGCCAGGAAATAGTACGTAGAAGATTTTTAATCAAATATTTTAATTCTCAACTCAATGTCAAAGCATATTTCTTTGACTGAACGCCGAGGTTGGTTTTAGTCGGTAGATCGCTCTTATCAGAGCGGAGTCCGACATACCCCACCGCTCTCCCCGGAGTGGTGGGTAGTACATAAAGCATTTACAACCCCGTCAAAAAAAAAAAGGTGGATCGACACCGAAGGCAAGGGAACAGAGTGCTGCTGCGGTTATGGCTCAACTTGGGAGCCGCCTATGTCCAGCACAGCAATAATAGGCTCAGTTGATTGTTTGATTAGTAATCATTTGATGAAACAACCTCATTAAATCATTGACTACCGGTAGGTAATTTAAATACGTGATTAGTAATTATGAACCTCTATGAGTTTGAGTACCTACGTTAAGAATAAGAACGTTGAAAAATTTTATGATTCATTGGTTCAGTAGTCAAAAGTACGGCTGCCGAGTTCGTATTCTTAGCTGCGAAAAGTGTTTTAGGGATTTTCTGATAAAAAATTCTTGATAACAACAGCCTGGAGTATGGAGTTGTACCCGGTTAATGGTATATGCATGAGTCCTAAAAATATAACGGTGAAATGAGGATTAAAACATTTACGGATGTATTGCACATCCCCACCTCATCAATATACTACCACCTAAACCAACTAATAGTACCTAGTTAATGCAATACATAGTACTTACTTCGTAAAGTATTTCATAAAAAATTGGTTCAGTCGGTAACAATTCTCGAAGCATCTTGTGGTGCTTTAACGTACCACAATAAACCACAGCGTGGAGTTTTAAGCCATTAACACTCCCATCATCACATGTGCAACGCATTTCGCGAGCACTGAACCCGTGACCTAAAAAAACACTCCTGCGCATCCCGGCGGTATCTCCATCTCACTCTTAGAATACCATAAACGAATGTTTTGTCTCTTTTTAGAAGTAAGAAAACATTTTTATGGGAGTTTGCGTCGTACAGTAAATGTTGTTTATTTTTTTTACTAGATTAAGGGTGGCAGATAAGTTTCAGAAGATACTTATTTAAAAAATCCTGAGTGATCGGCATACGAAATCAAATGAAATTATTATTTTTTCAAAAACCGAGATCTTCAGAGACACCTAGACACTATCTTCAGATATTATGGTACAATTGGGTCGTCATGGGAGAACCTTTTTCTTAGCGTATCGATGGTAAACGGAATGGTTAAAAAAAATATATTGGCCCCAGTATTATAAGGATAGCCCTTACGTTCCTAGACTGTCGCTTATCGCCGAAATCTGTCACCCGATTTACGCTTACTTGCAGTGTTTGTTGCTCCCAATGTGAGCAACTAAACCTCTGTAACCTCCTCAACCACCTTATAGGACGAGGAGTCGTGGGCCACGACTCAACGAGATATAGCATAAGACCTTGACAGTTCCGCCAAGTCGTGGCTTTTTTATGGAATAGGTATTACTTTATGATAAATTCATAACCAAAAAGCATGTCTCAATTTTTTGTAAGTCTCTTTGTACTTATACAGGCCACAGATTAATAATAAGTTACTTTCAAGCTTTTTTAAGTAAGTGGCTGGAAATGTTGTAATAAACCTCCTTTAGGTAAAAATATCGACAAAAACTTAAAAATAAATTTTCGTGACAATAGACACAGTCACGGACGTGATATATCGACAACGTGTCAGCGGAAAAAAAGACGTTTTTCTAAGTCAACAAAAAATGTTGAGTGGTCCACATGAGTATTAAACCAATTTGAGCTGTATCACGTCTTATAAAGATCTAAATTCTCTGGTCATAATCTGAACCTCAAATTTTTGGTTTAAGCGAAATGTAAACCTTATTACTTAGGGATTTGGTTGGAGTTTGTTTGTACGTATATTTGTAAGGTAAAGCCCATAAGAATACCTGCGAATATCCCGATCCCCTTAAATAGTTTTAGCGTAATCCGGCAAGTTTGGCGATGGCGACCCGCCCCGGGCCCTGGGCGCTGAGCGCTGAGCGACGGGCGACGGGTGTACAACTGTACACTGGCGGAATATACAAGAAAATACGGACAGGTGATTATTTTTTTATCCTATACTTAACGATAACAGAGGACTGTGGAATGCCAATACATCGGCAAATACCCACCAAGTAGGTACATCGGGCAAACGAATGTTTCGTTGGCGCTGCTCCAACTAAATAATTCAGTTAGAGTAAGTACAGACAGCCGGCAGGTCAATCTATCCAAAACTGTCAAATTTTCCCAATTGAATATGAACCTTATCGTTTTGTATTAATGTTGAAAATCAATCAAAGAAATTGGACAGATTGTGGTAGCTTGATGTGCGGGCCTCTGTACCTAAGTACTTATTTTTTTTTATTTGGCTACCTAAGGGCTAATTCTCAGGGCTCTATTACAAAAAATTTGATAGTTGATCAATAGATTTAGGAAATAAAAAAAATGTTTACGGCATCCTTAAACTTAAACTTGAAATTGAAGTAGGTACTTAAGTAGTACCTACTTAATTGAAGCGCGATATTTCAATAGTTGACGAGCGAGTATCGGGTTCTTTATGTTAGGGCGCAATCAATTTCATGCGTGTTTGCTTCTGAATGATCAGCTGACTACTTACGTGTGCTTGTCAGTTTCTTTAGAAAAAAAAAAACACAGTTGCTCTAGGTACAAACGCCAGCAGGTCAAGCTATCCAAAATGTCAAATTTTCCCAATTCGATATGAACCTTAATTTATTGTGTTAAAGTTGAAAATAAATCAAAGAAATTTGACATATTGTAGTAACTTGATGTGCTAGCCTCTGTACCATACAGGATTTTTTCTTGTAGCATGCTCATGGTCCCGAGGGTGACACAAATCCACAACGCAAATATTTTGTACAGGACATCACAAAAACTTATACTTTATCCTTTCTTTATGTAAAAAAAAGTTGCGAAAAGACGAAGAATTTAGAATGTAGGTATTAAACCACAAGCATTTCCTTACTAGCTAAAGTAATTTATAAAAAGGTACTTACATAATCGTTAATGATGTCATTTCAATTGTGAAGTCAGCAACCCAACATAGTACATAGGTAAGTACTTATAAGTATATCATAACTAGTTATCAGACTTTTTTGTATCGAACTCGCAACGAGTGCCAACTTCAAAAGAGGAGGAGGTTCCCAATTGGACTGTACTTACATTTTTGTGTTTCTGAAAATGTTACGGACAGTTTTTACACAACAGCATCTAGTCCCCAACTAATTTCACAGTAGTTTTAACGTGAAAGAGTAACAAACATCCATCCATCCTCACAAACTTTCATATTTATAATATTAGTAAGAAGTAGGATAGGAATTAGAACTTATAGGTAGGTAGTGTAGGTAGGTACCTAATTTTCTTTTCGTACATACCTATAATACATAAATAAGAAAGCCCCAGACAAACGAACACTGGTTGGTTATCTTTTCCCTAAAAGTTAAAATAGGTAGGTACCTACTTATGTTATTAATAAATTTATCTAAGTATCATAAAAATATAAGTAATTTATAATTTCGATTAAGCAATAGATACATTAGGTAGGTCTGTCATGGTCGTGGCGAATTTCACGGATCCCATGGTCATGGCTATAGGGCACGTGAAGGTGAATAGGTACCGTGTTAGTTGGTATGAGTCCAACATACCTAGGTACTCTGCCCCTCCCCAGGTGGTGGACGATCCATGACGATGTTCCGTACAATCTCAGATCAAATAAAAACTTTTTTATTTGATCTGAGTGTACAATAAAGAAAAAATTGCGGCACGCATAGCTTTACTATCGATCGGAAATAACAATAGGTAGGTACTACCAAACAAAACAATTGCAGGTGCTGCAAATCATTAAATCAAATGCATAATTTCAGCTAACTATAATAGGTACCTACCTACCTATAATTATGTTAATTATTCTGTGATAAGTAATAGAATAGGTGCCTACCATTGGTTCCTATCTGTAGGTTCGGTCTGATCTACCTAGGTAGGTATCTACCTTTCTATGTAATAAAATGTTTTGTTGAGTGTTGTTGAGCAGTAACTAACTACAGTGTATTCTGCGTTTAGTTACCTACGCTGACGCTGACGTGCTCACTACCTACCTACGTGCCGTGTCGACCTATCTCATAACACTATCAATCTCATTACAACATTTTACAAAATTGCAAAATAATTACACTAATATTAATATAGCTGCCGAGTTTCAAGGACACCGTCCATACAACGGTTGGTATTTTATCTCTTTCTATCACCTAAAAGAGCTTTCGTTAAAGCAAGACAGCAGACTTGCCGTGTTACTGTTGCTATGTGTTTGCTATCTCTGTCTCACGTGCGAATAATTAATATCTCCGTCTCCGTCACCGGCGTTGCTAGACAGACTGTCGCCAGCGCGAGCATTGTATTTATTGTATTTGTATGGTAGCATTGTAAGGGCGAGTTCTCACAATCGGCGTTGATTCTTGGAATTTTACCATTTTTTGCGTGTCGTCCATTTTGATAACATATTCTGCGGTTATCTCATGTTTATGTTACACTTCAGTACTTACCTACTGATTAATAGGTGTTATGTATTATAAGAAGGTAGGTACATACTCCTGATTTACGGTGAATGACATTAAAGACGCCACTTTTTTTTAGGCGCGCTGTATCTAAATCGGTTAGGCTACGTATTTTTTTGACGGCGTATGCTGCAGATCTAAGCTTTTTCAACAACTTATTTACCTATATGTCGGCTCCACTGAAGTTTAGAATCTAAAGTGATCCCTACTAATACGGTGGTATCCACAAGGTCCAACTCTTCGCCATTAATAAGTACTTACACTGGTTTTAAGATTAAAACCAGTGTAAGTAAGTACTTATTAAGTTTTCAGCACCGAATGTAAAGCATCTGCTTTACATTCGGTGCTGAAAACTTAATAGGTACCTACCTTCATTTATCTGGTTTTCTTTTCATTCAAAATCAGATTATTAAAATTAAACCAATGTACAGACGCCAGCAGGTCAAGCTATACAAAACTGTCAAAATTTCTCAATTGAACATGAACCTTATTACATCGTATGAAAGTTGAAAATCTACCATAGAAATTTGACAGATTGGGGTAGCTTGATGTGCTGGCTTCTGTACCTAACACCTTTGAGAGAGCACTGTTTACGTCATCAGTAACCATTTGTTGACGCTTGAGTTTGAATAACAGTGATCTGCAAACACTAGGATCTCATGATTATCTCTTATTAGGTAGGTATGGTAATTCTAAATCAAAAATAAAAATGGCACCAGATTTGAGCTCTGTGGGTCTTCCATTTTAACTCTTGCCGAGGTAGCTTCATATATGACACCTACAGTTCGTTTGAGTTGCGGTCAAGGAATATGTTCATTGTGGAAATCTATGTAAAATGCTGGTGACTAACGCTGCTTCGAATTCAGGTTCATAACTAACTCTAAGAAGTTAGTAAGTTTGCTCAATTATTATGAATCTTTAATACCTATTATAGAGCAAACTAAGACACGGAATAACTAATACTATCTACTACTACATATCAAGCGCTCTTGGTCTTGGCTCTTGGTTATCTAAGTCACTAATATTAGCTTTGCAGAGAAAGGACCAAATTGTTAGTTCCTTTTTAATACTTAGTAACTATGTAAGTAGGTATTTACATTTACCTGAAATAATTTCATTGTTATCAAGTTAATTGTCAGTATAAAATAAATTTAATTATTTCGTACAAAAACCGAAATTTAAAAAACATACTTACAAAGAAAGATAATATTTAGCTCAATTGAAGTCACAGGCCACTAACAATGAATGTTTGTTAGGTACTCAGAAACAGATCTATTTGAATCAGACAGTCTGTTTCCCTTACTCAGAGAAAAAAATCCATCATGCACATGAGTAATGGCAGGAAAAATGTAATGATACTAATCAGTTGCTAAGCCTTCAGATAAAATTTAACTTTAAATTACTTGTTATAAGACTTAATGTAGATTGGCGACACTAGGAGCTACCGCAATTAATATTCCAGTGAGTGCAAAAAGCGTTTGAACGGATTGTCACCGAGTCAACTGCTGTCAATTACACAAAAAACTTAGTAAAAAACAACGTTAACACATTGCTATAGTCACATGTTTCCATATAATAAATGTCGATGTAAAGTGAACTGCATAATAATTGCGAAGATTTTTACACCATACGATCTAAAAATACAGAAATTATTTTGTTATCATGGATGACGTCTCTAAGAAAAAACTTTTTTTTTTTAAATTAAAATCCTTAAATCCCCATCTTTCTGTAAATTTTTTTTTACCCCTACTACTAGACCCTAGTCTTACTTAAGATGTAGCACGCAATTCAAGGGAATATCTATCATCTTGTTGGGGTTTGGCTTAGCGTCAGTCTTACTCGTACAATAATGTGTTCTGTAAGATTAATGCACATTTTACAATACCTGTCTTTTTGAGTTTTCTAGTTTTTCTACCCTCATTGTCGTGGACACAAAAAAAAACCTCCCCACAGTAAATATTCTATACTTAGTCTCTAAGTTTGAATGTCTATGTATAAGGTTATAGTGCCGTTGTATTGTTACTGTGATACACACTTTCAGTGCTTTGCACAAACCAGTAAAGTAATTGGATTAATTGGGATTTGTTACACGCAAGATAGTCGAAGGCACATTTCCTCTTCGAATAATGTTTTTGTTTCTTATAACTTGTCATAATATTAATAATATAATAATATTTAATTAAATAATCGTGTCGTAGTCGTGTCGCGTGGTAAGAGCGAACATTACGCCGTGTCACTCAGCCCCGTGTCACCTTCAAGTGTAACCTTGAGAATTGCATTGTTGTGTGCGCCGCCTAATGTACCTATGTAGGGTATCGCATCATTAGCCGGCGCGCGGCGGCCGTGAACCGCTCTGTTGCCAGTCAGTTTAGTTTTGAACACAAAACTTGAATAGAGTTAAAATTATGTTATCCAAACAGGTAACAGCAATATATCTACTAGGTAGGTAATCACAACTGTGCTGGTGATGATTGACTCCAATACTATACTGTATTGTTGCCGAATGTCATAATGTTGACGACGTGTGTGGTCTAGTGGTTCGAACATCGGATTGCTGATCACGAGTTTCAATTCCCACAGGACACAATTTATGTGTTGAACAGAAGTGTTTGTCTGGGTGTTTCCTATGTATTTACAAAAACTTAGTTTGGGGTAGATGATGCTGTGTAAAAGTGTCTCAAAAATATTATTTTTTTAATGTTGTTTTCTCATGTAAGTCAAGAAAAGAAGACCTAGACTCTAAAGAAAAAAAGACCAATCCAAAACCAAAGTACTTATCAACATTTTTACGGCCATTTTAGTTCCTCGGGTAATCGCTAGAGGCCCGTAGAGGGCTAACTGTAGGTCTGTAGGTACATAAAAAATGACAGAAACTAGCATCAAATTGCAGTTTAGGTGAGTGTTGATCGACTTTCCCCAACCCCCAGAAATCATATCGTGATCATTCGTGCATGTGTCAGTGCTGGTCGATTTTTTATTTAAAATATGTAGATTACCAATAATATAAATTATGTTTTTGTAGCTAATAGGTATCTGGGAGATAATCAATCATTTTATAAGAAAATCATTGGTAAAAGATTATTATAAATCAAAATGACTGGCCGCACGACTAATTTACTTGCTTACGTAATCACAATGACACTGCACTTGCATAAATTGCTCCTATTTTTTCCGCACCTGCCGACAGCGCGGCGGCCCCGGCGCGGCTGCGACCCACGTTGCTCCGACAACCTATTACATGCTGTCATGCCTATAAATAACCTATTCATGAAACGGTCTTTATACCTTTTGATATTTAATACTTAATTATATAAAATTTCAGAATCCATTATTGTTATTCTTTCCCAGGTCTTGTCCAGTGCCTTCGTGGAAACTTCTTCACTTATGTATGGGCGGTTGAAGTACAAGTGTATTCTCTGCCTCATCAGGCTTGGGATTTTGGAGAAGGTTTTGTAAATATACTTAGTACTTATACATATATAATAAAATACCCAAGGAAGTCAAACAGTTAAACACAACTATGTTTAAAAAGCTGCTAAAGGATCTACTGATACGCAAATGCTATTACAATATTACCGATTTTCTAAGCACTGAAAGTTTTTTCTGAATTACTAATTATCTTTATATGAACCTATTTTTGTATTTTAATCATGAATTACCTTTGCTGACATTTGAATTTTCACTGTACTTGCTGATCTGATTAATTTCATTAAATATAAATTTAAATATTTGCATGCCACTCGGTAGAATATAGAGGACTGTATGAATATGACATGTAACACCATTGTATTACCTATATTCAGCGAATAAAGAATTATTATTATTACTTATTAAAAAACAAGAAGTCATGACATAGTTGTCATTTTTTCCTGGAGACCTGAAATACAGGGCTTTCCTAGTTTAGGCTCCAGTCCACCACAGATAAATCATTATTGTCTAATGCCATTATCTCTCTGTTCTGTACTGTACCTATTCTTTATTTTGTGGTGGAAAATAAATATGTTTTTATTTTATTTTTAAAGTAAGTGACACTGCTGTATACTTATACTGTTCCAACTTTTATATTACTTACTTGTACTCTTTTTGAAATTCACAAGGATCCGACCATCTTTTGAAAAGGTGTACGATAGGTAATTGTGAGTTTGTGAGCACTGAAATATCAGACTTATCGACTGTATGACTAGCTCACCTGCCATTGGGCATTGGTAACAATTGAAAGAATTTAATGAGATGCGGGTCTCGTGGCGGGTGACATAATGTGAGTGCACACAATCGATTGTCGCGCGATCCGACGCGCTGATAACTACCACATTCCTGTTCGTTCGCCGAACACCACGCGATATGAACCGATGCTTTGCCAGATGGCTTCAAACTATAAGTCTCACAATTCTTTGACAAAGGAGCAAATAAATATGGCAACCGACTTCAACGCGACAACGCGAGGCAGATAAACAGTCAACTCGTTAGTATTCATACATTATTCTCGTCAGATCATTATAATATTCCAAAGATTTCCCTAGTTAAGTATATATATTATGTAATAACCAGTAGGAATAAACAACAATGCTATAATATTCTTCTGTTTCTGTCAGTGAATGACAGATCAAACGCACAATCCTAACCGTTGGGTCTCCGGGACGCGGGCGGAACCAACGTGGGTAGCTTCGCGGGACCACAGCAGTAGGTACTTACTACACAGCAGTGGCGGCTTTAGCCACTGCGAGGCCCCAGGCGGCAGATATTTCCCTTTTCCTTTGTTTAAAGTATGTGAATTGTAAGTGGGTATTTTTAATGATTACCTACTGAATAAATTTAGCTTTGAAAAAAAAAACACTGCAACTTTTGTTTTCACTAATACCGGATAAAACAAATAATTTTTTCTACTTGGGTTGTTGCGCGAGGCCCCTGCAACAGCGAGGCCGTGAGCGGTTGCCCCGTTCGCCACCCCCTAAGGTCGCCACTGCTGCACACATTATTTTCAGAATCTACTGTTTACTGGTACTCAATTAAAGTTTGCTACTTCAATCAACTGAGCGCACCCAAGTTCGCAGTACATCATAGGCACCTGAAGTTCTCCAGATCCTATCATAACGTGACCCGTAGGCCATCCATTGTCTAAAAGTAGAACTTTATATACAGGGAATCCTCCTCATCAGCATCAACTGAAGACTGACAGATGATAATACCACTAGCAAGATTATTCAGTGTAAAATATCTTACATTTGGAATGACTAACAAGAACACAATGCCCTGAATTTTACTTTTTGACAGCATGTAGTTCGTAGGGCTAAGGTCCTGGGTTCGTTTCCCAGGTCGAGCTAATAAAAACAGATTCGCCCCTATTATTATCTATTTATGTATTTTTCAGCCGTGATCGTCGGAGTGCAACTAAAAGTAACCTTTCTTCCATCCATCCTGGTTAAGAACTATCTGCATCCACGCCATGTAGTATCTATGAGGCAAATCGTCCGTCATTTCATTCAGGATCTGCCACGACCCTTGTTGTGTGTATGGGACCTAAGAGGATACCCTCCCAAAAACATTTGCATTAGGTACCTATAAGCCAATATAGGTAACGAAAATGTTTTCTTTTCTAGAATATTATTGCATGCCGCTACAGTAGAATGTTGTAATACGATTTTATGTTTTTTCTGAATGATTTCTCCAATGGCAAGGTTAAAGAGCGTGACACCTACATAACTTGACATTGCATAAAGCCATGTTATCAGTATGACCTCGACCTTGACGCTATCGCATTTCTCCTGCGCAGCGAACCGGGGCCGGCGCTCGCGCATGCCGTTCAATTGTTAGCTGAAAATAACATCTGTAATGATGACAGCATTCAAGCAATAACTTTTAACTCTTCAAACCTGTTTTGACTGTTTTTTATAGATATGCAATAAAAACCAACTACCTACCCACAGAATACAAACAAACCAAACAATAAATACTTGCCAAATTGAACTACAATATTTAATTTTCTCATTGCACTTATAGTAGTGTTACTTATATCAGGCAAGATCATAATTATGTAGAACTTATTTAAAGTCATTAGTCATTATACAAAATCAACATCATTAAACCGACCTTTAATTCGGCTATATTATGCTAACGTCTACAATCGACGAATAAAAATCATTTTATTAAAAATTAATTTATATTAAATATTCGTCGTATAATTCGTAAATATATCGTAAAATTATAATAAAATTCTTATAAAAATATAAACAATAAAACTACAAAATATATTAAAATCACAAAACTTTTGTCTGTTATGGCTTTGTTACAGTATCTGCCGGAGCACACGCACACGTGGTAGCGCGTGTACAGCGACACGGCGCGCGCGAACGGACTGAGGGACGCGTATGGACTGAAGATGCACCCCTCCTTCTTCTCCTCCAGCTGCAGCTCCAGCCGCAGGAACCTGTGCTGCGTCACCAGCTGAGTGTTCGAGTGCGGCCAGTACTTCCGACAGCCCCGTGAGGTGTGCACCTCGCCGACATCCAGAAACCTCTTGTAGCATCCTCCTTTATATTTTCCAGCGAGCGCAATCTTCAGACCTCTATCGGTTTTGTACGTTCGCTTGTTGCGCCACGTGTACTCCTTTTTTTTGTAGCCATCTTTATTCCAGTTATAGTAGCAGTGCGCGCGAAAGTACCTGCTTTTGGTTTTCGACCGCCAATCCTCTGATTCGAAAGCGTTGTGACATAGACCGCCGTCTTTGGGTACGTCAGTGTCATGCTGGTTGCAGATGTAGCATTTTGCTACGATCGATTTCCCTGTAAAGGCATCGCCTGGTGTGATTTTATCGAAGAACCACCAGCGTCGGCTGTTATTGTCGGCTTTATCGTCAGCTCTCGGTGACAGGAGGTTATTAAAGGACTTTGCCACCGAACTGTTTGTGGTTCTGGCTGCAGTGGTTGTATCACCTTCATTCAACTTCACTGGTACGTAAGTGTAACTAACAACTTTTCTCGAAGTACTGTTTGCACCTCTGTACTCCTCAGTGGATATACTGTTGTTGGAGTACTGGTATTTACTGCCAATCTCCGATTTCTTAACGAAGTAGGCCGGTTTTCTATTGAAAGGTTTCTGAGGGTGTCGTAGTTTAAACTTTCCATAAGGTCCTAGGATTGGGACCGTTGGTCGCTTATCTATGAAGGTATGATGCATACCTTCTGTGTCTTCTGATAGAGTTATCTTGGGTACGGTGGTGTAGTCGATCGAAGGTATATACCTTGTTACAAAGAAACTATTTGTACATTGTAAAATTACTATAAATAAAATATATGTAAAAAATCCAACACACGTCATGTTTGACTTACCATTACTATGTACAATTACTTACCTATCTATGAAATCAATATCGCTGTTACCCATAGATAATATAGATTATATTCTCTAAGCGGTTCTTCGAAGGCGGTGGTCGCATTTTAATGTCAAACTAACTAATTATTGCGGTTTCCCTCGCATCGCTGTGGACTTTTTGAGACAAAAGGTAGCCTATGTCCGTCTCCAAATGGATAGGATCTTCATCTGAGGTGTCAAAACGTAACGAACACACAGAATGAATTACTGTCGAATTTATATTATTAGTGGTGAAATAAGAACAGTTTTCATAATTATTATTTTGTAGATTCAGTCAATAGCTATTGGCCGAAGCGTCGGCTTCATGTCACGTCTTGATGGTAATAGATTTCCTATAAGATTAAGTCTCTAACTTAAGAGTCCTCGGTCAACGTCATGCGATTCAATTACCGTCGCCGTCGTGACATCTCAATAACTCCACCAGTTCATCACTCCACAGATATCATCGAGAAACATAACAAAGCATAAAATGTTCTAAAATGGTCGAGTGCCAACAAAGCCATAATATGTTAACAACACTGGTGTCCACTATAAAAACAAGTTTATTAGTTTCATTACAACAATGCGCGCTAAATTTAGTAAAGTGCAAACATTGCAGTCGCGGCCCATAGCACCAAGTGCGCTACGGTAGCCAACTACCTAGCGATACAGGACTAAAGCTTTAATAATATTATCATCTTCCTTAACTTATAGGTATGGCCCTGGATAAACGATTCATAATATTCTTCGAACTGTGTGCTTTTATTGCTGCTCTGCTAAGTTCCTAGCACAGTTTAAGCTAGCGAGAAAATTAAACCGACATTCTAGCCAAGTAGAATATAGGTACCCTAGTCATTTTAATAACTTAAAAATTATATACGACAATTTCTAGATTTCTAACTTGACATACGTAGATAACCTAGTAAATACATTGTACTTACTTACTTAATAATGTTTGTTGAGTGTGACTTGACTATCGTACACAGAAGAGTCCTTAGATCCGCGCCTCTTTACTTATCACGGACATGGCTGTGTACTGTGTACACACCGTGTCAGGCACACATCCACTTTACATCCACTCGCCTCGCTCGCTGGAGCACGCTAGGCGGGGCGAACTTCACAAACACCGCGCTGAGTAGTTCCGAGCGTGGTATTGATCCCATATACTCGTAAGTACATGTTCAATGTGGATAATGGATATTTCCTGCACTGATAATACGGGTAAAATGAAGATTTTGATAAAGTCAAGGTCAAAATAATTTATTCAAGAAGTCCTACCTTGTGGTAAAAAGTACCACATAATTATAGACTATGTGGTTGTCCACATAGTCTATAATTATGTGGTACTTTTTGAACGTCATTTTTAACATTAAGAAAGTCCCCAAAACGCCCGCCCTTCACGGCTTCCTATAGTTTTAGCTGGGAAGAAGAGACGCAACAAACTCCCCAACAACACATTTCTGTCTGTTAATTTATAATGTAAAATTTTACATAAAAAATGTATGTAAATGTTTTTAATAATTAATTATCAATCCCTTAAGCGGCGAAGGAAACCTGCACGCCTTAGAGCATTTTCTCAACGGTGTGTGAAGCCTGCCAACCCACACTAGTCCGAGGTGGTAGACTATAGCCTAATCCCTCTCGAGACCCGTGCACCCAGGAGACCAGCAGTGGGACAGTATATGGGTCGATGATGATGACATAGTAAATGGAGCAAACAAACATAGGTACAGGTTAGCTGGTAATCATTAGCGACTGCTGCTATAGGTACTTACGAATATTATTTTGGCTTTTTAAACGGAGAATATAGTTTCTTCACTAAACTTAATACATAAAGAAGGAAGCTTTTAAAATATTCCTGTCACTTTGTGATTCAATATAAAATGAGATAAGATACATATATTTATTGTCTGGGTTCAACTTAGATCTGTTTTTGTAACAAGTGGTAATGTGCTACTGACCACACTGGTCAACAAACAAACTTATCTCCAAATGAACTACCTATCTAAGCATAAAACATAAATTGATTTTAACGTCTGGTCCTGTGACCCTAAAACTCAAGTTAGGGTTGTGACCAGTCATGGTTGGTATATATACCTATATTAATCCTAAGATCTCCTGGTGAAGGTGTCCTGCGCAAGGTGACCAGCGGCTGCGACCTAGGAGTCCTGAATGTAATGGAAACCGCCGCGCCTTCTACAACATCCATCGGATGGCTCCGTTGATTAACTGTAATTCCATTTAAGTACATGACAATGCCATTTGTTTATAGTCTTTGCTAAGTTACCAGAGTTTTGAAAGTTAAATAAGTGTATAAAGTCAAGATCATTAATCTAAAAAAAGTAAACATGAGCTAGTAAAAGTGTCTATAAAATTTATTTCAAATTAAAAATATAATTTAGTCATAAGATAAAGTATAGGACATGGTATATTCACGACACAGAGTATTAGTATCTCCACACGTTACATCTTATGAAGAGTACAAAAAGATGTACACTACTGTAAAGGGTGAACACCCACCGGCACTGGTCGCTGGTGTTTTAAGGACCACCTAATACGGGCGAACCTACTATCATTAACCGGGCATAATTTGAATCACATTGTACGACCAGGGATTCGAAGCCAGAACCATAAAGTCAGTAGACCAACGAGGCAGTTTGAAACATGTATTTTATACAAACATAAATCTTACAAATTTCAGGAATAGTATTATATGTTATTATGCTACGAATTATTATATTATGCTTTCTCAGAAACAGAGCTACAAATATAAAGCGGTGTGTGGAGTTCGCCGCGTGGGAGGAGGTACTTCGCATGTATGTAAGTGCAGTGCCGCCCTTAGCTCGTAGAAATCAGAAGATACGGTAAGTAATTGCTGGTCAGGTGGTATGCTCTACAAAAATGGCAGGCTCAACTCCTCCTGCTGAGATTGTCTGGGTTGGTAGATGCCACTGCACCGTAATGTGTTCTGGTTTGAAGAGCAATGAAGCCTGTCACATTACTGGGCATAATATGGCACTTATGAACTGAGATCTCAAGATGACAACTAGTGATAAGTACTAGGTACCTACTGGTGCTGCTGGTGCCTATAGGCTGCGGCTGCCGCTTACCATCGGGCCGCATACTTGTTTGTCATCCTTTACAATAAGTAAGAAAAGGCTACCAAGTCCTGAAATGCGGATCACTACTCATTCATTTCGTTGTTGATAAGGTTTGGTCTCCAAGAACAATCCTTCAGCCGCATTTTACGATATTCATGAAAAAATATGAGCTGTTCCAAATATCAAGTTACCCTTCTCAATTACTAATACACATACATAACACTAATATTCAAACTACCCAAACATAGGTATTTTACCCGGTTGCAATCCCAGCAAGGTATTCTATAACGTGACGTCAGCATTCATCAATGAGTGTTCATTAGCGTCCCGGCCCCGGCTCCCGCCAGCCTGCTATTAGCGAGATCATATCTCACCCGGATCACCCGGACGCCAGAAACCCTGATATAGATCAACTGCAGGCAGTGTCAATGGACGTCATTAGCGGACAATGGCTAGCACTTGACTCGTGATTGTCAATCAATCTGTTGATTGCGAGGATTATATCTGCGTTGCTTTTTTGTAACCTGTTATGTGGTGGGTTTTTACTACGTTTTGATGTGTTGTCTTCCAGCGGGCACATTTATGAATATCTAAACGAAGGAACCGTATGTCTATGTGTATTCAAAATTATGCAAGTAGGTAGATTATTAATTTATTTTATCATCACGGCTGTATTTTCCAGGGAAAAGCAGAGATATAGGTACTAATGTACAACCGTGTATGTATGTTTAGATCCCATGTTAGGCAGCTGTAATCTCTGAACTGCTACTGAGAATTTCATAGAAAAACCTAATAACACTTTCTTCGCTCTGAGAATCGAACCCAAATCTTCTAGCGTATCAATCGCGCTTAGCACCACTAAACATATCGGTGAACTGTCTTGGTGTGCATTGGTACACCTCTCCCTAACCTTTCGGGGAATACAGGCGTGATGGTATGTTATGTATAAGTGAGATTTTGCAATAACTACTACTTTTCACATTTCTGAAAGTGTAAGTATCTAAGCTTAAGTGTAAATGAAAATAGGTCACGATTAAAACAAATTGTAATGATAACTAAAGTTTTGAATCAAATATTTTTTAAAGTTGACAATTGGAAACCAATAAAACACAAAAAGATAAGTAACTAGGTAAAAACGTAATAACATAAAACGTAGGTCCACGTGATGTAAGTTACAACAGTTACAGCTCGTTCACCATGAAGTACTTCCTGCTGTCTTTCATATTTTGGAACTCTCGATTATTATATTGAATAAGGATATGAAACCTGTACCTGATGTAGAGAACTTTTATATAATCTAAAGGGAAGCAGTCGCATGGCATTGGGAATGTTATATTTTCTGCAAATAAATGTTCCTTTAGTCCTCTCAAAGGATTCCGCTGGTAATCTGTTTCAATGTATAATTTTAAAGTCAATTCCATGGATTCAACAAATTCAACAAATTCCCTCGGCACCATAACAATTATAGTATTATCAAGTTGGTTTTTTGTTTTCATAGTCAATATAACAGTGGTGCTGTTATTATTTTCGAATGCGTAGGATTTCATAGGTTCACAATCATTATGTCTTTGGAAGCCTTCGTACAGCAGATACGCCGCCATGCGGTGCAACGCGCTCTCGTTGAACACTTCCACTGCATTCAACTCTATATTTGGAGGCAGGTCATATGCTACATCAATATTCTCAACTTTTTGACTAACATGTTGGTACATTTCCATATTACTGTTACTCATGGCCACCTTTAGAAAATGCTCTATATTTTCTGTTCTTATTCTATCCTTGCACTGAAAAACATTAAATATAGGCACTCTGCTCATCATTAATTGTATTTGCCTACTTGTAGGATACCTCCCATATCGCTGGCTAACTTTATCAAAAAATGCATCGAGACAATCCCGGTTTAACCCTATCATTGACACCTCAGTAAAAACATCTTTTAATTCTTGTTGCAATGTTTGGACCGCTTTAATTGTTACTTGTAATCTACTGATGAATTTGACGTTATGCGTACCGTCTATGCCATTTTCTGTGGCAATTAAACGTAAGTTTTTGAGCATTGACATTATCTCATTTAGAAATGTTACCTCCTCTTCTTCGCCTACGAATGGAGTTTTGTTTTCAGCGTCAAAGTCAAATGAATTAAAATTAAGTATGTTAAACAATTTATTGACAATCATGATCAACTCAACGGTTTGCTTAGCAGACTCATCGATCACGTTCATGGTTACATACGCCGACATGGCTGCAGCCGTCGTCTTGCTGAACACTTGAGTCGCTAATTCTATTCGTTCTCTTACAGATTGTAAATGTGTGTGTATAATATGATAACAGGTCAGTCTAGGTGCAATCCTTAACGAACTTTTATGATCGTGATCGTAACAAGCGATTACGTGCTCCCACTTAGCGACCATACCGTTGAAATGAAAGTCATGGCTCATGAAGCTTTCACGAATGGCTCTCAGCAAATGGGCAGGATCGTACATGTAGTATACTTTCCTACCATTTAAGTTGAAGAAAGGAGATTTAGAGCTGATTTTTTTCTCTTTTGATATGCCAACTAAGTCTGACTCTATATCAGATATAAATACGCGTATGTTAAGTCCGATCTCGAACAATTTGTCGATTATATTGTAAATATGAGTTTTAACATCTTCGTAGTCTTCATATTGAGCTAAAAGTGAAAAGGAAATCGCTTGCTTCCAGTTGTCAAATAATCCACGCACCATAACTACGAGAGCTGTATCAGCCGGTTTCAATCTCTGAATGCCGTCGACTTCATGAAAACCAAAAACTTCATCTTTTTTGTTGTCATAGTGCAGGTGTTCCTTCAACTGAACTGTACCGATGCAGATTGCACATTGTTTTTGAGCCTCTGTCATAGTATCAACTCTGAATTTCAAGGCTATTATTAAATTATCACACACTTCAGTCGACGACGGAATGAACAATCGATACAGTGTAGAAATGGAAGGAAGATTTAGAACTGGTTGCATTACTTTATATGTTTTCGGATATGAAGAATACAGTTCTAATGCAAAAAACTTGAAACAATCAGAATGTTTCAGATTTTCTTCATCATACGGCTTGAACTTTCGATATAGTCTAATAATTCTTGCGATATACTTTTCCGCCTCATCTGAGTTTTTAATGGATTTTTCTGTAAAGTTGCGGATTATATGTTTGGCACTGGTTATTGACATTCGTGGGGTTGTTTTAATTCGTTTTTTAGTTTCTGGTTCACTGTTGTAGAAGGTGGCGGCGGCGGCGGTGTCCAGGTCGGGCGTGCACTCGAGCGCGACGGAGGTGGGCAGGCGCAGCGTGGGCACCGCGTGCGCCACCAGCCGCTTGCGAGACTCGTTCATATTTATGTAGCGTCTCTCGAAGTGTCTCTCACACACTAGCATCTTCTTGGTTATACTTTTAACTCTGTGTATTCTCTCCAGCCATTGTGAAGCCCTTGAACAAGAAGAACGCTCATTTTTATGAAATGTAAATGTAATAATAAATTATTAAAAGTTCAGCAACAATTAAACTTTAACATTAGTCAATTTTATGTGAACTCGTTTGTTCGTCTATCACATTTAATTCGTTGAAAAAAAACGAACTTGTAAGAAATATAAGAAGGAAGCATATTCCCATTAACAGCTCGAACAGAATCAAACCCAGGACTCACGCAATTACGACTCAGACCAGTGAGACATAAAATACTGTCATAGGGCGCGAACAAAAATTTTTACTATTTTTTTTTTTTTTTTTTTACTATAATTAATACCTAGGTACCTGTGGCTGTTATGTACTTTACTGCATCTGAAAAACTTGTATTGTCCATAAACGTGACTAATGGCCGCCGTAGACGTTCAAGTAATTTGATCAAACAGGCTGGTTCAAACAGTTTGATCAAATTGGCATGAACGTTTGCGGCAAAATTTGATCAAATTTAATGAGTACCTAATCAAATGGCTTGAAGAAATATGAATTTTCGTATTTTTACTTGATCAAACTCTTGGATTAAAAATTTGAGTGTGTGTTGTGAGCCCTCAGTTGTTCCTGCGGAAGTGATCGTATGCGGACGTATTGCATTGCACAATGTCGAACCGCGATGTATTGAACTTTTCTGAAGAAGAACTGATACCGCTTCAAGCCTGTATGAAGGCTGTGGTCGCTAGAAAGATCATGCCAATTTGATTAAACTGTTGGAACACTTGGAACCAGCCTGTTAGATCAAATTACTAGAACGTCTATGGCGGCCATAACATGGCACATGATTTGTATACTTACCAACCTACTTGAAGGATAATTAAGTAACTAGGTATAACTGACTATAGTTTGCTTTGTCGTAAAGTTAAAGAGAATCAGAATAACCCACGAAGGGCCCTGCACGTGGTCATCACTTGGTTGTTCCCATCTGTCTTCCAGGAAACATTAACATACTGTCGCGCCTTTATTCCGTGGCGGTGTAGATACTAATGTAGGTACTCCTACAGTTCGCCGGTAGGTATGTTCAGGTCCCATGTAATAGGGGATGAGCATATTACTATTAACCGGCAAATCCAAACTCCAAGCTCAAAAACCCAATAACACTTGACCTGGAAATCGTACGGAATGTACAGTAGCCAGATTCACGTAATCAAAACCGTAGCGATGTCGCAGCGACTTAATCGTTGAAACAGTTTTCCTATTCACATCCGTCAATCGGAGCGATTTAGAAGTCGTTTTATTGAAAAATAACTGTACTGAACTAATACTAATACTGAACTGTTTCACACAGTTCAACGATTTGAAAACGATTCGATCACGGATGTGAATAGGAAAACTGTTTCAACGATTAAGTCGCTGCGACATCGACGCGACCGTTCAAAGTTATTTTACCTATAGTTTATTATTTTATATATTGTAAGGTTGGCTAGCTTGAGCTCTATGTAGATACATGGTTTTCACGACTTCCCTGTTCAAAATATTAATCAAAGGAGCTTGAAGAAGTGATTAACACACTTGACAGCAAGAAATACCTTAACTTTATATAACTTATCTGTAAGTTAAGTTAAATGTCAAAGGTAAAATAACTGTGAACGGTCGGTACAGAGGCCAGCACATCAACTTACCCCAATCTGTCAAATTTCTCTGATAGATTTTCAACTTTAATACAAAGTACCTACTTAATATGGTTCCTGTTCAATTGGTAAAAATTGACAGTTTTGGATAGCTTGACCTGCTGGCGTGTGTACGATATGTGGACCAAGGACGCACTTACACCACTAATAAAATAATGAGGCAGCTTCTACGAAAGTCGTTCAACCTCGTCGGTAAGTACATAGATAGATACCGAGCCTAACAGATAATAATTATCAATAAAGAAAACCTATCCGTTTGGAACTTAGTCTAGCATCAGTGTGTAGTGTGTTTATGTAGGTACCTACTCTGTACGTATGAGGTAGTACGTACCTGCACTAGTTCCATTTCAAACGTATCTATTTATGTAAATAGGTACTGGTGTTCTGTTTTATTTTTATCGCCATAAAAGCTAACCTCTTGGAAATGTAAGCGCTAAGCGTAAGACCGGTAGATAGGTAGGTATAGCGTGATAGTACATACGCGGGTTCTTTAACTAGGTACTATACTTAGTATTAGGTAGGAGGTACCTTTATCATATTTTTATCTAATCTACAACGACTTTAATGAACATAAAGTACCTAAGTGCTAGCCATCTGCATTCAAACGAACAAAATAATTTTATTGTTGTTCAATCATTACAGCGCAGCGCTAGCAGAGGCAAGGAACAGCGCGTTTCGCGAGTACACAACCAAACTCATAGATGTCGCTACTTGTATAAAAAAATAATCAATAACGCGTACCTTATCGGATTGCTCGGTAGCCTAAAAAATGACAGATCAGTGTTATTTGAGGAATTATGACAATTCATGACACTGCAGTAACTCTTCTTCATCTTCTCCAAGGACTCTTGCACTGCAGCCGACATCCCTAGCGGTTGTGCCCAACACGAATCATCGGTGTCCATTTTGACTTGGACGAACGCACACAGAACAAAGATAGGTAGCACCTCGATAACATGCGGAGGAGTGTTGTTTTTTTAAAAGCAAGATATATCTCCAAATTGTTCATCGATTTGATATTTTTGACTAATCATAAATACAGACACACTGTGCTGATGTAACGTTAGTGACGTATCACGTGACCGGCCAGCGACCCGTCAGCGGCGCAGCAGCAGCCAGACTGCGGAGGTCTGTAGCCGGCTTATAGCCGCTGTGTGCGTGCGACGTTGTGACGACTCATGCGCTTGAGTGAGTGCGCTCGGCCTGCCTGGCTCGTGGCGCCTGCTGGTGTGCTTGGCTTGGTGTTGATAATACACGCTAGTCGAGTAGGTACGATAGTAAAACAAATTTTTAATGGTAGGTAGGTAGATACCAAACTAATTTCGTTTTAGAATTCGCGCTTTAGTTTTAGAATTTATTATTTATTCTCATTAGGTTATTAACTACTGGGGTAGGTAAATATTAGTATTTGACTAAACACGGGTACGAGATAGGTACCTATTACTTAACATTAATACTTAAGTACTTACTTACTTCTTTTTTAAAGTAAATACCTACCTATCCTGATGGATCATACACCACCTGGGGAGGCGGCAGGGTATGGCGGGACACCCGGTGCGTTTACTAAGTACGGTTCGAGAGGGAGGGAGACGCTCTCTCTTACCTTTATAAATCTGAAGATAAAGTAATTACCTAGGTATATTCATTTACCTTGCTTATATTTATAGACATTACAAAATTAAAATTATAAAAAAAATTCATGGGATAGGAGTAAATATATGTAATAGTCAATGCTTCCAATAATTCCTTCATAATCTAGTTACCTATGCAGTTATTTGTGATGGTCGTAGCGATCTTCACAAATCCGTTGGCCGTGACTACAGGGCAAGTGAAGGTAAGTGCGGTTTGTAATTGGTACGAGTCCGACATAGGTACCTGCCGCCTACCTATAGGTACAGGTCGCGGATGATACCACCAATAAATAGTAACGATTAAATAAAACAACATTTTATGTCATGTTTATGTTTTTAAATATACATTTTACACCGTACTTATACCTTTAAAAAAACATAAATTATGAAAAATGTACAGAAATATTGGCACTGGAGTTCCTTATAGGTATCGTAGGTAAACACTAAAACAGGATTTTGGGAAATTCTCATTGGTTTGGAAACTTCCTCCATTTAAAAAAAACAGTGATCTAGAAAGAAATAAAATTACTTATTGACATTGTGATCAGTTTGTATGATTGGAGGTAGTTTTAGAGCTGTGAAACTCACAGAAGCAGGTAGTGCAGAAGCCCGGCGCGTCGTCGCACGCCAGGCATTCGAATATAGTGTTGGTGCTCTTTTGCTTCTGAATGCATAATATACACTTCTTCCTTACAATCTTGTACCTCTTGTTGTCACGGCTAAGCCTTTCTTTAATCTTCGTGAGGACATGCGCTTTGGCCAGCTTCACTGTAATCGATTGTGGCTCCGGCAACATCGCCTTCAGTACCGCCACCCTAAAGTCGTAAAAAGACAACTTCTCCTTTCCCGAGTAGGTGTTAAACAGATGATACGCATTATTCATGTAAATCTGCATGGAGTGGATGAACATCCTCTGGTTCCACCGCAAAGACTTCCTTCTGGACGGGTAGAACGACATCAACTGATCTTGCAATGCCGAGTCTGTCATATACTTAATGTAATTCGTGATAGCCTTGGGTTTAGCTATCGTTGTCCCATCTACAACTTCTTCAATTTCGTCGTCAAATTCTGTAGAGATATACAAAATTGATTTCCTATCGTTCCATTTTCCAATGTGTACACCGTTTAGGTAAAAAGACTGATTGCCTTGTTTTGGCAAGTCAGAGGTTTTATCTGTGAACAGATTATCCCTACTATTTCTATTTAAAATACCCGTGCAATAAGTCTGCCAACCCAGTAACTTGGTTGCTAATATCCACGAGCTGTAGCATCTGTTCATGTATATGGCGTGACCATTGCCTAGATAATCTTCCAGCAGCTCTTTTACTATTTCTCCGGTTGTAGGTCTTAATAAGTTTGTTTTATTGTTATTGGAATATACTTGGTATTTTATAACTGCGCCGTTTGGCTCCGCGAGCATGTATAAGTTAACAACGACTTTAGGATTCATTTTTCTTTGCCCCTGACGCACCAGCCTGCCACGCCAGAGGACCATTGTATTGGCTAGAAACAGCTCCTTTCCTGGATAGTAGATCTCAGACATTTTCGTATTAAAGTTTTTAATTATAGGGCGGATATGGCCAATAATGTCTCGAGTATCCGTTGGAGTTGCAAAATTGAGAAATTTAAATATCATTAAGAAGCGATCCCGCTTCATAAATTTCGAGAAACACATCCAATTAAACAAATAGTCTGTCTTCCAATAATCTTCGAGCGAATTCGTTCTGAACGTACCAGTATGAATAAGTAGCGCCAGGAATGTCATTATTTCTTCACGAGTCACGTCTTTCCAAGTATTTATTTCAGGTTTAGATTTACAGATACTTGCAGCATATTTATTTGTTTCTTGAACTATTGTGTCTACTATCTCGTCATTAAGAAACCAACGCAAAGCCTCATATGGAGTTTGAGGTCGTGGAATACGTAATTCTTGCTTCTTGGTAAATTTCAGTTTTTTAATGGACGTCTTATCTGAAGTCCATTCCAGGGTAGGTGGACGATCTTGTATATTTTTAATTTCATCATCCCAAACAGCAACGTCGTGTACATCAGGGTCACTTTCGTTCTTATTCTCGGAAAGGACACAATATTCAGATCTCGAATCAGAATCTGTGTCATTATCAAGTTCAATGTCACTTTCAGATGAAGATTCGTCGCTACTTATGTCATTTTCGAAATCATGCCTCTGCTTTAACATATTGACGTCGCAGAACGACGTACTTCCATGATTAAATGAAACGTTCGGAAGAAGTTTAGAGAATCCTGAATTGTTCTTATAATAAGGATCTTGATCAACACAATGAGTCACCCATACCGGCCCCTGCGGTAAAACCGAGTCTGGCTCGAGTTTTATAACTTTGAAAGGTACCGGATTATCATATTCGGATAGCTCCACTTTGACTGCTGTAGATGACCTTTGAGTATCCGTACCTAAATTTATTTCGGAAGAGTTGGTTTCCATAATAAAGAGGGCCGAGTTGCTAATAGCACAGTACTAATAATGTACGCAACTACGATAGAATGAAGTGGAAATCTGATGCACTGCTAATGGTAGTTTTATCCGTTTATGGTCAGCGGCGCTCGAAGTTACATGGACAAAACGTGCGCACGACGCGGCGGTACGCGGCAGACTGAAGCAGAGGCGCGGGGCGGCGGGCCGGCGGGCGGCGGCCGCGCGGTGGTTCACGAAGCTGCACGCATGGCACACAGCCACAGCCAGGGATGGCGCGGTGGCGATAGCTATCACCAAGTAGAAACTGCAATACTTACCTATTGTATAATGCATCCTTAGATTAAATACGATTCCATCCCTATTGTCGTCAGGTTCTAACGGTTTTATCAACAGGTTTATATAAAAACTGTAAGTACTTAATGCCAAACCGTTTCTTTCTGTTCTGGGTGACTCATTATTACAATAAGTCAACTGTAAACCCGATGCTTAAGTTTATAGTTAGGCATGTATGAAATAGCTAAGCACCTATAGGTAGGTACTCCATTAATTACCTATCTTTATTTCATGACATCGTCTGAAAAGCTTCGTTATTTTACGTCAAATTCCTACACAGGTAGGTTGGTATCTCAGTAATCTATTTACTAGGTAAGTAAGTACCTACTATAGGTAGGTACTATAAAATAAATTTGTTCTGTAAAATGCTGTTTACCGTTTTTTGTCCAATGCTATAAGTAAATGTGAAAATATAAATGGAATAGGTAAGTATATTTTTAATCAAGGCAAAATTAGGTAGGTATTTACCTACCTACGTGCCTAGTAGGTAGGTACCTACCGGCTCCCGCAGCGTAGCCAGACTAGCCAGTGTAATGATAATGACATAATAGCTTACTACTACTACCTATATGTAGGTATACAATTTAAATCAATGGTTAATGCACTAATAATAAGTAGGAACCAGATGCTCGTTCTATAATGTAAATAATGCATTCTTATTTAAGTTTCACGCAAATCATTAAAGACATACCTACAATACCTACCTATGCCATTATGCAAGACAGATAAATAGGTCAGTACGTAGGTACTTAAAGTAACCACTTAGACACTGGCTAATCGTCCGATAAACATTATAGGTAGGTACATACATAGTTAAGTACCTACTTTAACCACGTGTAAATACAGTAAATACTTTTTTAAATAGGTACCTACCTCGTTATAGTGACCACGCTATCAATGTTTTCTCAATCTCATTTACAATAATATAATTATGTTGATCGCGGCACTTCTCGCTATCAGAGCGCTCTGTGTCTGTGGCTCGACGCTCCATCTTGTTGGTCGCAGATAGCCACGGCGCACACCGAGCGCGATGAGCGATACGGCCGTTTTACTTGATAGAGGAGCGGCAACGTCGCGCGCGTATCGCTTTCTCTCTCGCAGTATAGCTTCGGCTTCGCTTGGGGAGGCCGCGTTTATCGCTCGGTGAAATAGAATATAAAAAAATGAACTCGAGGCACTATAGGGAGCGTTTGATAGATGAAGTCAAGAAGTTCCCAGTACTATACGATACACAGCACGAGAATCACAGAGATATCGACGTGCGCGACCGCTGCTGGTTCGAGATATCCGAGCGACTCGGAGCTAACAGTACGTACATACCTACTTTAATACATAACAGTCTTCATGTACCGCAGATATGTAGTTTAGATTATGCTTTGATGCTTAGCCATAGATGTAGGTACCTGATATAATATATGGTGTAGTATTATGTAGGAATATCATTAGCCCAGATTTGCTCGGACACTCTCAATCTAAAAATTAAAATAGGCCTCATATTTGTAGGTAATCCACCGGTAGGTAACTTCACAGTGAACATAGAATAACAATGACTGACGTTTATACTGTTTTAGGTACAGAGGCCAGCACATCAAGTTACCACAATATGTCAAATTTCTTTGATCGATTTTCAACTTTAACACAATACCTTAAGGTTCATATTTTATTGGGAAAATTTGTCAGTATTGGATAGCTTGACCTGCTGGCGTCTGTACTTATAAAAAAACTAATTCTAGTTAAAACCTACTTCCGCCTTATTTGACCGGCGCGGACGTTTTAAATTACGATATAATAAATAGACCTACTCCGTGTAATCATTACTATAATTTCTGACATTACTATAAGACTGGCAATCCTGTTGCTGAATTTTTGATGTCCTTGAATGACGTCACTGTACGATCGAGGTATGTGATACTAGATCTTGTTGTTAGATACCTTAACAATACGTGTATAGGTTTAGGTACATACATCATAAGTACAGAGACCTCGAGGTCATTCGTTTCTTTCTTTTCATATGTATTAAGAATCAATGGCGACGTCTGTGGTTCAGTGGTACGAGAGAGAGTGAACGTGGGTTCGATACCCATAGGACACGAATATTATTTTATGTGATAAATGTGTGTCTAGGTGTTTCTTATGTATTAAAAGTATGTATTTCCATATAGGTAATTCATTTATGTTATTAGCGTTGAGCGCTTGGCGTGGATTGATAGTGTAGGTATAGTCACGGTAATATTATCTTAATTAAATTTTAAAGGGCCTGCCCTGTACTCGTCCACTCACTCGTTTATTCACTTTTTGACAGATGGAAATAGTCATTGCAGCTACGTAACATTTCGATTAACGACTTGATTAATGACACTTTATTGTTATATTTATTTAGTTGCATACTTTTCGATGTATACAGTATACGCCACCAGTTCAAGCTATCCAAAACTGTCATTATTTTCCAATTGAACATGAAACTTATTATTTTGAAGTTATTTAACGAAGGAAAAATTCGACCGCGGGCAGGATTCAAACCTGCGCCTTCTGGTTAGGTACACCAGACGCTATGACCGCTAGCTAAGCCACCGCGACTCCCGCCATGATGAATTTTGCCTTCACATTCAGAGTTTACGTCTTTATGGTGACGTTCAGAATTTACGACTTTAAGGCTGGTAGTCTTTATGGTGACTTATTATTTTGTATTAAAGATGAAAATCTTTCCAACAATGACAGGTTGAGATAGTTTGATATGCTGGCCTCTGCCCAAACACACATTATAAAGTCAATGACTTATTTCTTGATGGATTGTTTAATTTATATATTTTATTGGATGCAAGGATTTCCTATATTGACTAAATTTAATACACATAATTATCCGTTTTTTTATGAAATCACATACAATTAAGGTATTATAATGTCTACCAGAAGTCAGTTTACATATTTCTTTTATTAGTTACGCATTTTTTTTTTGAGTAACTATAGATACCCAGGACATACAATTTAAAATAAAGTGTGTCGTGGTGTGGTCTGACGACGTCATCGTGGATCACGTATAAGATAACTAGAAAGATAAGTTTACATTCCACTGTTAGTTAACATACCATCACGCCTGTTGACCCCGAAGGGTTAGGCTGAGGTGTACTAATTAATGTATTATGCACCCACACTTCGCCGGTGTTTTTAGGTCCCATATAAATGTAAGTGGGAGCAAACTTAGAGAGAGACAAAGCTATTAACCGGACACAAATATAGCAAATAGCAGTAGTATTATAATAGTATCATGTAGTGTGATTGTGAATAGCGATATAAGGTTTAGGACAAGATACGTTCATATTTAATGTATTTTATTTTATTGAATAGGAACAGTTATGGCATATCATCATGTATGGTTGTTGACACACAGTAGAATGATTATTACTACATCTGCATGACATACATCTATCGCTACGACCATCCACCACATCCTGGACCCTGGGTCACCAGAGCCAGTCGTCGTTTGTGATAAATATTTAAATGAGTACACCTCTGCCTAACCCCGCGGGGACGGTAGGCGTGGCGGTATGTAATGTTAATATTTAGTTAGGTACACAATATAACAAAATATTGGTGTAGTGTGTGTGACAATAACATGATTGCGATGTTCCAGGCGAGGTGCTGAAGCGCGAGTGGAAGATCCTGCGCGACTCCATGCGGCAGGCGCTGAAGCGCAGCAAGACCGGCGCAACCACCAAGTCTGGGCTGCCCTGCAAGAAGTGGCGCTTTCAGAGCCGCATGGCCTTCGTGCTGCCCTACATGACTATCAGACGGTGGGTCCCTTCCACTCCAACTACGCTATAAAATCCGTAGCAGACAATGGCCTCAGTATGCCGCGAGCGAATTTGAGAAGGAAGCGAGCAGAAGCCTCGCCTTTTGATGGGGTCCGTTGGATGTACCGGACCTCAGGTCGGGTCCTCAGCCCCTCATGGCGTGGTGAATGTCAAGAATCCCGTGATCCGTAAATAGTAATTTTCTCTTTACCTATTATCAACAAACGATTAGGGATTAGGCTATAATAGTCCACCACACTGACCTAGTGCGGGTAGGCAGACTTCACACATCGCCGAGAAAAATCTCTAAGGCATGTAGGTTTCCTCACAATGTTTTCCTTCACTAATAAATTACAATTTATAGCACTTGTCAGTTTGATTTTACTTCGGAACTATAAAGACACGGACTTGAAATTTGATTTCTAGATAGAAGAGGTTTTGATGAAAATAAATGTCGATCAGTAACACGATTGAAGAAACTTTCCTCGATAACTTTATTTTTTGAAATCAGCTCTTCAAAAACACATTTTTTGCTCTGTGCACCAAACTACCTATTAACATAATTATATTTTTTTCACACTATTTGTTGCATAATATCTAAATAAATGTAGATTTATTTCTTATTCCATTCGATAGATTTCGATTGAGATGAGATTTTCTATTTTATCGCTTACGTTATTATTTCTGAGACAATCCTTCGCGGGCTTGGTATATATTTGTCTCTTTCCGTCCCGTATGCAAGCAATTAGCATTATCTCTCTCTGTTGTGCATTGCCGACAGTCGACCCAAGTCTACCGCTACTTCCTCTGAGGAAAGGACATACGCTCGCGCTTCTCCCAAAAATTACATCAAAACACAATGATGTTTGCGTAAACAATAATTATAATATTATAATCCTTGATAAGTTACCTATTAGTAACGTGTCACGTAGACTTATTTTATAATATAGTTCTTGTTTTCGTAATAAAGTTGTTATAATGGGTAATAAATCACGATGTTGGAATTTTTCGTCGGGTTTTTCTTAAATTTTACGTTTTTTTTTTTGCAGTTTTTTCAACTTTAAACTGTATAAAATCATTATTTCTATCTATCCCAATAAGAATTTTAATTAAAAAGTCATTAATTCACTTTTTTCACTAAAAACAGCATTGTAAATCAAACTCGAAAGATCTTCTGGTCAGCTGTTTCCTTAGTTCACTTGCGAGTTTGCGAGTCAAAATTTAAGAAAAAGCCGACGATAATTTCCAACGCAGGGGGGTCCAGAATCATGTACTGAAGTCATGGTAAGCAGTTGCGCGTCGATGTCCCTTCCACCCTGTATACTTATATACCTACATATATTTATTTTTATTTATTTATTTATTTCAGGCAACAAGATCCATGTAAAAATATAATAATACAATACAAAATACATAAAATATATACAACAATAACAAAACTATTACTATTTCACACATTAATTCGTGGTGCGTCGCTCGGTGTTAAGTAGGTATATTGTATTAATATAAATATATAAAAACTAAGTTATCTATACCCTTACCAGTTCTTTTTTCATTTAAGAGTGCATATACATACTTATAAAATAATTATAATTAGGTATCAAATCACGCCCGGGAATAGCAAGAGTTTATTATGAGTATAACACCCAGTCGCTAGACTCCACCTGCTCGCAAACGAAATATTTTATATGGAGCGTCATGAATTCGAAAAGTCAGAGGTGCGTGCCTTGGATTCGAACACGAGACCTTTGATTTGGCAGTCCATTGGTCATATCACTAGGCTGTCACTGTTGTTTTACAACTCCGTACTTCACTATGATTTTTTGAAATTCACAATAACTTGTCGGAACTTTATTCCTTCAATCTATACCTATCTAGTTACCTTCAAACGGCTAGATAATTTTAACTTCTAAACTATCGATGTCTTTTCAGAAGTGAACGACAACTTAAAAGTGGCGGGATTAAGATGGACGAGCCTGAAATAGCGTCAGACCCGGAGCGGGAGCCCGAGGTGTGGGACCCGGGCCACCAGCCGACCTCCGACCACGACTCCTTGGACCTGTTCTTCGCGAGCGTCTGCCAAAGCACCAAACGGTTACCTCGGAAGCACCAGTCGTCCGTCAAGAGACAGGTGCTGGACGCTCTGCTCAGGGTTGAGGAGGAATGGGAGATGGAACAGATGGAATCCAAGGCAGAAGTCAACAAGGACTTTGAATAAGCTTGTTTCTTCCATTGCTGGACGTTCCTTTAAGAAGAGTACTTACAGTCCTCCAGAAACAAACGGTGTCATTGGACTTATCGGGTTACCATACAGTTGCAGAAAAATAGTAACATTATTTATAGATGTGACCAGCATTTACAACGTATGGCCCTGCCAAGTTTAACTTGTTAGGTCTCGAGGACTAAATAAATATATATTAAGTTAATGTATAGGTATTATAGATAACTAGGTAATTTATAGTTAAGATTGAATTGCACCTCTGCCTAACCCTTCGAGGAATACCGGCGTAATTTTATGTTATGTTTTATGTAAGTAAGTCGTACCACTCATACCCAGGAGTAACAATTTATATTGTTTGTGTCTGTGACGACGACGTTAGAATTATTGTTCATTAGTGAGTGAGCGTGACAAACGAAAGACGAACAGTAGTAGCCCAAACCGACCTGAGCGACAGACCTGATCTAAATGTATTTAAAAAATATAAATAATAAAAGACTGCCAACTTGTGTGTGTTTTTTTCCAAGTAGGTATGTTTCTTATGTATTTACAAAGAAAAAAGTACCTATATAAGCATTATATCCATTGTCTAGTACCTATAGTACCTGCTTAGTTTAGGACTAGATGGTGCTGTGTAAAAGTGTGGCCCCTCTCTGGCCGGCCAGTAAAAGCAAGACAGAGTTGAGAGTCCTGCGGGCGCTCTTGGGATTCCACTCCAGCTACCCAATACGGGCAAACTGGAGACGAAGCCCTGACCGAGTTTCTGGGGCAATAAGGACCGCAATGTCGCCACTCACCATCAGCTCGCCACAAGCTGCCCTACGGTTTGTGTGCTTTTCATTAGATCTAGGTTTAAGTTTCGGTCTACGTTAGTCTCATGATGAGTTAACGCTTGTTCCAGGGGGTTTATTATTATTATTACTTATACCCACTGTTCGTGTGTTCCGAATGAACACTAATTAGGTAGTTGGCGGAGCAGTCTCTGTTACAGTATCAGTTTTCGTCATTATACTAGATCAGTGTTTTTCAAACCTTTTTTACAAGCGTACCCTTTAAAAGTAAAAAAAACCCCCACGTCTATGTTCCACCATGTCTATGTCAGGCTATGTCCTGAAAATGTTGTATTTTTATTGTAGTACCTTCAACCCTTGCTATTTTTATTTTTTTACCTGACCAGTGAGTGCGGCTCTGCGAGAAAGACCTGAAGCACGGTAATATTACCGTGCCTGAAGAAACACTGTAGATAATAATACTGACGATCTAACCGGTGCACTGATTAGCCTTGACTTCAAAGCAGTTATTTCGGGGTACATATTATAATGACAATATCTAAGACATTTTTTCATTCTGTGACTACATTCTTGGGATTTTTCTTTAGTTTGCAATATCCTCAGCACAGCCGACACAAGAAGTTGACACAGACTTTATAAACCCAGATTAGATAATGACGAGATAGGCAGGGTATCTGTGTGTGTCGGCTCTCACTGAAACTGTTTCACGCGTCGATAAATAAAAATCCGATAAACCATCCATGTCCCAAGAAAAGATATAAATAGAATGAGTTGTTTATTGAACGGTGAATAATAATTAATAGGCAGTTATAAATATTGTGGCCGCGATCGGGAATCCAATACAATGTACAAATAGTGGCCGGGGCCGCTGTCGGTGTCGGTGGGGGACTACAATTGCACAATAAATAACCGGGACACGCTCCTGTGTTATTGCAAGCGTGCTCGTGAATCATCGGCTGTTTCCGCCGCGCGCCGTATCTCCTCGCATCCCTATAATACATTTTTCAAACCATAAACTACGCGTAAACGTACAGAAGGTTCAGTCAGCACGATACACGTACCTACAACCTAACAGACCTTAATTCGCAAGAAATATAGGTATATTGTCTTAAAAAAATGTAAGTGCAAGCCAGTCTGCCGTGAATCGATTATATCAAAACTTGGTTTTCTTGATAATGAGACTACAATTTTAGTTCTTTAGTCTCCATGTACAATCTGTCTCGAAGTTAGTACGTTCATTTGATCAACGATTGGATTTAAATCCAAATCCAGACACAGCTGGTGCCAACAAGTCAGTCAGTAGGTTTGCCTACTACGCATAAAAATTTGACAACTCTTGTATGGACTATCATATCTATCAAATCTACTGATTGATTTGTTATTGGTACCGGCCGTAGGTACCTAAGCTTTTTATTATAGTACGGAAATCCTCATGGACTATTCGCCACCTGGGGAGGCGGCAGAGTCTGTCGGACTCGTACCGACTAAAAACCGTATTTACCTTCACTTGCCCTATTGTCATGGTTTTATTAGATTTTATTACTTACCTACTAGCTTTTACCCGCGACTTCGTATGCCTAGACTTAGTAACACAATTGTTGTCGGATTGTATTCATGGGATAAGAAGTACTCAATGTTAGGTAAAATCCTGCTTTGTTCCGAAAAAAGAAGTATTCAATATGCCAGCGCCAATCACAAACTATTAGTGTACCAGCATTTCATTCAAATCCCGTAAGTAAGGAGGTCTCCTACATAAGAAAAATTTTCTGGGAATTCCCATGTAATTTTGGCGTAAAATGTATCCTATTAATTTGTTATTCCCGGTCACATAATGTGTCTGTATGAAATTACATTCAAATCCCGTAAGTAGTTCTCATAAATTCGTTTTTCCGGGATTTCCGGGATTTCCGGGATATTCCCACATGATTCTGAGGTAAAATATATCCTATTTAGCGAAGGAAAAATTCGACCGCGGGCGAATTTTTCCTTCGCTAAATAACTTTAAAAATTAGCATGGAAAATGCCAAAAAAATACAAAAAGATAGTATATCCTATTTGTTATTCCCGGTCACATACTGTGTGTATGAAATTTCATTAAAATCCCGTAAGATTTTCGGGATTCCCGGGATATTGCCACATTTTTCTGGGGTATAATATATCCTGAAATGAAATGAAATTATGAAATGAAATGAAATGAAATGATATTTATTTCTGTAAATAGATCTTTTAAAGACACTTTTACAAGTCAATATTTTACACTTTTTTTTTTAAGCTAGATGGCTCCGGCATTTCCTAGCTGACGACCTCTGAGAAGAAACACCGAAACAAACTCAGAGAATCATAGTCTCTTTTAAAGTCCAGATATAGAATAGTAACAAATATGTGTCTTACAATGTAGGGCAAAGTCTGAAATGGCCTTTTGAAGAAAGAGCCATACCGACATTTTTCCGGGATAAAAAGTAGCCTATACTTTATTCTCGGTTACATACTATTAGTACTTATACCAAATTTCATGCAAATCGGTTCAGCCATTTTTGCGTGATTGAGTAACAAATAAACAAACAAACATTCACATTTATAATGTTAGTATTAGTATGATATTATTTTATACCAGTTCCCTCAGCACGTCCACCATCGTCGTTTGTACTTCTGACTGCGGCGCTTCCATGTGGTTGTACGGCCGGATGGACGTGCCATTACATCGCTCCTCGCAAAAACTCAAGGTCTATCCGTTTCCGTCGTCTTCACGTCCAGAATTTCTATACCTTTTTTTATAGTGCGGACAGTACCTACTCATAGATGGAGTCCTAGGCGAGGTGGCCAGCTTGATGGACTCGTAAAAGCACTTCCCTTCTCGTGTCTATACTCAAGGTCAATGAAGGATTCGTCACGTCTGGCAGAGACTGAGTTAAGCCTGATAAATGAGGCAAGGAACCAACGCGCCTGTGATCAACATTATGTAGCAGGTAAGTAAGTACCTTTTTTCAAGTTGCTCCAGGTGCGGCTGAATATCATTATTTTACACATAGCGACTGCCATCAGATGTCCACAGACCACAACCCAACTCCTGGCCATTACCAACATTCTAAGGATAAACCGGTTATCTTTTTGTAATTATTGGCATTTTCCATGCTATTTAAAGTTATTTTAGCGAAGGAATAATTCCTGTCCGTCGAATTGTTCCTTCGCTAAAATAACGACAAACTGGTTGTCAAGGTTTTGGCAAATTATTTAATGTAGGTACTAACATTCAGCTCCTTTACAGTGCCGGTGTACTTGCCTGTATAGTTAATGCACGTTTTTAAAACTGTTCATAGGTTATTGTAGTTTATCCTGTATCGGATTCGGTTCCTAGGTCGAACAGTTATTAGGTTTTGCCATTAGTTTTAGTTCTTGTTTTTGTATCAATGGTAAATAGGTAGGTCTTACTTATAAAAAAATAAGTATATTTTATGTATAACATTTCCAAGTTACCCCTCGAAATCATATCTACGTATTGTTTGTGACCTGAAAATTATCTAAGTATCTACTTACTAATAATTCATGTATCCTACGATATCTTTTGGACCTTTCCACAGTCTAATTTTTGTAAATGGACAAAGAAGTCAAAAGTATAGAATAATCCTAATTCCAGACAAACTACAAGGTAGTAAGTACAATTTGAACGTCATTTTTACATTAAAACAGCCCCCAAACCGCCCGCCCTTCACCGCCTACCTAGTAGGCGGTGAAGGGAACAAGAAGCGACGCAACAAACTCACCAGCATCACATTTCTGCCTATTAATTTACCTGTAGCGCGGTAGATGTCGCTACATATTGTACCAGTCAAATATTCAAAACAAAATCGTGATTTTGTTTACCGACTTATTAACTTATTCATTGCTAGGTATATTTCAGACAGTGCACATTTATTATGTTTTGGCATCGAAGTTAATACTCAAACATTATAGTAGTTACAAGCCTCTTCTTAAAATTAATTATTAATATGTACAGAAACGATGAAATTCATTCCCTTTATAATGTTATTAGAGATAATAAATAAATAATAAATAAAAATGCGTTTATTTCATCTCCACAAATTACAATATTAGGGATACAAAATTGAGAAAAGTTTTACAATTGGGAGGTCTAGGTAGTAGGTACTTATTTTGAACATTAAGAAAACATGACAAGTTTGATCTGTAATTTGTGGGAGATCTGGAGTCTAAACTAAGCCTAGGCCTGTATTTTAGCACTCCAGGCCCCCCAAAACTCTAATGTCAAAAATTGTCAGGTAATCATTGCGTGTCTGATTTGTATGTGTGTGCGTTGTGTGTTTTGTGTTTGTATGTGTATGTGTGTGTTTGCGTGTGCGTGCGTGCGTGCGCGCCTGTGTGTGTGTGTGTGTGCGTGTGTGCGTGCGTGTGGGTGCGCGTGACAGTTTGTATATTATGTTTCCAGCTAAGTTACGAGTTCAATGATTTTTTCAGTATCAGTATAGTCCAACCATTCCTTGAGTTTCTTTTTACACTCAATTTTTAGGGAATTCGCCATGGTGAGTATTTTATTTATCTTATTATAGAGCATGTCTCCTCGGTATAGAAAGAATCTTTGAGCGAAAGCAGTGTTAACGATAGTAGGCTCACAGACTGCGAAATTCCTTCTAGTCTGGGCTATGCGATTTTTTCTTGCTTCAGGAATATTACTCTGTTTGAGGAGTACGGTTAGCATTATGTAAAGTTGGCGTACAGTTAACACTCGAGTTTCTTCATAAAGTTTTGAAGTGGGGTATAATCGAGATTTCGAATGACTCACTTTTAGTATCATCCTCTGAGTTCTTTCGAGGGTTATCAATTTAGATTTACAAGCTCCACCCCATGTGGTGATGCAATAGGATAGGATAGATTGTACCAAGGCCTCATAAACCATCTTCAATGTCTGTTTCTCTGCTACCTCACGAAGGTCCTTAAAAATGTATGTAAGTTTGCGTATTCTTTTGGAAAGCGATTTTATATGGTTTTCAAAGGTCAAATTAGCATCGATTTCGATTCCTAGGTATTTGATACATTTAGTGGGACTAATATTGGGGCACTTACAGTTGGGCATAGGGGGAAAATTACATCTATGAGCAAAAATAGCGCGTGAGGAATTTATTGCTTGCAGTCGATTCTGGATTGAAAAAAGTAGGTAATTTGTTTTAGTTTCATTTATGGTTAGGAGATTAGAAGACAGCCAGTGACATACAGTATTAAATCCATTTTGAGCAATATCAAAAAGTTCATCAGTAGTGTTTGCAAAAAAGGTTAACGCGGTGTCATCTGCATAAGCAGAGATGCGACAGTTTTTAATGTTGAGGTTACAAAGCTCATTTATGTAGCAGAGAAACAGGCTGGGTCCTAAAATACTGCCCTGAGGCACTCCGAATTCAACCGGCAGTTCTTCACTTATGTGATTACTAATTTTTACGCATTGTGTTCTATTTTTTAGGTAATCCTTTAATAATGCCAGTGGGATACCTCTGATGCCCAGGTCTTCAAGTTTTTGCGCAAGGCGAGGAACAGAAACAGCGTCAAAGGCCTTCGCGAGGTCTAGAAATATTGTTAAACACTTATTTTTATTGTCCAATTTATTCACTACGAAGTTGACCAAGTCACGTACTGTATCATTAGTTGAGCGCCCTGATCTAAAACCATATTGTGCGTTGGAAAGTAAACGGTACTGTTCAAGGTATTTAGTGAGTCTCTTGTTAATAAGGCGTTCAAATAACTTAGATAGTGTAGTCAATATAGCAATGGGCCTATAATTACTGACGCTGCTTCTGTCTCCCGCCTTATGTATTGGTAGCACTAGTGCTTTTTTCAGGGCCGTCGGAAATACTCCAGAAAGAAAACAACGATTAATTAAATTTGTTAAGACGGGAGTTATGGTTGCAGAGAGAAGTTTTAAGACCTCAGCACTAATTTCATCCCATCCAGGAGCACAGTCACTTTTCAGTTGTAGAATACATCTTTTAACTTCGTCAACATCAGTAGGTAATAAAACAAACGAATTGACTGGAGGTATAGCAGTCTTCTTAAAATCAGGAATATGAGTTGGAATTCTATCTGAAAGTTGTTTACCAATGCTAGAGATAGTTTATTTTGAGACACAAAGATGTAACAGACACATGTTTCGTTACAAGTACACCAAGACGACACTCGAACACTGGCGAACACAGCTATTGACACACACCAGGTCAAATTTTAGTTAAAAGTGTTACTACCCTACACCGTAAACAGTAAAAGCCCGGAACAGGAATGTGAACGTTACCCTCCTTTTCCGTAGCCGGGTAAAAAAATGAGTAAGTATTCCCCAATTCAGTTACCTACTTATTAAGAAGGAGTACTTTCGTAAGAATTACATAGCAATGCTGTAATGAGTAAGTAACATTATAATGCATCGAAAGTAGTAAGTACTTGTAGTTGTCATTACTACCTATCGGCCGGATAAAAGTCCGGGTGGTGGTGTTACATATCACAACACACCCTGAAGGCGATCTCACTCCTTTTTCGAACATAACATAACGCTTTCATTATGACAGCCTCACTAAACATCCATTCAATGTTCACGTCACGTCGAAAAAATTAAAATAAATCTCTTCCCCGTTCGCATTCACAGTCAGAGTTCGGAAATATTCGGAATGGAGGGGTGGCTGGTCGGGGGTGGGTTTGTTGCCACCTCCCCTCCTCCGCCCCGCCCCGCCCGCGCCCCGCAGGTGGCATCGATCGCTCCCCGCCCAGCAACAACTAGCTAGTGAGCTCTATTCGCGTTTCATTTCATATTTTACAGGATTCACTGACGATACCGCCCTACGAGGCCCTCCCAACCTCCATACAGTGCATAACTAATATGAAAACTTTGTAGGTATAGCCACTTCACTACCAGTAGCTACAATTATATTTATGTTGTCTATCCAAGACTACATTGTTGTCACATCGTAACACACACAAAGGTCTCTTGCTAATTAGCTATTCTCAGCGAATCGAAATCAACATGCCTTGGAAGACGGAAATATACCAACTACTTACCTGTTCAATATTGTAACATGTTTAGTGGACCTGTGACCTGCGGAGACCGGGGCGGGACCTCACAAAAGCCGTAAATACAAAGTGCCATTGCATAAATATATGTATATTTTATTTATGAGGATATAGGAGAATATTACTGTCGGCGTTGTTACGACTGGCATAAATATTACCTCATTATTTACTCCATTGCACTTGTTGGCTGTACATAAATCAGAATTGTTATAGAGTCGCTGAAATCTGGCTGTGATTCGCCCAGCAGAGCGGGCGCTGAGAACAAAGGAGTGTTAGCAGCGCGCGGCGTGACGTGACGGAGCGCGTCTGTCAGCGGCGAGCGGCGCTGGTCGGAGCCCCGCCAACTAGCGCCGCCGCCGCTGTTAGCACCAGAGCTGTAAACTGAACGATCAACAGTTAATGGAACACGCGCTCATAACGTGCTCCAACGTTATATCGAAGTGGAAAACGATGATGATTTACAGCTTCTATATATGTGCAGGAAATCTGCAACGTAATATCTAGCGATCAAACTAGGACCATGGCTTTCATACAAAACATATACCATCACGCCTGTATTCCCTGAAGGGTTAGGCAGAGGTGTACTATACCCATTAGCTCGCCGGTTTCTTTAGGTTCCATGTAATAGGGGTCGAGCTTATTGCCGTTATCCCAGGACAAACTCCGTGCTACTATTGAAAACTTTATAAAAAACCCAGTTACACTTTGTTCGAAGAGCCCAGGACCTCTAGGGTAGCAGTTGCGCTTAGGACCAGTGGACTAGCGAGGTACCTAGTTACGAAATACTCGAAAGTGATAAGACGATATTTTATACGTTTTAGAGAGTGACGGCGCACGTGTTAGACTTCTCGTCCAGCAATGCTTCATAACGTAGCTAGGGACAGACTTGAATCGTTCCAGATTGCAGCAAGTTGGTTTTATATTAATTTATTTTACAGTACATTTATAGACAGAGTATTTTGTATTTGAGACTCATCACAATCTGCAATTTCTTCCTCCAGTCAACCTTTATCAGGTATCTTTATGTATTATTTTCAAATGTTCTGTCCACTCCTACAGTTACGATTAACATTAATGCGTTTTATTCCCTTCAACTTGGTTGAGTCGAACGAAGGCGATACGCACGTCATACTTGTGAACGGGTGCCGTCTGTCGGGGCTGGTCAGCTACTGTCAATGGCAACCTCTTTTTTTCTGTTTATTATACTAGATTAATTTAATTGTACACATCAAACTGCATTGTTCTCATGAACTATTCAGATTTAGACTGTAATACTGAACACTGTAATCATGTTTTTTTTTAAAGAGTGTCTATGGAGTTTCTTGCCGGTTCTTCTCCATAAGACCCACTTCTTGGAACCGTGCATCTAGTTTTGACTTTTCAAAAGTGCTATTTTAATGGTCTAATAAAAGGAAAATGAAAAGAACTAATAAATAATTATCACGTCCAAGCGTCAAAGCATTCCTCCACATCGCTGTCATATGGTCTAATTGAAATAAAATATATTATTTGACTTTGACTTTGAACATACTTATTTAGAGCATTTATGTAAGTATACTTATGTATTTCCGTTTAAAAAACATTCGACGCCAATTACTTCCACAATCGGTTTCAATAAATACCAAACTATATGTATAAATTTAAAACAAGCTTGTAAATTCCCATCCCATAACAAAAACTACTGTGATCCTGCGCCTCATTTTGATACATATCAGTGCCTAATTAAATGATTTTACAATTGACTAAACAGTCCAAACCCGATATCTGATTGTAAAGTACCCGTTCACGCATCGCTGACCCGTTTAACTAAGCTGCAACAAAAACTAATCTCACGAGCTCATGTCATATTCCCTTTTAATCACTATCAGCGCTCCCCCGCCGCCCGCGCCCCACGCCCCGCACCCCGCACCCCGCACCCCGCACGGGGACCGGAGGGGTGCAACTGTACATACAAGTGGGGGTGGTTTATAAATAGATGTCCTCCGTCAGTGCCAAGGTCGGGGCGGATCGATAGCGAGGGGTGGCGGGGGGCTGAGGGCGGCTGCAGATTGCCCACAGCACACTAATGTAAGATGCAAGTGAACTAAGTATAGACCTGGAGAGATGGAGTGAGAAACTTTTAAAAGATAAAATGATTCACAAGACTTAATTTTAAATCGGGTTATTATGAAACAGCTGCTTGGGGTTTATGATACCTGTGGGTAGCAGACTGTATTTCGTTTGAGTTAGGTAGATGTTTACTAACAAAGAAATGATGCAAACGAAATCTTTATTTGTACACTAATAATATTATATTGATATAAGTATTATATTTTTATAGTTAATTTGTACATGTGGGATTTCAGTGTAAACTCGCCTATGATAGAATCTATAGGATGTCAAATCTAATGATCATTTATTTGCTGAACCATTACTAACAGGTTTCATTCTCAAATCAAATCAAAAGTTTTATTTTCATATAAACCATATACAGGCACTTATGAAATGTCGAGTCTAGGTGCACGGTTCCAAAGTAGTCGTTTCCTATGGAGAAGAACCGGCAAGAAACTCCATGGTTACTCTTTTAAAATATCGTTTTGTATTGTACAATGATGGATTATAAATTGGATTGGATACTTACATGAGAGAACAATTTAGGAATGTTTCGAAGATTACAATTATATAAAATACAGCTAGGCATAAAAGAAAGTTCTAAACAGTTCTCCCATTTACAAACGGTAGAAACTAATTAATTATATAAAGCAACTGACAAAACTTGTCACCAAGATTTACGAATTATATATGTAAGTATCAAGTCAAAAACAATGATATTTAATACAAATGACTAAATTGGGATTAGTTAATAGATATACTCATACGTCGTTACAGAGGTTCCAGGGAAGCCACATGTGCAGATGTATCAGTCCAACTATCCCCAAACGTCCCTATCATCGACATAGTCTTGTACTTTATAATAAGCTTTCTTAATTAGGATGCGTTTAACATGTGCCTTAAACTTTCCATCGGTATTCTCTTTTTTTGAATAACTTTGCCCCTCACTAGAATATTCTCCTGTATCGTAGGTGCGTTTACAAGCACAAACTTTCACATACATAAACACCCAGACCGGGAACAACTACCTGTAAGTTATAAATATTTGTTCCGCGCGGGATCGAACCCACAGCCCGTGGCACAGAAGCCGATTGCTCAGCCGCTGCGCCAAACGTGTCGTTTGTGGTCCATACAAGTCATGTATTTATGTCGTGTCGTGTTGATAATGATCAACAGTTGAACATTATCTGCAGACCCATTCAACATTGACAATTATCTACCAGATCAATTCATATTAATTTACCTATGTACATACTTCATCGAAGATGCAAACTATCCCGTAGGTAACACTACGGGATAGTTTGTAGTAGAATAAGGACCTGGCAAAGGTCGCTGGAAGTCGTTGGATGCAGACGGCTTATAGCCGGTCCTTGTGGAAGTCTATGGGGGAGGCCTTTGTTCAGCAGTGGACCTTCTGTGGCTGATATGATGATGAAGGAAAACGGTAAAAGCTATCATATAGCTGTGTTTAGATGTAGACAGTGTTTGATTAATAAATTCATTTATGAATGTAGGTACATAATAATGTTATTAGTACCACTAAGTGTAACTCAAGTATACTTATTTATCTTTTATACTTATCTTTTATACAATTACTTATCTTCTATCTTTGTACAATGGAAAGTAACTTTTTGATCTGTTACTTACATTAATGAAAACTTTGGTCACGTCACTTTGTGAATTGTGAATCAAATTTATAATTTTATTATCAGGGTGTAGAGTAATAATATGGCGGATTCTTTTCTACTTACATTAATAATGTCAGTGTATTTTATTTTTTATTTATCATTACTCTATGCACAGCTGTTACAAAGGTACACACGTATAAAGTGTACACGTTGTAATAATAAGTACTTGCTCCTCGGTGGCTGGTAGTGCTCGTTGTTGTAGCCCCTCAAATATAAAAGGCACCCTAAACACAGGACTTTGTCCGTGGCAGCCCTGCCGCCCGCCGCGTCGAGCACGTAACAGCAACTCCTTTGTAATAGTGCTTTTGTAACACCCTTGCAGATCACAGATGGATTAAAACCAGGGCCATGCGTACTTGTGATGTGTACAATGCTCACTGCTTTTGTTATAGCACTGCTCAGTATTAGGGTTCCCCAAAGCTAGCCCTAATGGAAGTAAGTAATTTACAGTTATTCAAGTCTCTGAGATGGGATGCTTATAATTGAAAATGCAATGCCTAACATGAGCATTTCATGATTCATTCATTATTTTCATCATTAGAATGTCGAAGCCTGTTAGAAGCCATTTATTGGCGTCCTAGATTATTTAAATCACAGTTGCCTGCTCATTCTCTTCGTCAACCTTCGCCAACACGACAGTCTAAGATATGTAAAAGTATTAATTATACAGACTCCATATAATGAGGTACCCTCATAGACCGAGACACCCTGTTGTATGAGAAAATTGAAGTAGCACCGCCCGCCCGGAAACAGCTGATCGTTCGTTGCTAGGGGCGGGCACACGTGAGCCGACCAGTCGCGCGACAAAACGCAACACTTGTCGCACAACCAGTCGAAAGACGCCGCCGTTCACACTGCGCATGTTACCGTATCGACCATGCACCACACTCCATTACAAACTCAACTTTCAGATAATACTTATAAAGCATATTTTCGTGTAAAAGTCTCCAATAATCCTCTACTGCACCCAAGTAGTTGTAACAAGGAGGTGATGGAAAATAGTCTTTAATGTAAGTAGAAAAGGTGTATGTAATTCGCAATGGTTAGTTTGTGTTGCTATGCCCGTCTAATTATAAACCAATGTTACCGATGGGTAATTTATGTAGTGTAGTATGATACCTATTGATGTGCTTCGTGCGGAGGTGCTCCTAGACAAGACAATAAAACAAGATATTATTCCATCAGCTCGTGTCATGCTCATTCGGTTTGTGTTTATCCTATTGTTATGTCAACTAAGTTTCGTTTCTTTGTTTTTCTATTATGTAGGGTGCATTCGTGGCGCTTTCATTACGAAACTGGCCTCACCAGTTCACCACACGACATCTCGCAATGCAAATATAGAATAGATGTACCTATGTTAGTCTTACTGCAACATTTACAATTTAAACAAACAGCATTTTCTTAAAAGTCCTGATCCGAAAGTTACTGTTATATTTGAAGAAGAATAAAAATATACCATATTGTTATTTACCTTTTCCTTATGGACGGGTCTGTGTGACACTAGACATTTTTACATATTTGGGCGGCTCCAAGATCTCCTAGATCGCTACCCAGAAAAACATAACAGTTACCTACTACTCATAAAAACGAATAGCAAACTATCTATTTGTACTGCATCTACTTTGTTGTCAACGTTCGTCATAAATTCTGAACGTGCCTTGTAATGTTCCAGTCCTGACCTACACCATCGGAATAACAAAGACTATTAATGTCTTATTTCTATGCTCCACTCTGGGCAAATTACAACACTTGTCAACACCGCTTCCGACACCCGAGGTCACAGTGACATTTACACAAGTTATTTTTGTTAATCTTTAACATAAAACGACGTAAGTATTAAAAATTAATTTAATGTGTATTTTTTTGTGGCGATTCAGCCACTAACAGAAAGTCAGTTAGCCAGTTTGGAGGTTGATAGGGAGGCTGGTTGGCCAGGGTATGGTGTCTGACGAGACACATCTTCACTCGAGGATCTTTTAATACACTCCAATATTTTCTGTGAGTATATGTAGTAAGTACATACACAGAAACTAAGTTATAAACATCTCATCTGTATGCCCCGAAATAATAAAATACCTACTAATAATCTCTTATTTTAAGTAAGTATCATAGACTCATTTTACATTCGATGTCAAAATCTCAGTCTTAATTAGGCAGAGGTGTACAACAGTTGCACATTACACAAATTTAATGTAAATCTACAGATCGCTTGTTTGTTTAGGTCCTATGTAAGGGCGAGCCTATTGCCATTAAATAGTCACTACAACTATTTAGTGCCTTGAAATGATTCCGAATATCTTAAAATGGTTATTATGGAAATGTAAAATATAACAGGTAGTTTTGTACATACAGATGTTAACGTTGACGAAGGTTCTATATTCAAACGAGAAAATGGAAAAGCAGACAATGAATTTCACAACAAATATCTTAACAGGAAAATGCTGAAAATACTAATTTAAGAGGAAGATACCTTTTCTAAAAACATGACATTCCGGTAGCTGTCAGCTATGTGTCAGTGTCACCAGTGTCAGACAGGTGTCAGAAAGAACGCGTGCGCACATATCTACCTGAATGTGATTAGGTTTATGAATAAGTAGGTACGGTACATACAAGGTTAAATAAAAATATGTTTTGTAGGGTATTAAAGATACACAATTACACATACTTATACCTTTTTAAAGAGAAGCTTATCCTTGGACTAAACTAAACCGAACAGAAATTGCAACGGTTTTAAATACAGCAAAACAGAATCTTGGGGTGTAGGTGCATTATTATGGTGTCTATCTATATTTATAAAAAGGTTACCTACAACTTGTACGCATCTACATATTTTAAACAAAACAAATACATATTTGCTCAAATATTACAGTGTATGTTATTGAATATTAGAATTAGAATCCAATGTATTTAATTGGCGAATAGCATTAGGTATATCAGCCCAAGTTGTTTTAACCCACAATGCCCACGTAGGTATGTTATGCTAATGATAATCGACTAGTTCCACACAATTTCCACATAGTACCTATATGCAGCGCGTTAAAAGCGTTTGCGCAACGATGCGCGCGCGCACCCAGGCCGGAGTAAATAGGACGTGATTTATTTATCTTCGCGGAGCTGGCGTTGAAAGGGAAATTGAGGGATTTGCTTAACTTTCACTGTGTTTATCAATAATATTACATACCTATGTGGTGTTTATTGCAAATTACTTAAGTTCTCCGGTATGTTTATGGTCGTTTGTAACAAGCCCGCAAATATGCCATAGAAAATGGCTTTATTGCCATATTCTATGGCCATAAAGTCATTTTCTATGGCCTATTGCCATTAACTACTGAAAATTTCATAGAAACCCAATAACACTGCTTGAGTCGGTTGTGCTTACGACCACTAGTGACGAGCTAGTATCGATACTACTACAAAACGACTTCAATTTATAAACACATTGGAAACGTCCGAAATAATCAACGTAACAGGAGAACATTATCTACATAGATCCGTATCTACTATCACGTATAATTGATAACCCAGTAATGAGCTCAGACAGTGGACACCCCGCGGCCCCGGGGCCCCGGGGCGCAGCGGCGCAGGGGGCGCGGGCGCGGGCGCATCCCCCCTAAATTAAGTTTAAAATTAATTTATCTGGCGCCGCGCCCCGCAGACGAGGACTGACGATGAATGATGGAGACTCCCGAACCCCTTCGGATTATGGTGGGCACTACGATTAATAGCTGCTTAAGTTGAATCATACAGATGTTCGCAGCTTTCGGCGTTTTCTAAGATAAGATACGGTAATGAAGACAGTCAGATAATACTGCCTCATCAGTCTGGTGGTCGCAAGCACTACAGCTACACTTGAGGTCCTGGGTTCAAATCCCAGATCGAGCAAAGTGCTATTGGGCTTTTCTATGAAATTCTCAGTAGCGGCTCGGAGTTACCTAATCGTAACTTATAGACAAGTTTCCGCTTGTGCCATTAAATACACATGAGTTTAATTTGTTGAATCAATCATTGAAAAGATTCAAGGAAGCAATACTGAGTAGTTTAATAAATTACAGAGAAATTCACGTATGTAAAACTCGATTTTGTTAAAGCCAATACGCACAATAATTGTTCGTTTAATAGTGCTGAACTTGGCCAATTTTATGTGCTTGGCAGCATTTTCGGGACTAGATTTTCTTATACTTACAATTTAATTAGGTGTTGTCTGTACGACCGTGCCAAATAAACGCTGTGTTCTTCTCGTCGTCGTGTTGTCAGCTCCGCTGGTCGCCCCTGAACCTGTCACCTGTCACATTCGCCAACATTTCGCCGAATCGCTATTAATACCCCAGTGTGCGTGCGCCCTATTAGTGACGGTGGCTACCTAGTGTGCGGTGCCAGTATGTACAATATCATGCACGTTTGGAGAATGAGACGAAGATAATACACATCAAAACTAAACGTTTACATAATTTTAATTTTGAGACTGAAATAAAACTACTTTTTACGGATTTTATCGCGTTATATTGATATTATGAATCCCGACGTTTCGGACAATATTTTTTATAATATTTTGAGACTTTCTTCTCTAATATACGTATGCAATCTGTATCTACCAAAGACAAAGCAAAAAGGGAAATACAACATATAAAACTAAGTTAGAAGTAGCATAAAATATTAGTTTTATAATCTAAAACTTTACAAAAAATTGTTATTGGTATTGTTTGTATAACATGATCATAATTTTTGTGAGACAAACAATTCTGTACGCTGCAGTGCAAGGCAGGCGACGCCGCGAGGCAGAGCTATGTTATGGTTACTATTATGGCACTGGCAAAACGCCCAGCCGCCACGCAGAAACTACTTACAGAAAAACCAAGTCGATCAAGAAGATCGCCACAGGTCACACACCCGTACCAATGAAACACATCCACCTATAGATTAACTAGGTACTTCAGAGTGTGAGTCCCTTTCCCCCTCTCAGACCCAGAGTCCCCTTTTAGCGATATTTTGGTTTCAGTAATTTTCTGTCGGTATGCGAACAGCTTGTGAGTCAATAGTACGGCCCTTCTGCTCTCGTGTACACTGCGCCCAGCCTGCAGCACACTGCAGTGCACAACCTCAATATGTTACACCTTCTAATAAAATTTTGCTGTCGTTGCCACTTGTCGGATTTTTATATTCGCTCCATTCCCTCGATATAAAGTTTAAAAGCCTCTACTGACGTCAAACAATAAATATTGCCGACTGTTGTTATTGCCCACACAATATTCGAGGAGACCGTTTCTTTCTAAACAATTAATTCAAACTTTACGAAACTTGACGTGCTAAGGTTTGTTGGAAGCGCCTCGTGAAATATTTGAACGAGAAAAATATGAGCTGCAATATGAAATGTGTTTGGAATACCGAATCTTTGCGGCTCACGTGGCGGACGCGTGGGGGGCGGCGAGGGAGGGGGTTCGACCCGGCGGCGACCCAGGTGTCAAACATCCGCACAAACCTCATTCCCTTATAAACAAACAGCCCAAATTGAACTCGCCTCTATTCTTCCAGTATTCAGTTCTCAGCTTTGGCCGCGCGTTAATAAACGCCCTAATCTAGTCGGCGGCCGGGGACGTCATTATGCAGATTTCAAGCTCCCTGTTACACCTCTAAATTAGAACGAGGAGATTAGACCCGCCATCCAAGGGATGGGCATTAATCCGTAGTTCGTTAACGCTCATAGTTAAGGTGAACCTGACGCTGCTTACCCTTTCTGAGTTATCTATTATAGGAACTTTATTTTGTGGTTTAAACATAGTCTTAAAATTACCTCACATCATTAGATAGGTTAGTAAAAAAATGAATCATCTGCGATATCAACTCAGTTTTGGAAGGACACTGAATTCAATCGAATTAAGTAAGTACTTTAAATGGGACTGAATAAAATGCAACGACGCCACGATTCATTGATTGAAAATGTATGCCTAATAGAAGAAAATTACTTTTCTGTCTTGTCTTTTTTTACTGAGGACTTCTATGAGCATTTCGTACGCACATCGGTCCTGCAGTGTGACCCATTCCCGGGAGCATGCCCTACGTGTGGCGCGGCGCGCGGCGTGGGCTACGTGGTCCCGTGGGCGTGGGCGTGGACGTGGACGATCGCCAGCGCCCAGCAGTCTGCGAGCTCGTGTACTATGTCGTGTACGGATAACATGTCATGTCAATTTTACTACTTACTTAATTTATTGGTAGGTATTGTTTTTTTTAATTCAATTAGTTGATTCATAAAATTGACCATAAATTTAATTTCTGTAGTCATAATACGTATTTGATTTATGATTATAAGATATATTTAATCATTTCATATTTCTATCTCTAATTGCGAGAAACTATTTTGATTCAAGTTTTACTTCTACTAATTATCATTTAAATAAAAGGCAATACCTACCCACATGCTTCCTGAAAAAGAAATAGTTACCTACTCAATATTATAAAGGACACTGTGTACACCGGTTTTAAGGTTTCGTTTGCAGAGACATTCTAAAGCACTTTCAACTTTAATTGAAAACTACTTGAGTCTATTTCAGGTTGATCCATTCAGTAAGAATGATGCAATTGCCGACTATATATCCGAGTCACAAAAGTAGAGTTACAAAGATCGTGCGCAGACGCACGTGTGGCGAATAAGTGCGTGACACACGAAGCAATCTGGTGCCATTACATTTCGACAAGTGTATGTCACACCACTCAAACCATCTGAACTACTACGTCGCGTATGCTGAAACTCTTCGCCTCTGAACACTGTTAACAAATTAATTATACTATTTATTACTTTTTTGTCAAAAATTCCATCCACAGGCCAAATAAGTGGTCATAGCATGGGTCCGATGCAAGGAAAAGTATAGTAGTAGTTCAAATAAAAACATACCGTTTCATCTAATCTCTTAACGTAAACTGTGATCGGTGCACGCCTCTCAGGATAATGTGCAGTCTAGCTTTAAGTATTACAAGAATCGTTAATGTCGATTCGGATCGCGGACCATTTGAACAGCGAACTTTCTGGCGCGGATCATTCGCCACGTGCTAGATTATAATCTGGCAAAAGTTGGCACGGATTAATGGCAGTTTAATATGTCGCGACGTGAACCCCTGGTGCGGCCACCAGTCTGCATATAAACATGTCTTTCACTCAAACGTCACTTTATTAAGCGACTCCTTACAAAATATACAGAGTTATGTGTGTATATCATCGTGGGCAGATTTACGTGCACTGCTCACGCATAAATTTAAGAATAAAGTCAAATAAAGAGGTCGACGAGACTGTAAAAGAGATCGCTGCCAGATGTCGAGGGTGTTTGGGGCGTCGGGCGTCCAGTTAATCGTACAATTTGAAAGTGCCACCGTGACACCAAGCGACTGCTTTGTTAATTTAATACTTATTTATTTTTTATAGCATTTAATGTAGGTTGAGCTCTTCGCGTACGGATGTTTTGACAAAATTATGACTCTGTTAAGATGTGATGACGACATAAACCTACTCTGTATTTAGGAACTACTACATATAATCGAGCAAAACTTCGCTGGACCGAAAACAACATTGGCAACTCGACGGATGCATTTCTAGGTAACTTGGGCATTGCACCAAATATTTTTGAAACGAAAAATGGCATTTAAAATGGGCAATTACTGTCGTAATATACTAAGCGTCTGGAATGGGTCGGCCGGCAATTAGTCGGGCTCGTCTGCTGCACATCATCATCAGTCATCAGCATCCCCCTCCCCTCCCCCCTCCCCCTCCCCTCTCCCCTCCCCTCTCCCCTCCCCTCTCCCCCTCCTCGCTGCCCCCGTGTTACCCAATTCATGAATGTAATTATATTTTGTATGCACTTTAAGTTTTTTGCAGTCGTGTACTAATGAGCGCGCTACTACTCACACATCATGTTCAACTCCAAACGGATTTATTTTACAGTTTTTGCTCAACTCTAATTTTGCAATTTGGTTGTTGTAATCTTTTTCATTTTATTTTCTTTGTGTTTTTGGTCGTTTGTTTCGGGGTTTTTGTGTTCGGAGATGCATTATCCTGTTACATTTTTTCTGCTATTTATATAATAGCTATAGTGGCGTAGCAGACATACAACATATAAGTTTCTTTTCGTAGAACATCACAGTACAGTACAGCCAGTAGTTTGTCTAATTCATTCAATTAATTGTCATCAATGTATTGCTGATTGACCGTAATTGTGAGCAACAACATAAAATGGCACACGCACGCCTTATATAGTGAATCTGTATATAGTATACGTCTACCTATTCCAATGTTACACTAACCATGCCACAAAATAAAGACTTGCAAAAGGCTTACCTATTGTGAGGTACTAGTACTAGATCGTTCATTGCCTCTATCGGCCAGCATGGAATATTTCTGCTAGATATCAAAGGAGGACTGCCCAGAGGCGGGATCGTAATAAAAAATATTGCTAGGTTAGTGTCCTGCACTCTGGTTAGTTTTTGTAAGGAATGGGAGTTCTGTGTCGATATCTCTCCGGCGTGTGGTTCACGGGCGGACGGAGTCACGGCTGCGCTATTCTCGGCGTGCGGCGCGTGCGCAGCTTGCGCAAGCGCTGATTTACTCTACTACTTAATTACTGCCTGCTCGTTATGTAGTACCCTCGGCGATACTTCTGTTAACAGCAGGTTTATTAACCGGAATTAATTACATAACTTGTACTAATGCAAATACACTCAGTTTGCAGGTATGTTTGGGTCCCATACAAACGGCTGTGAGTCCATGGCTATACAATAGGTAAGTACCTCATGCTTAACTGGGTCACTAGCGACCATTCGACCAATAAGGCACGAGGCACAAATTCAGACACCAAGCTGGTACTGACAATTTCTAGAACCGCCCAATAACACTTTGCTAGAACTGGAAACCGAACCAAAGACCCTACACCATTTCAATCACACTTACGACAATTAGACTAATGAGTTAGGAATGTATTAATTACGTTGGTAAATAAACTGCGTTTGTTGTGGGATTGCCCACAGTAATATTGCAAATATTGGTCCATACCATACGATACTCTGCCATGCCTGTAATGGTTAAGTCAAAGTCATATATTTACACATGAAGCATTAAAATACTTTGACTTTGACTTTTGACGTTATAGGCCCCAAAATACAATTCTGCAAGAAGTAAATACAGACCAATGAGAGACAGCAATAATGTATCCTAACAACAGCATTCATTTGTTTTTAAAACTAAGGTACTTAGTTTATTTTAGTGTCGCCGTCAGTGCCTATTTAACGAGCCCTCTGAGATTAAACTAGGCTTTGGTGTGTGTTTGGCTTATTGGTCGAATGGTCGCTAGTGACCCTGTTGAGCATGAGGTACTTACCTACTGTATAAAACCCACGAACCTACGCTCATAGTAGGCTGGAGTACGGATTTGCGCACGGTTAATGGCAATATGCTCGCCTCCGACCACTTGGGACCTAAAACAAACTTTCTTCATACATTGGGACGAAAAAAACCACTCCTCTCCAACAATGGGTGTTGTAAAAGTGACACCATAGGATAACCAACAGCAGCGTCCTCGTGTAGGTGTCTAGCTAATTAATGCTGCGGCCACCAATAACAATTTCTCATGTGACATCAACAGTGAATGTTTCCGAGCTGATATTATGATTAATTGCCACTAACTAATTCTCTGCTATTTCGATCTATGAGTTTTCTATTCCTTTGTGTAAAGTCCATGACAAATGAACGTGTAAATTAACATTCTAATGAATTTGCTGACGTAAGGTGAAAACAAAAACAGCATTGTCGTCAATCAGTCTCGCTCCAACAGACAATTGAGACCGAACCGAAACTATACATAAATGTAAACTGAACCATCGATGTGTGAGCTGCGGCCGCTGCTGTGTACCTACACTACCTACCTATGTACCTATGTATGTACCTCCGTGGTGCGCGGCTACCGGCCGCCGACCGATTCTCACATAGTAATTGGAATCGTGCCTTTTGCGTCAACCGAACACCGCGCCGGACAGTCTGCCGGGGCTACGACGACTTCATTCACCAATATGAACCATAACATTAGGTGATTAGGTCGAATTTGCAGTAAAATAGAGAGCTCGCGTGCTTCTAAACCATAAATAAAAATGACGCAAGCAGCAATTTAAGGATGGCACCGCTTTACAACAATTTTAGCATAATACAAAATGGTCCGGCTGAAGCAATTCGTCTAAAAGCATTGTTTGCTCGCGTTGCTGGTTGCTCGGATAGTCCAACTTTATTGGCTCGGTTCGTTTACAATATTGTAATGTATCGCGGAATATTCCGGATGTTGGCGATTTATGATCGAATCTAGTTTCAAATGCATTGCAGCTGTTTCAATATTCACAGCCACAAATAATTTTATCGATTACGTTACGGATATACCTACTGTGATTTACACTATCGCATTTTAGAGGAGTTAAGCAGAGGATGCAATCATATTTCTTATTTAAACTATGGAATTGGCTGATGGCCCACCTGGTGCTAACTACATGATTAATGAGAAATTTGCGTCAATGAAAAAAGTCCATCTACTAGTCCGTTTTTTTAAGTCTCATAATAACTTATTATTTTTATTGACAATGATGAGAATCTGTCACAGGCAGCTAGTGGGGTGCTGCAGGCAACTACTGTGAGTTACTAAGTACTCATAATTTCCTAAAAGGAAACCCTGATAATACTCTATGTAGGTACTTGACCTGTGTAACTAAAACTAAAAACCCTCGTTCAACCGCACTTGCAACCATCAAAACAAGAAAGTTGTGAGTCGGACACATGTACATATCAATCAATTGTTATTGTCTATGTTGTTGCTAAGCACGGTGCTTTACGAACAAAAACCTCATCATATTCAGCCCACTACTCCGAGGTATCTTCGACGTGTGATTAGGATCTTATCTCCCATCTGTTCACGGTGAGCTCACTAATATAGTGTGGTTACTTTTTATTAGCACACAATACAAGTTGTTTTTGCTCACACCATGACGCCGACACTTCGTGGCAAATCATTATCTGATTGTGAGCACCTGACTAGCATTTTACTTTGATCTATGGAAAAGTTTTATCATGTCAAGTATAAGACTGAAAGCGCAGCAAACTATGACATGTATGGCTATGATATTGAATTAATATTAAGAAAGAAAAAGACACAACCACTCGGAAATCCTCTAGATTAGAATAATCGTTGCGTTTTGAACGAGGAGTTAGGACGAACTCGTATAGTATGTAACCACATGGAGAAATTCCGATTGACACGACAGGACATTTCGACAACGTTTTTCAAATGTTTTAATGTTATCCAATATTTTTTTAACAAAACTAATTAGTGCTGGTTATCCCTAAACTTGGCAAACAAGTTGGCAGCCTCAATGTTTTGTTGATTATTAACATTAACACTTTTAAAGACACTCCAGGCCTGTCATAATACCGCCATTGTTTATGATAGTAATTTAAATGATTGCTCGACACCCCTTACTCGCAGTATTATGTAATTTTCCTCAGGTTGCCTTGCCAATTACAAAGGTTATTAATATACTCGTACATATAAATAATTAGAAATGATCTCAGCGTCTGAATCGAGACATTGTATTGTACAATGTCATTTTTTGCTCGCGCCATTAATAATATGTCGACAGGGGGCAGGTGGTGGTGGCAGAGTGCGACATGTAGGCGGGATTGAGTACGAATTAATTAATACAGAAGAAAAACATAATAACTGGCGTGTGTGTATGACAAGATGTATGAATGTGGTCGAAGCGAAAGAAGTATGCAAGAATCGTAGCAAGTGGCGTTCTTTAGTTTCTGCCTACCCCTATGGGAAAAAGGCGTGAGTGTATGTATGTATGTAAAAGCATAATTAGAAAAAAATCCAACATTGACGCTGTGTTGTCTTTTTTATTCTCACTGACGCCAAGGTAGTAGGAAAGGGTGGTTAAGCTCTGTACCAAAAATGGTATCAGAGTGACGCTATTGTTTATATCGGTTCGTATAGTAATAATCGCTACGATAACGAGTACAAGGGAAAATTTATAGTAAACTAAAGGTGCTGCTATCAGCATGTTCCTCTGCATCAAATATGTTTATATGTCTTCGTGGGCTACCGAGTCCTATTATTATTTCATAAATTTAAACAATCTCAGTTATTGGTGTTGTCTACCCCTATACATATATTTTTATTTCCGATAAACATTATTTTTTGTACAAGATTAAAAAATAAGGGTGTATTAGCCAGCATCATGTGCTCCACAAAAAGGATGTTCTGCATCTATTTGTGATATTGATTGAATCTCGATCTCAAGTGATCCACGTGTCTGGCGTGGTCTGGCTGGTCCGCTGGTGAGCCCGCACGTCCTGTCCCCGCATCGTCTGGGACACTTGGCGACCTATCAACAACCCACTCACACCTCACGCCACTCGGTGATGTACATATCTCTAAGATGAATCTATCAAACAACTGTTGATTAGGTCTCTTATTGTTCATGTGATGATTATGGGGTTAGCGTCGTGCCATGCACTGGGAGTTTTCCTGTGAGCAATTTGGGGCAATTGTAAGAATAAACATGAACACTTTATGCAGATACACGCTGTTTTGAACTCTGACGCACATTGGTATACCTACATTGCTAAACACAGCTGTTCCCGTGGGACTGGCTGATGGGGCGGGGTCAGCATTCCTCGCACCCTTCAGACTCATGTCACGGTCTATGGCGGACCCTGGCGCCGCGGGACTTGTGCTCAGATCCCGCTGCCATACTTAACGTGCTCTCTAGATTTTCTGGATGGTTTCGTTAAATGTATCTGACGAGTTTATATTAAAGAATGCCTACCTGTCTAATTGCCAACACATACACAGCCGGTGCCGCTCGGGAAAAGAATGTGCGATATTATGTATTGATATAAATCAGCTTCGGCTTAGATAGTATCGACGTTGTTAAAAAAATATTAGTCGGTATTTGTAGTATTGATTATGGTATAATACCCTTTTCGCGTCGATAATATTGTGTAGCATTTCCACTACTTCGAACGAACAAGGCGAACTGTGACTGATAGTGGGGGATGCGAAGACGGGACGATAACAAAACAACTTTAATACTAGAAGTCAAGCACTCGGCTGCATTGACAACGACAACGAGGTTCCAACAACGGTTATCATAAAAATAAGTATATTATATCTTTGGTAGGCAATCTAGGGTTGGCGTAAAGCAAGCCTAGTAATCCACGACTTTAACGACACACATTTACGAAATAATTAGATACCTACATTAAATGTGACAAAAATACTCTGATGCCCACACAATCTGTGCGGATCTAAATATAATCATTGTTTTTCATTTTCTCAGCAGTTAATAACGCGATTCTTGGCAGATGGAATGATTACTTATCCTCAAACAACACAAACAACATTCCAAATTGATCTGATGAGAGTAGCTCGCTCGCGCCGCGCCGCGCCGCACCGCGCCGCCCGCTCCGGCCGCGCGGGCCCGCAACACATCCACCGATCTAAATTGGTTGGATTAATTCATCCGACAACTTTCTGTATCACCAGCCGTACCACTACAAACCTTATCTATACCGCTTTAAGACTTAATGTCAGTTAAGAGGTTGTCGCAATATCAGCTAAGAGTTTTGACAAGCAGCCGAGATCCAGTCGCGAAGTTAGTCGAACGTTAATTTGTGTTCCGACGGTTAGCATCGCGTTGCTCTCTACTTGCTAATAACTATTAACTCCGTATAGCAAATAGTGTAGTGATGTTTGTCCATCTGTATACATATAACAAAGCTTAAACATAACTCATCACATAACTATGATAATACCTAGTGATTAATATACTGTGTTGTACCTTGGGGCCGGATGAATTGGATCTTAGGCACCTGTGGGGTAATATCCAAGGATAATACTTACACTGAATGTGTATGACTTATTAAACCTTTACGTCTGGGTGAAAATATGTTAACTTTATGCTGTTTCAATTCGATTTATAATAGTTTTCCTTAGTAGTCATTTCTTAGAGAAACTTCTAAAGTGAGTGCTCATATAGACAACGGTAACCTTTATTTCCACATCAACTACTGCACGATACTATTGTTTGTACGTACTCACAAGTTCGCCACAGCTCATGACGACAGTTCCCTGTCACACTCTATGACGCTATTCTGTTTCGCACTCATATTCCCTACGAGTGTAAAATATATATTTTATCCATGCTTCGTCGCCACAGACGAAGGAAAGATTGTTTCAAAATTTCATACGTAAAACGTCGAGGTTTGCTAACATAGGTAGTCTGCCCCTGGGCAAGCAAACCCGAGCTAAAACCTACTGTCTTTTTAGACTAACTATTTTTAAATGAACTTAAGAAGATCTGAAGAAACATTTACGATACCTCTACACTTCAATCGACCATAATACTTGTTCCAATCTATTCGACCCTCGACAGGCCTTTCGTCTTTATTCCTCGTTATTTCGTCAAAACTTTGTAATCGGCTCGTTTGTAATAAGAAACAAAGGCGCGGGTGAGGTGGGGCCGCAGAGGGCGCGCGCGCAGATAAAAGCGGCCTTTGTGCAGGTAAGCTAGGATTAGCCGCCGATCGAAGTAAGCCCGCTGATATTTCCAGCGATGGATGGAGAAGTACGACATGCAGTCACGGCAAGTAGGACAAGTCGTTGACGTCCTTCTAACTACGAGTACCAACAGGTAGTCCGACAATTTTAAACAAAAGCATTTTGGTACATTTAAGGTATGTGCATGCACGAGTCAACAGTGACTGAGTGTGTGTTTTCTTGATTCAATTAGAACTACAGCTTCAAATCTTGATTCAGTACAAAACTGTACGAAGTTGCCACTTAATTAATAACCCAGAACCTTTTACATTGAGGCTTCGTAAGGAAACGTTCTTGTCTTCATCTTAAAATTGTGTTAAGTAAATAGTGATTTCCGTTCAGTAATGTATACGTTGGAGACCAAATACCTATTATATACTAAACCTTTTAACATAATTAAAGGTCAAATCAGTGTCCGCACTTCTGGCGCCCGTGGACTTGTTATTCTGACGTCATCGTTCCTGTTGGTCCGTCTGTGATCCCCTTGAGGTCCGCGCGAATGCCTCTTTTATGGGCTTTAGAAGGTCCGAGACCCGGGCTTAGGGCTTTTGAGGGCCCCAACGACCCATTTTTCCTATGTTCACCTGTTGTTTGTTTTCTTTACACAAATACTTGGATGTAGAGGTATTGGGATCAACTTGCAAATGAAGAATTTACAAGTTGACCCGGCCCACTCGAACTGGAATTTATTATTTGTCTTTTTGTTATATACTTATTTAGGTATTCTTTAAATTCTGTAGTTTTTATTGTTTTCATGACTTTGTAAGAATAAAGACGATATCTCTGCTTACATAATAATTATGATCAATTGTTTTTTGTATCCTAAGGTTGAGAAAGTTTATGATATTTTTCAATTTGATAACATGTAAGCCAATATCATAAAATAATACACTGTAGGCGCTTTGTTCATTAGCCAAATAAAACTCCAAACTTCCTACTCTTTGAAATTGGGTGATTAATTATACAATTTGTGTATGGACTGAATTGATTGAATTGGTAAAACAATAATGTGAGTAAAATGATTCGAATTTGATAATTTATACATCCTATGTGACCTAGGAACGTATTCGTAGGTAAATTTTGTACTACCAATAATAGCGATCCTAATTGTCAGTGACATATTCATAACACAGACGTCCGCACATCCGTTACTTTCAAGTTTGGAGAAAACTTGGCAGTGATCCCTCCGCGTGAGATAGCTGTCAGTGTGACAGATGGACAAACCGACAACTGTCACACAAGCATCCGTCCGTACCGAGGTACGGATGCTTGCGAGAAACGCCAGAATGTTCTTTATTTATAGTACGGAAAATCCTCATGGATCCTCCGCTACTCGGGGAGGTAGCAGGGTATGTCGTACTCGTACCGACTAAAAACCGCACTTGCCTTCACCTGCCCTATAGTCATGGCCATGGGATCCGCGAAATTCGCCAAGACCATGACAGGCTGTTGTCCAGACGTCGCTAGACCTCATCAATTAGCGAGGCCTTTAGGCACGCCAGAATGTCCTAAGAGTGTAAGTAGAAGCATGGTAGAAATAGCTTCACTGAAGTGGTGACAAATATTGTTGTGAAAAAAATTGTAAGCTTACAGTTCCAGAACTGTAAGCTTACAATATTTTTTGGAGCTACTGACGAAGAAACCGATCACCGCTGCCATGGACGTTAGCAAGTCCACCATTGCTTACAGTAACATTATTACCAAATGTATCGGTAAGATTCTCGTCTCATGTGGATTTTAATTCCTTTGTGGAGAGAGTGCCGACTGAACATCTGTCGACCTCCATTAAAGAGGAATTTTGACCAAAAGGGATAGTGTTCCGGCGTTACTGAGGCCGGCTACCGGACACCGCGCGACATACATATGTAAGACATAACATATATGGCCCTTATCCTGAATTAAATAAATAAATAACAATTATCCGGTTCATACACAACAGCAGGAGTACGACAGGGTGAGACCACGGGACCCATTAGCACTAATGAGATAAAATCTTTGTGTAATGTGTGTACATACGAGTATATTGAAATGTCGACTGCGTATGACGTAGCGGTGGTCTCCTCGCCACTACCATGTTTGTAAAGTTACCGCTACACAGGGATTGTTCCCTAATTTATTTATTTATTTAGGAAAACCCACAGCTGTAAAATGGAGAAAGAAAGAAAAACATTAAGTGTCATAAAGCCAATTACAGGTTTTCACGGTTAGTGACAGACTTTAAATTAAAAGATACTTATGGGACACTTATGCAAGACAACTACAAGTTATATTTTACGTAATAGTTATTTATCAAAAAACTTAAGGTTGAGCATCTTTCTTGCTACAAAGCTTTTCTAATGCATCTTTTATAAAAAAGAAAATGTAATGTATAATGTTTAAGCAGTATAATTACAGGTAACCTTCGAATCTATATCTTTATTAGTTTGTAAATAAATATCTGTCATAATGCCAAATGTTAGGTTAGTTTCCCAGTAATGTTGTGACATCGAGTGTGCAGTGGAGTAGTGACGACAGTGTGCGGACCGGACACTAGAATGTGTTGAGTGACCAGCACTCGGAGTATGGTTGACTTCACACAGTACAGATGCTCCCGCTTTCAACTACAGACGCAAACATGAAGAAAGAAGCGGTGGTCACTAATATCGGAGCCTGTAAACACATTTAAAACTTATTACCTGTCAAGGAACAATTAACAATAGGAATACATATTGATTTCTGGCGTTTACGCGAATATTATACATTGAAATACAACATTTTTTTACGGATTTTTATCGCGATATATTGCCAGTCTAACCGTGACCATAGACGCTAATATCAATATAACGCGATAAAATCCGTAAAAAGTAGTTTTATTTCAACAGGAATACAATTGTCACGACCCTCTGGAGTCACCTATGATCACTGTATTGAATTCGTCATCTGTATTCAATTCATGTGGTTTTGTTTAGATACATGCTGGTGTACCACTTCAGGCGTTTTCATAGTTATGTGAGTTTGATGGGTATCTATTGTGTGAGTAGTTACTAGCGTTAGTTCCCCGAGCGTCGCGTCACGTCGCGTCGCTCCCGCTACAGTAGACCATTTGTGACGGTGACGCGTGGCGTGACCGCGTGACTGATGGAGAACCGACGATATTATGTGGTATTAATATGTGCCAGCTACCTAGTAACATCGAGACAATAGAAAATGATAAAATGCTTTCCCGTAACATTTTCTCTGATTACAATTTTCTAGCTCGGAAATAACAGTTTTTAGGGTAAGACTAGTGTCCTTTGAAATTATTAGATGCTATGTGCGCTACAGATAGACGAATAAATGTAACTCACAGAGAAAATAATAATTTTTGTTAAGAACTAACAAAGTAGTTTAAACATCCCTAAAAAGTAATCACATCTTTTTCCTTTGTACCAACATCACTAATTCATATCTTAACAGAAGGACGTAACAGTTCAAATTAGTTAGACAGCTCAATTACATCAAGTTCTAAAATATAATTGGAGCCAGTTCAAAGGAAGGCTGCTCACAAAAAACATCCAATAAGTAATTTGTGTTCAGCCACTTGTCAAACGTTTAAAATAAATTTTCTTGAAATTGTAATTAGCGTACATTTCCGTAATTATTGTCAGCTGTCAGCGTGTCTTATATGTGACGTAGTTGATGCCATATGGGTAGGTACCTACTGCGGGTAATGTTTCAAATTAGCTCCACTTGCGTCACGACCACTTCACAGAACACATAAAGAAGATTCACTTTGTGTGGTACCTACCTACTACTAAAGACATTCTGCTCGGAATTTATTTAAAAAAAATGAAAAATTATTTTAAGGAATTATCTATGGAATTTCTTTTCGGTTCGTCTCCGTAAGACCGTGTTTTTATTTTTCAAGTTTCATTTTCAAATTGACATGTTTGCACAGCTAACAACGACGATGTAAGACTGATATTGGCATTTTGTCATTAAGAGCCTTCTGTACATACATATATATATATATTGGGTGTCGGTTCTCGCTTACAGCTCGGTTCTCTCGTCCATGGCCTGGATGCGCGATGTTGCGCGCCTTGAACTTGTACTCGGATGATTGACTGGCAGCGCTGAGCAGCGCGAGGCGACAGCGGACACCGACGTCCGACCACTGCCAAGGTTATGTCACTACCGTGAGAAAAAAATACAATTTATCTTTCACGACATATTTTCTAGTTATACCTACTACTACTACTACAAGAAGTTGTTACCTACTCAAAATAAATTATACCTATGCCGTTTAAAAAAGATTTTATAGGTTTTAGCTCGTCTTATTTAACGAATTAATGCGGATTAATTCTATTAGCTATATTTGATACCAATCAAATTTTTACCAAGAAATTATACTTAGCTTTGATCTCCTAGAGAGTTTCCTCATCTCTCTCATAAAAATTATGCCTCGGTGCTGAGGTCCGGCAAACCACGGCTCGCGAGCCATCATTGTCATTCTTTTGTCCTACAGTGAAAAACCTGAAAAAGAAAATTGTGGTTTTTTGAGCTTCCGAAAAATCTATATTTTTAATTTATACCGTAGCATATTCAACATCGTCGATATTCTGGCCTTTCCCGAACGACATAAGTACTTACGTTGGGGGGCTTGCGGTCTAACTATAAGCGGCTGAATCTCATCATATCTTACACCGCACTACCACAGTAGGTACCTGCGTATTGAGCTCTACGTATCGCCGCATTTTACGAAGTGACCTGATGATATCCAGTGAATTGTACAGGGCATACTTTTTGCAGTTTTGTGTTCAACATTTTTGTACGCAGTGCGTTAAAAATAAAATATTATCATAATGTCAGTTGTGGTGGTAACCATCAGGCAATTTAATGGCAATACCGATATCTAAAGAATGAACTAGTCTGGTTGTGGGGCTTCTCACGGCCACTAATTGTTAATTTGTTATAGGTAGATGTAGGTAGGTGTTGAGCGATCTCGATTGATCAGTGTGGTTATTACTTAGCCGCAACAACACGACCAAAGGATGTTCACATACATCTGTTTAGAGAGAAATTATATGTATAAAAGATAGGTATAGCATATATTATGAAGATAGGTACTTTTTATACTGAACAGTATTACTTATACATCCCAATGACGTCATTCATTTCATATGTAAATTAAGTGTAGCAAAAAACACGACAACTTACATCTATGTACAGTCAGCAACGAAAGTCGCTGAACATGTTGCAATCTTCAATATGATTTTTAACAAGTATGAAGTTACTGACCTACGAAGGTTATGCGAAATAATTGCATAGATGACCATTAAATATTTAGGTTACCTTAGTATAAAGACCTGTTGCCAAGTTCTGGAGCTGTGACAATAAAAAAATTTTGCTGTGTTCAGCGACTTTCGTTGCTGACTGTACCTAACCGGCGTGGACGGCAGCGTGCTGGTTGCTAGGCGACGCGTGCGCATCGCACATGTCAGCGGTTAAACGTTGATCAATATGGATGTGAGCTGAAAGTAGTGTGCTCAAGTGTGCCAGTGGTAGTGCCCGGTGAGTGGCAGGCTGGCCACGCGCCAGGCCGCGCCACTCGACCTGCGGCAGTAGCCACGCTAACATGCGTAGTTTTTATGTATTCGGGAACAATGAGATTTATGGGCGCCATAACTCTCGCCTTGTACCGGACAGTCTTCAACGTTGATTCACGATCAGACAGATGACCGATGTCTCTTATTAACTGTGGATATCTAACATCCCGAAATGTCGGTAACAAGAGCAGCCCATCAAGATTGATGACCGTACTAAGTGCGACCAAGTATACTGAGGCCTTGATAACTTACTAACGTTATCAAGAGAATCCATAAATATATAAATCACTAAGCATATCTATTAAAGAAATATCAGTAGCTACGTGAGCGAAGTTTGATGAGCTCTTGGTCGATAAACACGAAGGAACAATAACAAATACGCAAAGCATCATCAATCAAAAACCTTACCGTCTCCGGGGACGCAGGGTTAACATTCACGCACAATTTCCTCAGACAAACTCATCCCGGTATAAAAACTTAGGTAGAATCATATATTTCTCTAACCAATCATTCCTAAGAGAAAAACAGAGAAGTAACATTATAAAAGTTGCAAGGGTGATGCAACATCACGCAGTATTCCTCTTTCGGCACCAATTTTTTCAGCACCTATGGTTTTAACACTCAAGTTATTCCACTTCTAGGTGAACAAACCATTGGTGCTTAAAAAATTTGTGCCGAAAGAGGAATACTCCGCCGAGCCTGCTCCAGGAGATCATGGTCCAACATAATTACAACATCCTAAAAATTCACCTACGGATTAATACGTCCATTTAACGTTGCGTTAACTAGCAGCGTTCTTTACACAGAAAGTTTCCAGCGACATGCGCGTGGATAACGCACTTACATGTGGCCGAAAACTTCACGAATATTTATGATGACTTTAACAGTATGTGTGTGGACACATACTTACATACTGTTAAAGTATCGCTCAGGATTACTTCTGTATCTCGTTTTTCTCGCAATGTAAGTGATTAGTATTCATTTGTCGTCGGAAATATGTCGTGTCGCGGTTCGCGTTATAAATGTTTGTGTCACAACTGGCTTAATAGGTTGATCGGGAAGCGGTGCGTGCGCATTAGAGATGTTAGAGATGAATCATATCGCTTCCTGCCGCAACCGACCGCGACGCGCCCCTTACGTAATCGCGTGTGATGTTCACCTACTTAGTGGTCAGTGTTGCAGGAATTGCATACTAGGAAAAGATTTAGTATAGTCGTATTGATTTTTTCCATACGGCATATGAACCATCCCGACCCACTTGAGTCAGCCTTATAATCTTAAGTGAGACGGTGAAGTTTACCAGTAAAATTCTTGGGTACCTACCTAGTTTTATTGTAGTGAAAATTATTGTTTGCTGACCAGACAGATCGGTGTGATTTGTCGCGGTTCGGCTCGGAAGCAGGCCGCCGCCGCCGCGCTGCCGCCACGCCGCTAATACGCCAAATTGCCAAAAAAATTAATGACTGATGCATTGTGAGGAAAAACAAATAGCTCTCATTATTATGATACACAAAATTTTATAGAATTGGTAAATAAGTGCGCCCGACTGCCGCCACCGCCACGCTGTGCCCATTAAATTAACAAACCAAATAAATCTTGTTTTTTTTTTATAAGTTTAAAAGTATTTCCTTTTTCCCGTTCTAAAATGTGGGAAAGCTTTTGTAGCGCATCTTCCATTTAAATGAAATAAATAAATCTCCACTCAGGTCGATAACACGCTCGTAAAACGGGTGGCCGGTCGCGCTACAATCGCACCACTATCGCGCAACAATCGCTGCGTTTCGGCACTAAATTGAATTATCGCAGACTACCCCGTGATATATGGCTGTAAAAGTGTCACCAACCGCCATACCGCGGGCGGGTGGCGGCAAGCGGGTCGCAAGCGTGGGGACAACGCGACACACAACGACATTGTCTGTTAATAAGGACCTACACGTGACTTTGTAAATCATAATATATTTATGATTTCTAACACTTGCGCGAATATTTGACAGTTATATGAAACTACTCGTGTCCACGCGTCGTGGACGCTGTACAGGATCCGATACGTCGGGATATATTTTATCTTAAGTACCTACTTAAAAGCGATTTTATTTCAGTGTTTTATATATTCTATATTTGGCAGTGCGTTATTTTAAAAATGAAAATGGTGTCCACAAAAACATCTCAAAGACATCAACGTGTGTGGTTCAATACAGTGCCAATAGTTCTACAAGCACAGAAACAAAGTTTGTGTTTCGTACCGTATGTGCATATGAGAGGTAGAAAAATAAGGAAACCTTAGTTTTTCACTCGAGAATACTCGAGAAACGTGGAGTTCTATAATGTGATTGTTGGCAGAAATAAATAACTATCATGGTTTGGTAAGCATCTACTTTAGAGAAAGAATGCAATTTTTTTCTACTTCTAGCACCTCTTGTTATCACATAATATCTCGCTGTCGGTGAGACCTAGCTCTACCGGCACCTCGTACCCCATGCTAACCGTTTATCGTCGATTTAATTTCTACGCTCATTGTGTGACTCTGTGTGATACTCAACAGATAAATAATTAGATTTTATGTTACTGTCAACGTGTCACAGCGAGTCGTTAATGAATTAATGTTGTTAATGAACAGCTATTAGTGTCAGTACATATTGTTTTATCATGTTACTCAACGAGGGCCTCTGAAAAAGAAGAAGTCGTCTAGTCACAGGGATCGGTTTCCTTAAGTAAATAAAATTTCACTGTGTGAATTTAGCAGTAGCTGTAGTTATCGCGGGTTCGAATCCTATTGTCTTTGTGTATGTGAGTGCCAATATAATTTAAATCGCACAATAGTAAAATAATAATTATGCAAGTGTTTATAAATACCTGTATGGTCACATAACCTGCGCCACAGTCGTATGAGCGGGGTGACTCATAAGTCATATATCACGGCAACAACGCAGTTCGATCAATTACTTACATGTATTTTTAAGGAATTTATACATGTCACGGTGATTTTCCTCCACCCACGAGCGATGGTAATGGGTGCACATAGCAAGCTCCAGCTGAGCAGCTCAGCCACTGATATGTATGACTCGTAATCACCAAGTAACTGGTCAGTAACCCAAACGGTACAGGACAGCGATGCACCTAGTTTTTTGTATTTTTATTAGCACAGGCAACGGCCCTGGCAATTATCATAATTATGTATTTGATAATTGGTATTATTATTAGGTACCTCGAAATTATCTGGCTTTCTAAAAATATTGCTTGCTTAGAAAAAAAGGAACGTTGATATCCTGACTGTGCACCAAAAATAAAGAAATAACTGCAAATTTTCATTTCTACTTTTTTGCGACGTAGCGCAGAAAGAATGTAAGTGTAGGTACCTATTTACTATATTTTCATAATATGTATATTAAATTAGTTCATTTAGATGGCCGCATTTTTTTTATAGTACGGAAAGTCCTTATGGCCTATCCGCCACCTGGAAGTAGAAGAAGTATGTCAGACTCGTACCGACAAAAACCGCACTCGCCTTCACTTGATGGGACCCGTGAAATTCGCCGCGATCGCCGCCCTGTCGACCACTGACGCAGCTCAGTCTGTAGGTCTCTGAATTTCTCCGCACTTCGTTGTACCGGTGTCGTAAAGGAACCTTGACTTTGTGCTATAAATACATGTTCTAGTTGTAGCAGTCGTCAGGGTGCCACTGGTCGGCGCGACCACTCGGCGCGGTACAGCCGCACCCGAGGGAGCCGCGTGCGCACACACGCAACACAGAACATTTATTATATTTTTACAAAAAAAAACTTTCGGTGCGACTCTACTAACGTCATACCTCGTGTGTTGTTCAAATAAAAATTTCAAAATGGTTTCACTGACATAGGAAACCTACCTCTAATCCTATATTGATAAACAACTATTTAGTGGTGAAGTTTTCACTGCTTTGTGAGGGTAGGGGAACAACTTTTCATGACATCAAATGATGCCCAACTTTGGTTTACCCAGGAGTTAGTATGAGTTACTGAGAGACTATTTTTTTTTTTTTTTATTAATAAGTTTATTTCAGACCCAATAGAATAGTCCATAATTTTGTTAGTATTTTTGTTAGTAACAATTGTGCTTAATACTAGGTTAGTATTGTTAGTATAATGTTCTTAATTTATAATTTATTTTATGCTTATTACATGTATCCACCCAGTGTTGCTGGAAGGGGCAGTCAAATCTAGCCGCAATCATTTTCAGAATACTGTTGTCACTACCATGCAAGCGCTGCAGTAAGGAGGCCGCTTTCTTTCGCATGATGGCGTGGAAATCATCGGTACGAGCCTCTGCGAACATTCCTGACGCACTACAGCGCCATGGCAGTCCCAACAGCATTCTGAAAGAATTATTAAATTGGACGCGCAGGTCATTGTAGGCTCGACGCGTATACGACACCCACAAGCCGCTCGTGTAAAAAGATTGACAGAACGACCTAAAAAGGGTTACTTTGACGTTATTAGTACAACGAGCGAACCTGCGGGCTAGCATATTGCCCCTCACACACAACGCCCTGCGTTCCCTCTCTATGTCGTCGTCGTCCCTTAAGTCACTTGTGACAATGTGGCCGAGGTACCTAAACCTATTTACAATATTTAGTACTACGCCGTTGAGACTTATGGGAGGAACACTGCGCGGCTGCTGCTTTGGCGCTTTAAATACAAGGAGCTCACTCTTCTTCGAGTTGTATATCAAGCCATGTTTCTCCACATAGGCTATCTATGTCAAGGTGCTGAACCACATCAAATGAGCTCAAACTGGCAACACCAATGGATGTAATAAACGTGATTATATGACCACAACAGTAATCACATGCATCATCCACGCAGCTGACATTTAAAAAGTAATCAAATATTTGGGGCATTCTACACAGCACGATCTAGTTATAAACTAAGCAGAGCTTGCACTATTAGGTACTAGACAATGGATATGATACATAAATATTTTGTAAATACATACTTATAATAATACATAACAAACACCCAGACAAATACGTCACATAAATATTTGTGTCCTGTGGGAATCGAACCCACGAGCCCATGATCAGTAGTCCGACACTATTAACTACTAAAAGTGTCCAACAATAGAAGTTATGATAAGACAATAGAAGTTATGATAAGACAATAGAAGTTATGATAAGACAATAGAAGTGATGTAATGTAATGTTCAAAGTCGACTCGGTATCACTAACCTAGCCAATTCAGAGCAGGTAAGTGGTGTACCTGTGAGAGTACTGACGCAATCTGTAATTAATCATTTTTCATGAAGGTGCGGCTGTGCCAAGCGGAGCTGGCAGCAGCGCTGGCGACGCGCCACGCGACCTGCAGCCCCCCGCTCCCCCCGCCCCCCGCCCCCAGCGAGGAGGCGACACAGAAACACCACGCTCAACAACTAATGACAACGAATCATAATCGACGTGACTTCATCCGCCGAGCCCTTCTGGATATTTAAGCCTTCTCCAAATTGTCTTAAGATTTTGACAATGAATAATTTATACTTACCAAAACCCTCCACTTAAAATATCTATCATCATTGTAACTTATCCACTTGCTTAGATAATTTTATCTTATTAAGGTTACTTACCTTAATAAGAACTGCCAGTTCCTAAACTCAAATCATATAAGTACAGGTTAGGAAACTAGGTTTCTGAAATCCATACAAATACTTTTTCCCAGAGATCAAATCCACCCATGGCTCTTAGAACAGAAAGTCGAATGCTTTGCTGTACTCGACGGCTGCCTGCTACAGCACTCAACAAGTTTCAAAGCATTTTTTTTTTTCACCTTTTACAGGTTACGGAAAGGTGACCTGATGGTCCGAATTTATAAAGGAGTTATTTCGACGTGCATAAAAGCGCAATGTTTGTGCCAAACGTCCAGTTGTTGAGTTTAGACATAAAACAAACGGCTGGACGAGTGGTGTTGAACTAAGGTGACCCGGCGCGGGCGCCGCTCGCGTTCTGCGCAATCGCAACATTGTTTATCTAATGCTCAGCTAATAACTGTAATGCACGATAAAACTTGTGCGAACGTAAATAACTAATCTGTGTTCCAGCGAATGTAGAGATGGACCGTTGTGTAATAGAGGTATAGGGAGATGTAATAGAATAAGGTCACTAAGAGTAAAATTATACTGTAGTCGAAAGCTGTTCTCAGGTGCACGCTAAGGTTGTTGGTGTTACTCGGAAGAGGCAGCGGGCCTCCAATAACCGACGAATACGTTACGTATGACGTGTCAATCGATTTAAAACGTTGATTGAATTTGCAGTTAATCCTTACAATAATTACACCTTCTGTTCAACTATTAAGTATTCGTAATATTACACTGTTTACATTTTTAATTAATAAAGCTGAAACACTAGGAAGTTGTGAAGGGCGAGCGTTTTGGGGGCCTTAATGTAAAAATGACGTTCAAAAAGTACTACGTAAGTAGTATCTTTAATTAATTAATTAATTAATTATTTTGACTTTGACTTTGAAATGTTGTCAGACACTTTGTTATGAAGTTTATTTGAAAACAGAACACATTAACTAGATCGATTTAGTGATTCTCTCATTACCTCGCTGTTTGGCGATATACCAAGACGTAAATATTCACGATTGTCTGTACGTGTTACATTAACTACTAACGGCTCTATGAAGACTAACAAAAAAATACTTAACTACCTATGACTAATTTGTATAGTGATAGAAATGCATATCAGTGATTGATTTCGTTTTTTTTCTCTCTATGTGTAAAGATAATTTTGCATGTCGTGGTCTCTTTTAAGTGAGAAAGCATATGATTTACAACCTTTTTTGTACAACCAAATTAAGTAATGTATTTCTTTATAGAGATCTAAAAAGCAAAATGTTAGCATATTATTGTGGCGGCAGAATATTTGGCAATGTGGTAGCACTAACCGACATGAACTCAGCAGAGTTGTACCACACTACCACCAGCGAACGAAACTAGTTCACGTTCATCAGAACATCAACTAGTTTCGTTCGGAAGAAGGTTTTTTTCGTTTTTCGTTGGGAAGGATCACCTTCCCAACATGTCATGGCCGCCACCTGATAAATGTCCGTTAATACTTAATACAAGAATTTGAACGTGCCATCTGTATGTCATCGGAATATATCGGTCCCCTCACCCTGCCATCTCTGCATTGCTCCCCATTCTCCCAGCGGCAATACTGAGCATCCATGATCGATGTGTCGGAGGAAATTGAGCGGGCATCGGAAATGGGTCCGATCGGGGCCCATGCCCACCATAATTCATTTCTGTTCCACTCAACAACTGATAATTCATTTTTATTCATGGGTTGGGCGCCGGCCGCGGGGTTGTCTCGCCTGCGTACCGTGCAATCAGTTCGCTTTGATGAGTGTGTCGCGATTCATCCCGGTCAAGATACATCATCTCCACTTTGTGAGTCCTAAGAGAGCTATTGCTTCAATTATGTCAAATATTGTGCGAGACATGACGGTTGAAATCGATGATATCCTAGCAATTGGTTTGCGAGGACACAGTTAGTTATACCTATTTACGGAAAATACGGTTGCGGAATTTAATCTAACCGTTAATTAAGGGAACCTACAGGGGCGTATTTTGGAATTTGTTGCCCCGGGCCAATAAGTTTCGCCGCCCCAGAATTCTAAGAAAAAAGTGATATAAATAGTACATAAGTAGTACATAAGTAGTACATAAGTAGTACATAAGTAGTACATAAGTAGTACATAAGTATTTTATTTTTATTTTATTTTTTTTATTTTATTCATTTTAGGAAAACTTACAGCTAACAATACAGTGATAAAAATTTGTTTATGTAAAATATGGCCAATTACAAGTTTCCACATGTAGTTTAAAAATTATATCAAACAGATAATTTATGAAAATATGATGATAGCAAACAAAGCATAAATGGCTATCTGCGCTCAAAGAAATTATTACATAAAAGTTTCTTTAATTTAGCAACACTAGTATTGAAAATGTCGATATCAGCTTCCAGGCAGGTTGCGTTGTAACTGCGACTCGCTCTCACCATGTACGAGTTCTGTCTATACGTAGTGGCTACCACTGGGGTGTGTAGTAAATGAGGTCTACGTAAGAAGGCAGACGGCACTCGCAGCCCGATTTTGTGTAATAACTCGCTAACACCAGTTTTTCCATTGGCAATTTTGAAAAGAAACACCAGATCCGATATTTTTCGCCTTTCGTAAAGTGGAAGGATATGAAATTTTTTGCAACGGTGGGTATAATTCGTTATAAACGTTTTACACTTATATTGAATGTGCCTTAAAAACCTTTTCTGTATGCTCTCAATACGATTTATGTAAACATTATAATTGGGGTTCCAGACTTGAGAGGCATACTCCAAGTGACTGCGGACAAAGGAACAGTATAATATTTTAATAGTCTTTATATTTTTGAACTCCGAGGATACCCGGAGAATAAAACCAAGTGCTTTAGATGCTTTCTTGACTATATCGATTATGTGTGCATCAAAAATGAGCTTAGAGTCAAAGGTAACACCCAGATCCTTGATACTGTTGACCCTATTTAGCGCTGTATCCAAAAGCATGTAGTTATGGACGATCGGGATAGGTTTCCGTGTAAAGGAGCAAACGTAACACTTGGAAACATTCAGATCCAACTTATTATGTACACAATAGTCTTGAAAATCATTAAGGTCTGCCTGCAATAGTTGAGCATCTGCAACAGTATTTATTTGTCTCATTATCTTCATATCATCTGCATATAACAACAATTTTGAATGCCGGAAAGAAGAAGAGATATCATTGATAAAAATATTAAATAAGAGTGGCCCTAATAGGGATCCTTGGGGAACCCCCGATGGGACTTTCATAGGTTTAGAGCAGTATCCATTAAGAACCACAATCTGGCATCTATTTTCCACATAGGACTTGAACCACCGGTAAAGATCACCCCTGATGCCCTCTGATAAAAGTTTTCGCAACAGGATCACGTGATCTATACGATCGAAACATTTACTGTAATCGGTGTATATAACATCGACTTGGGATCTCTGTGACATACACTCAGCTAGGTAATCACTACAGACAGTTAGATTAGAAGATTTTATTAGAAGTAGTACATAAGTAGTACATAAGTAGTACATAAGTAGTACATAAGTAGTATATAAGTAGTACAGCAGGAGTACAGAAGGAGTACAGAAGGAGTACAGAAGGAGTACATAAGTAGTACAGAAGGAGTACAGAAGGAGTACAGAAGGAGTACAGAAGGAGTACAGAAGGAGTACAGAAGGAGTACAGAAGGAGTACAGAAGGAGTACAGAAGGAGTACAGAAGGAGTACACAAGGAGTACACAAGGAGTACGCAAGGAGTACGCAAGGAGTACACAAGGAGTACACAAGGAGTACACAAGGAGTACACAAGGAGTACACAAGGAGTACACAAGGAGTACACAAGGAGAACACAAGTTAATTAGTATACATGTAAACATGTGTGCAACTGTGTGTATTCATTGTGTGCGTATATACGTACAGTGCGTAATATGCACACGCTTAAGCGAGCATTGATAAAACGACTTGCACACAACTACATCAAAACCAGAAATTAATCTCATACACAAAAGGAATATGATACAGTATTTTAGCCAATGAAATCATAGCTTCCGTGGCGTAGCGGTGAGGTGATTGGAATCGTAACAACATGCGTGTCGTGTTCAAGTTCGAATCACGGTAGAGGAATTATTTTTGTGTTGATGTCATATTATCTTTTGATTTTATCTTTTGAAAAAGTAAATTGTGTAGTCAATCAAACCAAAAAAGCGGAAACTTTTTTTGATTGATTGACTTGTTTTTATTAATGTTCTATTGATTTGTTTGTTATTTAATAAAACTAAAAAAATATATTAAAACATTTAACACAATAGAAAAACAAATTTTATCGAGCCTCGAAAGAATTATCGTTTCTATTAGGGACAGTTACTTTTTTATCAGTTAATAAGACAAAATTGTTGTTGTTTGATGTGTAAGGATGAACATAATATTTCGTTAAAGTAATGAGTATATCAATTTAAACATGGGTAGTAAACCAAGACGTGAAGTAAATAAAAACTTTTTAGGCTTTTACAACATTTATGTTTGATGGATAAGGATGGACGTATTTTGTCAAAGTAATGAATAAGTATGTATCAATTTAATCATAGTAAAATAAAATGTGAAGTGAATCAACATGTTAGAGGAAGAAATTATGACAATTTCTAACCTCGGTAACAATAACATCACTCACATTACAAAATGGCTACTATTAAATAAAGACTCATTATTTACGATAGCAGATGTCGTTTATAAAAGTGTGATCTCTTTTTAAATATGTTAGGTATAATGTAACACATCATATCGGCAAACCATCGTCATCAATTACTTCATGTCACCTATGCATGCTGGCTACCATCCTAGCGCATATTTATTACTGCCCTGTAGCGACTCCAGGTGGACGTAACAAGGTTATTAATTAGACTTTGATCTTCGAGTCGTCAATTTTAGGTCCATCCATATCTGACTTAAAATATTTCGCATCAGAAAAAATAACAGTGTTGTTCTCCCAATCAAAATTTAAATATGACTTGGCACACTACACACGGACAACAAAATCTTCTGCGCTGGTTTTGCTGCATTGTAAAGCAAGCAAGTGGTTTCGCACGGTTTGTAAGCACACATTATGAGCTGTTGTGGTTATTCGGGTAGGCAGGAATGGGTCCACTCTCTGCCTGGATATGATGTCCAAGTGTCGATGTGTGTTTTCGACCATATGATTTACTTACTGATTCTTGTTTGTTTTTGTTTGAGAGAATTGAGATTGACAAGAAAAAATTAAAAAAAAGTCACCCCCCTGACGCCACCCCTGGTGGATTGGCGCCCCGGGCCATGGCCCGGATGGCCCTAGGGTAAATACGCCCCCGGGAACCTAAGTCATTTTTACTATGTTTCTTCAATAAGTAACTACTAATGTGAAGACAACGTCGTCGTTGTAAGGAGAAAGATCATTAAGGAACGATTTGAATAAAAAGCGAGTAAATGTAGGATCATTTGCCCAATGTGCACGGCAATTTATTTATTTATTACAATACTATGACGAAGATAAAACAGAAGTTTATCTCCACAAAGAAGTTTACAAAAACACACATACTTATGTGCATCATCGCAAATAATTTACATCTATACCTACATTAAATTGGATTGCTATAGCTTTATCGTAGATTTACAAGTTCGGCCTCGTTAGAAGAGAATCATTGTTTACTCCTGCGCCCGGTGGTGCTGCGCGGTGCAGCTCCGTGCGCCTCGCCATTGACTTGGTCAAACTCATATGTTCTCAACAAATGACGACCTCTGTGGTCTAGCGGTTCGAGTTCGACTGCTGATCATGGGGTCGTGGGTTCGATTCCCACAGGACACAAATATTTGTGTGGATAAAACATGAGTATTTGTGTTTGTCTGGGTGTTTCTTATGTATTATAAGTATGTATTTACAAAAAAAAGTATATACGTATTATATCCATTGTCCCATATTGTACCCATAGTACAAGCTCTGCTTAGTTTGGGACTAGATGGTGTTGTGTAAAAATGTCCCAAAAATATTATATTATATATTATTATATAAATACTCGGGATCTTGTGACAGCGAGTTAATTATTATTATTCGGACACCGGAATTTATTCAAACCACTCGGAAACGGTAATTATCCACATACATAATAAGACTAGCTAGACGGAGTCTCCCAAAACCAGCTGATATAAGAGTTGTTAGGTATAATATAAAAAAGTTCCGTAAAGAAGGATCCACTCCACAGCTATAGAATACAGATAGCTACACAAAAAAGTGACTTAATGACGCGCAACCATTATCTGTAATTGTTTTGTAATGCGCGCGCGGCTCGCGGGGCGGACCATTAAGTCGCGAGCGAGGCGCTCATCTCCACGGCAAACAAAATGGATATACAGAATGTTCACTGACAACGAACACATAAACAACAACATTATACCCTGTGAAATGTACCATACCAGTACGAGCGTTCCCGGTGCATTATTATAACTAACTTGTGTTATTATATTGTGGTCCTTCTGTTGTTTGTTAGTATTATGGCGCGGAGCGCGTACCGCCCACTCTAGGAGAGATGTTCCAGAAAAAATATCTCGCTCTATAAAGTTAAACAGTCGCTCGTTGACTTGACAGTCTTAATTAACACAAATTATTCCCTATTATTAATCATTGCATCGATCACGTGGAAGTTCCACGTGGAACTCAACCGAATCTAAGAGATTTTTCTGGAGAAATAGCTGGGAATGTTAAGTAAGGTGAGTATAATTGTAAGACCCACACAATTATCAGTCAAAGTGAAAATCAAAATATTTTATACAAGATAGAGTACTAGGTAGTACTTTTTGATCGTCATTTTTATATATTTAACTTGAAGAATAGCAAGTGCCATGCGTAGTTACTAAACGATAAGCTACGGCAAAATAAACAAAATATAATTGTTTCAATGCCTCTACGGACGATAGTATTATGAAACAACTTCATAAAACCGAAACTCAATAAATCAATCAATCAAACAAGCGAAAACTAAGACATAATCACAGCACATTAATATATCAAACAGGGAACAAGAGAAGAACGAAATTATTGAAATCCTCGTGAACGACATCCTCGATCAGTGAGTGTTCGTGATCGGATTACGTCATCACTGACGTCACGAGCCTCACATCACCCTCCAATACTCGCATGAAATAGAATATGCACAAAAGGTCAATACGGACCATTATTACACAAAGCTAATTCTTACTCAAACACTTACAATGCGTTGCAATGTATAAGCCGTTACAGTAATACTAAATCTGCAGACAGCATCGCCAGCCGGTACATCTGGGGCGCAATAGTTACAAGTCAAACACACGACACGAGGTCCGACATCGTGTCGTGTATGTGTGGCGTATCGTCGAAACGCTTGGCTAAAACGAAGTGGTATTTCTGTTCTCCCCTGTATAGCGTATGGGCCAAGTCATAGACGAGTCGGAGGCGTGTGAGAAATGACGGCGGGCCAGCAGCGGAGCCCCGGGCTACGACACCCGCCAGCCTGTCCACGGCACAATGACGCCTTCATAAAACACACAAAATTGAACGTTCTATACTTTTTTCTAGCTATTGTAATTTACTTTCCGAAATATCTACTCGGAACTATAACGGATGACTGAGATGCGCGCCCCGAATACATCTCAATTATTTCCTCCAACCTGAGGATGGAGGAAGATCTGGTCTTTGAGGGTTATTTTAGGTTAGATTAGATATTATTATGTCTTTTTAATTTTAATGTCAATAAAATTAAAACCTCTCCTCACTTGAGCACGGTCCTTCTGGTAGACGGTTGATGCAGAAGGTCCTCCCGACTCTGCCCTACACACTTGTCAGTCACGTCAAGATACAAGCGGGAACTGCACCGACTGTAACATGAGCATTGTGCAGGCGAGACGTGACAATGTCTGATTACTGTTAGAAAGCGGCGCACAATACACTGAATTATAATGATAGCGTGATGGATGGCGTGACCTGCGACCTGCGACCCTGCGTGCATCGTGCGCAGTGTGGCCGCCGCCGCCCGCCGCCGCCCGACGCCGCCCGACGCCGCGGGGCGCGAGCGAGGCGACGCACGCGCCGTGGGCACGCCTCACGACTGCCGTGGGCACGCCTCACGACTGCCGTGGGCACGCCTCACGACTGCCGTGGGCACGCCTCACGACTGCCGTGGGCACGCCTCACGACTGCCGTGGGCACGCCTCACGACTGCCGTGGGCACGCCTCACGACTGCCGTGAGCACGCCTCACGACTGCCGTGGGCACGCCTCACGACTGCCGTGGACACGCCTCACGACTGCCGTGGGCACGCCTCACGACTGCCGTGGGCACGCCTCACGACTGCCGTGGACACGCCTCACGACTGCCGTGGGCACGCCTCACGACTGCCGTGGACACGCCTCACGACTGCCGTGGGCTACGCCTATCTCATGGTGATTGTTCAGTTGTACAGACGCCAGCAGGTCAAGCTATCCAAAACTGTCAAATTTTCCCAATTGAATATAAACCTTATGACTTTGAATTAAAGTTGAAAATCTATCAAAGAAATTTGACAGATTGAGGTAACTTGATGTACAGGCCTCTGTACTTAGGCGCCACACTGATTTATCAACGACGTCAATATTATATGTACTTAGTATTTAACTTCAAATTGCACATGAAAGTATTTTGTTTCTCGTATCTTTATTCTAAAGTTAAATTTAAAAATAAGATAAATTTATTATGTCAATACATGAGTAGGTAGTACAATACAATACAAGAATTGACTTCATGTTTAAGATCACCTTAAATACAGAAATAATATTACGTAGCTGTGCACATTTTTTGCGTACAGAAATGTTTAGAGGTCAATAGCCTGGATTAGTCAATTGACTTTTTTATTTTAAAATTCAAATAAATATTTATCATCATACCTATACCTAAACGTTTCCTTAAATCAACAAGATAGTAACGTAAACGTTACATTAAATTTAATAATTATCATAGAGAAGTGTCATAATGATAAGTATAATAACTTTCACAAAGTTGTATTAAAATTATTTTTCGTTAAGAAATTCAGTCAGGCTGTAATAAAATTTATTCGTAAGGTTAATAATTATTTATTAACGATTTGGAAAATCCTTACTGGTTTTATATATTTCAGAGACGCCACGTTTCGAGGTGTCCGGTTCATTGCCTCCTCCAGCACATGTCAGAACTCATATGGACTCTTCATTGATTAACATCGCCTCAACACCATGGTCAATGTGTTCCAAACTCTATGTCAGTATCGTAAGAGTGATTCGCACAAAAAATATCTTGGAGACCAGACTACTTCATAAAATTGTTCACACAAATTCGACTCTAAGTCTGAAGAAAAATCTTCTAATGTGGATTATTATTTCTATGTTCCACTAACAGAGTTCAGTTTTCTTCGTGCTATAGGTATATCTTCGATGTTAGGATTCTTGCTATAGGGAATATGAGCGTTATTTATATGTCACTAGGTTGGTTTTTGTTACCTACGTCCACAAGCTGCCCTGAGGCAATATTTTTTGCTTTTCGCCTTTGGTAAAGTTTCTATCTCGTGTTACATTGAAAAACAAAGCTTGTTTTGATCTAATGAAGTGAGATGTGCAGTTAGTTTCTCCGTGTTGCTACGGGCTGCAGGTACTTGCGCGCGCGAGTGTACGCGTGGGGTCGTCGCACCGACGCACGCACACAGTTGTGTAACTTGCTCGGATGTTGTGCACTCGATACATTTCTACTATATACTAGCATTCTACACAAACTGACAAGACAATGCAAAACCTGCCTAGTAATTGATGATACCATACTCCTGTAGGTTACGTACCTACCTCTCAGCCGCGACACAGCGCGCAATGTCTTCAATAACATAATTTAGTGTTAGATAACTATTGTCGGATTCTCCTCGTTGAACTACTATAAATAGGGAGATCGTTGTTAGCTTGACGGTAGGGCAACTTGTCAGTCGCTACATTATGTTGACATTGTCATACTCACACATCAGTTGTGCTTTGAGTATTCAACGGGACCACTAGCGCCATCTAGTACAAACAAGGAGAAACTCGTCATATTTGTTAGAGTAGGCAATACGAGTACCTATTGAAGTATCACTACTTGTTTCTTTGGTATTAAACTAGTTTTAATACTATATTGAAATTCAACGTTCCACAAGTACGACAGCTCAGGGTGACCCGTCGCTGGGAATCGTAGCCTGCAGGCGGCATGCTCACAAAAAATGGACGTCACACTAAGGGCCGGCCGTTGTTGAGCAGTGAACGTCATCCGGCGAGACGATGTTGCTTGTGATGTTTGTTTGTAGCAGTAAAACAAACATTAACTTTCACAGAATGACGTACTTATTTGTCATCAAATTTTTAGCATCAATTGGAATGGAAGTTTAAATGATTGATAAGTTTTGTAGGTACCTATACAGTAAGTATAATGTACCCATACTGTCATACACCACTGACACCGTGATACCCGGCCTCGGCCTACTGTATTATGTAGGAAGAATAATTTAGTGCTTAACGAATCATGTAAGTACATGTTATAGTAGGGGAGCCGGTGGGAATTGAAGCCTACTAAGGAAAAAGTTGTATAAAATGAAAATGTATGGATACTTTAGGAACTTTTAATAAGAAACTAAATCCTTACTTATTTGACTATCATTTAATCACAGCGTCAACGTTACATTATTAGGCATTTGGCTACATATAAACCATTACCCGACTTTGCGGGAAATCAGAGCCTATAAATTCCCATAAGTGTAATGAGAGCTACTTAATTAATAAGTCAACCTCAAAAATTTCTATAAGTCAGTCTGAAATTTCACTTATTCATATAAATATTAATGTAAACTTAACAGTATAATTATTAACTTTACGGATCCAAACAAACAACGGGAATGTAATCAACCCGGCTGTCAGAACTAGACAACTGTTTCACAGCTAATGGCAGACAATGTCTCTTCTGACTCATCATCCAACGTCTTTTTCTTTAAACGTGACAGTTAGATTCTCAAAAAGTTCCTCTTTTCACTAATTCTTTTTTGTTGTGTTTTCCTCAGTTTTTCCCTTTTTCTGTGGTACATTTTCTTTCTTTGTTGCTGGTTCCTTTGTTTTTCTAGATGATTTTTTGGTTATTTTCTTGTATTTTGCTGGTTTCTCCTTCTCCTCTTTTCTTTGGATTGATTTTAGTATGAGATTTATCTCTAAACGTTGAAGTGCGCTCTTTATATTGGCATATTGGCATCTGAAAAAAATACATACTAAAATGCATATGGGGTATTTGAATACCACCATCTTGAATTTGAATAAAATTATATCCTGAATATAGCTTGTAATGAAATTATACGCAAAGATAGGTACTGAAAATTGATAACATTAGCTATAAAACAAAATAGGTTTCATTGTAACAAACATATAACTTCATACTTACCTGGCCGTTGAAATTTCGTATTTTTTCTAAGCAACAAGCAAAAAATCGACAACTGTCCGTGGTCACATAATGCGTGGCTCTGGCGAGCTGAGCGCGGCAGGGGAACACGGCCGGAGTGTGACCAAGGCGCCCGAGTGGCAACTGAGTGAATACGAGCTATAGTTTAGCCTCTAGACGCACCGCTCCTATTACCCGCTGGCTCCCAATACCCCCTGCTCCTACCTAATAGCAACAGGCACAAAAATCCAATTAACTACCATCGCTCTTGCTTTCTGAAATAATTTGTTAAAGACGGCGATGGCGTCGCGTCACACATGACTAAAGTATTACCAGCAAAAACACGTTATTTACTACGTTAAACAAATAATGAGCCGGTTGACTTAGCGGGCGGCCGAGTCGCGGGACGGGGCGGCAGGGGAGCGGGGTGCCGGGGGAGTAAGTATCCATCAAATTAGCGAACAAATCATCCTCCAGCCGAGTGTAAGAGTAGGTAACGGAAACGCTACAAACAGGAATATTGCTGGGATGTGCCGCGTCGCCTAACACCTACTTGTCGATATTTTGTGATTTCCACTATTTCAGTTTCAAGTAAAGTTATTGTTAACAATTCCAATAGTTAGATTATATGCACAGAGGGTGTAATTGAGTAGTTTAATATATTGTGTGTTATAAGATACACAATATATTAAACTACTCAATTAAAATCTCTGCTTATAAGATAGCCTGATAGTAAAATAAGACAAGCATTGTGTATGATGCTGATGACAATAGGCCCCTTACACCATGGACCTAAACATACCGCTGAACTGAACTGTTGGTGTACATAAGTAGGTGTACCTACCTTTTTTTAAGTACGGGAACTCCTCATCGATCGTCTGTCACCTGGGCACGTGCCAGGTTCTGTCAGACTCCAACCCACTAAAAACAGTACTAGCCTCCCCTTGCCCTATAGGTACGTCACGACAATGGGCTTCGTGACATTCGCCACAACCGTAAAAGTAGAAAGAAAGAAATAAAAACTATTTAGGTCCTCGTTGCAAAAACATTGAATCACACAGTCATTAACACAAACAAAAACATATAATTATTGGAAGTACCTACTTATTTACTCTGCGGGATACAGGCGTATGGTTTGGTATAACAAATATTCATAGTACACGTAACAATTTCTGTCAATAACTGAATTATTGACAGCAAGAACTTTGAATAAAGTCTAATAAAGGGATACTTACATTAATTATTAGTAGCATCGTGACTGTGCTGCCCCCCCCCCCCTGTGCCCCTGTGCTAGTCTTGCCAGGTCTAATGTATCAAATTTCGGAACGGAAAATAATCGCGATTTTGGTTTTCAAATCGGGAAACCTACAGCAATGACTACAAAATTAAAGGAAAAATATTCAGAACATTCGGCGTCCCGATAAACGGTGAGTGTCATCAGACCCTTAAAAATCGGGCCGTCCCGCGTCAATCGGGACACCCGGCAACACTACCCTGTGCCCCTGTGAGGGACTGTGCTCACTGCTCAGATACTTGCACAAGCTCGCCAAGGTTCAGTTTTCATCGAGGTAGTCTTGTATGTACGTCCGCTCTGCGTCGTCCACGCAAACCATTGTTTATAACTACACTATCGATACTCTTAGCATATACCGACGTCGGTGTCGTCCCATCTCTCAACGCACTATATTAAACGAAAAATGGTAAGTAGGTTCGTGCGCACGCAAGAAGTCAATTACTGTAACATCGCGCGCCACATGAGGGTAGGCAGGGAGCCAGCGCCGCGGCCACCGGGGCCCCTGGCCCCCCGGCCCCCCGGCCCCCGGCGGGCGGCAGTGTTATAAGGTTTATAATACGTGCTAAAGCTAACTCCCCGTGATATTACTTTTGCAGCTGGTGGGTGATGTATGATAGTGTTTGTTTGCGAGAAGATGAAACATTTAGCTCGCAGTGAGTGCGCGCTCGGCTACTGTGCTGCGGCACACTACCGCAGATTCTGTTGAGTTCTCACGAGCAACCACATGTACAAGGATAGTTTCCAAAAGGTTTTCCAAAAAAAAAAACAGGTTTAATCCGTCAACATCGTACCTGTTCCCTGATTATAGTAAATTAAGCTTCCGGCTTAACCAGATGCACCTGAGTCAGTATTTAACGTGAACCGACTGCACTGCAAGAATCGTAGCAAGTGGCGTTCTTTAGTTTCTGCCTACCCCCATGGAAAAAAGGCGTGAGTGTATGTATATATTGTACTTACTGATGTCCATGCCACCGTAAGTCAGATGGGTTGATGACGTGGTAAAGTGTGTTGAAAAGACCTGGACACGAAACAGGATCAAATGGCGTAGAAGGGAGGAGGCTTATGCCCTGCAGGGCTGCAGTGGGTAGATTAATGATGATGTGGTTGATGTCCGAAGGATAAACTCATTATCAGAGTTTATCGTTGTTATGTACCCGAGACCGCAGCACGGGCGGCCCTCTACCCGACCGATATGCCACGATATCGTAGTGTCGTAATGTCCTAGATACGCGTAGTCGCAGTACGAAGTGTTGTAGAGTCGTAGTCCATAGTTCGTAGTGTCGTAGCAACGGGTAGTCGTAGCACAGTCGTAGCTCGTAGTGTCGGTTCGTAGCCGCGGCGTCGTAGTTGGCAGTCGTGCGACGCTAGAGCGAGCTACTTTACTTTTACTTATTACATTACCATTCGCATTACATAAATACCCCAACTAGCAAATCAACCTTGTAACGCTCAGACTATATGGCTAGAAATCTTATAATTGTTTTATAACTGCAGTCAATAATTCAATACACCTTATAATGGTTTATTATAAGATGCTTTGGCTTATCTTGCTTTTATTCTTATAAATCTGTTGTATAAACCTTTTTGAATCCAAATAATATGACCACAATAAAGGTTCAAAATATATTTCCCTTATAATGGTTATTTTTATTGCTTATTTGTCATATAATATTTAAAGCTGTACAATGGTCATCGCAAAGACTAATTTACCTTATAAAAGCGGTGGTCAAAGTAATTATAAAGTTAGGGGTCTTGTAGATGTATTTTATAAGACGTCTATACAGCTAATGAGTCTTGCTAGTAATATGGTTTTTAAAAGAATTTATGCAATTTATAATCCTTTTGACATGAATAATAAGGGTATTATTCTTGGGGTTGTTATAGTACTATGCTTTACATAACCAAGTAAGCCATTTTGACAATAAAACATGGTTGGACTATCTGCGCACATTTTGCTATTCAAAATGAATGTACAGGATTGGAAAAGATTTAAGAGAAGTGGCGGTTTTAGGAGAAGGGTTGCCAAAAAATATGAGGCCATGGCAACAAACATAGCACCGGCCACTTCTTCTTGTGTGGAGTTATTTATTGGGAGCGAGACTAACGAAAGTTCTGGTGGTTCCGAACAAAATAATTTAATCGAGATACAGTGTGAGGAATAACTATAACTGCGTTTTCTTGACTTCTATCTTCTAATACTTATTTCATTTCCTGTTTCTGCTGGCACGTCATCCTGTAAGAGAAAATAATTGTATTCTAACTCAAATCCCTTTTCTCGACGGCGTGTGAAGTATGCCAACCCGCACTAGGCCAGCGTGGTGGACTATAGCCTAATCCCTCTCATTCTGTGAGAGGAGACCCGTGTCCAGCAGTGGGACAGTATATGGGTTGATGAAAAACTCAAATCCGTAAGGATTGAACATACGTACGAACAATATTGCTAAAATTGGATAATCACAATTTAAATCCTTCTGCGTAAATGCAAAAATATGTTTGGGGCATAAGTAATCTACAAAGTAGATAGTAAAAATAGTAAATTTTAATAAGTCTGTGGGTAGTAGTAAAATAGTAATTTTAATATACAGTCGGGTGTGTGTGTGTGTGTGTGTGTGTTTGTACTTGTGTGAGTGGTGTGGGTGTGTGTGTGTGTGCGCGTGCGTGTCGTGTGTATTAATACGGGTGATATCCCTTTGCCATCCCAAAATCCCCATTTTGTGGAAACTCATATAAGTATTAAGTACCTACTTGGACTTACCGTTAGGTAATTTTGTATAATGTCGGCTCTTTTTGGTTATTTGGTACTTTTTTCTGCTCCATAAAAATAACCATATCAGATCTCGACTGCAAATATTTGGTTTTAGTTTACGAAGTAAGGAACCCTAAAATAAGTAAAATAACAATCAATATGGAGGCAGTATAGCAAGAAGTATTGCTAATATAAGAGTATAATCTTTTTAGACACCTTATATACGCTTTGTTATTTACTTTTGTTCTTGTAGTAACTATATTAAAAGCAATACGAAAAAATTAAACAGTTTTTCAGCATAAAACAGCTAAAATTCAGCGGCGCGTTGGTAAATACAATAGAAATCATACCTAACTTTCTCATAATTTTAAATTCCCATACAGATTTTACTTAAATTAAGCACAAAACACATAAATAAATAATTTAGTACTTACCGTTTAACGAAAATGGTTGACAGGAAATAATATAATATGTACTAAACACAACTCACAAAGGTAAAACACTTTTAGGTCTAACACACCAGCTAAAAGAATAATTACACTTATTAACGTAGTAACACAATGCATTTACAAGGGAAATTACCGTTTTATATGACGTCTATATATCTCTTATAAGGGTAGTGCCCTTGTAAACACCTTGTATATGGCAACAATAAGAGAGATTATTCTTGTTGCTAGCGACTATAAAACTTCTACAAGAACAAAATGCATGCAATAAAGCTTTAATATGGTAATTGTAAGGTTTAAACACTTATAATTTGTGCCCAAACCCGCTCTTATTAACGTTAATATGGTTTCTATAAGGATAATTTATTTGGCTTTATAAACTTTAATAAGACAAATTTTTGCTAGTTGGGACTTGCCTAAATCGATGCCTACCAAATTGGTGCCGAAATAATAGCGCCATGGAAATCTATTACTGCTCCCTTTGTGTTTCACTTGCACGCGATTTTCAAAGGAATCCTATAAGACTTAAAGTTTGAATTCAAATAACATACTTCTAAACAAAGTCAACATTTTCACATGTTTCATTTAGTACTGTAAATGCGTAGCAATAGAGTGGATAATCGTTTGCACTAATTATTAATGGTAATTGGTGAAAGTTGCCCTTTGTTCGAAATCGAACCGGTGACCGACCGTCCAAGTTCGTACATTTACTCCGTAGAAATGTTTCACTGTATTATATTTAATTTGATATTTGCATAAAAGCTTTTGTTTTAACTTTGCTCTAGGTATAAACTTCTCAAATGAACAATTCAAAATTGTTCATTTGAGAAGTTTATACCTACTTAATATTAAATTACAAATTACAATATCTTGTTATGAAATATGTGTTTTGTGAAACCCTTAAGAAATAACAGTACTTGTGCTGAAAGTCGTTGATGTGGTAGTTGAAGCACAAATAGACAGGTGTCCGTGGGAGAGAGATGGTTGCTGAGGAGGAGGTGTGTCCACCTGCTCCCGACACCAAACACAAGCTGTGAAAGATAAACACGCTAATGTAGGTGTTCTGACTCGCCCCACCTGCACAGCCTCTCCGAATGAAGAAGGTCCACGAGGATTTCCAAACGTAAAGAAAAACAAGTGCAAGTGATGCACTATATACTTCTATGCTATAGCGATTAATACATTTTTTTGGGTTACAAGGAGTCTTTCGACGACAGCCATCATAACATAGTCAAAAGCCAATACTTGTGCCGACAGTTTGTTATTATTATATTGTAATTATGTACAATGTAGGTATTATTTCCTGCCAACAGTTAAACAGCACCAATTTACTTAATGTCTCTAACTAAAATTATAGACACTAAACAGAGAAAATACAAACCCCGAAAAATTATTAAAATGTGAACATATCCAATTTATGTTAACTACCTCTAAATATATATAATATAAATAACGCCTCATCCTCGCTGGCTCCGCGTTTTTAAAGTGATAACCGGCACACGGTCAAGATGAGATATCTTTTATATTTTTTTGTGTAATCGCGCTACCTGACTGAAACGAAGGTAAAGTATTTATCATAAAGTTTTGTGTGATATCATGTTATATGCGCGATTATAGCTGCTATAAATTAATGGAGGTAATACATTTGATTGCAGCTGTGATTTTGGCAACGCAATAACATTTGATGTGTTGAGAGACAAGCACGATGACTGCTTGTTGATGAAGCCGCACCCAGCCAGCCTCGAGGGTACTCGGTGACTCTGACTAGAGGCACTCCGTTAGGCAAGTCTACAAATAAGTTCCTGTACGGAGGGAGCGACCCTTCACCGTACAAGTGCCTACGGACTACACACACACATTTAATGGCATTTTATCTAGAGAATTCAATTAAGGAAATCAATACCTTTTGGTAAGACTTCTAGATGTCTAACTACGTTATGAGGTCACATTGACGATCACAGTATTACCTACAGTATGAATGCTAACTAGTGTTTTGACTGGAACAGAGGTCACGTACGAGGTGATATTTGAATCGTGTAACACTATTTATCAGTTCATCGACAAACACAAGCAAAGAATATGATCACTAGAGCACTGCGACGTCCACTCCACGCCATCAAGTTCCTGCTTACCGCCGTATATTATCACCATGCACCATACATGGCATACTCCACACATACGCCGCGCCCGCGTCGTATCGGGCAGGCCGTGTTGGTCGCCTGCGAGAGGATTAGCATACCCTGATGGCAGCGCAACTTTCCAAAGTCGAACCTGCATCTACACTATACATTTGTGCAATGACTAAGATTGTAAACAAATGAAGTTAGGAACCACAGATGTAGCCGCACTGGACGACGGCGACGCACGGCACGACACGGTTTATGTTAATTACTTCATTAATATATTTAAAAAAAAACAATTACTTGGATATTTTATTGAAGTATACAGATCCATATGAATTGTATTATTATTGAAGTTACCGGTCAATCCCAGCGGATGTGCCAACCAATATAGACAATGGCGATTGACATTCTCGTAAAATTGCCTGTAAGATATTGTACGCGTAAAACAGATGGACTGTCTCTGTATATGGCGCATCGTGTTGACACAAATGTACAGCATGTCCGAATGTATTTTACCTATTAATGAGACACTGGTTTGTTTAGAAATCTCCAAATAAAGTAAGTATTACGTAGACCAGGTAGTTGATTACACAGTCGTTTATGATCTCTGGGTGGTTCTCTTCAATATGCCCGCTGCGGCCGCGGGCATGTAGGTACAAGTATATACTCCGCGTGACGTCACCAGTGTTTTAAAGTAGGTACATAGTAGTGGCTCGCAGAGAGCATTCTGCATTGTGTCGCGCGGCTAATTGCAGCACAGTGCGTGCACGTGGGCGCGGCGCGGTGCGATGCGGCTAAACGTGCGCATTTCATCTCTCATGCATTATTAATGTCGCGCCGCACCGCATGCAAACCACCGCATTACCGTGCGGCACATCTGCCTAAAATTATATACCAAATACTCGATGCACAGGCGGGTCATGAGGTTTGAGGGTTTTGACAGCATTAAGTATAAATAATACTTAAATAAATTTATTCATAATTACAAAGGTAAAATGTAATACAGAGATAACTTACAAAATAATTAGGAGCATTAGGGCTTAGGTACTAGCTGTTCAACAACTGCGGAACGAATTGAGGAACGAACTGTGTTGTAAGTATCCTCAACTTTGAACTTCAGATGTTAACCCTGAACTTTATGAATGTTCACATGACATGAACTGGAAATGGTGGCAGCAGTATGGGAAATGGTCTCACTCAACACCTTCACATTACAATGTCACAGAGCCCTTCCACTAAACTGTCAATGTTCTGTGTGTTTGTAACGGTTTTTCTCTTTTTGACACACTGGTCGTTGGGCCATGGTTATGATACCTGTAGATAATAGAGGTCCTGATCGCTAACCTAATGAACAGAGACCTTAATTTAGATGAAAATCACGCAGTGAGACCGATAAAAGTCTGGAATCATCGCCGCCGCCTATCACGTCAATTACACGAACTGTAAAGCTTTATTGAAATAATGTTCAATACACGCGCCCGCGCCCCTTGATGTTGTCGCTGGCGCCATTAAACAATTCACTTCGCTCTGAGAAAAATATTCATCGTATCGCCGTTCGTAATATTTATCATATTCGATACTTTGTGTGCGAGTACGTTGTAAATTACATCTTAAGTTTAGTCCATAAGAATTGGTTTCGACTGCCCCGTAATAATTGCTACAGCCTGAAGAAACCTTGAAGCTATTCTTTTGATCTAAATTATGTTTAATAGTCGCTGAGGAAACTCGACATCTCTCAACTTATTATATAATATATAATATAATATTCTTGGACAATTTTACACAGCACCATCTAGTCCCAAACTAAGTAGAGCTTGTACTATGGGTAGGTACTAGACAATGGATTTAATACATATATACTTATCTTTTTGTATATTTTTGGCATTTTCCATGCTAAGATTTTAAAGTTATTTAGAAAAGGAAAAATACGACCGCGGGCGTATTTTTCCTTTTCTAAATAACTTATATACTTTTTTTTTTTTGTAAATACATATTTATAATACATATGAAACACCCAGACAAACACAAACATTTATGTACATCACATAAATATTTGTGGTTTGTGGGAATCGAACCCACGACCTCGTGATCAGCAGCCCGACACGCGAACTACTAGACCACAGACGTCGTCGAAAAAAAAAATTATAAATATAATTAGTATGTAATCAGTTTATGTTAATAAACACAGCTCTAGCCGGGTGCGGCACTCGAGGGTGCGGCTACGAATGAGAAGACCTACAGACCAAAAGCTGAAGAGGAGTAGCTTTTGTCATAACTATTTGGACCAGCAATAAGTCCATACCTACCATGATATTTATATTATATGTATAATAACACCAGAGTCAAGGCAAGTGTTATACGATGAGTTTTATATAGAGGTGACTGAGAGGTGAGACTGTACTTTTATGTAGTAATAGTATATAGTAAGTTGTATGTACATCGTCAAGGTATTTTAGCTCGTAAATATCAATCAGCGACACTGGCGACACCGGTGGACACTGGCGACACCGGTGGACACTGGCGACACCGGTGGACACTGGCGACACCGGTGGACACTGGCGACACCGGTGGACACTGGCGACACCGGTGGACACTGGCGGCAGCCGCCCCGCTCCGGACCAGTTGCGATGGGTCAGTAAGTGCTATACTGGATTCATCTGACACCATTTTAAATGTAAGTAACATTGAAAGCGAATGAATAGGTGCACTCGAGTTAAAAAGTAACCACACTGCTGCAAGTACAGAGGCCAGCACATCAATCTACCACAATCTGTCAAAATTCTTTGATAGATTTTCAACTTTAAAACAACATGATAAGGTTCATATTCAATTGGGAAAATTTGTCAGTTTTGGATAGCTTCACCTGCTGGCGTCTGTACCGACGAATCAATCTATTTACTACTGTACAATGTACCTATACTCTTCCTTTCCGACATCGAACAGTGACTATTAAGCCCCGTGCGGGGAACGAACCCGCATCTCATAGCACAGAAGCCTATGACGGTGTTTTCCAAAAAAGTTAACATACCATCACGCCTGTATTCCCCGAAGAGTTAGGTAGAGGTGTACTAATGTACACCCACGTTTCGCCGGAATGTTTAGGTCCCATGTAATAGGGGGCGAGCCTATTGCCATTAACCGGGCAAAAATCCAGACTCCGAGCTGCTACTGAGAATCTCATAGAAAAACCCAATAACACTGCTCGAGCTGGGGATCGAACCCAGGATCTCTAGCGTAGCAATCGCGCTTAGGACCACTAGACTAATGAGGCACTCTCTCAAAAAAGTAAAAAAAAACACAATTATACATCTATTCGATAGTGTAGTTGCTCATTATGTGATATGTAATCCCAGCTTCAGTATAATTTTCTGAGGTTGCTTATAGTTCTCGCATTCACAATAATTGGCACATGCTTTTTTATGATCATGAGTAATGAAACCGACCCCGTACGCTACACAGTTGTTGAACTTTCAGCGAGCCAATATAACATTCATAAATTAATAAATGTACTTATCCAGTTGTGAAGGGAACGCGGGTGGCGCGGCCCCTTCCCCCCGTGCGACGCAAAGATAGACAAAGTTTCAATCGAGTGAAAAAACGAGTCAAACTTAGTATTCACTTATGAATATTTAGAGACGCACTTAACACAGCCAGCTGATAACAAGTTAAGGTGCGGTCTCCTCGACACGACCGCGACGCGCGCCGCCGACGGTTCACTTGATGCCGCTGAAATGAGATTTTTTGAGATTTTTTGCAAACTTACAAACAACAAGTTATACCCGCGGTGTAAGAACCTACATTTCTTGACTTGAAACAGTGCCTCTAGCCTCGTAATAATACTATAAAGCAAAACTACTGTTGATAGACAGACTTTAAAATTGTAATGACTTCTGATAGATTTCACTGATTTTGATGAAGTAAAGATTAAATTAACTAGCGTGGTGGACTACAGCCTAATCCCTCTCAATATGAGAGGAGACCCGTGTCCAGCAATGGGACAGTATACAACATATGGGTTGATGATGATGAAAATACGATCTCAGGATTTCTTTCCAATTTCTCAAAATAGGTACATTTAGAAGTAATGATCTTATGTATTCAAAAATGAATGATACTCTTATATGTAAAGTTCAATGATATAGGTATGACGGACAAAAAATCCGAAAAAAATCAAAACTTATTTTGTTACTTTTTTTGGAAAAGTAGCGCGTTTTTTTATTATAATATTGATTTGATAAAGATACTTATCAGTTTCATGAACTCTGTGTAGTTATTCATATTGGGACCCAGAACGCAATCCTTTTTGAATTGTAATAAACATTATCACTTGATAGCATAATAATTTACACCCTATATTTACCCCGTTACCACAATATATATTATTTATTGCAAAATTTCTACTAAAGATATTTAGAAAAGGAAAAATTCAACCGCGGGCAGGATTCGAACCTGCGTCTTCTGGTGTACCTAACCAGAAGAGGCAGGTTTAAAATCTTAGCATGGAAAATGCCAAAAATATACAAAAAAATAAATTTCTACTAAATTTGTGCAGCAGTATTGGCGTGAAATTCCGAAATATAGTTAAACTGAAATACAGAGATAAAACAATCTAAAATAAGTACCTATTTTGCATCAGTATTTTTTCTTAAACGTATTTCAAATTTCAATTAATATTTTTAAATATTTAGTTCCTAAATATTTTATGCTCTGTTCGCGCACACCGAACGCCACCTTTACCTGCGCACAATTTACGAGTAAGAGATACAAACGGGAGAAGTTTTAATGAAGTGCAACGGAGCGTCTAAACTTGAGCGATAACCTCGCGCTCACAATCGTACACGACGCACGAGCGCGAGGGCCCACAGAACGCAGCACGCTATCGTGTCACCCTGCTCTTGCCAATAGAGGCCCCGGAGCGCCTCCGCACACTCTGATCAGTATAATACTAATTGTTTAACTTCAGACATTGTTTACCTACATAACCTTGCTACAGAAATTACGACTTTATAATAAGAGTAAGTATTAGGTATAATTACTCTTATCATAAAGCCTACTTAGTGGTGTAGTTGTTAGCTGTGCGCCGATAACTTTGTTTCGTTACGAACACACGACACAATGTACAGACAACACAACGTGGTGGTTGGTACGCGTATTGTCTCGAAGGAGGTTCTGTAGCCGTCCACAGAGCTGTGCTATTTGTTTGTTGCTGCTCTAGGTACCTACACGTATTGATGGTGGCACAGGCGGCATCTACTACTCAATGTTTAAAATTGAGGATCAAAATTTGTATACAATTAAATAATAATGTAATATCTTTGTTCAAGTGACAAGGACTCAGAAGTGTTAGTAGTACTTAAAATAATATTAGTAAAATACGATTGTGTTAACAGTAACATAATCGTATTTTACTAATATTAGTAAAATATATCCTATATAATATGCACAAAACCCAAACAAAAAGCGATATAAACAATTTAATTTATATCCCTTTAAAAAAATAAGAATATAATCTATTTATACATACAGTAAGTGTAATTAACAGTTTGTTTATAGAGGTATCAGGTAGGCTGATGTTTATGATGTTTCATTTTCAGCCGAGGAGCGATCGTTTGGGTTATATTGCTGCACGATGAGTGGTGCCGACTGCCGCGTTTGCATAGGAGAGCCTTGACTGCATGCCTAGTGCTTGGTGCCTACGAGTTACATCACACAGAATTTAATTATAGATTTAGTACGTTACCAATATTATATAACTTGTACAACCAGAACTGCAATTTATGTGAATTGTAGTGGAAATTTTGAAGCACTCTTGGCACTTTGGCAGTTTGAAGTCCTCGAATAGGCGTAGGTACACTGACCTCCCATTAAACAGCTAGAGAGCACCAGAAACGGGACGCGGTAGGATAAGCAATTCAACGCATTTGGATAAGTAAGACCGCCGGCATTTTGAAGAGACTATCAAGTGAGCTCGGCCAATGTGAAGGGGGCACGATGAACAGCGCCATATTTTCCGAGGCACATTTGTCACTGGCGCGGTTATTGAACCACGACGTATACGACGTTAGTGCACCTCTATCTACACCCGAAAAGTATTGATCCGCACATACATGCACACACACACACACACATACACAAACGTGGACACAACTGAATATTCCTTGTCATATCGTCTCTGACATTATTGGCGTATGCCCTCCGTAGTGAGCTCTTGTTGCCAGGTGAGCAACTTTCTTGTCAGTTCGAGGTATACGCGCTGGTTGCTATTGGCCCTGTCAAGTTTGCATGGCATCCGGTCTCCGGGCAGGCAGCGGAGTGCCACAAAGGGCGCCTTTGTGGAGGGTGTTCCGCATTCAATGCTTAGCAGCGCGCACGACCGAACTTTTTGCTGTGAGCTACGCGCCACTCGCACCCCTGGCACCGCTTGCCGCATAGCTTTAAACTGTATACAAAATTGAACTTATGATGTTCGTTTGTAATATTTACTTAAACGTAAAAAAATAATGCTGGTGACATCGGCAGCGTAGCGTGCGTGGTAAGTCAATACCAACGTAGTGCATGTACACTATGACCTTATTACTTCGATATCTTAGACTGATCATGAATATTTCAATATTTTAAGTGCCACAATTTCAGGGTAGTACATACCTACTTCTGAAATTGGCACCATTTGTAGGTAGCATTCACGCGCCTCTTCGACGCCGACGTACCGTGAAAGTGAATATTAGATATGACAACGAACAATGAAATTATTTTGACAGCCATAGTGAAAATTACATCACAACTTATACTCACACTTTGTTCCCATAGGGGAACTCTCGACTGTCATCAATTCTCTCGAGGTGCCCAAACCTCATCATGTTCTTCTCAATTCTTGTCAATATCGTCTGAAAACTGTATCGTTGAGAGAGTCTGGAGCTGTATTGTTGCTGTACAGCTCCACCCGGGAATCGAACCCAGGACTTCTAGGGTAGCATGAGACCAGTTAGATATAATAAAAGTAAATAAGTGTATCACTAAGTCGTGACACTGTTGTTTTACCTACTGGATGTGTATAGTGTCGACAGTTGCCGGTTGGATAAGAAACAACCGACTTTTATGTTAAAAACTAAAATACAGTTTCGCTCTGCAGCGGTGTTGTACGTTAGCATATGAACGGGCTGGTTTCGTTGTGCACGATACATGCAGCGCACGTGACCTGCACGCTCATACACAGTGCCGGAGTACGCGCGTGCCTCTCGTACACCCGGCTCATAAGTTATATTTATTATACTTTCCAACATCTGCTTATGCACCGGACGAAGCTCATCCTCTTGGTATAAAAAGTACCATGTTTTACATACTTAGCTCCTGTGATTAGATACTAGTAGTAGTAACTTGTGTTGGCTCTAACTTTATACCTACGCACAATAGCTAATGTTTGGAAAGTTGGTTCAACGTGTCAAAAACAGATGGTCCCTACTCACCTGCGCAGGACAGTAACGGCTAACTAGGTCTGTACTGTACAGAAACACTGTGAAGTTGTCTGTCTCGCGTGATGCAGGACTTTCAGATGAAAAGTTTGCTAAAGCCGGCTGACTGTAACGTCACGTGTTTCATCATTCAAATGAGAACTCAATACTCACTGGATTATTTATTAGGACTTAGACAAAAATGCAAAAAGAGCAAGAAAGCATGTCACCAAAATCTGCCCAAATGATGTACTAAGGGTACACTTATTGGAAAAAATACCCTGTATTACGCTGATTAGAACTCTGGTCATACTATATTTTTATGTTCACTAGGGAATGAGAAAAAATAACTTCAAATTTGAAAAAACGCACGCCATTTTAAGACACTAGTATCAGTTTTATAGTAAAAACTGTCAACTTGACAGCTTATTGATTTCTGACATTTACGCGAATATTATACATTGAAATAAAACTACTTTTACGGATTTTATCGCGTATATTGATATTATTAATCCCGACGTTTCGGACCCTTTACAGCGTCCATGGTCACGGGTAGACTGAGGTGGTGGGCGTCTTGATGATATAATTACTGACAGCTACCCTACATTTTTTATTGTTACATGATCAATGACATTTATTACTAATTATTAATTAAAACTAGATGGAGCCGGCATTTCCTAGCTGACGACCTCTGAGAAGAAACGCCGAAACAAACTCAGAGAATCATGGTCTCTTTTAAAGTAAAAATATTCAATGATCATGTTTTAGTTGTTAATTATTGGCAATCCGATTCACGCAGAACGAGCTCACAGTATCCTTTGGTCTTGCAGTTGTAGGCCTGGATTTTGGTTTAATAGAATCTATATTCCAAGCAGGTGGTAAGACCCAGCCATCTTCTCTATTGAAATTTGGATGTTTTTTAATTTCAATAGCCTCACGAATCATCCTGAGTAGGTATCGACTTTCCTTCGCAAGTATTTGTGGTTTATCAAATCTGATATAATGCTGGGCCTTGTCAAGAGTATGTTCCCAAACTGCTGACTTCTTGGAACGGCGGTGTTTGACATCGGCGATGTGTTCTTTTACGCGGGTCCCTATGCTTCTTTTAGTTTGGCCTATATGTATATGAGAGACCGCAATCACAATCAAGCTTGTATACGCCCGCATCTTGTAGAGGTATATGGCACTTGACAGATGGTAAGAACTGACTGATCTTCTTCAGCGGCTTGAAGTATGTTTTAATTGAAGCACGCTTCAAGATGTAGCCAATTTTGTCGGTGACTCCTCTAACATATGGTAGTACGCGTAAGTAAGCGTGCTTCAATTAAAACATACTTCAAGCCGCTGAAGAAGATCAGTCAGTTCTTACCATCTGTCAAGTGCCATATACCTCTACAAGATGCGGGCGTATACAAGCTTGATTGTGATTGCGGTCTCTCATATATAGGCCAAACTAAAAGAAGCATAGGGACCCGCGTAAAAGAACACATCGCCGATGTCAAACACCGCCGTTCCAAGAAGTCAGCAGTTTGTGAACACACTCTTGACAAGGCCCAGCATTATATCAGATTTGATAAACCACAAATACTTGCGAAGGAAAGTCGATACCTACCCAGGATGATTCGTGAGGCTATTGAAATTAAAAAACATCCAAATTTCAATAGAGAAGATGGCTGGGTCTTACCACCTGCTTGGAATCCTGTTATAGATTCTATTAAACCAAAATCCAGGCCTACAACTGCAAGACCAAAGGATACTGTGAGCTCGTTCTGCGTGAATCGGATTGCCAATAATTAACAACTAAAACATGATCATTGAATATTTTTACTTTAAAAGAGACCATGATTCTCTGAGTTTGTTTCGGCGTTTCTTCTCAGAGGTCGTCAGCTAGGAAATGCCGGCTCCATCTAGTTTTAATTAATAATTAGTAATAAATGTCACTGATCATGTAACAATAAAAAATGTAGGGTAGCTGTCAGTAATTATATCATCAAGACGCCCACCACCTCAGTCTACCCGTGACCATGGACGCTGTAAAGGGTCCGAAACGTCGGGATTAATAATATCAATATACGCGATAAAATCCGTAAAAGTAGTTTTATTTCAACTTGACAGCTATCTGCTGTTAGTGTCAGTTTTGGAATGTCAAACGCAACATTATCTCGGGTACAAATTTGGGCTGAGTTGTATGGAATTTTGATGACCTCCTTTAGTGTCGCGAGTTTGTGATCGCGGCGTTTGGCGGTGCTCTGGTCTGCCATCGCCGCCGGCGTCACCGTTGCTGGACAGCCAGCAGGAGCGCTACTGTACACCTGTACTATACTATGGCTAGTCAACTGTGCGTTGTAGCTATTCAACATACCATCATACATACCATCACGCCTGTATTCCCCGAAGGGTACGCCCAAATTTCACCGGTATGTTTTAGGTCCCATGTAATAAGGGGCGAGCCTATTGCCGTTAACTGGGCACAAATCCAGACTCCGAGCTCCTACTTTGCTCGACCTGGTGATCGAACCCAGGAGCTCAGTCGCGCTTAGAACCACTACACTAATGAAGTATTCAATTAGCTTTTTAATTCTCACGTGAATTAAAGGGAAGCGCATTTCTAAATTGATTTTCGAAATAATACAATGTCCCGGTCCCACGTCTAGCCATTTATTAATCGTACCTATTTTTGCGGAAAACGTAGTTGAGGCGTCTAACAAAGTAGGTTTTAATCTATACCTACTATTATAAAGTTGTATGTAAAAGGGCCGTGTCTGTATTGTATAAAACAGGTAAACAGGTAGTATAAACTAGAAACAGCCTGGAAAATGCGCATTCTATACATTATTATCTACTACCTACTTCGTATTTGCTTTGACCTTCATAACTTTTTCGCATCTAGCAACTAATCATTTCGTTGTCCTATTCTTTTCATCAAGATCAAAATATCCATAAACTTTGTTCATTTTTAGTGTTCCATACCTCAAAAGGAAAAAACGGACCCCTTACCCGAGTCCGACTCGCACTTGGCCGGTTTTTTTTACAATTAAATATCCTCGATCCACTTTTTACCGTTCGCTTCTGTTGCACACGTGTGGTGCGGGTAACTACTTTAACAATTATTTTATAAAAATATAACTGTCATAAAAAAATCGAAACAACGACTGTTTGAGTGTGGAACCGCGTAGTGGCGCAGCGCCTCCTTGACTCGCGAGGTCATCGTGCGCGTACAGGAGTCAGCAGCACGACTACTGACAGAATAAGCCAAACGCATTGTTGGGCCGATGTTGTTGGTGGTTTGATTGAGGTTTCAAACGATTTTTTTATACCATGCACTAAATAAGTACTTGGTAGATATGCATGTATGTTTATGTACCTCTTATTGTTTAATAATGTTTAACCTGTTTAGTTTACTATTGATACGGATAAACTTGTAGTACACACGCACACACACAGCCGTGTTCAAGAATGGGCACACAACTAAACATGCAAATTCACTCTGTCGTCTCATTTAAAGATACTATTGGGAAGGCTTCTATTTGATTTATCGGATCGCACATCCCGCACCCCGCCGCACCCTTAGAGCATTATTATCCTTTAACAAACTACAAGTAAAAGCTTACCTTATGTGTAACAGGCAAGGCTGACATTGGAATAGCTCATGGATAGATAGGTATGCTTAAGTATGGTAAGCGAGTAGGTATTTCCTCGGAATAAGTGAGTTTGGTCCTCCCAAGGGACAAAAAGGTCTGCCCGACAATAGATTCTTTAAACAGGCCAAATGACGTCACGTTTCAATTTATTCCTACTATGTCGCTGGGCTGGCTGGCTGGCAGGGCGACGCACAGTGGGCTGAAACGGGCCGGTAAAGGACTTAGCATTTAAAAAAAAAAAGTTTCTTTTTCTGAAATTTTAAATATTGTGTTGGATTTTTCTATCGATTATAAGTAATTATTTCTATGAGGGTCGTTCAGATAACTTAGTATTTCCAGAGTTATAAATATCCAAAGTAATTTTTGTATGAAGCAAAAGAAAAAAATGTGAAAATCTCGAAATTCTCAAATTTTCTCAAAGAATTGACTCTACGTATGCATAGTACGTATATTTGTCCTATTTTAGCGCCTATTCTCGGGTTGCGATTTTCTGCGATTTGGTCGCAATTTCAAATTTTGTTCTCTATTCCACACCACCATAGAGGTTAAGAACTAGGCGCGTTTTTTTTAAGGACTAATAAAATAAATAAATAAGTAAAAATCACAATCACTACTGGCCACTGCACTGTTTTAATCTAATCACTGTCAAGGGTATCCACATTAACGAATGCAAAATTTTCGTATTCGTCATCATCAAATGTTTCCGCTTGTTCAATTATTAATAAACTTTGTGCTTCTACTGACAAAGTTTTATGTTTTCTGCGAAGTTTGTGACGTTTCGCTGAGATGAGTGGATCAGAGCTGGTCAATAAATTATTTAAAATGTCTTCATTTGTAGTTTTTCTACTGCATTTCCTGGAATGGTGTTGGCGGTATCTACGAAAGTCTTTATTTCTAGCTTCAGCAGCTTCTTCAGATAGCTTTCCAATTGGTATTAGACCAAAACTTTCAATAATAGCTGCACCATGCATAAGAACTTTATGAACACTTGAAGGCATATAATACCAGCTATATAATTCCAAATACAGTTGCATGGTCACTTGAGCATATTCGTGAAATTTCGCTGTGTCAATGTGGTAACCTGATGAAATTGCCTCTAAAATGATTGCAAATCGCCTTATTAATTCTTCACTAACACCAGTTATCTCAGCAGTCATGTTTGGATATGCAAAAAATCTTCTAGCAGTATTTCCGTCATTCGTGGAGCCGTGCCCTTGTTTAACAACATCAATCAGAAGTCCCATTCTATTTTTAAAAGCGTCTTGTATGTCTTTCTTTCTTCTTTCCATGATGCACTTGTTGTCTCCCTTTACTGTCCATGTCTGTATCGTTAATCTGTAGGCTATATGCAGAATGCATTCCATCATTCGTATCCAGGTATGCAATGATGACAATCCGTATTTACAGAGATCTGGATCAGTCGGTTTTGATGCAATTAAGGGCAAATTATTCATCTCTGTTGGAGTGGCTTTACAAATGTCGCATCTCTGAGATGAAGTATCACATAAAATTGATGTTGCTTTTCCGTCTATCATAGTCATTAATAAAGAGTGTGAAATTTTTATTTCTCCAACTTCTGTTTTCACTAAATTTACAATCTCTTCCTCAATAGCACTTTTTTCCCGCAATATCGTTATTTTATTTTCTTTCACAAATTCGAAAAAGATTGGATGACACCAGTAAGATGAATTTGGTGAATCGTTTTGCCAGATAACTTGTTCGCCGCACACTAATTTTATTGGCACTAAACTACCCATAAATATGCTTGAATCGTCAAGTTGACTTTCTTGTTCATCGTCTGTTTGCATTTTTTGTTTGTAATTGGCTTGATTAGAAGCACCGTCAAATCCCCACTTACTGATTAGTGTAAATTCTTTACAACCACTATCTATGACGAGTGACGTCATTATTCTTGTTGTCGTTATATCCAATAGAGCTTGTAACTTTATTTTAGCTGAGGTTTCTGTCACTGTAATAGCATCTTTTGGTGGATAGCATTTCTGTTTCGCATGTTGCACTTGATAATAAGATGGAAATATATTACTGTCTTTTTCGTTAACACTTTTTCTTAAAGTATTGTATTGCCACTTGGTCAGCTTAAGTGATAAAAATAACCCTAAAGCCTCATCCGGAGAAAACAGGTTTTGTTTCTTTAACAGATATGCACTTTTTAACTTTTTTTACATCTAGGGGATTCTTTAGTAAATGTTCTAGTATTTTAGCAACCTCCTCATTCCCATCCGCTTTCAACTGCTCAAAATATGCATATTTTATTTCGTCCGAAGATAAATGAAAGTTTTCTGCACGTCTTTTTTTCTGTTTAGGCGCTAATTCACAAAAAGGTTTTCTTGGGGTTTGTTCGGTGGAGACACCGACAGAAACTTTTGATGGTGATACATACTGAGTTGATGTACTCGGTACTGGTTGATCTTGATTACTGCCTATTAAACACTTAATAATGTCTGGCCATATTATGTTTTCTTGTAACCATTCACTATTTTTAGTTCTGAATATATTTTCTTTACGATAAGCGTTTTCCCATCTTCTATTTAAATTATAACAAAATTTTGCACAAAACAACTTTAAGGTCTTTTCGTGATCATCACTTAATTCGACTAAAAATTTAGATCTTATCTCACTACACAAACTGTCATTATTTTTAATACTGCCACTGTTTTTTAAAATAACGAAAAGATCAAGGTTTGTCACTAAATTTTCAAACATTTTCACAAATACAAAATAACAAATAAGTAAGTAATGAATGTGTGGGGGTAGTGCGTCTATTATGGTGGGTAATAGAACACTGAAGTACTTTTGAATGCAACCGAACATTCCGTAGGTACCCTATCATTGTACCAATCACGTTACGACACGTCATAACTTGTTGTTGCGCTCGCGCACTCTTATCCCTTGATTCCCGGAAATAAGTCTCAAAACAAATTACGTCATACCTGCCTATGGTGGTGGAAAATGTCGAACATTGTTTTTTTTTTAAGAACTAAGTAGGTATTGAGGTTTTCAGGCCGTTTAGTATACATTATTTTAAATTTCAATTTAATTGGAATAAATTGCTTAACTAAAATAACATGACTCTTCATACAAATTTGATATGGCTATATCTCCGAAAGTACTCGTTAAATTAAAAAAAGTCAAAGAATAAAAACGTTTTAAATGTATGCCTAGATACCAAAAAAATACATCTGATCTCTTAGGACCCAACCTTGTAATCCCAGCCCACTGTGCGACGGGGGCCGCACGGACACAGATTCTTTAGGAAATCAGGCAAACTTGCTTCCACTTTATTTTGGCAGCGCCACGCCGCGCGCCGTGCAGCAGTGATTCACACTCAACAAAAGAATATCTACGGATACAACAGAAATTAGTAGGTATTCCTAGTTCCCGTTTCCTTTGTCCACAACTGTTTTTTTTTTATAATAATCCTATTTATTTATTTTTTAACATTTATTAATTACGCTGTCCGCTAGTGGTGCCTTATAATTACTTGGAGAGTAGGTACTGAGACTTCCAAGATGGTACTCAAAATTAAATAACATTCAAATATTTTTGTTACTGAATGACCCCGATCTGTCAAAAAAGTACATCTTGCAAAGAAAATTAATTTTATCTTTAAAACTTTAAAAAATATTTATAAGCAGTAATACCAAATCCGGAACTCTCCGAGTTAATAAAAAGGCACAATCTGCCAGAAAACTATACTATAGACAATATTATAAACTCCCATGGCATTGAAGTTTTGAAGCTGCCAACCTATAATTGTTATTTAAATCCAATTGAATATACCTGGCACTTGATAAGCGTGGGGTAGCTGACAATAACGTTCAACAATTAGAAAGCCAAATTGAGAATCTAACACTGGAAACAATTGATTCAATTACCAGTGACGATTGGCAAAAAGAAATTAACCACGTCAAATCAATCGAAAAGAAATACCAAAAAAAGGGAAATATTTCAAGACGATGATAACTTTAGTCTTATTATAAACACGGGTAATGAAATATCTAATTTTCTTCTAAATAACGATCGGCGGAATATTTTAAATACATAAAAAATATTATTTCAAAAATATCTGTTTTGCTCACCCTACTTAACTGGTTTGAATTGACAGCTATGACGTCACAAGATGGCTGGAGGTCAGTCCTATTCTTATTTGAAACGCATAGTATGTTTTTACGACATCTGTGGTCATGGGTTCGAATCCCACAGGACACAATAAAGTTTTTTTAATAAAGTTTTTATTGTGTCTCAAACATGATCATTTTACATAAATTGAGGCAGCCCCAGTAAGTTAAGAAATACTTGTGTTGGGACTACCTCGCTACTTCCCTTAGTTGCTAGTTACATAGTTTCGAGACAAACAGTGTTAGCATAAGAAACTACTTAATTATTAAAGGTATATAACACAAAGGTAAAAGAGCGAAAAGTTAGTACATGTAACGGTAAATATGATATCTGATTCTAAGTACGTTGTGTGTGTGTGTGTGTGTGTGCGTGTGTGTGTGTATGTATGTGTGTGTGTGTGTGTGTGTGTGTGTGTGTGTGTGTGTGTGTGTGTATGTATATGTGTGTGTGTGTGTGTGTGTGTGTGTGTGTGTGCGTGTGGGTGTGTGTGTGTGGGTGTGCGTGCGTGCATGAATGTATGAAAGGGCTGTTTTTTTTTATTATTATTAATCCTTTTTTTTTTTTTTTTTTTTTTTATTTTATCCCAGTCTTACCAAGATATCCTCAGTTTCCTCATAGTTAAGAGTTTTAAGCCATTCGGTTATAGTTTTTTTATTGTCGCGAAGTAATCTGGAATATATATTTAACTTTCTGTTTATTTTATTATAGATGAAAGCAGACTGTACAGTGTATTGCCTACTTGCAAAAGATGTACGTGCCGCTGGGGATTGGGCCACTTTATAGTTACGCCTTTTATTTAGATGGTTTGACTTAAAGGGTAATGTCTTATGTAAGTGCAGAGCGACGTTGAGGTAGTATAATTTTCGAATTGTAAGAAGGTCACTGATTTTATATAGATCATTGGTGGAGTATCTATACGGTTTAAAATACATCACCTTTAGAAGAGACCGTTGAGCTCTTTCTATTTCAAGAAATTTTATTTTGTTGGCTCCCCCCCATATTGGTATGCAATACGTGATGACGGATTGTACCAAAGCGACGTATATATTATTTAGGAGTTTGGGAAACATTAGATGTCGCAGAGTTTTAAAGATCCATATTAGTTTTCTGATACGTTTCATAGTTGTTTCGATATGTGAGTGCCAGGATAACCTTTGGTCTAACACTACGCCCAAGTATTTTGTTGAGTAAACCTTTTGGATGGTTTGACAGTTACAGAGGTCACGGCTGGCGCACTCATGAATTCGAATCACGTACTCCGCTTCCGGCTGAGACCGTATGCTAGGTGTAAAACAAATATAGTTGGTCTTCAGAATGTTAAGGGTAAGGAGATTTGCCCTTAACCATCCGCTTATAGCGGCCAGTCCATCCTCTGCAGCGAGTTTCACGGTTTCCCATGTGTCACCTGAGAAAACTACAGCCGTGTCGTCCGCATAAGAGAAAATCCGCCCGACACTGGTCCGCAGATTACATAGGTCGTTAATGTAGACGAGGAACAGCGTCGGGCCAAGAACGCTCCCCTGCGGGACGCCAAAGGTGGTGCTTTCCTCTTCGCTATACGAATCTCCGATTTTCACTTGTTGTGTTCTACCACTCAGATAGCTTTCGAAGAGGGAGAGAGCTGAACCTCTTATGCCGACGGCCTCGAGCTTCTGCACAAGGATAGGGACAGAAACGGTGTCAAAAGCTTTTTTCAGGTCCAGGAATACTGTTACGCATTTAAACCCTTTATCCACTTTAGTTACAATCTCTGATGTCAATGCTGCAACAGCATCCTGAGTTGAAAGACCCTTCCTGAACCCATATTGTGCACTTGAAAGGATGTCATTTTTATTCAAATAGTTAATCAGTCTCTTATTTAATATTTTTTCTATAATTTTTGAAATAGCTGTTAATACCGATATAGGTCGATAGTTACTGACATCGTTTCCGTCCCCCCCCTTGTGTACCGGCGTCACTATGGAATGCTTTAGGGCATCAGGAAAAGTTCCTGTTATGAAACATTTATTTGTTAGCTGACTTATTAAGGGAACTAATAAGTCCCTACCTAGTTTAATAAACTTGATGGGAATACCATCCCATCCAGGAGCACACCCAGAATCAAGAGCCATAAGTACGCCATCCACCTCCATTGGATCCGTCTCGAACAGAACAAATGAGTTTATCTGAGTTTGTGTGTAGTACGTACCAAGTGAGTGAGACCCGGTACGCGCTGTTATTTCTTTTGCTAAAGTTTTGCCTATTGTTACAAAAAATTGGTTTACACGGTTTAACGAGTCTAGAGGGTTAGGTGCAATACGAAGGAGATGCAAGTTAGTAGATTTAGGTGTTTTGAACCGAGTGATGTTATTTATGTTTTGCCAGAGGGATTTAGGATTTTTTATTGAGTCTAAAATTTGTTGTCTGTGGTATTGTCTTTTAAGTTTTTTAATCAAATTAGTACAAAAGGTTCTGAAGCGTTTATAAGTTATTTTTATTATTATGTTATAGGGATCATCTCTCATTTTAAGTTGCATTTTGTTCCTAAGCCGAATACATCTCAGGGCCCCTGCAGATATCCAGGGCTTTAGGGTGCGCCTAGAACTAGGAGCCACTATAATTCTAGTGTTTTTTAATAGTGATGTCTTGATTGCATAAATTAACTTATTTGCTATAATGTTAGGGTCATCCCATGTGTTGAAGAATGATAGATCAGATTGAATAAGACACTTGTAGGCGTTTTCAAAATCTGTAACAGTTTTAAGTTTACTGTAGTTGTTAGTATGTTTTGTTTGACTTATACTTAGTAGTACCATTGAGTGGTCGGTAATAGATGTATTTAGTACTCCCACAAAGGCTGTGTTCGTAGACTTCTCAAGCTTTAATAGTACATGGTCAAGGCAACTTTTTTCTCTAGTGGGCAAACAGTGTCCCGGTAGGAGGCCATGAAAGGACAGCATGTTTAGGAATGATAGTCTGTTACACCGTAGTTGGGAATTTTCTGTTGGTTTTTCAATCAAGTTAATATTTATATCACCTGCAATGATAATGTTTTTGTGTGACCTTATAGATTCAAGATGTTGATTTAGCGAGTGTACGAAATTATCGGCACTGGCGTTCGCGGGGGACCGGTATATACCAATAATGGTGAAGTTAGGGACTATTATTTGAAGAGCTGATGCTTGTTTTAGGTTTAGTTCAGTTACACAGGGGATATATTTGTTTTTGATGTACACTACTACACCATCATTCTGGTTTAATCTATTTAACGTAAAAGTAGAAATATAGTTTTCTAGTTGTGGCAAAGGCTTATTATAATTTAGCCTACACTCAGTTAGGATAAGTATATCCACATCAGTATTTATCTGGGATAGTGTTACCTGAAGGTCGTCTAAATTACTGTAAACACTCCTTATGTTTTGTGTCAGAACAATGAAATTAGAGTTCTGGCGTTGCACGTATAAGGGTATTTGTTCAACGTTTAAGATGGTAGAATTTGCAATTTCCGCGCTGTCCAGGTCCTGTAGTGTGTTTAGGTTACTATCCATTTTCGTAAAAGGTGAGTGCATGGCATTTCTTAAAGTCGGTGATCACGAAAACCAACTGGAGTATGGGATTATGTAAGTATATTGTAGGTAGTAGAGATATTATAGGTAGTACATTTGGGTGAACTGGGTAGCATAGGTCTAGATGTGAGGTTGTTTTGTTTAGAGTAGGATTTATATGCATGTATTGGGTATGTCTGTTCTTAAAAGCGTAATGGTTTTGATGCTCAAATAGCTGACAATGTGTGTGTGAATAAATTTGTGTATTAAACTTGAAGTTTATATGTGTAACAATTAATTCAGGGTGTGTGTACGTATTTAGAATATGTATAATTATTAGGCTATGCAATGTTTTTAATCTTAAACTACTAGGTCTAAGACATGTGTATAATATAAAGTAATGAAAATATTTAAGTTTTAAGAATAATATAGTAACTGTTGTGAGTCATGCGGATTGTAGCAAGTGCTGTACCTGTGATTCAGTCTTTATAAGAATGGCCTTTGAGTTTTCGTCCTGTTTCACAAAGACACGTCCAAACGCTGTCCAGCAATATTTATACTGCTTTGTTCTTGCCACGTCTCGCGCTAAGAAAAATAGGCGGGCGCCCTTAGGAGTCAGTTGTTCCGACAAGAAGACAGGAGTGTCCTCGCTTTTAGTGAGACCGAGGTGCTTGGCCTGTAGTTTAGTCTTGGTTTTTACATTGAAAGACTTTGCTTTCTTTAGTAAATCCGATCTTAGGATAGCTGAGTCCAGGTCCACAATGATGGGGGAATTGTTTACCCCCTCCTTTCTTGCTGGTGTTCTGAAGATGTCCTTGATGTCTCGTGCGTTCAAATCAAGGTCGATGTTTTTAGATAAGTTTGTAACCATATTAATCAGATCTTCTCTGGTCTCTTGACTCGAACGCGGTACATTTTTTATTTCGACGCAAGTTTTCCTTGTGTATCTATGTAGATCCTCGATCTTGTCTTCTAGAATGGTAATATATTCACGGTCTTTTCTCGCTTGCAGCTCGAGCTGATCAATTTTCTTTCGGAATTCCTCATTTTGGGCTGTCAAATTGACGATGGAGTTTTCGATATTAGTATTGGTTTGCTGAATGTCCTTGAGGTTGGCGGTTATTCCTTTTAGCTCCTCTTGCTGAGTTTTCATGAAAGTGGTAAGTAATTCCTTCATTTCCTCTTTAAATTTGTTGAATTCTCCGGGCAAATCTTCCTCTCTCAATCTCTTATTTCGAACAGAAATGAAGTTAGGGGGAGTAGTAGTTGCCAAACTCATTGGACTGAGGTCTGTTTCTGAGAGCGATTTGTTCATAGACATCCTAATGAGGTCGATGGCGCAAGGGCGGGGCGATAAGATCTTACTTTACCATTAAACAATTAAATGCAGGTAGCAGGGCGCAGCGAACCAGCCTTCCGGGAGGTGTAAGTGCAGGCAAACAACCAATGTCATTAACAAGGGCGGCACTGTTCTTGAGGAGGCGGGGCTTAGAAATCTAATGACCAATAGCTAATTAGTGGGACTGACCCGCACGTTGCGCTTGCGCTGATTTGTGGAATTCTTCTCTCAGGTACCAGGGCAACATAAGGCTCAGTGAGTGTGCACAGTCGTCACAGATAGGGACTCGGTGTAGCTGTCTCCTTCACCACAGGTACTCACGTAGTAGTCGGCCGCGTCCCGTAGCCGCTTGCGTGTTATGCAGTCCTAGTACTTCCACTGATTTAATTTATCACAAATTTTGGAGTTATTATTTGAGAAATAAACTAATAGCGGTCCGAATGCACGTCTACACCGTGAGGCGATCCGAGGGAAGAGGCACAAATATAAGTATTTATTAGTAGAAAAACACAAACACAATTATGTGTTTCTTATGATATATATCACGTATTATATGGGCTTCGATATTTAATAATAATAATAACCACTGGTAGCTTGGACCCTGTTCCCGATATCGGTGGTCTGACTATTTTTTTATATTTTTAAATGTTTTTGTTTTTAGTTTTTGTAAAAATATTTAAAAATATAATGTAGGTAAATAAGAATTTTATTTAAATTCTTATTTACATACGAGAATAACAATAATAATATTTTGGGACCTTTTTAGACAGCACTATCTAGTCCCAAACTAAGCAGAGCTTGTACTATGGGTACTAGACAATGGATATAATACTTACTTATATGTATACTTTTTTTTATCTTTTTGTATATTTTTGGCATTTTCCATGCTAAGATTTTAAAGTTATTTAGAATAGGAAAAATTCGACCGCGGGCAGGATTCGAACCTGCGTCTTCTGGTTAGGTACACCAGACGCTATGATCACTAAGCCACCGCGATACCTACCCATCATGTCGAAATTTTCCTTCACATACTGAATTTACGTTTTTGGTGGCTTAGTGGTCATAGCGTCTGGTGTACCTAACCAGAAGACGCAGGTTCGAATACTGCCCGCGGTCGAATTTAACCTACTTTTTTTTTTGTAAATACATACTTATAATACATAAGAAACACCCAGACAAACACAAATACTTAAATGTTCACCATATAAATATTTGTGTCCTGTGGGAATCGAACCCACGACCTTATGATATGTGTTTCTATCTAGCTGGCCCCCCATATGCTACAGCAACGAAAGCGGTGTAGGCTGATAGCTTGTTCAATGTACCTCTCCAAAACAACAATAATATTCAATGTACCTCCTCCAGAAAGACAGAAATGCCATTTAATTTCGGTATCTGGCCAGCGGGCCCCTCCGTGATTTGATTTTTTAGAGAATTGAAAAAATATTGGAGATACTCCTTCCAATGTACCTTTCAAATTATACATTTATTAACAAAAATCTTGGATAGTAAAGCAGAAATTAAATTCGAAAAATTTGTCTGTCCAGCGGGCCCCTTTTTAACTACAGTATTTACGACTGTAAGTAGTATACCAAATTAAAGCATTTTCAATGTACCCTCAGGTATTAATGTGAAAACACCATAATTGCAAACACAAATGACGGAAAAGTAATTAGTAGATCAGTCAACCCAGTCAACATAACCATGTGAAAAACTACATGGGACGTACTTTGGATCTAGTTTTATTTTCAAGATCAACGTGTTCAGTAGCTGAGTGTAAATCCGCGTTAACCATTATTGATAAATTACACCCTCCGCTTGAACTTACTTTATCGCTGTTACAAGAAAAAAAACTTCCATATAATAACAAGAATTTAAGACCAAATTTTTACAAAGCCGACTACGAAAAAATAATCAAACACCTAAATGATCAAAATTGGACAGACCTATTCAGGGGACAGAATAACGTAGATGATATGTTAGATCTCTTCTACAGCATTTTGAGAAATGCGATTAATACATTTGTGCCAAACTGTAAACCAATGTCTGGTCGCTACCCGCCATGGTTTGACAAAACTTTAATACGGTCTCTCAATGAAAAAAACAAGCTAAGACTCAGATACAACAAATATAAGAACCCGATGGATGAAATAGAATTAAATATAGTAAGTAAACGTTGTCAAGATCTAGCTAGGAAGCGATATAATGATTATATGAATAGGTTAGAGACCGAAATGTCGAAAAATCCCAAATTATTCTGGACTCACATCAAGGCTAAACGTGGTGGAACCAGCAATTACCCACTGGCTATGACTGATGGGCAAACTGTAACATCACATGGCCCAACCATTTGTGATCTCTTCGCAAATTATTTTTCATCGGTCTATACTTCAGACACGGACACTAATTTCGACCTGAACTCTCACCTGCAATTATTAAATAACAATGGCCAAAGTTTAACGATACCATCTATTGAGCCTGACTTCTTACTTAATAAACTAAAGTCAATTAATATAAGTAAAGGTTCAGGTCCGGATGGAATACCGCCCTTGTTTGTTTACTCTTGTGCCACAGCCTTGGTTACCCCATTGCTAAAGATTTATGATACGTCACTGGCTACGGGAACTTTTCCACAGGAATGGAAGAAAGCCAAGGTGGTTCCTGTACACAAATCGGACAAAAAAGAAAACATCCTTAATTATAGGCCTATTTCGATACTGTCTACCTTTGCTAAAACTTTTGAGTTAATAATTAGTTATCATACCCAGCAACATTTGAGGCTCTATTTGAGTGAACAACAGCATGGCTTCATTGCTTGTAGGTCTACCTCCACCAATTTGTTGGGATTCACAGAATCTCTTATTCAATGTATTGACTCTAATGCACAATATGATGTGATCTATACCGATTTTTGCAAGGCCTTTGACAAAATCTCCCACGCAATACTACTTCAAAAACTGTCAGCGTACGGTATCACAGGATCAATGCTAAAATGGTTTCAGTCTTTTTTGTCCGATCGCGAATTTTATGTTGTCGTGAATGGTTTTCGATCAAAAAGTCATTCCACCTCGTCTGGAGCACCACAGGGCTCCCACCTTTCTCCTGTATTATTCAATATTTACTTGAATGACCTGCCTTACTGTTTTCGTTTTTCGGAATGTTTCCTGTATGCTGACGATCTAAAGTTTGCGAGAAAAATTCAATCACTTACAGATACAATACTGTTACAGGAGGACCTGGACCGTCTAATCCAATGGTGTAAACTTAATAAAATGGAACTTAATACGAATAAGTGCTATCATATAAAGTTCTCCAGAAAAAATGAATGCATAGGCGCGAAATACTATATATGTAGATAATAAAAAACTGCAGGAGGTTGGTACAATTAGAGACTTAGGGGTGATTTATGACAGAAAAGTGACATTTATACCACATATTGAACAAGTGACAAAAAAAGCATCAAAAATGTTGGGGTTTATAATAAGAAATACAAAGGGTTTTAAAAAAAGTAATACTAAAATTATGCTTTATAACAGCCTCGTACGGAGCATACTGGAGTATTGTAGTGTTGTATGGAGACCGCACTTTGCTTCGCACGCTCTTCGCTTAGAACGAGTGCAAAAACGTTTTCTGTGGCATTTGGCATTCTCCACTGGAAAAGCGAAACAGTTGCACTCATACGACACCCGTCTCCAATACTTTAAAATTCACGCCATGGCTACGCGACTAAACGTTACAGACGCTTTGTTCTTGTTTAAACTTCTTAGAAACAAAATAGACTGTCCTAATGTATTGAAACTTCTGAGGCTTCGTGCGCCTGCTAGATATCCGCGGAATAAAATCACACCTTTTTGCCCACCACTACGCAGGACTGTCCTTGGGGCTAATTCGCCTATAGCTAGACTATGTCGTATTTTGAACAGCTGCAGTGATCTGGTCGATGTTCATAACGACAGTATCGGCAAATTTTCCAAAATTGTGATTGACCATTTTTCTAATATAAAGTAATTGCAATTTTGCCTAACAAATCCTATATTGAATACTTTTTACAATAATGATTGTTTTTAATCTAATTATATCGTCTTTTTTTATAATACCTTTGAAAATTATTATACCTACCTATAATGATTTTACATAATAATTTTTGCTTTATGAATGGATAATTTACCTGATCTAAATATCTTTTTTTTATATTATTTTAATCTTAATTAATGTTCACATAAAATAATTATTAACATTTAACATTTACACTTAAATATTGTTTAAATACTATTTTCTTTTAAATTTTATTTGTTCTGATGATTTTATTTGTGATGTTTACCGTATATAGTGCATGATGTGTTAGCCTGTAAGTAATTACTACACTTTTAAATGTAACCGTATTTTTAAAATTAATTTTCTGTATTAGTGTAAGTAATTGTTGGCTAACCAAATAATAAATAAAATAAAAAAAATAGATTTATGACCACAAAGTAAGGTCAGCATGACAACGGAATGTTTGGTAAATAATAATGCTAAAATAATATTTTTTTACACATATTTTATAAATCAATATTTAATCAAATCAGTTATATTATTATAACTAACTACTATTGAAAAACTACCTATTGTTTATGTTTATTTAAAATAACATTGGGTTTTCACTTTAATAATCTTGGAATATTGGGATTCCAAATTATTAGTTTCGTTTAAACAATAACGTTAAATTTTATGCTGATTTCCACTAAAATAAAGATATAATTTTCTGTAAGATAGTGGGGAGATCAACTAATTGGTATTATCATGATAATAATATTATAATGTGAACGTTTGTTTGTTTTTAATCAGCCACGCTAACTAAGATGAATGCAATTTTGCTACTACTGCTATTTAGATAATTATCGGCTTGGCTATGTGATTGGTTGCTGACCCTACATGCAATTCGATGGCGATAAATGGAGTTATTTTTTTCTTAGCCCGCTTATCGTCAGTCAATTGATGCTAACTGCAGGACAAAGGCTTTCCAATATATCTGTGAAACGGAATTTATCTTAAACACCAGTTGCACGGAACCTCACGCACATATTTTTCCGTAATAAGTTTTTTATTAAAAAATACACTTATTTACTTATCGTATATAAAAAAACGCATTAATACCTGCAGGTACATTGAAAATGCTTTAATTTGGTATACTACTTACAGTCGCAAATACTGTAGCTAAAAAGGGGCCCGCTGGACAGACAAATTTTTCGAATTTAATTTCTGCTTTACTATCAATGATTTTTGTTAATAAATGTATAATTTGAAAGTTACATTGGAAGGAGTATCTCCAATATTTTTTCAATTCTCTAAGAAATCAAATCACGGAGGGGCCCGCTGGCCAGAAACCGAAATTAAATGGCATTTCTGTCTTTCTGGAGGAGGTTCATTGAATATTATTGTTGTTTTGGAGAGGTACATTGAACAAGCTATCAGCCTACACCGCTTTCGTTGCTGTAGTCTATGGGGGGACAGCTAGATAGAAACACATCCTTATGATCAGCAGTCCGGGACTCGAACCACTACACCACACACGTCGGCGTTAGTCTTGAATGTTGTAGCATTATGCCGAGATAGGGGCCTTTTTTGGATTCGAGCAGATATTTTTTTATAATATATGTACATATAAACACTGTTTGTTAACTACGTTAATTTCCTGTGTGAGTCCAAAATAAATCATTTTTTTTTTCTTATTATAAGTATGTATTTACAAAACCCATACACCGTGTTTTTTTTTGTCGTCTTACAGCCGAAAGGAAACCATTATTTCATTATTATTTCTACTAGATATGGGACTAAGTCTGTATCTTAAAAATAAAAAAAAGCTATTTCTTAGAAAAAAGTTCAGACTCTCGACAAAATATAGGATGTAGCTGTATTTTTTAATGCGTACTTCCGTCCGAGCTACTCAAATCCATATCTTATTGACAAGGTGCAATATAACTATATATTAACTTAAAAGGGTCTGTCTGCGATATCAAGATAAGCGTATTGTTGTTATTTATTTTTTGTTGTATGTAGGTATTCGTTCAGTGCATTTTATAACTTTAGTAATATTCTTCAATCTTAATTCCTCCGCTTTCTTCTTGCTACATTTCCTGGGCTGCAGTAGCTGTAGTATACGGGTTCAACTCCCGTGTATCCGCGTTGCTATAGGCCGTAGGTACGCACAGTACCGAAATACAAACATTTATGTAAAGTTTTTAGGATACTTATTCGTATTATTCATGTCAGTCTGAAAGTTCGATTCGAATAGGTTCCCAAACGGCTCAACGGATTTCAATGAACAATTATAAGAATTAAAACAGGAATTTTTCCCATAGGGGTAGGCAGAAACTAAAGAACGCCACTTGCTACGATTCTTGCATACTTCTTTCGCTTCGACCACATTCATACATCTTGTCATACATACACGCCGGTTGCGAGTACTACGCACCTGACCTTTTTGAAGAACCGATTATATCTGATAGATTATAGCCGATTCAGTTCCCCGGGATTTTCAGAAAAATCCCGCATTTTTCCGGGAGATCTACTCAATATGATAATGCTGGTCACAAACTGTATGTGTAGGTACCAAAGTTTATTCACCCGTAATAAGTAGGTCTCCTATATTTGTTTTCTGGGATATCCCGGAGAATCCTGCATTTTCTCGGGATAATACCTACTAGATAATAATATATACTACTAGATAAGGGATAGATACTATTTGTGTAACAAATTTCTTGCGAATCGGTTCAGCCGTTTTTGCGTGATTGGTGAAGAAACAAAGATCCAAACTTTTAATTTAGGTATAATATTAGTATTTTGATACTCGTAGTTCAGTTTGTTTATAAATAGAAACACTTCACTCCAAAACAAAAATTATTGGCGACATTGACAGCTTGCCAAACACTGCTCCGGCTAGGAATTGTAAACATAATAGGTATAATATGTTTTTTTTGTTAATTTATGATTATAAAGTTCTAGTGTAAGATTTTTTATCAGATAAGTAACTTCATTAGACTAGACTAAAATTTGAGCGAGAACCGATAAGGTCCTATATCTACGTTGCAAGTTTACCTAATATTCTTATGTATTCTATACAATACAGATGGATTTTGGCAACTTCACAGACTCGACAGGCATCGCTATCTAATTAATGACAATAACATTGTCAAATTAAATATATTTAATATTATTATTATACAATTTATATTTATTTACGATAGAACCCTCGATACCCATTAATTCTGTGAATTATTGCTACAGAATTAACACACATGTTGTAGTTAGCAGCAGCAGCGACCGGCCACACAATCCCAAAGCCGGACGGACGCGGCGCCCGCACCGGCGCCGGCGCACTGCTCGGGGGCACCGCCGCGCCGGCGCACTGCTCGGGGGCACCGCCGCGCCGGCGCACTGCTCGGGGGCACCGCCGCGCCGGCGCACTGCTCGGGGGCACCGCCGCGCCGGCGCACTGCTCGGGGGCACCGCCGCGCCGGCGCATTGCTCGGGGGCACCGCCGCGCCGGCGCACTGCTCGGGGGCACCACCGCGCCGCCGCGCCGCCGCCGCCGAGCGCAGCAGCAGCACAGCCGTCCGGCACTACTAGGAACATTGTTTGGTCACTTGACCACGGACGTCGACAAGTTCCTCCGAGAAGCACATTAGTACAACGACACATGACATTGTATTCTCTCCTCTAAATCAAGTCCCTCTTTTCTGGTAAGTATGTAACCAACTAGTGAGCCTTATGTTAGGCTTTGTCCTAGTGCGGCAGTATGTCATTAGAACTGTCGCCGCATTCGCCGTCGCCATCATCCCGGGGCTCCACCTTGTTGATCATAAAAAGCTTAGGTCCCCTCTCATCATCCGTATCCGGTGAGTGGCTGAGGTTGAGGGCGCCGTCCTGTTCCTGAAAGGCGCCCTCAACCTCAGCCTCCTCCTCATCCAAGAGGCGATGCAGGAAGTTAAGGCACTCGCGGCGAAAAAGCCGCTGCTTCGGCGCTGGCAACTCCTGGTAATCGTTGTGAATTCCACGGAAGAAGTGAAAGTAAGCGGAGTTTTCATCAGGTTCGAAGGAGTGCGGACTGCAGGAGTCCTCTGGTCGTATCAGCGGCTCCACGGTAAGCTGCAGCGGCGCTCCAGGCGGTGGCGGCGGGCTGGCCACGTGCCAGGGGTGCGCCGGCGCCGTCAGCGGCTTCACGTCCACATGCTCCACGCCGCCGCCGCCGCCGCACACCGGCTCCGCGCCCGCGTCCCCGCCCCCGCCCGCGTCTTTTGGCGACATGTCCATCGACATGTACAACGGCGTGTACGAATAGCGCGAAGGCCGCCTGCCGACCAAAAACTCTGTTACTATGTAAATGCAATAGATAGCTACTAGCTGATCCTAAGAAAATGTGTTTCCTAAAATGGGTAAGTGGCAGTTGGCAGTGGTATGGACCATTTGCGTAAGTATGTGACCGTAATGTACGCGTGTGTGTTTGTTGGGGTTAGTGTGTGTGGAGACTGGAGGGGTGGACTCACGTGTCGGTGGCCATGTGCTCGCGCAGGAACTCGAGCTCGTCGGCGAGGTACCAGCGGGACACCATGCGGCCGCGGCCGGTGCGCACGCCGTACATCTCGTTGCGCAGGTGCCGCGAGTACGAGTTGCGGATGTGAGACCACTTGCGCCGCACGTCCGCCACTGCAACACAAGTACGTACATAAACCTATACTGTTTTTTTATAAATAGGTACATAGTTAGGTACCTGCTTGCTTATGTAACATAAGAACTCCCTCATTAGCTTAGTGGTCTTAAGCGCGACTGCTACGCTAAAGTTCCTAGCCAAATCCTAAGTTCGATTCCCAGGTCGAACAGCGTTGTAGGTTTTCTATGAAATTCTCAGTAGCAGTTCGGAGTTTGGATTTGAATAGGCTCGCCCCCTATTATAGGCGTGATGTCAAAATCAAACTCAAATAGTTTATTTCAATTGTAACCATTTAAATAATACTTTTCACTTAGCCGTTTTCTTTTTTGATTTTTCCGGAATGTTTGCTGGTTCTGAGCATTTGTTTTTGGTTTTTTTTTTTGACACTGAAGTTGCTTTTTGTTTTTTTCCTCCTTCTGTACTTTTTGGCGCTAAGCAGATGATTTCAATAATGTCTCTCTAATATGTAAGTAAATAGTTGATAATTCACACTCAAATAACATCAAACGCATGTAAACTGAAAATAATTGTTTCAAAATTTAACTTTATAGGAACTCACTCACTTTTCTATATTTCTATTACTTAAAGCTGCAGTTTCCATATTATGTCCCGTATGAATTAAAACAATCACAAAAATAACTCACTTTGTTTATTATTATTATAATTTGAAAAACAAATAATTAAAGTCACATTCGCATTCATTTTCATGTTATTTTTATCAACACCACATGATGTAAACAAGTCTAACGGCCGCTTTCAAATATTCAATCCCAATCCTTAGTCTGCTATCTGAGATCGATATTTGAATCCATTTCTTACTTTTAGCATTTCAATAAGCGATCGATAGATCGCCGATCGGGAGGACGGATGGCATTGTTAGATTTATATTTGTATGAAAGTAACAGTTAAGGGTTTTCTTTAATCGATCTCTGATTTTGACACATCGATTTTTGAGCGTTTTTGATCTTTATTTGCGATCCTCAAAAAAACATAAAAATGGAAGTATTTGCAAGTGATAGTAATAGTGATCTAGAAATATTAATTCAGTTATCGGATTGGGATAGTAGCGACAGTGAACAAGAAAGAGCTGTGTCTTCAAGAACGTTTCGGCGCATAAATTTTATGGCAAATCTAACGGACGCAGAGTTTATGTTCTGATTCAGGATGAACAAAACATCTGTTGAATCTGTATTGCACGAAATAATTCCATTTATCAAAATGAAATCAAAACGGTAAGGAATTTGTTAATTACCTACTTACCTACCTATAACTTCTAAAATTAATTCATAGTACTTACCCTAAAATAACGAGTAAGTACAATAAATAGTTAATTATTTTCCGCGTCCCTCGGGGAGTTCCTATGGCCAACCCCCACCCTTCCCCCGCTCCCCATCCCCCTACCAACATGTACCGGCCGACTTTACTGGAGTATCCCTATCGTCAGCATGTAGAATAGTGGCAGACATATCTGCCGCCATCGCAAGATTGTATGACAAATGCATTTCTTGGCATTCTAGAACAACAGACAAATATTACAACATAGCTCAATTTCCTAGAGTAGATATGTGGTGCCATTGACTGTACACATGTACACATTCAGTCCCCATGTAAGTACCTGTACATTGTCAATTTGTTATCAATTAAAAAAATATTTTTACCTAATTGCTTGGTATTATGAAGTTAACATACTTACATCAAATACAATATTTTGTATTTCAGGTTCAACAATAGGCGAAGAATTCAGAAATAGGAAAGGATACCTACTTTTCAATAAATGTCCAAGCTGTTTGTGATGCAGACCTTAAACTCATGAATGTTGTAGCTCGGTGGCCTGGTTCAGCTCATGACGCTACTATTTTCAATAATTCAGTATTCAAAAGGTAATAAATAGCTTTCATTGTACCTTCTATTAATTTTGAAAGTAACATGAGTTTCTGATGTAACTATTATTCTGTAATAATAGTTAAGTACATCAGAAACTCATGTAACTACACTGGGCTGTCCCAGTGTGAAGATGGTATTCTCGGAAATCATTGGTTCCTTGGGGACAGTACCTATCCAAAGCGACAGTACCTATCCAAAGCGACCTTACTTACTCGCACCTTTGTTAAATCCATCAACTAGGCAAGAACAAGAAATCAGATTTGATGCACACATCAAAACTAGAAACACATTTGAAAGAATGAAAGGTAAAAACACCTTACACTAAAGATTACTATAAATTTAGATAGGAACCTACCCATTTGTTTATTTTTTCTAATATAATGTACAATGCGTTTAATTTAACTTGGCGAGTCTGAACATGGCTCTGCGAACTTTCGCGCAACACTAAACTCCATTAATTAAATGTAAAACTAAATGATTACGATATTAAATCGTATAAAGGTTTTGTTTGTGTTCATGTAAGGTGCATCTCTAGCCTAGATCCTGCCCCGCGCACGCCACTTCATGCCAGCATTTTGTACCTACCTAAAAAATTTTACTGCGCAGCCTTCTGCGCGAAGTTCAGACTGGCCAAGGCCAATTTAAACGCATTGTATTTGTTTGTGTAGGACATGGAGTCTGGAAACGTCGCTTCCCATCATTGCATCATTGACTATGCGCTTGGCATTACATAACATACAGGCAGTTGTAATTGGTACAGGTGTTCTTCACATCTGCAGAAATTATAATATAGAGGAAGTACCCCCTGAAGTAGAAATGCCAGAAGAAAGTGAAATTACGGACAGAAAATATGGACAACATTCAAAATGATATCAGGCATAGACAGGGATTAATTTTAAATTACTTTGGTTAAGTACTTATTGCGTATTATGACTATATAGATTATCTTAAGGCATTTTCCATGCTAAGATTTTAAAGAAAAATTCGACCGCGCGTAGGATTCAAACCTGCGTCTTCTGATTAGGTACACCAGACGCTATGACCACTAAACTCTGGTGTACCTAACCAGAAGAGGCAGGTCACGCAGGTTCGAATCCTGCCCGCGGTCGAATTTTTCCTTTGCTTAATAACTTCGATATAGATTGTAAATAACTTGCAGTTGTATCAATCATCATAGCTATTATTAGATTAAATAGTTTAAGTTAGATAGAATAATAATTTAATTTAATAGATTAAGTTTTTAGAAAAAAATGTATTTTATTAATTACATTTTTTTCTAAAAACTTGTTTAATTACAGACATGCAAACAATATAAATACAGTTACTTAAAAGATAATAACATCAAAATTAAATACTTATCTAAAACAATTATTTAAACTTAATAATACTGAAATATATAATCAATTAATATCCTCTCCCTTCAGCCTCCTTATCTCTAATTTTAACTTTTCATTTTCAAACTTACTCCCTAACAACTATCTTTTTACAGTACCTATAATATTCTGTCAAAGCATCATTTCTGGCTTGACATCCATCATCTGGCTTCAGTAGTTTACGCACCTTACAATTTCATTACTAGTATGAAATCCTAATGTGATTTATATCAAATCAGTATACAATAACAGTGTATTAACACTTGATGTAAAATGTCTTTTTTGCTTTGGTACAATAGGAGTACTAGTATTGCCAAGCTTCAACTCATCTCCAATGCTATTGTTTGGCATTTCATTCCCCATGGGCATGGGATTTTCAATTGACACAGGCAATGAACTGTCAATCAATATCATTGGTGATGGGGATTTATGAGAATGAGCTTGCATTATATTATGAACTGTCCCATCACTCCCACCACCATCACCATCACCAATAATTTGGGGCCGACCCCAAATTATTGGTGAGGGTCTCACTGTGATGTTTGGTGGTGATGCCGACATCACCACCAAACATCACAGTGAGACCCTCTCCAGTACTGCCCAGTAAAGCTGCTACTCGATCAAGCATCTCATCATGAGAAATGTACCCCGATGGCCTGCCTCCTGTCTGAAACATATAATTATATACATATTGTTCAGCGCCATCTGTTTGCAGGGGCGCGTGGTTGTTTAGCGGTGTTGCGCGCGTTCTGCAGACAGATGACGCCACGGACTTTAAATTATTATTGATTTGTATAAAATCATGCATTAGCTATCTATATTATCTGTGGCAACTTGGCAAGTAAAAGGTGCTCGGTCTCTCTCTTTTTGCCTTACAACCACGACACGAACAACGTCTATACAATTTCATATCGAACATTTGTAACTTTTATTTATTTTACGATTATACCTTTTATTATAACACGATCTTTAATTTACAAAACGACGAAACGAAAACACGTATGTATTATTAAAACAAATATAATATGTACCTTTATTCCCCAAAAATTTGGGTAGATGTTTATTTCACCTGCATCTCATCAGTTATTTTTAAGTCCCACATAATAAGGGGCAAGCTTATAGCAACTTGGAACTTTAATGCAGACTCAGCAGATAATGCTCAGCAGATAATGCTTGTGACCACAAGACCAATGAGGCAGTACAAGTCAGTCCAGGTTGATAATTGATTTATGTAGTGTCCCAGTTATTAAAATATATTTTTGGTCTGTTTTAATTTTAAACTTTCAATTACCTTTATCCTTTCCATTCGTATTAAAGTACTGCGCTTACGCGAGTTTTTTTTTAAGTTTTCCCACTTAAGACGCAATTGTTGTGGTGTACGGCGACAGGTTCCCTTGGCGTTAAAGGTATTCGCAATACGCACCCATTCTTAAACCTTCATCATATTGTTGGTAGCGTTGGTTAGGTACTTGGTTTTTTTTATTACTAATTATCTTACTCCCTTCAATAATGGTGAGCAGCCATGCCGTCTCTTCCTTTGTAAGAGAGAGCTTTGTTTTTATTCTATATACCAATAAAAATAAAACAAATAAATAAAGTACGAAATGGCTCGAAACGCAGCGGCCAGCGTCCCTACGAATAAAAACTTTACAGCAGAAAGTTACATTGGTACCTAACATGAATGTTTATTGAACAATTGGTTCCATTTTAACTTTTCGACCAAATACACAATAATAAATACACAAGTATACATTTTAATCATTATTATAATTTATGTACTTTTACTGAAATTGAGTGAAACAAGAAATCAGTGAGGACGCAAAAATTTTATGACCAATCAAGGACTGATCCCTTTTTTTATGGATTTCGAGACAAGATCGAGATATTGAAATGCGGTTTCAAGATCAGTCGAAGCATAGATCAATACACCCTTTCAGACTATTTAAGATGAATCAATAATCAATTCACTAGACTGAATTGTTAACTTAATGATTCACTCGACAAAACTAGTCCCAAAGACTCAATAAGTCAGTGCAGCGCGTAACTCGTAGTCTATGACATGACACGGTTAGACACTGACATGGTAAGTCTATCAGTCTATCTCTCTCACTCACTCACGTAACAAAATCTGTCCGTTCGTTTCGCTGGCACGCTTCCCAAGCGAGAGACGCCCGTGGAACGCGCCGCGGTGTTTTGATGTTTTATTTAATAATTTGTTACTTTAAAAGTACGTTTTAATTTGATTTTATTGACAGTCCTTAGCTTGATAAAGCATGAAGAAAAACAATTTATTTATGTCGAACAGTCAAATTAGGATCATATTTTGATGAATAAAAAACATGCTTGTTCCAAAATATTCATTCCGAATACAGAAATGACTAATGAATATTTCGTTTTGTGTCCTATGCTAGGAAGTCATAAAGTCAGTGACTCAGTGACTAAATATCTTATTTTACAGTTGACTTCACGAAGTCATTCGTGAATCAAAGAATCTTTAAGGTGAATTGAGAATCGTTAAGGTGAATTGATTCTTTCGGGTGAATCAGACTAAGTGAATCAAATCAATGAAGTGAATTCAGATTACCCATGTCTAGCATTGAATGAACGATCTGATTTTTTAGAATGTTTATTGCCATGAACGGAGAAACGTAAACTAGCCGATGGTTCATGCTTAAACTGACTAACGACGTCGACCGGTCGACGATGAACGGCACGCGAACTTGCGTTGACGCGTTTGTTCGTCCAGTCAGTTGTCGTTGTTAGTGAATGTCGATCACATCTAGTCCACGACGTAAACTAGTCGATAATTAGACTGTTTTTTCAACCAGTTTATGCGTCGACGCAACGAGACTGTTTACCGTCGACGAGAAAATTGTCGACGACTCACCACTACGGCGGGGCCAGCGCTAGTGATATTCCGATACAAGTACGTACTCGATACTTTTATTTCGATGCCAAGTACTTTTGGCATCAAATCTCTTCTTTCAATAACTTACTGGTATCGGAAGAAAGTACATATTTATATCGAATCGAATCAGTAGGTACAAACGCCAGCTCAGGTCAAGCTATACAAAACTGTCAAATTTAGCCACTTGAATATGAACCTTACAATTTTGTGTTAAAGTTGAAAATCTATCAAAGAAATTTGACAGATTGGGTAGCTTGATGTGCTGGCCTCTGTACATAATTATTCTAATGCTATGATAACCGAATGTTACCTCACCTGCCCGCTTCGACGCCCGATAGATAGAGACCTATCTCTATCTATCGGGCCTACATCCCTACCTATCTATCAATTTTAGTATTCTCATTCATCAGCTCTATACATAGAATGATTTTTATTATTATTTCCTTCCCATATATTTACGCAATAAATCCTATTTTTTTTTTCGAAAAGTTATATGAGTAGTTAAGTTTTCAAAACGAAATTCAAGATTAAGAAATATTTCAGGAACAATTAAAACTTTCACCTCCTATCTTCCCCCGATTACATGTTCGGGGGGAGATGACACGAATATTCCCATTTTCCCCTATTTGGGGGCAGGCATTCAAGATTAAAAAATATTTCTGTGGCAAATGAAACTTTTACTTCCCATCTTCCCCCGATTATGAATTGACCCTCGGGGGAAGATGGGAATACTCCATTCTTTGCCGGCCCTTAAGGAAGCTGTATACGCACCGTTTGAAGAACCCCATGTCATAGCACATAGGGAAAACTTTATCATGGAGGTGCGCGGGAGAAAACTACGCAACACTAACATTCTTGGAGACCCAGGTCTTCAGAATGTGAGGATGGGCCCTGCTCCTAAGGCAGGTGGTGCGGTGATGAAAAGGTGACAGAGGCACCAGTTCAAATAGCTCTTCGAAACACTCTCCATAAAACAGAGGATAAAACGTGCACAGAGAGCCAACGCCTCTCCAAAGTCTGAGGGTGTCTATCTAGGTCAGCCGTGATATTGATCGTCGATGATCTGAAATGTCCGGCGGGTGGCGTCGGATAGTCAAGACGAAGGAGTTGGTATTGGGGTTTTTAAATCGGTTCAGTAGATCTGGATCTGGATTTAGAAAATTCCTTTCCCAATAGAAAGCCACAGTATTAATAAGTGTCATAAGCTATGTAATTGTATACTGTGTGTGCGATATCGGGGCGGGTCGCTATGTTAAAATAAAATTCTAAAATTGTGATCATAATGAATGAGTAAAACATTTTATGAAAATCGGTACCTATTTTATTGGTAGGTGTATCTGCTCTGTCATGTGTAAGTCGATAAATTTCATTATTATGTGTTTATTAAACACAGCGTCGTTATGAAGGAAGATGAAGATTAATTGACATCTTCTTTAATTATGTATGTTGACATATTTATTTGTGATTTTGATATTGACATCTATACATTTGACATGGAGCAATATTTATTAACTGACATTTTTTTTTAAAATAATTTATTTCATATAAAGTATGAGAGTCGTGCAGCCATTGATGTTGCATATATTGAAATGCATTATAATTACTTAAAATTACATTGTGCCCTTCAGTTGCCTAGCAGTCTGAGCTTGTCATGCTCACTAAAATGTCCTGCTGATGGTGGCGTAGTGTGTCGGGTCGTTTTATTCCCTGCAACATGGTTGAGTCAAACGACGCCGATACACACGTCATACTCGTGAGTGCCGTCTGTCGGGGCTGGTCGGCTCTTACTGTCAATGGCAATCTCTTTAATTATTATTATTATTTTTCCTTTTCTGTTTAGTAGACTAGATTAATTCAATAGTACGCATCAAGCTGCATTGCTCTCTTGTACGTCTGACATAACAATGATTTATATTAATTTGATATCAGCAGACATTACTGAAATTATTACCGTGATTTTATTTTTTTTTTTCTTACTATTTAATAATTTTCAACTATAACTGACTAACTGTAAATGTGAGTACTTTGTAGGCTAAATTTACATACTCAGCTTTGAACAGTCTGGTGGCTTTGAGCCTTTTTTTATGTGGCCTACGCAAATGTGCCTCTGATCTGGTATCGTCGTGCGACGGGTTGTTGAGCTCCCTAAATTATGGTTGAGCTACACAATGACTGATGCATGCGTGCCGTCAGTTGGGACTGGTCTACTCAAAGCCGCTATGGCTCTTTCTTCAAAAGGCCATTTCAGACTTTGCCCTACATTGTAAGACACATATTTGTTACTATTCTATGTCTGGACTTTAAAAGAGACTATGATTCTCTGAGTTTGTTTCGGCGTTTCTTCTCAGAGGTCGTCAGCTAGGAAATGCCGGAGCCATCTAGCTTAAAAAAAAAAGTGTAAAATATTGACTTGTAAAAGTGTCTTTAAAAGATCTATTTACAGAAATAAATATCATTTCATTTCATTTCATTTCATTTCATTTCATTTCATTTCATTTCATTTCATTTCATGATTTTGTGACTCACACGGTCACACCACACTAGTGATGTTGATAATCGATTATTTAAATAATCAAAAAAATTAAATTATGAAATCGATTACGTTATCGATTATAATAAATAATCGCCAAAACTACTAAGATTAGAAAATTATTTTTTATTTACACTATTTACGAACCACAGCAGATAAACTAGGCACATTATACTATAATAAAGGTGTTTATTAATAATAGCCAAGTCTCTTTTCGCACTTACAACACCATTATTGGTTAATAGTGTTATTATTTACTGCAAAGTTTTGTAACCTACGTTGTGGTGTTTCTTAGCGAGCAGCGAAGTATTAACTGTCACTGTCATAATATTAATGTCGTTGTCAGTGTAATATTTAACGAACGTTTTATCTTTATCTTGTGTTGTTCATAGTTTGTTACATAATGTTAGAATTTTTAGATTTTATTATTACAGTACAGACGTCAGCAGGTCAAGCTATCCAAAACTGTCAAATTCTCCCAATTGAATGTGAACCTTATTATTTTGTATTTAGGTTGAAAATCAATCAAAGAAATTTGACAAATTGTGGTAGCTTGATGTGCTGTGCCTTTGTACAATAAAAATAAATGAAGTATACTAAAGGGTGTTGATTTGTTTGGAACTATTTTTCAAAGTCTGACGATTCATCTCAAGTGCTGTGCAAGTTGTGTAAAAAGACAATAAAACTTTGCGGAAATAAATACAATTACTAACCTACGAGAACATTTAAAACGATTGCTTAGCACTGTCGAAGAATGTTGAAGGCGCTAATCTAAGTTAAGGTGCATTGGGGCAATTCCGATAGAAATTTCTGCGAGATGACTAGAGGTGAACATTTCATTTGATTATTTGGGAATGCTCTATTTTACGAGTCTTACTGTTTTAGATCTGCATAGATATTGAAAAGCCTTTGAAAAGCATAAATTATATTTTTAAATATATCGTTGGATTTGCTAAAGAAAGTGTTTTAAATAAAGAACCATATTTTTGGGTCATAATGGATAATTGCGAACTATCGCGGGGTAATTCCGGAAGAACTCAAAAGTCGCCTTTATTGCATTTCAGCCAGAGTTTACATTTCATTTTCCATCGTACTTGCCCCATAGATTTTGATATTGTAAGTTTTTTAAATAATTACCGTTAATTTGAATTCCTATAACTTTGTATTACGGAATTACCCCAGAAAAACCTTGATGTTCAGAAATACGTGACAGTGGTTCTCAACATATCTTTTGAGATTTTAGGAAACTTAAAACTGCACGATGAATAAACCAAGTTATTTTAAAGTACTTACTTATTTTCTTAATGTCTTTTAAAGAATGTCAATAATAAAATAAAACAAAAATTCAGTGAGGTCAACTTTTTATAAGTAAGTACGTAATTATGTAGATATTCTTCACATTGAGTAAAGTGGGTAACAATTAGAATCATTTAAGAATCAAAAAATTATATTATATTATCATATATAAAAATGAAATGAAATTAGTATTAAAATGTCTAAATGTATAAAAAAATATGTACTTATATAAAATATATTATTATATTTAAATTGTATTAACAATCCTTAAAATCTTGTACTTCTATGCAGCAGCATATGCGGTAAGCTCCCCATTTCTTACTTTCTGTATGGCAGTGGCTAAATCTTGAGAAGTGTATGTTTTATTTATCTTTTTTAAATAAGTACGAGGCATGATGACACTGAAAAAAGAAATAACTTTTGTCAACACAAAAAATGCAATAATTAAGCAATAACTGAGGAATACCATAGACATACAACTGCAGAACCGTTATACACCATGCAGTGTATTAAGGGGAAAAAAATGGTTACGGTTTTGAAATCGGTATCCATAATAGGGGATTGTGAGAGGCGGGGGGGAGGGTATTTTTTGAAAAGTGGGGATGACTCTACACTACTCCCTCACCACTCCCCACCTCTCACAACCCCCATTATGGATACCGATTTCAAACCCAACCCAAAAAAATAACTAACAAAGTCGACATGGTACAAAACAAAGTTAAGAATTTTAATTAACCCCCGACCTAACTTTCATCACACATATCTAAGAGCATTCCCATTAATTCACCATTCAAAGAAAACAAAAAAGAAATCAAAATCGGTTCATCCGTTGGCAAGCTACGATGCCACAGACACACCACACACACATACAGAAACGTCAAACTTATAACATTCCGTCATTTTTACGTCGCGGGTCAAAAAAACGATACACTTTGAGAACTATTGACAATTACAGTAGGAAAACGTAAGTGGGGTTATTGCGAAACAATCATATCGAAATAAACCCGGAGGGGTAAATCAGAAAAAAATAAAAAAACACAGTTGGAACCTTATATTCCTATTATCATTAAGCACAAAACAAAAACCTATCATAAAAACAAACAAACATTGAAATAACTTACCAGGATTTAGAGAAAACTATCTTGGGGTTATTACGAATCACCAAAATTCGGCGCGAAATCACTTCTCTTGAATAATTTGACGACACTCGCGTGATGTTAGCGCGAGCGACTCGCAACGTCTCTCGCGACAAGCAAATTAAATTTGGCGCTTTGCCTAATGTTGCTAGCAGGAATATATTGCTGCGTTTGGTAGATTTTTTGCATTTTCGGAATATACCTATTTTCGAAATAGCCCCAATGCACCTTAAATAATTAAAAACATACTAATGTTGTTATTGTATGTTATGAAGAAAAAGATAGGTACTTATGTTTTTTATTTCTCATTGTTGTCTAACTAATAATACTGTAACAGACTGTTATAAATTTTGAATAATACAAATTTCTATGTTTTATAATTTATTAATTTTCAGTATGTTGGTAGACGAATGGATTTTTGAGAATAGCAATAAATAATGAAACTTGAAAGTGATTGAGGAAATATTTTTATATAATTTTGGTTGCTATTGTTGTATATTTTGTTATAGTTCTGGTATTTTTTCATAATCGTCCTTTCATTACCGTTAAGCTTAATTTATAACACCTCGCTTGAAAAGGGCATTTTCCCTGAGGTATGGAAAAAAGCTAGAATTGTTCCCATATATAAGAAAGGAGACCCCTCAGATATAAAAAATTATCGCCCCATTTCAATCCTGTCCTGTTTCCCCAAGATTTTCGAGTCTCTAATCTGTCCTTTCGTCAGCCATCATATAGATAGAATAATCTCACCTATTCAACATGGATTCAAAACCGGTCGAAGTACTGATACGAATCTCTTAGAGTTCGTATCTGACTTAACTTATGCTCTTGACAGAAAAAAAGAGATGGATGCCGTGTATACGGACTTTAGCAGCGCATTTGAAAGAATCGACCACTCCACACTTCTATCTAAATTGGAGAATTATGGTATTCATGGCTCGCTGTTAAATTGGTTCACATCATATCTGTCTCGAAGATCGCAAATTCTTGTAGTAAACGGTCATGAATCCTACCCATATTACGCAGACTCGGGAGTTCCACAGGGCTCTCACCTTGCTCCAATCCTCTTTTCGCTCTTTATCAATGATATTACGAACTATATACATCACTGTAAATGTTTAATGTTTGCCGATGATCTAAAAATCTACAAGACCCTAACCTCAACCAATGACACCGAACTTGTTCAAGAAGATATAGATATGATTAAACGCTGGTGCATCTTGAATCATATGGAACTTAATGTTAAGAAGTGTTACCATGTTAGGTTCTCCAGAAAAAAACAGCCCTGTACAATCTCATATAAAATTGGTGGTACGATATTGGACACCGTTGATGAGATACGTGATCTTGGAGTAACTATTGACCGCCAAGTTAATTTCAAAAGTCAAATAGACAAGGTTGTGACTAAATCAGCACAGATGCTTGGGTTTCTCAGAAGAAACACTAAGGGCTTTATGACACGAACTAAAATCACCCTATATAACGCATTTGTTCGTAGCCATTTGGAATACGCGTGCGTGATATGGAGTCCACACTACGCCGTACACTCCCAAAGGATAGAAACTATCCAAAGGTCTTTTACAAGACATCTTGCGTACTCCACCAGCGGAATATCTCCCAGGTGTCCGTATGAACAACGCCTTCAATTCTTTAAAATGTATTCTCTGCGTGAACGACGAAAGATGCAAGACATGATGTTCCTCTATAAATTAGTTAACAACAAATTGGATTGTAATGATTTAATTGTACGAGTTGCTCTTAACGTACCTTACAGAATACCTAGATATCCGTTAACCAGCGTCTTTCATGTCTGTCCCTCAAAAACAAATATCGGAATCAATTCACCCCTCACCAGAATTTGTAGAGAAATTAACTCATTTATAAAGTCCGTACCGGAGGCTGACATAAATCATGATTCCATCAGCGCCTTTAAATCTAAAATTGTAAAATCTCTGAGAACTCACAGCACAGATGGCCTTATTTGACGTTATGTATTTTATTCCTTTAGTTTTAGATAAATATAATTATATATTTTTTTTAAATTGTTAACGACATTCTGAATTTCAATCTCATCTTAATTTATATTAACAACTTATTGCTACATTGTTATTTCTATTTTATTCAATTCGTACAACTTTGTTTAATATCAATAATCTCTTAATTTAATCTTAATAATTTTAATAATTGAATTGTAATCATCGAACTAATGATACTGTTTAATATAATAATATAAATGTTGGTTGGCCCGTAATTGGCTTGTGTATAAGACGAAGGTTACTAAGTATGTATATATATAACTATTAGCGTTGTATGCATAAGCTGTGGGAAAACCTTATTAAATAAATAAATAAATACATAATAAAACATTGATTATATGATTTAATAACCTAATTTTACTTATTTACCGTAAATTCAGTCAATTTTGAATGTAGTTAGAAAACTTCTTTTGGATTGGATAAGTTGCGTAAGATTGGCAATCCTTCTTTACGTTTACTCACCACTTTAGTAACTACCAGTAAAGTTTTGTGATTTTCCTCTTGCTCCTGCATAACGGAATTTTCGGAACTTTTCGGAAACTTTTTGCACTTTACAGAAACCACGCATAATAATCAAATAAACACACATTAGTTTTAGTGCTCAATAGCGTAAAGCTGTGATTCTTTATGAATGATATGAGACGTTGAATGAACCGTGTTCTTGAAAAACGAGCTCGCTTCTCGATTTATCATCCACGGGGTAGTGTAGTGTAGTGTGTGGTATTGTGAGAGAGAAGCCGTTTCGGAGTCCGAGGCTTGCAAAGGACGAGAAGACTTCTGGTAACTGCTACAGTGAGTACGAAGATACTCATAGCACAAGTACTATGAGTATCCCCTACCTACTTACAATAGTGTGTTCATTATAATGTGCAATCGTAATATACACCCAATCAAGTCAAAGCATCTGATAGCAGCGGTGCACAGTTACACACTCAGTCCAGCTCCACGGCGGAGTTTTATTTTGGTCAATCCCAGCTTTAGACAACTCTACCATGAGACTGTAATAAATACTGAAAAAAGAAACTAAAGTACGCCGCCAGGCTTTATAAACAATTATAAAATGTTAAGTGGTCATTAAATCCCGGAGGATTAAAGACCAGAACCCAGCCAAATTGAATTTGGCTGGATTCAACCTTTCATTAGTGCCTGTATATGGTTTCTATGAATATAATTCTAAATACTTAAATTATACCAAATATTGATTATATTTTTTTACAAAGAATTCTATTATCCAAACTATTTATGACAAAAACTATTTTCTTATTAAAACATGCTCCCTTTTCTGATTAACACAACGGCCCGCAGGCCGTTGTTTGGACAGCCCTCCGTTGTTTTAGATCAATTCCTTCTATCAACCAGAACCAGTACAAGTTGACCTCTCAAACTACAGAAGAAGACTGAGACCACTGGAATGTCCATAGATTCCATATACTACATATTATAGTAAATAAATTACCTGAAGTAAATCAGTACAGCAGGCAGACTGGCATCTGTCACTTAGGAGACCTATTGATTGATCACCATTTTCAACAAAATATTAATCTATGTAGAGAAATAACTGGGTCAGCTAATTTAATGTCGTATTTATGTGTCGTACATACAGTTCCTAACAGACAACACAGCAGATGTTGGTCTCAAGTATATGTACATTGATGCCAGGTACAACGATTCTGAAACATTTCTCCGACATTCGTTTCGTCGTTGAACGGTTCACCGACAGAACGATTCACTTTTAATTTTTTCACCGATAGAACGTTTCAATGACGAACGTTTCGCCGACACAACGATTCACTTTTCATTATTTCACCGATAGAACGTTTCAATGGCGAACGATTCACCGACAGGACGATTCACTTTTGAATATTTCATCGATAGAACCTTTCACCGGCGAACGATTCGCCGACACAACTGTTCATCTGCCCCTGGGATATACAATACACCGTTGGACAATTTGTGAGGGTGCATCCATTGAATGTTGGGCTTTTTGTTTGATGTTAGCTTTTACAGTTAATTCTATCTGCTTATCGGGATCCGGTAAATGAACATGATCAAAATTTTTCGAAATAACAATGAGAATTATTCGTAGACACTGTTGAAGTGATAGCAACATTGCAAAGGGTAGAATCTTTCTCGCCAGTTGAACTTCGTATTTCGTATTCTGTTTAGATGATAGGAATATCCTTCGTGAATCAATATATCTTTACCGCGTTTTGACTTTAACATTACACAATCACTCATTTTTTAACAACAAAATCTAAATCTTTTCATGAACACTGATAATTGATTCCGAGCAGACATAACAACGTAATGAGAGACGTTGACAGGTAAAAAACTGAGGACTTCCCACATTTTCATATTTAATTGTTTTCGTTTAGAAATAAGCGAACGTGCTTTAATATCAAATATGTATGTCTATCATTACCTCAATAATACTAGCATGCATTGTGCATTTAATTTCGAATTATACCTATGCAGTTAAATTATAAGCTAACCAGAAATTATAAAATCCTTCGGAATGATTATGAGTGCAAAGCTTAATGTTATATATTAGTATTATATTGTATTATTGATTGTATTTTGTGTTTTTTAAAACAATAAACGGAAACAGGTCTACATGTCGAATACCTATGTTTTATACCCCAGGGGCAGATGAACAGTTGTGTCGGCGAATCGTTCGCCGGTGAAAGGTTCTATCGATGAAATATTCAAAAGTGAATCGTCCTGTCGGTGAATCGTTCGCCGTTGAAACGTTCTATCGGTGAAATAATGAAAAGTGAATCGTTGTGTCGGCGAAACGTTCGTCATTGAAACGTTCTATCGGTGAAAAAATTAAAAGTGAATCGTTCTGTCGGTGAACCGTTCAACGACGAAACGAATGTCGGAGAAATGTTTCAGAATCGGTACAACGGCAGAGATGGCACTCGAATGAAAAGTACATGATTGTCTTGATTCGGAATCAATTAGGTACATTGTCTGCAGAATTAATTAAGCATTCCGATCTAGTCCGACTACCGGACACTAGTCGTATCTCGGGAGCGACGACTTCACACTACCTGGGGTAGGTGAATCCCACTTGCAAGTTGTTAAGGGTAACACACAGGCAAACATAACCCGGTTCCCCCACTACCTCTCGGGGAGGTACAACTGCACCGCTGATCGCCTCTCAAGGCATCAGCGGCTATCCGAATGGGCATCTGTTGCCCACGACAACAAATAGATTATTTTATCGTGAGGGCACTTCAGACGTTAGTGACATCTGCAGAAAGCTACCGAGCGATACAATAATTTTATGTTACGATGCGAAAAATATCTTAACATACTACTTACTAATAAAAGCGGCCAAGTGCGGGTCGGACGCGCCCATGAAGGGTACCGTAGCAGCAAGTATTTATGTTTTTTTATTTTTTATATTCGAGTTGATTGAATGAAAGGTAAATTGCGGTTTACGATTTATGACGTATTACATAAAAACTACTTACTAGATCTCGTTCAAACCAATTTTCGGTGGAAGTTTGCATGGTAATGTACATCATATATTTTTATTAGTTTTATCATTCTCTTATTTTAGAAGTTACAGGGGGGGGGGACACATTTTACCACTTTGGAAGTGTCTCTCACGCTAACTATTCAGTTTAGAAAAAAATGACATTAGAAACCTCAATATCATTTTTGAAAACCTATCCATAGATACGACTACCCACACGTACGTACAAAAACAATTTTTGGGTTTGAGTTCTTAGTATGGAGAACCCCCAAAATTTATTGTTTTTTTTTTTCAATTTCTGTGTGAAAATCTTAATGTGGTTCACAGAATACAGAATAATCTACTTACCAAGTTTCAACAGTATACTTAGTTGTTATTGTTTCGGAAAAAAGTGGCTGTGACATACGGATGGACAGACAGACAGACATGACGAATCCATAAAGGTTCCGTTTTGTGTCATTTGGGTACGGAACCCTAAAAATCAGAGAATGATTCGAGCGGATATACTATATTAACTTAACCGTGTGTGATACCTTTAGATACTATAATGTTTTATACCCAGGCATCTTAACATAAAATATTATAGTATCTTCGCCCTCTATGGCGCCCTTCAAGATATAATAGTGATCAAAATACATTACGGCAACAACCAGACTTGTGAAAAAGAAAAAATGAAAGTTGACGAACTAGGTGTGTTAAGTGGCGTCTCATGGAATAGGTATTTGAAAATCATCACGTAAGGACGTGATAATATATTTACTTCAGTATGTTACTGGAAATTCAAGTTATGACGTAAAGCGGATAAAAGTACAATGTGCTACGTGTGTACTAGGTAGATAGGTAACTACTTACTTCTCTTTTTGGAACGTAGTTCCCGATCGCGACTTGTGAAATGAGCTCAGGTCAGCTCCTCCCCAATGTAAACGCCTAAATGGCAGCCAACGCTGACAATACAACACAGTCAGACAATTCAGATTATACCTAATTATAGAAAATGATACATACGAAGAGACAGGAAGAGGGAAAGTCGCATAGAAGGGACATACCTATAAGTACATTATAGGTACATTTTCCAGTCAAAATTTGTGCATATCATTAATTATTAAAATATCCATATCAAATTAGGTACCTACCTACATACATTTGGAGTTGACGAAAACGCGTGAGGAACTTTCTTCCTGACGGGGTCCCCCAACAGCACACTTTTTTTTATTTAATTTTTATTACGTGTGTATGACAAGATGTATGAATGTGGACGAAGCGAAAGAAGTGTAGGTACCTATGCAAGTATCGTAGCAAGTGGCGTTCTTTAGATTCTGCCTACCCCCATGGGGAAAACTTGTGAGATGTGTATGTACAGACGCCAGCAGGTCAAGCCATCCAAAACTGTCAAATTTCCCCAATTGAATATAAACCATATAGGTACTAATGTCTTAAAGTTGAAAATCAATTAAACACATTTGACAGATTGTGGTAGCTTGATGTGCTGGCTTCTGTCCCTACCTATGTATGTGTGTTACGGTAAGAGTGAATAATTGAAGATTATTAATAATTATCTATTATTATTAATAATTATCGAAAGTCGAGGTTAAAGTGATAAATGTACATAAGTAACGCTCAAGGACCAAAAACAGCTCACAACGCGTTGTGGTCAATTATATTAGTTGAGCTCCAATATGCAAGGAATTATAAAAACTAAATAAAATTAAAAGTCGTACTTAGGTCAGGTTAGGTTGTTAGGTTTTTTTTTAATATATTCAAAAACTAAAAGTAATAAATTTCGATCGTTTATTCACATTTACCAAAACATGTGGTTATTATTAATAATTTTGTAAAAATATTAATAATTTTCAATTAATCAGATTTACCGTAACATGTGCATTGCCGCTTGCCTATAAATTTGTTGTAAGAAAACATTCGACCGCCTCAACTAGGTAGGTACATTAGGAAAATACTTACCTAATCTAAAGAATATCGAATACACAATTACACATTACATCATTATTGTTTATCATATTTTGCTTTTATTTGAGATCACTGTCTATATACATATACTTACCTACATTTTAATAACTAGATGTAAACTTACATAATTAAGAATTATTCAATAATTTAGGTAAGTAAATACTATGTTTGTGTTCGTACCGGACCATCCCATCTTGTTGGCAACCTCCTGCCAGAGCCCCTTGACTTGCGAATAGTATCTGGCGACGGGCATGTTGTTCCGCGGGATCCGTGCGTACAACAGCCGCCGCTGGCGCACCAGCTGGATCATGCGGCGGTCGTCGGCCTGGCTCGCGTCCACCAACCGCCCCACCTCCGGCACCGTGCCCCCGCCTCCGCCGCTTTTATCGCCCACGCCATTACCCACAGCCGCAACTTGTTTCCGTTTAACTGTCTTGCCACTTGACATTACTGCCACCTTGATGACTTCACTGCACAAGCTACAACTTACTGTTCACAGTCATTACGTTACTAATAGTAACGACACACTTAGTAAGTACCTACCTAAGTACTTAAAAATCACACCACATGATTACAACTATGAATATCGTACTTAAAAATATCTCGATTGAGTACACGTCACGCCACAACGAGGGCACGGAGCAAACATGTCGACGCGCACAGCGGCAGACAGACACGCGCAGTGAGAAGCAAGCTCGCTAAGTCGCTAACCTGTCTGTCTCACTCGCACGAGCGCCGACGTCACGCGTGCGAGGGATGCAGGCTCGGACACACGTGAAAAAGCAAGAGCGCAGACGCTCTGCAGTCGCCACACATACACACCGGACATTTTTATAAATTCCACATCGCTGTTTATCGATTCACCTCGGCCGGAGCTCGGACGCCGTGCGCCGCTGTTTTTCTATCTACATAGTTTTATTTGCGGTGGGTTCCGCAAACGCTTGAAGTAGTAGTTTTAGGCTTATTTACATTAAATAATTACATTTACGTCGGTACTACGGTAGCATACAGTCGGTACAGTAATATTAATATAATATATCTACTTACCTAGCTATTTAATACGTCCTTAATTTGACTGGGTACTATTGTAGGTAGAGACTAAAAATATTAACTAATTGATAAAAAATCTAGCGCTACCTACGCGAGGCGAAACGTAATGCTTTCTCCCTCGGTCGATCTCGAGCACGCCACCCGTCGAGTCAACCCCTCACTCACGCCGCACCACTTATTTTAGAACCCTCTCGTTATAATTTGCGACGCAGCTTTTTTACTGTTTACAATGGATAAGGGAAGAATATGAATAATAACAATTTAGTGGGATAGAAATTATTATTTATTTCATGGTGAGCTACGTTTACACAATCTTACATCTATTAAATGCATACAAATCCGAAACTGACAGCAACAATGCGGCGGCATGGTTTAACATGATTTTTGTATATTAAAGTACTAACGACAAGTAGGTAGGTACCTTCACTATCTACAATATTTAGTTCGAAAAATATAAGGATTAGTCATAGAAGTACTTAATTAACAATAATACTTCGTGTATACCTTACCAAAGAATTCCGAAATGGAGATCGTACCTACAACATTATATTTTGCGTTTACAATAATACCTAATAGTAGGTACCTAGGTACTTAATATAAAATACATAAATTTAATAGGTAATATGTTATTAAAAGACAGTTCGCCGTCTAAAGTAAAGTAACTAAGTACATCTGCTGCTTAGTCATTTTAAAACTTTGACACACAGCTAATAAAACTCATTATGTGGGGCACACGCAGAGTCAGTAAACATGAAACAATCCGCAAGTTCCGCACACGTCAATGCTTAATGTGCATCGTATTCAAACTGCTACACACTCACTTAAAAGTAATAATGTTTTGAATGTTTTGATAAGGACACTGACGCATCCCTGGAGCAGCCGGTGGCCCGGTGCCGCGCGCAGTCACTGTGTAACACAGCACGCTTGCGCGCGTGTGCCTGGGCCCGCGGCACTTTGGCTCTGTGTGAGTGAGCCGCGCACGATCACTCGCTGTCGTCGTGTCCGTCATCGTCCGCGTCGTCGTCAGCGTCGTCGGCGTCGTCCTCGTCCTCAGACGGTTCCTTCCTCACCTTAGTACGGGTTGCCTTCACCGGCTTGGCTTTGGCTCCGCCGCGTTTTTGCGCTTTCTTGGGTGGAGGGGGGCCACCGCCATTCGCGTTGAAGCTCTTCAAGTCTCGCGCGTACTGCTCCTTGGCGACGGCGGCCTTCTCCTCCCACGTGGTCTTATCGTCCATGGAGCGCCAGATCTCCCCCGCCTTCTTAGCCACCTCGGTCACCCTCAGGCCGGGGTGGTCCGCCTTTATCTTAGCGCGCTCACTGTTCAACCACAGCAGGTACGCCGACATCGGTCTTTTCGGTTTTTCCATCATTTCCTGGAGGCAAAAAATTGAAATTATTTCTGAAATTTATTTTTTGTAAGTAGGTATGTAAGTGTAACTACATTTGATATTACAACGCGAATACTAACTTGGTAATCATTCAAAACGAAATTTTAAACATTGTACTGTGCCTTCCTAACTTGTTTAATGCGCCGTTATGCGGCATCTCGCTAAACATAACAAGACTACAGGTACGAGCGGAAACGGCCGACGCGTTATGATAACCGTCGAACATTTAGTGCAGAGTCATTGTTTAGTAATAAATAAACTATTTATATAAACATTTTAATAAATTCAAAAAGTACTTACGTTAAGGAAATGTGGATATACACACTATACTGCAACAAAAACACAAATAATAAGTAGCGGCGCGTCGCACGGGCCCTACTAGTCTGAGGCTCGCGGGCGCACTGGTTGGTGCGGTGCGCGGAGCGCGGGTGCAGGGCGTGGCGTGCGGCGCGCGGCGGTCGCAGAGTGCCGCACGGCCGCCGCGCCGCCGCGTCCGCACCGCACCGTGCCGTGCCGCTGTGCCGCGCCCCACGCGTGCCGACTGCCGCGTACCGCCCGCAAAAGAACGCCAAGCCAATACAACCGCTCTCGTAAACAAGTTTTAACGCTCTCTATTGATTCGAATTCGGTCTAAACAAAATGCTTAATGCGTTACGAACCACGGTCATTAAATATGATTTCACGTTGTTTACAATGTGTAATCATATTTAACATAAGTAATTATTGTTTAACATAAAATTACACTTTATTACTAAAGAATTAATGTACAAAAACTAGCTAATATTTTACCTACCTATTTAATGCATTTAAGTACTATCATAATTATGTATATACAGCTTTTTATTTAGGTAAGTACGCGTATGTTACTTAGTAAGTTTAAATAAATTTTAATTTATTTCCCCTAAAAAAAAACATTTTAAATCAGTGGGTATTCGCATGGGTCATACTCATAGGTAAATTTTATGTAATAATAAAATCCTTGTAAAGTGGCATCAAATATTTAACTTGCTCTACAACTTAGCTTTACCAATAAGTAGGTACCTACCTACCTATAATAATTAATCTAAGGTTATGTTACCATAATATTATAATAAAAGTTATTTTTCAACCGACGAAACAAAAAACGGAGGAGGTTCTCAAGTCGTATAACTTCTTTCAGTGTAGTCCGATTTTGATAATTCTTTTTTATTGGAAAGGGTATATCTCGGAGTTGGTCCCATATCAATTGGAAAAAAAATCTACCCTAAGGGTGGGAAAATAGTTGTGATTATTATTCACTCACAGATTTTAATGCTTACAGTTATGTATTACAATTATTATATTAAAAGCAATTATAAATCACGCATTTATTATTTAGCAGATTATAGGTAAGTACCTACAAAAAATTATAAAATAAAAACTTTTTAACAAAAAAAAAACGTTTCTTATTTAACCTTACTACCTAAGTTCATAAAATACCTAAGTAAATTTGAGTCGGCGCCATTTTTTTGGAATGTTAATGTTTTATTGTTAATTGATTGTTTGGCGCCGCCGCCGACTTAATATTACTTAGGTATACTTACATTAGTTTAAGAACTTAGTTATTAAGGTTAAAATAAGAAATGTTTATTATTTTTTGCTTTTCAGTATTTCAGCGTTTTTTTTAAAGTTTTTAAGAACACGGCTTTAATTTACTCATATAAGGTACCTATTCTATAGGTACTATTTCTTTATTTGATCAGGGTTAAGTTATAATTGTACAGGGTGTTACAAAACTACCCGTAAAGCCGAAAGGAGGTTAAATGGGGCCTTATAACGAGTCCATTCACAATATATATAAGAACCGTAGTAACGCTGTATAATAGTGGTGTTCAAAGTTGCTATAAATCAATAACTTGCTTAATGCTATATGCTTAATTTTTTAAGCAAGCGATTTTATGTGCTTTATTATAATAGCATGCATAATTTATATGCCTACTTGTTACCAGGGCTGCCAGATGTACGATTTAAATCGTACTTATACGATTTTTTGGCATTTTTATTCATGTACGATCGCTAAACCAAGATCGTACGGAAAATGTACGATTTTTATATAGCTGACAACATTTCATAAAGAAATAAACGTCATCCACCGGCAAGCATGAATTTCGGTGAATTCCCCAACTCCTTACGCGTGCCTAGATCTTTTACTTGAATGAAGACCCTCTTTGTACATTCATATAAAGGCTGTATTTATTTGCATTTTTATGAAACTTATTACTCCTAATAAAATAAACTTACGTATATCAAATACGTATATAAAATAAATAGTATTCAATTACTTAGTAATGTTCTTGTTTCTCCGTTGGATAGGGACCTGGCAATAAACAGTGATCTGTAATACAGGCATTTATTGCCTGAAAAAACGAAAATTGTACGAAGTTTAAGCCAACAAAAGAAATGTTAAAAAATATGACTACAGAAAATTAGAATATGTCTAACAAATAATTTTGTTGCATTTCTTTTCTAAAACTAAACGATTTTTTTTACCAACTTCAAAAAATGAGCAAATATATGTATATCTTTTTGGAAAATTTTAATCAAATCTTTGTATGTACTAAATTTAATAAGGTTGTACGATCTTTTTATTTCAAAATTTCCTTGGCATACGATTTTTTTGTAGTTTGTGTACACATACATACGATCACAACATTTTTGCACCTGGCAGCCCTGCTTGTTACTAACTCTATTATCGACTGAAGGACTTGTATCCATGGTCATGAAATAAATAATAAAAAAAGAAAACTAACTCTATTAGTTCTAGTGTATGTAGGAATGACCTTTGTTTTTGTAATAGTTTTTAATCTTTCGACTGAAGGACTTGTATCCATGGTCATGAAATAAATTTAAAAAAATTAACTCTATTAGTGACGCCCGACGGACAGTTGGTTGATTAGAGAGAGAGAGTGATATGCGATATAAAGCAAAATACCTTTTCAACACACTAGCTCATATAATGGCTCTTATTTCACCGCAATTAGGCACGTAATGACACCTATAATCAAACTGTGACTTTTTCATTGCTATTATTCACAAGTGAGTTATAGGTTTTTATTTTTATTTTTTTAGTTGAGTTGTTTTGTTCTTAAAAAAGTTTCGATACAAAAAAGATCGTGTTCAATAAATAGCACAAATAAATTAATGTACCTATTGCTTGCTCATTTCAAGCACTCAAATATAACTTTTGTTTTCTCTGTAGATAATAAAGAAAACTTTGAATTCCCCATTTTGTATTTGGCTAAACGCTATCCGCGAAAAGCCAGAAAAAAAGAAACTTCATTCTTTTAGCCTATGGCCGATCGCCATTGCGAAAAATTTTTCACAATTCGTTTTCACAGTTGAAATTATAGTTATTTTCTTCACAAGTGTGTTCAAAAACGTCGTATGATATACGTGTATATTGATGATTACCGTCCTCGGCTCTCTTAAAACCCTCACCTAACGGCTCGGGTTTCAATGGCGCCTCAGCGGTAGTCACCAACATTACACACTTGTGCCATAATGTAGGTACTATTATAGCATAAAGTGCGAACCTTGATATCATTTGCTTTATGCTATATATATATATATATATAATAAGCACGCTACTTTATAATGCTTTATGCTATATTAACCATCACTTACCTTACATTGTATCACATACCCCAAAAAAAGGACAAACAACAACATTTATGAATGAAAAATGTAAAAACTATTAAAGTAGACAATTTAAGTTAAGTTAAGTTAAATAATCTGGTTCCCCGACATGACAGCTGACAACATTTTTGGCTTTTAATTATATTTATTAGTTACGGGGTATTTTGTAACACGTTGTATACACTGATCAAACGATGTGCCTACTAGCCGCGGTCAGTGTGTGGATAGGTAACCATTCTTTTTCTTTTTATTCTTATCGAGACCCCTCCATGTCTCCGAGAACACATAGAGCCGTCGGTCCCGGTTGTCATGTGAACAGCTACGACAATCGTAGTAGGTAGCCCGACAGCCAGTCTTTCTCAGGATATCGGTATTGCACGGAAATTGGGTCGCTTCGTGTAAAATATGGATATTCTGCTAAAATATTGATAATCTCTGAGGATGATGATAATATTATTTAAATTATTTTTATTATGTACACTGTAGGTAATAAAAAATGTTGTATTGTATATTTTTGTAAGTAACATTGTGTATGTACCTTTTTTGAGCATCAAGTAGATATCGAATTCTTCAAAAGCAACGAAAGAATCCGATTCACTCGAGATTTAAAGACACAGATTATAGTTATTGGGGAAGACCCACTCAGGAAGCTCATTCCACATTTCAGTGGTCGGTACGCATGATAAAACTTGATTTAAAGCGTTTCGTTCTGGTTTTTGGGATGTCCACCATGAATCTAAATGAAATTAAAGTTAGGGAGCTTACCGATGTTGCTACAGCTAGGCTAGTATACTTTGCATATTTTCATAGCATCATGTCCTACGGCATCCTTCTATGGGGCACAGCAGCTGACAGAGATTCGATTTTTATTCTACAAAAGAGAGCTATCCGCGCGGTTTATAATATGGGGCCTCGAGAGTCTCTTAAAAACATATTCAAGGATATCAATATACTTACAATGCCGTCACTTTATATCTTAGAAAATATTTTATATGTTCGCAAAAATCAGCAGAATTATAGTATTAGGAGTGATATCCACAGCTTAAACACACGTTACAAGTATAAATTAGTAATACCAAAATATAGGTTGTCTAAAACAAGCAAGTCATTTTTGGGTAATGGAATAAGATTTTATAACAAGTTGCCCAAATCTGTATTAGAACTTACCGATGGAAAGTTTAAGGCACATGTTAAACGCATCCTAATTAAGAAAGCTTATTATAAAGTACAAGACTATGTCGATGATAGGGACGTTTGGATCCCCAAACGTTGGACTGATACATCTGCACAAATACATACAGGGAAGCCACATCTTCCCTGGAACCTCTGTAACGACGTATGAGTATATCTATTAACTAATCCCAATTTAGTCATTTGTATTTTTTAATAAATATCATTGTTTTTGACTTGATACTTACATATATAATTCGTAAATTTTAGTGACAAGTTTTGTCAGTTGCTTTATATAATTTATTAGTTTCTACCGTTTGTAAATGGGAGAACTGTTTAGAACTTTCTTTTATGCCTAGCTGTATTTTATATAATTGTAATCTTCGAAACATTCCTAAATTGTTCTCTCATGTAAGTATCCAATCCAATTTATAATCCATCATTGTACAATACAAAACGATATTTTAAAAGAGTAACCATGGAGTTTCTTGCCGGTTCTTCTCCATAGGAAACGACTACTTTGGAACCGTGCACCTAGACTCGACATTTCATAAGTGCCTGTATATGGTTTATATGACAATAAACTATTTTGATTTTGATTGATTTTGAATCGATGACGCTTTTACGTGCTTCTGGTCGTCCGATTGTAAAAAGGCCAAGGGGTTATAAGATCGTGGAGATCTGATGCACACTGAAATGCATCCGATAAAAAATACCTACCTATCTATTGTTTGTATCATGTGTTACAATACAATATAAACATTATCTACTGTTTTTCTTCCTCCTCTCTAGGTACATAAGTACCTAACTACCATTTCTTTTATAAATGCTAACGACTCATTTTCTTATTGTAAAATGGTCTAATCATATAAGTACACTGGTAGATACCAATATAATCACAGTACCTAGCACCTACTGAGTCACGCATAACTAAATCGTTAAAAGGCGCGAGTAGAAACTACTTAATTTGTTTTTTTTTATTGTTGTTTTTAAATGACCTACTAGGAACCCAACCAATGGTCACCACTCACCACTAGTAAGTAACATTACTCAAACTTGAACGGATTTTATCGCGTTATATTATTGATGAAATGAAATGATATTTATTTTCTGTAAATAGATCTTTTAAAGACACTTTTACAAGTCAATATTTTACACTTTTTTTTTTAAGCTAGATGGCTCCGGCATTTCCTAGCTGACGACCTCTGAGAAGGAACGCCGAAACAAACTCTGAGAATCATAGTCTCTTTTAAAGTCCAGACATAGAACAGTAACAAATATGTGTCTTACAATGTAGGGCAAAGTCTGAAATGGCCTTTTGAAGAAAGAGCCATAGCGGCTTTGAGTAGACCAGTCCCAACTGACGGCACGCATGCATCAGTCATTGTGTAGCTCAACCATAATTTAGGGAGCTCAACAACCCGTCGCACGACGACACCAGATCAGAGGCACATTTGCGTAGGCCACATAAAAAAAGGCTCAAAGCCAGACTGTTCAAAGCTGAGTATGTAAATTTAGCCTACAAAGTACTCACATTTACAGTTAGTCAGTTATAGTTGAACATTATTAAATAGTAAGAAAAAAAAAATATAATCACAGTAATAATTTCAGTAATGTCTGCTGATATCAAATTAATATAAATCATTGTTATGTCAGACGTACAAGAGAGCAATGCAGGTTGATGCGTACTATTGAATTAATCTAGTCTGCTAAACAGAAAAGGAAAAACAATAATAATAATTAAAGAGATTGCCATTGACAGTAAGAGCTGACCAGCCCCGACAGACGGCACCCGTTCACGAGTATGACGTGTGTATCGACGTCGTTCGACTCAACCATGTTGCAGGGAATAAAACGACCCGACACACAACGCCACCATCAGCAGGACATTTGAGTGAGCATGACAAGCTCATATTATTAACCCCGATATTATTTCAATGTCTATAGTATATATTCGCGTGTCAGAAGTCTTACTTACTAAACCTTTTAAACTACGCAACGGATTTTGATACGGTTGTCACTCAATTTGATAAATAGTTGTCACTATCAATTACGGTTGTCACTCAATTTGATAAATAGTTGTCACTATCAATTATTTTAACACAGCTAATTAAACTGCCTCATTGCAGGTCTAGCTAGTGGTTGTGTTGTGCTCGGAAGTGCGGCTGCTGAGTATAGGGTCTTCGGTTCCTTTACCAGGTTGGGCAGAGTTATTGAATTTTTCAATTAGGAAACTGTCTGTTTACATTTGTTAATGGTAAGTAGGTACCTAGTTGAAACATATCGGGAAACTGTAGGTGTAGTCGGGGATACAGACGTGATGGTAAACGTGTGCAGGTAGGCTTGGAATTGCATTGTGCTCCATTACCACTCTATTTATGAAAAGTTGTTACGCTATGTGCATTCAAATATTTAATAAAATACCGGACAATATGAGTTGCCATTGTTACATTTCAAAAAACAATTAAAAGCATGGCTAATAGACAAATCTTACTATTCTATACATGAGCTACTACAATAATATTAATAGTTGATAATATGTTTGCGTCTTATGATGAAAGACTGAAGTTTTAAAAAATAATGATATTTATTAAAATTTACTTTATACATAATATAAATAGGTACCTATGAATAATTGCATGTTATATTTAAAATTGTAATTTTTCACATGCCATTCATTGGTAAAATAGAAGAACTATTTATAAACTAAGGTAAGTGCGGCCAATAAGGCCTAGCTAAGCGGGAATTGAAATAAAACATAAACTATTTATACAAATCCTATAAGGCCTAGGACTTTAATCTTCAAAATTAAACAAAATAAGCTTAATTCAGCTCGCAAAATTTGAAGACTAAGCGTCGGAGAATCTGTAGTGTCACAGGTAATCCTCTTTCAGCAAATGTCATAACTCTGCTCACAACATCAGCTTCCTCCAAGTCCATCACTAAGTAAAGGTATTCAAACTAAATTTTTTTTTAAAACTGATTGTCTGTAGGTGGTTTCTTAATGTTTTTCTGGGCACTTCGTACCTTTCGGCAGCTTTCTACGTGCTCAGCTATCCATACTGTACTGATCGTACCCCCGCCACCACGTCGTCTTCAGACCACAATGCTTTCCTGCGGGGACTTTTTTTCTCTTTTTTTTATTGCCTACGCGTTGCGAATGTTGATAGCGCGATTTAGGATTTGTTCATAGTTCCATGTAGCGCGATAGATGTCGCTACAACGTAAATTCTGATTTTATAATTCATTGGTTCTAAGATGCCAAGAAGTGGCTCTTGTCTAAGTAATAACTATGCTTATAAACCGATCTGCAAGGTTAAGCTGCGGTAGCGGTGGTCAGTCTGTGACCGTTCTTAACACATTGGGACATCTCCGTTACCATGTAAAGCCGTCATTCCGGTTATCATAAGAACATCTATGACAATCGTTAGTGTTAAAAGCCCAAAAACTTGACAACCAGTCTATTCTAAGGATATTGGTATTGCCCAGAAATTGAGTTGCAGAGCCCTGGTGGCAGTCAGTTAGATTGGAATCCGACCCCAACACGGTTGGAAAAAGGCTCGGAGGAGATGAGATAACACTCTTTATAATAGTACATTATGACATAAGTGCGGAAAGTTGATAAATTACAGCCGAGGTGATATTGCTTTTATAACATATTTGCGAGAAAATTTTAACGATTTGGTTCACAAATTAGCGATGCGCGCGCATCAGCGCTTTTTTAAGGCAAAGGTACAACAAACGGCCAGTATTACTAAAAAGTAAATTAATATTTTGTTTTTTTTTTTGTTACAGATAAATGGTTGTAATTTATTGTCAAAAATAAATAAATTAAATGTTTATTTATTATATTTTATCTCCCAAAAATAATTTTATTCATAAAATGTTGACCACTTAATTTCTGACATAAAAACTCTTTGCTAAGATTTAAAAAAGTACCGTTCGTTTTAGACGGAGTCTAAACGTTTTAGACGTTTTAGCACAAGTACGTAATGAGATACAATACGACACTGAAATTGGTGAAATAATAGACCCTTTACGAGCAAATGTGTTATAAAATAATTTTGTAATACAGGTAAATAAAAGAAAAAAATATAAAACGCTAGTTTTCGGTCACAAATCTTTGGTTCCTACGCCTGAAAGTATATGAATAAAATTATTATTAATTAGCTACCTACCATCTTCTGTTCTGCATACTAAAAACACGGCACAGGATACCCTTAGCGAACTATGATATAGTCCTAGTCGCGGCAGCAGGTGTTTGCCATAATTATGTACGCCTTGGAGTAGGATTCGAGGAAGAATCGCGTTCCTTGAACCGGATGTTTAGGCGTTTCGCACCACGAACAATTCGAACCGCGGTGCGAATCGCCCAAGTAGGTAATATTTTTGAATGAGACCATTCGCACCGTAGTGGTTGAAGCGGAGTGGATGGCCGACGGTATCTTTTGGAATGAGTCGATTCGGACCACGGCGCCAATTTCGTAGGCCCAGTTTCATTCATGTAAAACATTTAAGGGATTTACCTACTGATGAGTAGAAAAGTGGTTAATGAAAAAAAAATGCTATATAATACATACTTAATCATATTTAAAAATTCAATTTAAACGTGGCATACTCACAGATTGAGTAGGTACTAACCATCTTAATACAAAAAAGTTAAACATCTGTTGAGCAAAAATAATAGATACCTACCAATAATAATACTTATTTTAGACAATTGCTACAACAGGTGTGTATTATTTTTGGTCAATTTTATATCGACATGTTTTTATATTTTTTGTAGTAAGACGGTAATGGTTTAAAATCACAGTTTGAGTCAACACTCAAAGTAGGTAGATAAGACACTATACGGTACAAGCAAAATGACAGTATAGATAGAAGCATCTACCGATCAGAAGCACGTGCCCGAGCTCCACGATTGTTCTATAAAAAAAGTATATAAGTATTATATCCATTGTCTAGTACCCATAGGACAAGCTCTGCTTAGTTCGGGACTAGATGGTGTTGTGTAAATATAATATGGTATATTATATTATATATATGTATATGTATTTATATTATAATTATATATATTTATATTTTTGGGATATTTTACACAACACCATCTAGTCCCAAACTAAGCAGAGCTTGTCCTATGGGTACTAGACAGTGGATATAATACTTATATACTTTTTTTTTGTAAATACATACTTATAATACATAAGAAACACCTAGACAAATACAAATACTCATGTTTTATCCACACAAATATTTGTGTCCTGTGGGAATCGAACCCACGACCCCATGATCAGCAGTCCGGCACTCGAACCGCTACACCACAGAGGTCGTCAAAATTTCAATAAATTCTATTGTTTAAGGGTTAATTTTACCTAGGATTCTTGGAATGTATATCGGCATTTTTGCATGTATTTAACGTTTTTAGGGTTCTGTTCCTCAAAAGGAAAAAACGGAACCTTTATAGGATCACTTTGCTGTCCGTCTGTCAAGACCCTTTTTCTCAGGAACGCGTGGAGGTATCAAGCTAAAATTTATATCAAATACTCAGGTCTACAGTCCCTTGGAGCTGTGAAAAAAAAACAAACTTCTGAGCCAACGCAATCAAAAGATACAGCCGCTTATGCCGCAAATTTTCGAAACTCACAAAGGAATCAAAACCTACAGGGTACTTCCCGTGAACTCAGAATCTTGAAACTTGGTACGAAGCAACGTCTTATAGCACCGATAAAGGAAAAAAATTTCGAAAACCGTAAATTTTTAGTTATTTACATCATATAATAAAAAATGTCTACGTCTCTCTCCCCTTACGCGTAGGAGGCCGCATAGGCGGCCCACCACTGCCGGGTCTGCGGACGAATGCAATATCGCTCCTGCTCGTCTCCTTTTCAGAGCGGAGTTCGACATACCCCACCGCTCTCTCCGCATAAAGTATTTCCAACCTCGTCGACAAAAAAAAAGCCGGCTTTCCCATGACGTAGGCCAAGACATACCTGCCCCTGCCGCTTTCCCTAGAGGCGGATGATTCATGAGATTTTCCAGACTATAAAGAGGATTAGAAGGTCACTTTCTAGAATGTATTAGTGTATTTTTTGTTTATTTTTCACAAATTTCCATAGGCTTTGGAATTGCCATGACGTCATTCTATATTCGTCCACTGCTGCTTGCATATTATGAAGAAAACTTTTTCCTGATATAGGTAAATACCTATAAGTAGTTCAAATATTTCATGGGATGGCCAAAAACTAAGGCAGCCTTTATTTTGGGCTGCCCTATTGTTACACCCGGCCACTCAAAAATGTGTATTTTAATTGTACATTTATTTTAATTATTCACATTAAGCTACCACAATCTGTCAAATTTATTTGATTTATTTCAATATTAATGCAAATCATATTCAATTGAGAAAAATTGACAGTTTTGGATATCTTGACCTGCTGGCGTCTGTACCAAGCAAACTAGTGTCTTCGCAAGGACAAGATTCTAATAATTTTATTCAAGAAGCGAATAAAAGGGGCGTGCCACCAAATAACATGAAAAGGACAAAAGTATTTTGCTGAAAGCAATATACCACAAATATTTGAAGAATTTTCTTTAGTCTTTGGCGCCCAACTAATCTAATAACTTTCACGTTTAGGTACGTAAAGTACAGACGCCAGCTCAGGTCAAGCTATCCAGAACTGTAAAAATGTTCTCAATTGAACCTTAACATTTTGAATTAAAGTTGAAAATTTAACAAAAAAATTTGACAGATTGGGGTACTTAGCTTGATGTGCTGCCCTCTGTACAAACCGCATTTGATTGGTATGCACGGCGACGGCGCGCCAAGTGCACTACACTTTCGACACACACTGACAGAACGGCGTCGATTTGAACACTTTATTGAAACATGTATTCAGGTTCGTAACGAAATAGCAAATTCATACGAAAATGTTTAATTAGAGATCTTTGTATTTAATGTAAAATATTATACATATAGTGCCTATACTTACTTATGTGACATACATTATACATAATAAACTCTACATAATCTAGTCATTATATGTAGGTAATAATAAGTTCAGTCATTGTCCTACATTTATACAGGAATTACATTTAAGTATAAGTACCTACAATTAAAAATATTATCGGTAGGTACATACCTAAATATGTTATGTAGGTATGTAAGTAGATACTTTCTTTCACGAAAAGAAGCTAAGTATGCTTTACCTATGTAAGGCTTACTTTAGGTACGGTCTATACCGTACCGTTTTAACCTTAATACTGTTTCTACCCACAAAATTTACAACTAAAAAAATTCATGAGATAACACCTAGATCATTGTCAAATGTACAGAGGCTAGCACATCAACCTACCCCAATCTGTCAAATTTCTTTGATAGATTTTCGACTTTAATGCGAAAACGTTAGGTTCATTTTCAATTGAGAAAATTATAGCTTGACCTGCTGGCGTCTGTACTAAGCAGATTAAAACTGATTTTGATTAGCTGATAATGATAATGCATACCATATAATTCTCTGCAACTTATGAATGATTCGATAGGTATTGGTCGTTACCGTTCCCTTCCCTTCTGGATTAGATACATAGATTTCTCACTGTAACGCCAATAATGTTAAATATTATTAAAATTTTTACATAATTATTTATATGTTAGAATCAAACTACACACGCAGAATGTATACGCATACGCAGTAATGAGGGTCGTGCGTGTCCGAGACGCTTTCCGCGCTAGCGCTACATACACGGTGGTTGAACAGCTGACTGCACGCGGTAGGAATGCGTATGAAATGTGTCCATCTTGTGTATAATATATAACGTGACTCATGTGAAACCATGTCACACCACGTTTGCGTCGGCTTATAGATTTAACTTTATCTTTTTTATGTATTACAGTGGCTTGCTATCGAAAATCACACTACTATGCGTTTTAAATAAGAATAGGACTGACCTCCAGCCATCTTGTGACGTCATAGCTGTCAATTCAAACCAGTTAAGTAGGGTGAGCAAAACAGATATTTTTGAAATAATATTTTTTATGTATTTAAAATATTCCACCGATTGTTATTTAGAAGAAAATTAGATATTTTATTACCCGTGTTTATAATAAAACTAAAGTTATCATTGTCTTGAAATATTTCCCTTCTTTTGGTTTTTATTTTCGACTCATTTGACGTGGTTAATTTATTTTTGCCAATCGTCACTGGTAATTGAATCAATAGTTTTCAGTGTTAGATTCTCAATTTGGCTTTCTAGTTGTTAAACATTATTGTCAGCTACCCTATGCTTATCAAGTGCCAGGTATATTCAGTTGGATTTAAATAACAATTATAGGGTGGTAGCTTCAAAACTTCAAAGCCATGGGAGTTTAAAATATTGTCTATAATATAGTTTTTTGGCAGATTGTGCCTTTTTATTAACTCTGAGAGTTCCGGATTTATTTTACTTTATAAATTTATTATAAAGTTTTAAAATTTCAAAAGATAAAATTAATTTTCTTTGCAAACTGTACTTTTTTGACAGATCGGGGTCATTCGAGGTCATTGACGTTCTTATTCTTATTTGAAACGCATAGTACCTACCTACCTAGTTACAAAAGAAAAAGGTGAGATTTTATAGTCACTTTAAAAAGAATGAGTTCCTCCTTTTTAAATGCGCACAGTGCAACGCGGGTCTGCCTGCCCAGTCCCTTGCAATCTCGGCGCGCAGTGCTCGCTCGGCTTATCAGTTTACAAGGACAAGCGATTCGTCCGGACGAAGTGACCTGCCACCGAGTTACGACGCAGTGAGTAAAGAAATTATTGCATAAGTAACTATCTTTGGAAGATACAGTTTTATTATATTTTCCATTGTGATTATTTTTAAAAGAATATCTAATTGCAAAAAACTTTTTAAATTTCTAAGATTTTTAAAGCCTTAGGCTTTAGGTATACCTACTTTATTCACAACACAACAAAAGTCCAAATGTCTACTATTAGGTACCTATCTATTTTGACAATTACAGAGAGTAGGTCAGTAATTCAATATATTATTATCGTTCCTGAGAAGTCCCTTTTGACACCTGACATAAATAATGGTTAATATAATTTATACTAAATAAGAATTTAATATTTCCAACTTTAGTTAGTTTAGTTTGCAGTTGTCTAATGGGACTTTTTACGAGTTACGAGTAGGTTTTTGGAGTAATTTAGCAAAAAGTAATGAAAAAATTTGAATTAGCGAACGCTAAATCAGTTTGCTCAGTACTTTCATGCGAAAATCGAGCTCCTGTTAAATAGGTGCAACGATTGCCTTAAAAATTAGTTTCGATTGCGTGTTTATGAGTTGTTATTGTTGTTCGTGGCGGGGTCGACCGCGGCGGCGTAGTGCGCGTAGTTCGCGTAGAGCGCGTACTGCGCGTAGAGCGCGGCCAGGCGGCGGCGGCGGCGGGCTCAGGACGGCTTGCGCTCGTCGTCGCTGGGCTCGCTGCTAGACGACGAGCCCGCCTCCTGCGCCCACAGGCTGGCGTAACTCGCCTGCTCCGCCATCAGTGCCTCTTCTGCCTCGATCACCGCGTTGAACAATGTTTTCTTTATCTGTATACAAAACAGTAAGAATGTAAGTAAGTAGGTATGTAGGTACTTGCGACCTCAGATGATAATAAATTGACAAAAGAAAGCGATATGTAGGTAATTATTCTAAATTAAAATAGGGCGGTATCAATCAGTATCAGTAGGATATTATTGGGCATTCTACCCCACCTGCCGTTCCTGCGGCTCACTCCGTTCGCCTCCGTCACTTTCGGTGTTGTAGAAAGCCCAATAATATCCTACGGAATGGGCGCCGTTCAAAACTTGATTAGGAGTAGGCGTCGTTCCCATCGAGACTTACAACGGTATACGATTTGTCAAAGCGAACACGCGATGAACCGATTAAATCGTCTGTCTCACATTATAAATTATGAAGTAATTGATGAATTCACTCATTATTAAATAAACCGTTTTAAACAGTTGCCATGAAATTTGTAAAACAACCGCAATCGTTACATTTAAACGAACTCTGCGTTCAGCCTCGAAGGACTGGTTTTCGCCACGGTGAATTATTACCTAATACAATACGATGCATAATTTGCGGACCATCAAATTGTGGAAAAACCAATTTATTAATTGGTCTTCTTTTGCATGAGAATGGTTTAAGATATCAAAATGTTTATTTATATTCGAAAACCGTGCAACAACCCAAGTATATTTTTTTAGAAAAAGTTTTACAACGCGTACCAGGCATTACATTTCAGAAATATCACGAAAATGAGCAAGTACTTAGTGTCCACAACGCAAAATCGAATTCTGTAATTGTATTCGACGATGTGGCTTGTGAAAATCAAAGCAATATGCGTGATTATTTTGCAATGGGAAGACATAAGTTTATCGATTGTTTTTATCTAAATCAGACATATAGTAAAATTCCTAAACAGTTGGTAAGAGACAACGCAAACCTAATCGTACTTTTTAAACAAGATGAAATTAATATGAGACATGTGTATGAAGAACACGTTAATACTGACATGACCTGGAGTGAATTTCGTGAAATGTGTTCAAAAATATGGAGTGAACCATTCAATTATGTTGTAATTAATAAAGATTGCTTCAAAAATAAAGGTTGTTACAGAAATAAATTTGACACTTTTGTAGTTTTTGATTAAGGATATACAAATATAAAAGACTGCACCAACATGACTTCATCATTCTTCACACGGCGCTACACCGATTACGATCAATTTTTACCAATATGGATAAATCATTGAAAAGACAAATTGTAAATGCTGCAGAAGCTGTAAAGAACAAAGTACGAAAAATGCGAAATTTTGAGATTGATCGTAAACAAGCACTGGATGCAGTTTTTAAGCCTGTAACAGAATCTCTAAGCTTAATTGCTAATAGCAGCAAACCAACTCCTCGCCGACATACTATTGAAGAAGAGGAGTCTGAAGTTCCGTTTATAGACGAAACCTTTCAGAAAGAAGGACCTGATGGGGATGAAGATGAATCAGAAATTAACAGTGACTCTTCATATGAATCAATAGTTGATCAAAATCAAGAATGTGACACATCATCCTGGTCAGTATCTTCAGAAGCGTTGGCAGATATTCCATTTGGGGTCAGAGTAGAACGTGATAAATTGATGCTAGGTTCTGCTCCCATAACAATTAGCGATCAATTTATAATCGTGGCTGGTCAAAAATATAAAAATACGGTTGGTTTAAAACAACTGCTGCTCAAAAAAGATCCTAATTTAAGTTTGGTTACCGAAGACGATAAGAAAAATTATAAATTGATGTTGCTACATACAAATGCTCATAGACGTGACTATGATCCGAAAAAAGCTATAAAAAGCAACAAGGGAAAAAAGTATATGGATGTTATTAAGCCTCTATTTAAATTGCCAAACGATTTTGAAGAAAAAAAAAAAATTTTACCTAAAGGAAAAGGGTTGCTAATGCTGAAAAAATTAAACAAAGATGTTGATTACATATATTGGGATAATCCTAACGAGTTAGTTGAAAGATTGAAACTTCTTATGGCATCTCGGGAAGCTGGAAATACAGGAGTAGATAACGAAATAATATCTATCATAGAGGAACTACGGGAAGGTCAATTTATAAGTTAATAAATATCTTGATAAACAATTATTCTTTTCATTTTACTTATAGCTTTCTTTCTGTCTACACATCATGAATATAGATAAATTTGGTCATCATGTTCATAAAAGAATGCGACTATCAGAACTATTTGATTTTAATGAAAAGGCATTGTTAAAATCAGAAAATGGAGATTTTGACGTTAAAACCTTGAGATTGAGAGGAATTAGATCTCCTATAGAAGCAGATGATGCTGTGAACAAAGATTATGTAGATCATTTGAATGCTAATACGATAAAAGAATTTAATAAAATGATTGGTTTATTGCGTTCTCAAATCATAAAGGATGCTCGAAGCGCAGTTCAAACTTCTTTAAAAGCAAATACACCTGAAGTTTTAACTCATTTGCAAGAACAGTTTTACACCAAAGCAGAAGTAGATACGTTATTTCTAAAAACTAAAACTCCATAATGGCAAAACAGCAAATCGTAAATGAAATACATAAAGCAGCACGACGAAATTTTCTCCGACGTCATGTTATTTTGAAAGGTGTCCGCGACTTGTGGCAAGCAGATTTAATGGATATGCAAAACCTGAGAAAGTATAACAAAGGCTACAATTTTATTTTAGTAGTGATTGACTGCTTCTCAAAGTACGCCTGGGCTGAACCGTTAAAATCGAAAAATAAATTTGATGTTACTCGTGCATTCGAACAAATACTGTGTAGTAGTCTTGAAAATCCTGTTAACTTACAAACTGATAAAGGAACAGAGTTTTATAACAGCACTTTTCAATCTCTTATGAAAAAGTACAATATTAACCATTACTCATCATTCTCTACTAAAAAAGCATCAATAGTAGAGCGACTGATTAGAACTATAAAGAATAAATTATATAAACATTTCAGTCTCAATGGAAATTATAAGTGGATAGGTCCACCGTTGAAAGATATATTTATAGGATACAACAATACGAAACATCGTTCTATCCAATTTAAACCGATCGATGTGAATAAATCAAATGAACCAGCAATAAAAGAAAATTTAAAAAAAATATATAATAATGATTTTGCTAAGGGGAAGCCTAAATTCAAAGTAGGTGATTATGTTCGTATCAGCAAATTTAAACATAATTTTGAGAAAGGTTATACTCCTAATTGGTCAACTGAATTATTTAACATAAAAAAGATTAATAGTACCTCACCAGTGACTTATCTACTAGAAGATCAACGAAAACAAAACATATTAGGAGCGTTTTATGAGCAAGAACTTCAAAAATCTAGCTATCCTGATATTTATTTGGTAGAAAAAATTTTAAAAAAGAAAGGAAATAAATTATATGTCAAATGGCTAGGTCTTAATAATGGTGAAAACAGTTGGATTGAAAAAGCCGCCATAATGGACTAAGATGTTATATAACCTTTTTAGAAAAAGAAATCACTCATTATACTTTTAGTAATGCGAGGTGGTGGACTAGTTAATAGCATAGTTAATAATCTACCATTCGAAGCTCATTTACCAGGATATAATTATTGCGGACCAGGAACCAAACTTTCCAAACGGTTGGCGCGAGGTGACCGAGGTGTAAATAAGCTAGACGAAGCTTGTATGCATCACGACATTGCATATGCGAACCATACAGACTTAACAAATCGTCACAAAGCTGATTTACAACTACTTAATATGGCTAAACAAAGATTGAAATCAAAAGATGCAGGGACAGGAGAAAAACTAAGCTCATGGTTAGTGAGCAAAGTCATGAAAGCTAAATTGAAGTCTGGTTCCGGGATTAAAACATTTAAAAGTTTAGTCTCTAAAATAAAATCAAAAATTAAGAAACTCAAACACAGCGACAATAAGTCTTTAATAAAAGCAGCTTACTTAGTCGCAAAAAAGTTATTTCCAAACAGCCATCATCGGATTCGGGTGCCACGAGTAATACCCATACCAAAGACTGGAGGAGTTCTGCCTTTGATTCCAATTTTCGCTGGTTTATCGGCTTTGGGAACTTTAGCTGGTGGTGCAGCTGGCATTGCAAAAACTGTTAATGACTACAAAGCAGGCCAGCAAAATTTGCGAGAGTCAGAACGTCACAATAGGGCTATGGAGGCGTTAGTGTTGGGCAAGGGTTTATACATTAAACCGTATAAAAATGGTAATGGATTGTATGTTCATTCTTCAAAAAACTGAAAAACATGCTACCTAATCGACCTCTAACTAATGTAGACATCCTAAAATATTCAAAAGTTATTCCTCATTTTCGTGGAGTCTACATGAAGGATCGATTACCTAGAAACCCTAAACGGATCGAGTGTGGTATCGTAAACTTAGATGATTCTATGAACGAAGGGACGCATTGGGTAGCATATGTTAAGGTAATTGATTATTGCGAATATTTTGATAGCTATGGAAATCTGAAACCACCGATGGAATTAGTCCGATATTTAAAAAATTGTAATGTCTTTTATAACTACACGAGATATCAAAAATTCAATTCTGTAAACTGCGGTCATTTATGTTTAGAATATTTGTGGAGTTTTTGGAATAAAAATGTACTATAAAATATAATGCTTATGTTTCATTTCAATCATTTGCAAGATGTCGCTCACCTTGTCGATAACTGGAAACTCGTCAGTTTTATCTACATACTACCCTAATAGTTTACAGCTTGATGGAGAGTATGAATGTGCTTTATTACACTTTTCAACATTTAATTCTATTCCAAACATTGATAACAGTAATAATAAGTTCTATTATGGACTTAACGAAGTTATAGAAATACCGGAAGGCACATATGAATTGCAAGATATCAATGATTATTTAAAATCAGAAATTAAAGATGCGTCTATCAAACTGCAATGCAATAATAACACTTTAAAAACAACTATTTTCTGTACAAAAGATGTTAATTTTACCAAAGAGAATTCTTTTAGAAGAATGTTAGGATTTAATAAACAAATCTTAAAAGCAAATAAATGGCATGTGTCTCAGTCTCCGGTCAACATTTTACCAACGACCGTGGTCAGGATCGAATGTGATATTGTAAGCGGTTCGTACATAAACGGAAAACCAAGTCATATTATTCACGAATTTGCACTTAACGTACCACCTGGATACAGGATCATAGAAATCCCAAAGAACGCAATATACTTTCCAATCAATCAAAACAATATAAACTGCATAAATATCAAGCTATTAGATATAAACAATAACTTAATTAATTTGCGTGGTGAAGAAGTGCAGCTGTATTTACATCTCAAAAGAAAACCATGATTGACTACAATAAAAACGTACGTCAAGAACATAAGAATATCAGTTCTACTCGAGCTTCATACCAAAGAAGACCTTGCTCTAAAAATAAAATAAAATTAACTAAAGACAATAAAGCATTCCTCAGAGCGATCAAATTGTTGAAATGAATATCTTAGATGTTTTATCTGCTCCAACTTACGATAACACCATAGAAGGAATCGAATTTCATTCCTACAAGCCTTATGTGACGAGTTTCAACAGAAACGATGAAATCCGTATACCTATTAACCAACAAGACTTATACATACTACCATCAGCTAGCACTCTGTATTTGGAAGGAACTGTTATCGTTAGTAAAAAAGACACGAAAGACAAAGCTTCTAGTGTCAATTTCACGAACAATGCGCTAATGTACTTATTCCAAGATATTAGGTATGAGCTTAATGGAGTGGAGATTGATAAAATAAAAAATGCAGGTATAACTACAACCATAAAATCATTAATATCCATGAATGAAAGTGAATCAAAAATATCTAATGCTTGGGGTTGGAATATTGATGGTATAAAAAATATCAATGGAGGAAGATTTTCAGCTTCTATACCACTGTGTCATATCCTCGGATTTGCTGAAGATTTTAAAAAAGTCGTGATAAACAGTAGACATGAACTGATATTGTTACGAAGTAACACCAATTTGAACGCTGTAAAACTGAGCACTGGTGAAATGGTGGATGATGTTCAGATTAACAAAATTATATGGCGCGTACCACATGTTAAAGTATCAGATAAAGAAAAAATTAGTTTGTTAAGACTCCTAGAAAAAGATCGACCACTTCAAATAATATACAGAAATTGGGATCTGTACGAATATCCCACTTTACCTAAAACTACAAAACATACTTGGTCTATCAAAACTTCAACTCAAATAGAAAAACCACGATACATAATTCTTGGTCTACAAATAAATCGAAAAAACAATGCAAGTTCTGACATGTCTCAATTCGATCACTGTCATGTTCGAGACGTTAGAGTTTATCTCAATTCCACGTATTTCCCGTATGAGAACCTAAATGTAAATTTTGCTGACAACAGAATTGCTTTATTATACGAGCAGTACACCAGATTTCAACAGTCGTATTACGGACGTCGCCCAGAGCCCATATTAAGCGAGAAACAATTTAAAGACTTAGCACCGCTGTTTGTCATTGATTGCTCTAGACAAGCGGATAACTTAAAGACAGGTCCAGTAGTGGATGTGCGAGTAGAAATTGAGAGTAATTCCGAAATACCAGAGCAAACTTCAGCCTACTGTCTGATTCTCAACGATTGTATAATTGAATACAAACCCTTAAGTAACATCGTAAAAAAGTTATCATGAAACCGGATACCATTATAGTTGATCTCCAAGGATTTAAAAATTTTAAAAACAATTTTATTGTGAAGGAAGTGGCCATTGTAAGTCAAGAACACACACAAACATTCATGGTAAAACCACCATTTTCTTTCCATTATTTAACGAAAGAAGAAAAGAAGCAAGTGAGATGGATCGAAAAAAACAGTGGAATTTACTGGAGTGAGGGCTACATAGACTACAACGAGTTTAAACGTGTCATAGTGCCATATTTCGAAAATAAAAAGATTATTACAAAGGGTTTGGAAAAGATAAAGTGGATTAAAGACTTATGTGGAAACTGTGAAGTGATCGATATAGGTGAGAAGGGATGTCCTAACCTTTCAGACTTAAAAAATAAATATAGTAAAAATAAAACTGAATTTAATTGTGTGAATCATAAATTTAATTGTGCTTTAAATAATGCTGTGTGTATAAGAAAATGGTATTTTGATAATAATATGTCTGTATTCAAATTATTTTGTTGTTGTCACATATAATAAAAATATCCGATTAACTACTTTTGGTTTTTATTCGAACCTATTACATTATAAATTAGCTGTAGTTATGTTTAATTTGAGGTAAACCTACAATAATTGTAAATGAATACTAAAAACGATAAATAAAATAGCAGTCTGTAAAAAATACAAAGAATTCATCTAAAACTTAATCAGCAATGCGAACATGTATTTTTTCTCCGAATATTATGTATGTAGTTGTGTATTTCATTCGCGCTCACAGCGGTCCATTAGTTCAATTGGTAGAGCGTCGTGCTAATAACGCGAAGGTTGAGGGTTCGATCCCCTCATGGACCACTGCCGCTTTTTGCATTTTTTGAAGTTAGTAAGTAAAATCTACACAGGTACTAACATGGTTAATTGTAAATGAATTCTAAAAACGGATGACTTGCAGATCTAGTTTTATTTTACAGATAATTTTAAATTTGAATTTATTAAGTCATATAAAATAAAACATAAAATTATAAATTAAAATATAGTATTTATTACTCCATATAATTACAGTTACAAACTAATTATAGCTACTACAATAAATATAATTTTAATTGATTTATCACATTTACAATGTTATAATAAAAAAACTGTCATTTAGATTTATGATGTGCGTAGTGGAAAGTATAAAATAATAAAAACAAAAAATAATATTACAAGAACTTTTTTACAATATAGGTCTAACGTTTACTTATTTATCTTTATTTTATTTTTTTATTTTTTTACAATTATTACAGTACCCAATCTAACAATTATTATTACTTGTTACATATTATATCATATTTTTCTGTACTTATTTATTAGAAAAAACATTTAATAATACTCTATTTATTTACAAACTTTCTCATAAAAATAATCTTACCTTTTTTACATTCATAATAAACCTAATTTTTTTTATTTATTTTACAATTTATATTCACATTTTTATATTTTATTTATTTTAATTTAAAGTGTATCATATTTTTCTGTATTTATTATAAAAAACATTTAATAATACTTACTCTATTTATTTACAAACTTTCTCATAAAAATAATCTTACCTTTTTTACATTAATAATAAACCTATTTTTTTTTTTATTTGTTTTACAATTTATATTCACATTTTTATATTTTATTTATTTTAATTTAAAGTTACAACTAACAATTTCATAACCCACTAATAACAATTGTCCCCACAAAGTTTTTTGGAAATTTTATTCACCAACGATTGTGTCTCTTCCATAATATAGTCCACTGGTTCACTCATTATGTATTGCGCACTCAAAATTACCGCGTCTTCATTATCACTTGCAGATTCTTGTTGCTCACTTATATCCAAAACTTGTATTTGGATCAGTCGCAGACCTTTTCTCTTCTCATTATTTATGACGTATGACTGGCAAGGAGGCAGCTTTCGCTTTTGACAATCCCTTTTCGCTCTTGGTTTCTTATTGGATAGCCTTTGTTGTTCAGATAATTGTCGTTGCTCGGGTACATGCCAACTCAAACTTGGAGTCGGGAAACCTTGACCGTATTGCGAAAAGACAAGGTCAGGGGAATCACACATTGTTGATGTTCTGAAACAAACAAAATAGCAATTAATATAATGTTAATGAATATCAACCTAAGTAATAAATATCATTTAAACGAACTAAGTACTTACTTACAATTGTTTTCGATTCAATGATGGGAAACTGAAAAGTCCGACCAGTTCGGCCAATATCAGCTAAATGAGACGGAGGACTAATATTATTATACTTCAGACGTCCTTCAATGATCACCATGTAGTCCCCTCGTTTTCATGGAACCGACGCACGATATTCAAAGATTTTTTAGAAAATATTTCTGCTGAAAAAAGCAGAAACTAAACGCCCTGTCTCCGGCTCCATCAGTTGTCAACTGTAACTGTCATTCCTTTTTTTCGTGTAAATGACGCACAACGTAAAAACTTTTCTTTTTGTTAAAAAAGTGTTTTTACGTTAATATTATACTAAAATAAACATGCTGAAATGCAGTGATAGTGAGGAGTGCATATGGAAGAAATTATGCAAGATGAAAAACCAATACGACGACGTAAAAGAAATCGCTGTCAACATGGTCGGCCTCCCTCCCAACATAAGACCTAAGATTGTTCAATAGTATTATTATGTACGTCTAGAACCATCACTGTGGGGTTGGTCGATGACGTTAACACGCCAAGGATTGTCACTGTGAGGTCATTCACGGCGTCGTTTATCTACCTCATACCTGGAACATGTCTTATTAGGTACGTCTAGAACCATCACTGTGGGGTTGGTCGATGACATTAACACGCCAAGGATTGTCACTGTGAGGTCATTCACGGCGTCGTTTACCTACCTCCTACCTGGAATATGCCTGAGATCGATACTGTGAGATCGTTTAATGGCCATGCACGCCTAGAAATGTCACTGGGGGGTCATTCAGCGCGATGCTTACTGCCTAGAACTGGTACTGGGGGACCTCTCAATGGCAGTCGCCTTAGGGGCGAAGTTTTGATGCAACAAGATGCACAATACACTAACAAGAAGTGTTCTATTTGTGATATTGAAAAGGAGAAGGGGGGGGGGCGAGGAGGATACACCAGACCAAGGATCACGAGGTATGTAAATTACTAATTTTTTTTCAGATAATGTTAAAATAATGGACGGATTTCCTAAGTGTTCTTGTAAAACACAATTGAAAAAATGCGCTGTGACTGTGCGTGGTTGCCTTGCAAAGAATGAAAACACATCCTTTACCATTGATTATAATACTATACAATAATCACTCTCAACTAATAATAATTTATCCTTAAAATTAATGCTGCTTGCTAGCTGAATGTACCAAATCCAACAAGGTGGGATTTTTAGCATTGATGCCAGCTAACCACTCCTGGGATTGCACATGCATCCAAAACGGTGTAAACGGAGGCATGGTATGGTATGGTATAGCAGTCTGGTTTCCGCAAATCCATGTCAAAGCAGCTATTTTCTGTGTTAAAACAGAGGCATAACCAAATAATTTAAATTATGTACTAACAGATTATATGTTACTCAAATGTAAAGCCTCAAGAAAGAAGCTAGCAGGTTAAACAACCTATGGATAACTCAATCAAAAGGCTCACAACCTTTTACCCGGACAAGTCCACCTCAGTAAGGATGTGAGCAAATATCTACCAAACCTCATACTAAATAGAGCCATAGCAGGTACATCATAATGACATCTCAGAAGAGAGCTAAAGCAGTAGCAGGAGGCAAGTACACATGGCCAGGAAGTAGTTACAGTATCACCAGCATATTGCCAGAGAGTTCCACAGTGATCTGTGTTATCACAGACATAACAGGTAAAGTTTTAAAATTAAAGTTTTCTTTTATAACAATTATTAGAGAATTACCCAAGACCCTCTGGATAACATTCGCCCCAGTGATCAAAGGATTTGCACTTTTTGTTTCAACAAACAGTAAAGTTTTATGACCATCCGATACCTGTTTCACAAAACAGGAGGAAATCTTAACAAACTGAACAAAATTGGTTGATGTTACTGAATATTACAAAGATAAGGATCTATTAGACCTTAGCCTTTGTACTAAGCAGGACAAATTACTATTAACTTATGCAAAAGTAATGATTAATTTTATTTAATATTGATCAGAACTTTAAATTGCTAGAAGATTGTAGTTTCAAGTATCATAACCAGAAACTGACATTTTACATAAGTACACCTAAAGGATATCTGTTTTGTGATATAAATCAAAGACATAAGAAATACCTTAGTTCATCATATTAATGTAATAGTTTGATATTGGAGAATTTATAGAACCATTGTGTTCACTAAAATTCTGAAAGTAGTTGTTATTAAGTACTTTGATCCTGGACCTAAAAATCAATCAACTTGGATAATTAATTACTTACACATTATTCAATTAAAAGGATAACCAAAATAAAACATAGGTACCTAAACCGAGGAAATAAATTAGGATCACACTTATATTTAATAAGAATTTATAATAACCATCATGTTTGGTATAGGTAAGATGTCTTTAAAGATTGTTTATAAATACTATCATGTTATAGTAAATTATGATAGTAAGACATCTGACTCGCTCATACTTAGGATTTTAAATGATAAAAAACCAATATGCATTGGTACACACAACTGTACATATCACTATTCAAACAATGTTATATTGAATAGAGATCATTTGATGCATCCTTATCTACTAAATTAGATATGCAGTTAATTACACAAAACAAATGTTAGTATATACCCATACAAAGTTGAAAGCTGCAATCCTTGAAAATAATAGAAAACAAAACTGAAACTGTAAATATGTGTTGTCATATTATTACTTCAATTTTGATAACAATACTAGGTACTGTTATCTAATAATTATATTGGTACCTATGCACAGTGAGTGGTGTTCACTTCTCTCACTTTCTTCACTAATAGATACCTATGGTATCTAGTGGAGTAAAAATATAAGTAATTGGTTATTTGCTTCTTATTACCTCTAAAAGATAATCATATCACATTCACATAAATAAGACAACATCAAATCTAATTAAATTATGATAAAATATAAATTGGAAAGGGCCTGACATTGACATAGGTGCAGACAATTGGTATAAAATTATTATAATCAATACCCTGGAATAATCTATTAGTGTCAAGTTTATTAATGAAAGAAAGAATATATTGCTTGACATAAGCACAAAGTACATAAGTATTTAAACTTTTGCAAAAGGGTCAATTCTCTTTTCTAGGCATTTCCACCATTATTCTTTAATTCTTAAAACTTTCAAACAAGGTTAGGATGAAGCTGAGCCTATCACAATAGTGCCACATGGGTTTGCTCAACCTAAGGTTCCCAACACTTATATGTCAATGGTTGTCTCACATCTTTTGATTGTTCAACAGAAAGATAACCATTCATATTCAGAAAGAGCCTGCAACTAGGAGATTGTAGTCTGGGGATCATTATCTTACCAGACAAGGAAGAGCTATCTGTACTTACAGATACTTATTATAATGGCTTCCATCATTGAATTAAAACAATCCCAATTAATAGTTAGGTACTGCTTAACATGAGTGAAATTAAAACAAATTTGTTTTTCCTTTATCAATAGCCATAGTGCAAAAATTTTTAAGTATATATTTCTACGACAATATATAAGTAATCAAGGTTCATCCTACAGTACCCACAATACAGATAGGTTGTGTAGTGTCTAATTACATAAGTACTTATTTATACATCCAAGACGTTATAATATGAATACTATTATATTATTGACGTTATAATATAGTTAGTTATCTTTGAGACTGTGGGTTGACTTATCTAATACTTCTTAATTATGTTCATTAGAAACGAAACTAACCTTATTATATTTTTAGAAAAAGCTATTTTTATAAAAATATATGTAGAATAATTAGCCAAGAAGACTAACCTTAATAGAGATTAGATTTTCTGTTCATAAAATTCAACTATGAACCTATCTCATTATTATATATAAATATCTAATAAGTATACTTCAGTATAGCATTTGTCAGGCAAAATGCTAAAATTCAGTTAAGATAACTACAGACCACAACACCTGATAGTATCAAAATAAATGCTACCAGCTGATAACAACCCAACTTAATTCTCTTATCTTTACAAAACAACCTTAAAATTTGTCCTTCTATGGCATGTCTAGACACATAGAGCAGAGGTCCATAGAGATAATATTGAAATCTGTATAGCTTATAAAAGCCCACAGCAAATAGAAGTAGGCCTTCTATTTGCTGTGGAACAATAACAATCAGTAGACAGATAAAGGACACGTAAGAGTACCTGGTCTTTAATTACCTATTTCCTATTAATAATAAATGGAAATATTTATTCACAAATATTCATTCAACTTATTCAATACCTACATAAATACATTTATGTAAGTACAGGTATTAGACACGCATCTACTTCAGTCTCAACTAGACAGTATATCATTAATGACGAAGTGCTTATGTGCATGTGCATAATTACCTACTGTAAGATGGACCTTACAACCTATAACAATTCTAAATAATTTACTCTTAACACTACATGAGCAGTACCTACTCATTGGAGGATATAAAACCTTTCACTTCATATTACAATATATCATAATAATAAAGGTATTTATTTATCTCTTTCACAAAGGTAATATTATTCAGTGTGGAGCACAGTACAGGTTCAAGTAACGCATTGGAGCTCTATATTATTATAAAGATGGTTATAATTATGGTAAATGATTAGTAATCTTATTAATTACGGGTAAATGATTACAAAGATTAAGAATATTAAAACTTAAATGTTTAAATTATTATGATAATATTAATCTAATTTGGTTGATTTCCTTTTGATCTGAGGGTTGACTGATGGAGAGTGCCTCGCGGCACTGGTACTGCCTTGTGTGCCACAATGTGCAATGAGGTATGGATAAAAATGAAATAATTAATAATAATAATACATTTATTTGCATAAAACATGGTATACATGGTGTTACAATAAATATAATAAAGTGCAATATAATTAAGTACTTATATAACGAAATTTGTATTCCAACATAAACTGAAATATAGTTCAACATTCAATAATTAAAAGTAAAGAAACTATATAAATGTACAGGATGTTTCCTTAATTTTACACATTTGTTACAATTTTGATGAAGCTTTAAACATCTACATGGTGATCATTGAAGGACGTCTGAAGTATAATGAGTGATTAAACGAACTTACCTGTAAGTGAAGTTCGATCATCATTATATGAAGACACTGTCCTTCAATGATCACGGGAGCCCACCCACACCCATTCGAAAGAATTCTTTCTTTTTACCCAGAACAAAATTGTGAAAAATGTGTGGCTTTAAAAAGAATGACAGTTACAGTTGACAACTGATGGAGCCGGAGACAGGGCGTTTAGTTTCTGCTTTTTTCAGCAGAAATATTTTCTAAAAAATCTTTGAATATCGTGCGTCGGTTCCATGAAAACGAGGGGACTACATGGTGATCATTGAAGGACAGTGTCTTCATATAATGATGATCGAACTTCACTTACAGGTAAGTTCGTTTAATCACTCATTATGTTTGTGTAACAGTACTCCAGAAAGCATTGTGCATATTTTTTATTACAAGTTTGAACTTGTTTCCTATGTGTGACGTAGCCCGTCACTTGCGAGCACCTGATCGGTGTTTTATTACACAAACCAGTCAGCGTAATGCGCTTTGTCATCAGGAACGGAAATGAAACAGATTTATGAACATAAAATATTATTTATTTAACTATATATTTAATAGGTACAAAAGTAGGTACAGATAATAGTACAAGGGACACCAAGAATACACACATTTTAGAATTGTTTACATAATAAAGCTAGGTTCAAAAGTAACTTCTGTCGATACTATGAAACAGATTTATGAACATAAAATATTATTTATTTAAGTATATATTTAGTAGGTACAAAGTACAGATAAAAGCAAACTTATAAAATAACTAGTACAAGGAACACCAAGAATACACACATTTTAGAATTGTTTACATAATAAAGCTAGGTTTAAAAGTAACTTCCATGTTAATTAATTTATTTATTTTTATTTATTTAAATTTATTTTTATTTATTTAAAATTTTTATTTATTTAAAAATTTAACTACTGTAATTACGTTTAAATTGTGGTAATGCATTACATAAATATAGTTGCGTTACCCCAGGCTAAAGTAGAAACTTTATCAAACGATAGCAATCGTTTATCATCATTGCTTGAAAGTGCTATTTTATTTACGTCCTGAGTGAATATTTCATGTTTTATTGACCTAAACAATACATTTTTTTTGCGAATAACATTACAATTGTATAAAACATTTTTATAATCTAACATATTTAAATTTTTGGTAATACATTTTTTTGTACCTTTTGCCTTTTTAATTGTTTTGTTTAAAGTTTTAATACAATAAAGCTTTGAGCGCAGTCCTACGAATTCTTTGATAATGTTGCCACCCATTTCATCCTTAAACAGTCCTGGAACCTTCTTATTCATAATTGGTAAGTTATAGTCGTTGTTACAGTCATAATTGCTGGTATCAAAATATTTTAGAAAATGGAGCTTGAAGTCTTTATAAACGTCATTACTCTGTACATGATATACTAGGCTATCTGTGTCAGTATAACACAATTCAATTCGGTTACCATAAAAAGGTTTTATGATAGAGTAGTGAAAGTCATACATGTGAGTCTTAGATAATTCTAATACTGCAAACCCTATGTATATTGGTTTATTAAGAATAATACGCACAGGTTTCATTTGGATTGCCACTAGATCATCAGAAAATACAGAGGCGCTATGAAAATATGGGCTGGCTATCAATTTTTCAGCACAAGTAGTCTTTTTTGTTTTATTGTTCGAGTCACACCACTTGTTTACTAACTTAACGTCTATTCGATTTTCGTTATTTTCTAGGGTCTTTCCAAAAATACTATTGTTCAATAATTTGAAAAAGTCTTGTTCAAACGCTGACTCTGCTTTTTGGCGTAACTGGGTGTTAATATCAATATATTGCTTTAAAAAACAACTTTGTTTAAATGTAATAGCGCGATGGACCCTTCTCAATACTAAACCGTGCTGTAAACACTTTTTTAAATGTATGTAATGAATAACATAGTGATATTTATCGTATAAATTTGGTATTAGCTTTTTATTCTTACCACCAGGTGGCAAGCATTTTTCTGGACAAAAAGGAAAGTCATTGTGTTCCATGTGCAAATTCTCCGGATATATTAAATCAACTTCAAGAATGTAACCGTTTTCCGCAGTATCACTGATGCCTGCTAAGTTCAATTGTAAAAAATCTATTTCTTGTCTATTCATAAATCTAAAACCGGAATAGGGTAGGGATTGACACATGCTATAACCGTATAAATTATTACAATCTAAATAAATGATAAATGAATTTGGACGGGTTGGATCGTATGTATCTAAATATTTATGATTGGCTTTGGCATGTCTTTTGGAACACATACAAACACCGCCTCGAATACCTTTTTGTATCATTCTAAAAATTTCAACATCACTAATCAATTCTAATTGAACCCCTGTTTTTAAAAGCATTGCATCAAAAGATAGGCTTGGTGCTGTAAGATAGAACGCGGGATCGAGCTTGTAATGTAGTTTACAAGTTTGTCTAAAATTTTCAAATACATCTGTTAGCAAAAGAACATCTGTTTTGAGATATAAATCTGTGTACATACCCATGTTTTGAATATTAAATACTGACCAAACAGACCGAGCGTGTTCATAGTCTTCATCAGAAATTGCCTCATTAGTTAAAGAGTTAAAAAAATATTTTTTAGAGGGTAAACATGTATCTTCATAACGTTCCCATTGAGACATATAGTCATATGGATACACTCCTTTACGGGTGAGTAAGTTAAATTGTTTTTTATAAGGAAAATAAAATTTTAATTGTTTAAAGTCTTGTTTTTTCATTGTACTAACTAACTTTTCTAAGCTAGTTCCTAAAAACTTGAAAGAATCTACAAACCGAACCTGGATGCTTTCCCCGGTAGAAATCGGAATAAACTTAGTGAATGAAATATAGTTTTCTTTTGTTTTAGGTATCACTTTAATAGATCCAGGAGCTTCACCTAATTCTTTTATGAAAAGGTGGCAATCGTATCCGGATAAATTATGAAAAAATACTGGCAAAAATGTTGGTAGTTTGTATTGTATGTTACAGTAACTATGTGCTGCACCTCGATATTTACCAGTCAAGTGACAATGATCGCGAACCCTATCGCCAAACAAGAAGTGCTCACAAATATGACATGTCATCGCGTTTTCAAAGTCGCGAGCATTATCATTTGAGTAAATCATAGGAGCATTCTTTTTTAAAATATCGTAAATTTTTTGTGCATCTTTATAGATAGACTTAACAAAATTTGACACACAATCCGCACCGCGATAAGAAACGTAACGATTGTGGCTTTCGTCTAGCGTACACGTAATATGATAAGCGAAAGCTACAGGCACGTGTCGCTGTCGCGTTACAGTACTCGCCTTAGTGGGGTCAGGGTCACAAGATTCATACCGTTCTAGCATTGTTTCAAAATCTGCGTATATAACAAATGGTACAATTTGCTTCCTATTATAATTTTTAAACTGAATGAAAGAACCCTTTGGAGGTAGTTCAGTGGCGACACCTCCACAACTATGCAAACTAAGGTCATCGCTTGAATTAAAAAACATTAAACAAACGTCACAAAAGTACAGTTTACTGTGGTGTTTTGTTATTTGATTTTTAACAAGTCGCGGCAAGTCTTTAATGAGACAGTAATGTGACAAATCATCTCTTTCTAAATATAGTAAATGAATCACCTTTCCGTTCAAGGCTTTTGGTTTGTAAAGCGGTCCTATGACGGTATTATTTTTTAAACCATAAATGTAAATGCAAATTTCAGGGTTATTCATTTCGAACCGCGCAATATCTGAGAAATTAACTGGAAATGACATGTCCTTTACCTTTAAAACGTTACGAAAATCAGGGTAAGAAGATACTCTTTCAGGGTGACTCTTAGCTGGATATAAAGCAGCAACAACAGACCATAAAAAACAATACTCGTCATTATTGTGGATATTAACACATGCTTTTCTCGATTTTATTGCAGGAGGTAATTCGATAAAACCTGAACCGCGCAACGGTTGATATTTGTTAACATTGACTTCCAAATGAGAACTGCTCAAGAACGTCCATCCACTGTCTCGGTCCTGAAATTCTTCTACCTTTTTTGTTAAAGTATTTTTTACCTGAGACATTAATGACTCAAATTCATAATTCTGATGCAAAGTAACGTTTTTTGTGGCAAATGATTTCATCTCCTGAGAATCATTTTTAATCATTAAAAACAAAGCAAAATATTCGAAATTAACTTTTAGGCAATCATGTTCTTTAAGAGATATGTCAATTAACGTTTTAATTTTGTCCCAATTATTATTAAGAAATGGTTCTAGAGAACAATTCTCAGACGGATCGACAATTCTATAAGAAGCTATACGATTACGAAATGCAGAATCTATTATTTCAACACCTTCGCAAAAATGCGAAATAGTTTTGTTTTTATGATTAGTACTACGTAGGTGACCTGTCCAGTGACTGCGCTCAACAGATGTGTTACAAGCAGTACAGAAAGGCATTTTAGATTAAAATAGTTTTAAACTTACTATTAGATGTTGCAATATATTATTAATTATGATTATGATGTACAGACGCCAGCAGGTCAACCTATCCAAAACTGTCAAATATTCCCAATTAAAAATGAACCTTATTATGTTGCTTTAAAGTTGAAAATCTATCAAAGAAATTTGACAGATTGTGGTAGCTTGATGTGCTGGCCTCTGTACCGACGATCACAAAAATACAATAATAGAATATAGGTAGGTACCTGGTGCCCCAACAACTTAAATATTTATTTTATATTAATATTATCACTATAAAAGACGGGCTCAGAATCATCAAATAATTCATGAGACCGTCTCATAAAAACTTGTAGACCGTCCCACTGCGGCGTGTTACGGTTCAGCTGGGCTTTTAGGGCAACCGAGGCTTTCTTCCACCGAACCTCTTTAGGGGTGGAGGCAACTTCAGCCTTATTATATACCTTTACCTCCACATAGAAGTCCCCGGTTAAGTCTGCCGTTCGCCGCACTTTACCGTTGGCGACACGGCTGGTGAGGGACGAACCGAAGTCTCCTATCGAGGTTGACGGCGGAATGTACTCCTCCAAGCCAAAGAGGTCCGAGCTCGAACTGCGTCTTTTACTGTAAACAATTTAACATATTCTTTATAATAATTTACACAACACATTACATTGCATTAGTTTTTAATTTAGGGTGTATTATATACGCCTCTGTCGAACCCTACGAGGATAGAAAGCATGATGTTATGTTATAATAATTTCAATAACAATACCTCATGAACTAACTGTCAACATTCCTGCAAGGAATATTTAATGGAAAATTGATTTCAGCGCTCTCTGCGTTACAGTTCTAAATCCATTAACCAACGTATAACTGTGTATAACATTTTATTTTAATTGAAATAACATACACAACAAGCACCTAAGGTACAAGCAGTAACACAAAATTACCTTGATTTCGATACTGATGGCGATGGCGTGGTGCTCTCGGAAGCTTTGCGCTTCGACACCTTCTTTTTAGGTTGCACCTTCACAACCTCGGCTACAGCTGCGGGTCGTGTCTGGTATTCTGAATCGGAGTCAGACCTGAAATGGAACATATAAAATAATTTTAGAACTAATAACTGTGACTTTTATGACTACCGATACACCAGCCGGCAGGCAGAAACCAGGTCCGTAGCTGGGTAGCGATTAAATGCATTAGCAAATTCAGTAAACTTAGTAGTACTTACTTACATTTTATAATTTGAAGGTTTTACAACGAAATTACGAAACGAATTTTATAACGAAAGTAATTGGTGTTTATCACTGGAAGATACTGGAGCAAATGTAATATTGTGATCAAAATTGATTGATTTTATACATAAAAAATACCATTTCAGCAATATTTATTCCATTATAAAATTAAACCTTAATTACATGACCTCACAGTTGCATGACTAATTTATGTTACTTACGTCTAATTAAATCGTATTGATTGAAAATCGCTTCTGTCAAATTGCAATTTTATCGTGAGAAATGACATAAAAAACCAACTTTTGACGCTCGCCGACAAAGCTGAAGACGATACATGACACTCATGATTAATACATTATAACATTGTAATAAAGTATGTATGTTTGTTTAATAAACCTTGATATAAAACTCAGCATGACATCACACATGTGAAATAAAATAAAAAAATCATTTTTACAAAGACGAAAATAAAAACGAGCTGAATGAAAAATATCCTGGAAACATTTTTTTGTGCAGACTAATCTACGTAAACAAACTCGCGTCAAAAAGCTAGTTCACTAATATGCTGCAGTAAAACTTGACATTTGTATGAGTAGTAATATCATCTAACGATCAAAACGAATTTTTCATAATCATTTCATGTAAAGGTTCAGTAGGTACTGATATTAAGATTCAGCTTTCAGTCAATTCCTAGATTGATAGAACTAACAATTATTTATTATGAAACATTATAAAATAATAAGCAAAGTTATCAAAACATCTCTTGTTGGAGGCCTTAATAATAATAAATAAATAAAACTGATATAGGAACATTTAAATATTTAAATTAATTGTATTGGTTAGGAAATCCTCTAAAAAACCAATTTTAATCAGAGACTGCAACATGCACGATGATCATCTTACATGCAGTGTAATTGTTGAATACGTGGAAATGACTCATACATACGTGTTCGTGTAACAAAGTTCGGATAATGCAATTTTGCAATCTTTGACATTCTAAAGAATCATTTACACCTGTACTGTGTAAGCTTAACACGACCATCGATCCGGCGCCGTCGTCCGGCGGTTCACAAAGAGTAGGGTACAATAGACGACCACGGGACGGCGCACGGAAACCATTTCAAAACGGAAATGTTGAACGGCTCCTACTCAGTAGGATATTATTGGGCCTTCTACCACACCGAAAGTGACGGAGGCGAACGGAGTGAGCCGCAGGAACGGCAGGTGGGTGGCAGCAGGTGGATGATCATCTTACATGCAGTGTAATTGTTGAATACGTGGAAATGACTCATACATACGTACGACCATCGATCCGGCGCCGTCGTCCGGCGGTTTACAAAGCGTTGGGTACAATAGACGACCACGGGACGGCGCACGGAAACCGTTTCAACGGCGACGGTATAAGTGTGATAGCACCTTAACCAAACGCAACGCAGCAAGTAACAGCAGAGCAACCAGTAGTTGTTTGTTAACGTCTAAGCTAGTGTTGACTGTATGAGTTAATTAAATTAAAATTTGGATGTCCTTGGTGCCCAATCTGGGGTCATAGAAATAGAATGTGCGTGTGCCTGTAGGTGCATGCTATTTCTTGCTCTGTGAAGAGACATGAGACAATCTGTCCCAAATTTTAGTTTAATGTTTACGGTATCCTAAAGTTCAGATGTCCTTGGTGCGCAATCTGGCGTCATAGAAATAGAATGTGCGTGTGCCTGTAGGTGCATGCTATTTCTTGCTCTGTGAAGAGACATGAGACAATCTGTCCTGAATTTTAGCTTATTATGCTCGTATAGTCGTACAGTTCGATTAGTAAACGAAATATGTGTAAAACTTGTGGTTATAAAACTTGTCAACTAAAGTCATAGTGGTTTAGTGTTCAATTCGCGGATCTGCGGTACTCCGAAAGTAACGGTGGCGTAGTTATTACTCTCTAGTGCTGATATAATAGTGGTTCAGAACCACTGCCCAATTTGGTTTTCAGCTAAAACCTAGAAGTAATAATTTCGGGTCTCTAAAGTGCTGAATGACAGTAAAGTAGTGTAGTGAAACAGTGTACCGTGTTCACAAAAGGTTCTTTTCAGAACCGCAAATTCACGTGTCTTAAAAGAACTCGTCAAAACGTACCATTATACACTGTACAGTCAGGCTCGAGGCAAACAAAGTGAGACGTAAGAACGGTAAGTAAATCAAGTTTTAAAACGGAAATGTTGAACGGCTCCTACTCAGTAGGATATTATTGGGCCTTCTACCACACCGAAAGTGACGGAGGCGAACGGAGTGAGCCGCAGGAACGGCAGGTGGGGTAGAATGCCCAATAATATCCTACTAGTATCACCCTTTTTTACTCAATACTCAATAACTTTATTGCATCCCATAATGTATACAAAAGCTGGTGGGTAAAATTAAAGAGAAACAATTATGGACCCTGTCGGGCACAGCAAGTTAGTTTTTTTAGAGGAGAGGATGAAGGGCGCTTTTTAAAACATAATATATTGAAATAAAGGAAGATCTGGTATTTAGATATTTTAGTAGGTAAATAATACCTATTTAAGTGTAGATTTATATTCATTTATTATGTATTAATTGTTATTATTTATTTTATATATATATATTTGCTGTAATTTTAATCAAATAGATTGTAAGTAATTAAAGATATTGCACGGTGAGTAAGGTAAATAAATATATTTAAGTACTGCTTGTTTAATCTAATTATCCCTATTTCCCTAGTTGGAATTTATCTTTGAGGTCTATCTCACTTATATCTTGTCTTTGTAAAACCCTACACAACATTATAACGAGACGTATCGAGTGGTACTTTGAAAACAAAGGTCTTTTTTCAAAAAATACGGTAGGATTTAGAAGATCACAGTCATGCCTGGATAATCTTGTACGACTAGTATCCCAAATTCAAATAGGGTTCACCAGTAATCAAAAGACATTAGCATGTTTCGTCGATATAGACAACGCCTATAATAATGTCAACATCTTGAAAGTTGTGTCTACGCTAGATGAGATGGGAGTGGGATCTTCTATATGTAGATATATATGGAAGTACTTAAGTGAAAGACATTTAACTGTGTCACAGGTAGGAAGTGATATTTTGATTACAAGATGGACATGTAAGGGCTTGGCCCAAGGAGACCCTATGTCTCCAATTTTATTTAACATAGTTACTATTGATATTTGCAAAAAGATTATGAATGTTTATGTTTCCCAATACGCGGATGATTTCGTCCTCTACATTTCTGGACAAGATATTCGATTTATGACTTCAACTCTTCAGGAAGCCATAGACAGCTTGTCAATTTTACTGGGAGAATTAGGTCTTGAATTATCTCCCACGAAAAGTAAAGTATGTTTATTTTCTAGGGGACGGGTATTACAACAAGCAAGTAAAATCAATATCAACAATGTCTGGTTGGAAAAGGTTCATGTAGTTAAATATTTAGGGCTGTGGCTGGATTCTTCTTTGAGATGGCGTAAACAGATTAACGAAATTTGTGAAAAAAGTATGAAATTTTTAAATGTTTTTAAAGTGCTAGCAGGTTCGTCTTGGGGAGTCCACCCATTGCATTTAAGACGTCTATATATTGCAATCATTCGCAGTCGGTTAGATTATGCAAGTTTTTTGTTCGCCAATAGCGCTAAGAGCAACATTTCGAAATTAGACAAAACTCAAAACCAAGCCATGAGAGTAGTTGGTGGTTTTTTAAAAAGTTGTCCAATACATGCCATGGAATCGGAGTTATGTCTACCACCCTTGTTTGTTCGAAGGAAATATTTAGCGACAAAATTTTGTTTAAAAGCTATGTCTATTGTTGATGGTGACACTATTACAATGATATCCAAATTAACATCGATATGCGAGCAGGCATTATATTGGCGCAAAAAGACAAAACCGTTACTAACTATTGTCTATAGGGAGATGTCAAGTCAAAATTTATATCGTTCTAAAGTCTTAGAGATGTTCTCTTTGTCAACATGGATGACGAATATAGATATTAAATCGCACATTAAACTAAATATTAAAAATATGACAGAACCTAAAAGATCTCATACTTCTGTAATACTTCTAAGGAAAACTGTTGAAACTATTGCTCGAAATTATGAGGGATTCTATCAGATTTACAGTGATGGATCTAAGGACGGTTACGGAACTGGAGCAGCATTTTTTGACCCCCAGTCTAACATTGGAGCTAGCTTCAAATTAAACGGCAAAATATCGATAATGGCCGCAGAATTATATGCTATTTCGGAATGTCTGTCTTACTTGATGTCGTGCAAATATAATAAATCAGTAATACTTTGTGACTCGAAAAGCGCTTTACAGCATCTAGCTCAGTGCACCTCGGGCGTTCGAGGTTTGCCTGTAGCTTATTGCATTTTAGAATTATATTTAAAATTGAGGGATAGCGGAAAAATTGTTAAATTCCAATGGATTCCATCACATGTAAGTCTGAAAGGTAACGAACGAGTGGATAAGTTGGCGAAGAGAGGAATTTCTGAGGGAATACTTGTCAGCCATCTGCCCTTCTTTACGGATACAATAAGAGATGTTAAAATAGCTTGTTTCAAGATGTGGAAAGAATATTTTGACAAAAGATCCGAAGAGAAGGGTATATGGTACAAGACAATTCAGTCGGAACCACCAAAGATTCCTTGGTTTACTGAAGTAAAGATGAACAGGCAATTGTTAGTAACAAGCTTGCGTTTGCGATCCGGGCACATTCCTCTGAATGTGTTTGGACATCTTATGAAGGTTGTAGATACGCCAAACTGTTTTATTTGTAATATAAGGGAGGACACTTACCACGCTTTGGTGGAGTGTGCTCGGGTTGGAGCAGAACGCAGAGCTTTAGAGTCAGAAGCTGGACTGAGGTTAAGGGAGATTGGTATATGTAATTTGATATTATCCAAACCTACATCCAAATTAGCTATTAAGTTATATAACCTAATTGTTAAATTAATTAAGTTAAGATCTTAGTTATTAATTAATTTATATTTACTATTTTGTAAAACTACGGGGCTGGCATAATCGTTATTCGATTAAAGCCTTTTTTTCCAAATAAAGATATAAAAAAAAAAAAAAAAAAAAAAGAATTCTACACAAAACGCGAAGACATACAAACAAGATACACACTAAGACATAAACACGATTAAACTTACCAAAATCCCGTCTAAAAATACACTCAACTAGCCCTCTAGTCATGTCAATAAAAATTTATAATAAGTTACCAGAGGAAATTAAAACTGAAAGAAAGATTCATAAATTCACAAACAAATTAAAAAAGCTATTGTTAAACAAATGTTACTACAGGATCGAAGAATACTTAAATGATAAATTCATATAACTCATGTGCTCATACACTACACAACAGACCCATTTATTATAATTATACCCATAATAAACTAATGCAATCGTATTGATCCCATATAATATAATGAAATATAGAAAATTAATAAAAATAAAGGAAACATATAAGTATGATAAATATATATTAAACAGTTATATGTATAAGTATGAATAAAAAAATAATAAAGATATAATAAATCAATAAATTACATCCTCTCTCTCTAAAATGATTAATTTAATTTAAAAATTTCTTTGCTGCGCCCTACAGGGTCCATAATTGTTTCTTTTTAAGTATTGTATTTATCACCTATTGTACATTATGGAATGCAATAAATAAATATGAAATGAAATGAGAGTCTACTAGTAGACTTTATTTGGGCCGTTCTGTACGTGTCAATGTGGCATCTAGACAAGTATATAATCAAAGGTTAGTACCTATTTTATTTTTAAGGATTTTTTGCTTATTTTACGTTATATGAGACAATGTTAGGGAAGATTTAACCTAGTTAGTTACGTACCTTAATCTGCGTGGGGTAGGAGAATCGCTTGGTGGACTGGCACATACTGTTGAAGAATATGTCGAGCGGGTCGGGCAGCGCGGGCGGCGCGGCTGCGGCCGGCTCGCGGCGCGCCCCCTCCGGACACGCACGCTTAGCGGCCGCAGCCTTGCACAGGTAATCCAGCTTGCGCTCGATCACCGTCAGCTGCGAGCAGTTCTTGCGCTTGGGCGCCGACTCCGCCTCGGACTCGGACTCCGAGGACGAGTGCTCGCCGCCGTGGCCATTCTCCGTGGCTTGCGGCGGCGGCGGATAGCTTGGCGAGCTCGCCGGCTTCTTCCTGTTGCTCATGTAGGGCTGAAGGAACTGCATTAGCCCCATGTACTTCCACGGGTAGTTCTTCTTGGCAGGGTTAGGATCCTTAGCCAGCATCTCGCTCTGCCTCTTCAACGCGTCGCGGTAGCTGTCGCGCAGCTTCTTCCACTTCAACTTCACTTCCTTCACTGTAACAATGTTACGTGGTTACAAGATGTGGTGCAGGACATGTATTTTTCGACACTGAGTGATAACATTATCGTGTCGGTCCCTGCAAAAACATACAGGTGAATTACGAAAGCATTGTGCAAGTGTCATCTCATCGAGCAACTACACTACAATCATAATGTTTTGAAAGAGCACAATGTCCCAGCGGACAAAATAACACCACAACAACACATCAAAGAATGTGATTATCTTTTTATGCACTGTTTTGCACATTTTATAATTCCACACAACACAGTTAGTGTGTGCGCGATGCCCACCACGCGCAACATGATGCGAAGCGTATTCAACCATCACAGGTGGCAGGCGAGCCATGAGGATTTCCATACTATAAAAAAGGAAGGTATAAGTAGGTTGCAGAAAAATCTTTTTATAACAACTCATGAATTATATAAGTTAAAAAAGGCGATAAAAGCGACATTGGTAACTACCGACCAATAAGTTTAACATCCCACATTTATAAGACCTTTATTAAAGTCATACATAATCGTATAGACGGGAAACTGGACCAACATCAGCCGCCAGAACTTGAAGTTGAAATATTCACATCCTTAGAAAACCAAAGCATATAACTATTTACCTCCTAAAAAACATTTACCACTATAGCTCCGCAAACATAAAACTAAATACAACAGGACCCACATTCAAAATTCAAAAAGGTGTTAAGCAGGGTGACCCGCTCTCTCCCAAGTTATTTACCAGCACACTTGAGGAGATATTTAAGACTCTGGCAGCCTCATGGAAGACCAAGGGTATCAAAGTCGGCAATAAGACGCTAACAAACCTCAGATTTGCCGACGACATAGTCCTTTTTGCCCATACAGCCGAGGAACTGCAGGCCATGCTCCAAGAATTGAACATGGCAAGCTTCAAGGTGGAACTCGCGATGAATCGGTGTAAAACCAAAGTAATGACTAACAGCACTAAACGTAGGGTTGAAGTAGAAATACATTATGTCGATGAGTATATCTACTTGGGCCAGTTAGTTTCTTTCGAAAACCGACAAGAAAGAGAAATCGATCGTCGGATCGAAAACGCCTGGAAAAGCTACTGGTCCATGAAGACGCTAATGAAGGGTGATATACCAATCTCCCTGAAGCGCAAACTCATCGATATATGTATGTATCCTACCCGTTCTAACCTACGGTGCTCAGACCTGGTCGCTCACCGATTCACAAAAGTTCCGCCTTGGAGTTTGCCAAAGGGCAATGGAGCGCAGCATTCTGGGCGTAAAAAGAACAGATAGAATACGGAACACCATGCTGCGCTCCAAAACGGGCATAGTAGACGTGGGCAAAAATGCAGCCAGGCTTAAATGGGTTTGGGCGGGTCATGTCAGCCGCATGCACCATGATCGCTGAGCAAGAGTTTCCACACAATGGATGCCTGAAGACGTCGAGGCCGGCCCACGACTTAGATGCGTACCGCGAGGGCTGGTTCGAGGCGGCGCAGGAAAAGAGTACCTGGAAGGACCTGGGGGAGGCCTTTGCTCAGCAGTGGGACAGTAATGGCTAAAAAAAAGAAAACTAGAAAAATTCAATACAACCAGATAAGAGAATTACGGGATTTGAAAACTGATTATAGGAGAACTAATTAGGTAGGTACGGGATTTGAATGAAATTTTGGTACAGTTATTGTTTGACTAGCGCTGTCATATTGAATACTTGCAATCCCGGAAAAATGTGGAAATTTCCCGGAAACAATTTTGTGACCAGAACTAACATTGAGTACCTACTTCTTATCCCATGAAATAAATCTGGCAACAATTGTGTTACTAAGTCTACGCGTACGAAGTCGCGCGAAGGATTTTTTTTTTAGACCTACTAATAACACTGGTCAACACGACTTTTTGCCGTTTGTCCAAATATATATTTTCGGTATCCCTAATGTTCATGTATTAACAGAAAAATAAAAAAAAATCTTCTATTACATCGAGATGTCCGAAAAATTTTTTTTTGTAAATATGACAAAAATTTGAGGGTATGTCGAAATAAGTCATCACTATTGACCTTATTACCAAAACTAAAACTGATTCTCGTAAGTACACTATATACTCTCACTTTTCGATGCGACATAATTGTTGGTTCTTGACGTTTAATATTAATACAACGATTATAGAAGTTAACGGCGTACTATTTTGAGAAGTTTTTCTGCGGAGTTTATTTAATTGTGACAAGTTTTTGGAGTTATATTTCGGATATTTTAATTCAAACAAGTGTTAGATATACACCGCTTACAATATGAATCGAAAGTGCTCAAATTCACCAGACCTTCTTCGTTTTATTTGTGGAAAATTTACTTTTTTATTTTTTTATTTTATAGTACGGAAAATCCTCATGGACTATTCGCCACCTGGGGAGGCGGCAGAGTCTGTCGGACTCGTACCGACTAAAAACCGTACTTACCTTCACTTGCCCTATTGTCATGGCCATGGGATCCGTGAAATTCGCCACGACCATGACAGGATGAGCGGTAGCCTGGTGGATGACTGACTAGACAATGGCCCCAGTGGACGTCTTCTTTCGTTTAGATGAGCCATGACAGCCTGTCTTGGCCATGACGAATGTCACGTACTTATCACATGAAAGTCACCATAGGGCAAGGTAAGGCCAGGTAAGGCAAGTGCGGTTTTCAGTCAGTTCAAGACCGACATACCCTGTATGTCACCTTCCCAGGTGGTAGACGGCAAACCTTATAAGCGTAGCTGGAGTGACAATGTGTATAGGTACTGACAATTGCAGGAAAGACTTGGAGCGGAAAAAGGGACGCGTGGAGGGCGCTTTTACAGCATTTTAGCTTATGGTAGCTACTCTGATTAATAATCATTTTAAATTTAAAAAAATATAAGTACTTAATAAAGAAATAATCAATAATTTTACACATTTATTTGGTTTGTATTACCCTTCTATACTCGATTAATGCAGTGGCCGGAAACTAAAATTCTTGTAGGCCGAAATCTAAGTGGCCGAAAAACTAGCGTTTTACCCATTTTTCATATTATAAAATATTGTAAAATAGTTTGAGATACGTTAATATTACCACATATGAATTTTAGAATCGAAAACTACAATACTAAATTTAAAGGCTATAAATGAACTTCAACAGCACTGGGTGAACTTATTGGGGAAAAAATCTATCGGCCCGGCAATCAAACGACCGGGCTATAGGTATTATTGTCAAAATTGTCATACCTACTTACCTACATCATAATGAATTGTTAATTTTTGTAAATTCTGTGTAAATACCAAATCCGTCAGTCCTAGAATGACACAATTCATTGTTTTCTTGTGCCTCTGTCTGACCCACGACCCACTGCGCTGCGCTTACTATACCTATGACAACAATAGCATGGACAGCTGTGTGCGCAGTGGGCGTGTCAGTACGACGGCGAGGCGCGCGTGTGCGTGTGCGAGCCGGCGCGGAGAGCGGAGAGCGGGGAGCGGGGCGCGGGGCGCGGGGCGCGGGGCGGGCTGGCCGGCCGCACGCACCGAGCGAGCGGGTGCGGCTCACTCACTCACCTGACGACAGGTCCGTCTCCTTCATGACCTCCGCCCATGCGGCGTCCTTCAGCTCCTGGTCGCGATACTCGATGGCGGTGGTGTTCCAGAGGCATGGGTACTTGCGCACGGTTTCGATGAAATGATCCATGTCGATGCGGTGATGCGTGGCAGCGGGCTCGACGCGGTCGGTGCGGCGGCGGCGGCGGGCTCGCGCGCGATACTGAGCTGAGCGGCGTCGGGCGCAGCGCGCGCCGGCGGGGGGCAGCGCGCCGGGCGGGCACGAGCGGCGCCTGCCCGGCCGCGCCGCCGCCGCCGCCCGCCGCGGGACGCTGCACACCGCAAGCACCGAGCACCCCGCGCGTTCTCTGCGTACTTATTTCCCAGTACCGTAACTCGTCCCACGAAATTCCCGACCCATAACACAACTTGGTGATATTTAAAAATACAATACTAAAGGTGAACCCTATTGTTAGGTACCTACTATATAACATTGAAAAAAGTAAGTACCTATGTACATAAAGTCACTGAGATAGGTGTGCAATAAACGTAGGTATCGTATCATAAAGTTGCTTATTTTGGTGTGGTAATTAATGAATACAAATATGTAAGTACTACATATAGGTAGGTACTAACCGATTTTTTGCTGAAGGATCCTCATTACACTGAACACCAATTCTGGTAAATATTATTATTTTCTTTAAAAACACAGCTTCCGCACTAGGTAACAAGCTCTGTGTCCCGTCCCGGGGAACTTTAAAAACATTAGCATATCATCACGCCTGTATTCCTGTAAAAAAGCAGGAATTTCCCTAACATTGAGTACTTCTTTCTTTCTTATCGCATGAAATCAATCCGACAATAATAATTGTGTTACTAAGTCTACGCATACGAAATCGCGGATAAAAGCTAGTATCAATAAAACGCGATAAAATCCGCAAAAAGTAGTTTTATTTCAATGTAAAACCGTCCAAGTGCGAGTCGGACTCGCGCACCGAGGGTTCCGTACAAACCTGTAGGTATACTTTTGATTGCGTTGACATTTTACAGACTTTTTAGGTATTCAAGGTATTATAGTATTAGAAATGGATTTCAATTTAATACCTTTACGCGTTCATGAGGAAAGGGGTAGTAACTGTAAAATTATTAAAAATATTTTTATTATATAATATATGACGTAACTAAAAATTTACTATTATGTATTTTATTTAGTTTTTTCATTTTTTCCTTTATCTCTGCTATAAGACGTTGCTTCGTACCAAATTTCAAGATTATGAGTTCACGGGAAGTAGGTACCCTGTAGGTTTTGATTCCCTTGCGAGTTTCGAAAATTTGCGGCATAAACGGCTGTATCTTTTGATTGCATTAGCTTAGAAGTTTGATTTTTTTACATCTACAAGGGACTGTAGACCTGAGTATTTGATATAAATTTTAGCTTGATACCTCCACGCGTTCCTGAGAAAGAGGGTCTTGACGTGAAGAGGGACGTGGTTCATGAAGGCGGCTAGCCCACTAAGAGGAAGGAACCTGTAGTCCTCTGGCTTCGGGTATCCGTTGCCGAGATGACTCATCCGTTTCGTCGCTAGGACGTCACAATCAGACAAGATGTGCTGCATGGTTTCCCTGAATACACCACAAGCTCTACAATCATTGTTCAAGGTCAGCTTCATTTTATGGAGCATGTCATTTGTTGTAAAATGCCCTGAGAGGGCTCCGATGACAGCTCGGGCTTTGTCCCTTCTATTGTTAAGTATGAATTTGGAGATGCGTGTGGTGCTGCTGCCGAAAAATCTTCGTGAGTGCTCTAGCCCTAAGCTATTGCACCACTCCTCTTTGTGTTTTGTAACGGCATATTCCTGTAAGGCCTTCTTGATGGCGCATGTTGGTAGTCCCATACATGGTTCTGGTCCAATCATGGCATTTGCCGATCCGGTTTTAGCTAACTCATCGGCCTTCTCATTTCCTTTAATGCCTGCATGCCCTGAGACCCAAACTAGTCGTAATCTGTTCCTGCGGCCTAGCTCATTAAGAGTTTTTATGGCATTTAGGACTAGTCTGGAGTTGACTTTGCAGGACGTCAGGGCCTTGAGTGACGCTTGGCTGTCGCTTAGAATGTAGATATTTTTATATTCTACATTCCTGTTTATGGTTTCATTTGCGCATGCGATAATGGCATACATTTCTGCTTGAAAGACCGTAGTGAGTTCTCCTAAGCTGTTCCAGAGTTGGAAAGATTCTGAGTAAACTCCTGCTCCAGTACCAGATCCAGTTTTTGAACCATCTGTGTACCATATTAAGCTATCAGTGTTCGATGAAAGCCCTTGCTTCCATTCATCCCTTGTGGGGACATATGTTTTGAAGTTCCTTTTGAAGATTTTTATTGACGTCATTGCGTCATTTATCATATTAATCTTCCTTAAGAGCTCTTCGGGTAGCTCCATTCTTGTGTGTCTCGTGATCGGCATATTGCTATGCCATGTCCCTGCTACATTTAGTCTGTGTAGGGCCTTCATTGCTTCAGTTTTAATGAAGATGTGAAGAGGGTTTAAGTTGAGTAACATATCTAACGATTTGGTTGGCGTAGTCTTAAACGCTCCTGTGATTGCCACAGTGGCCATCCTTTGTAGTTTCCCCAGTTCTACGGCGCATGTTGATAGTTTTGTCCTAGGCCACCAAACGATGCTGCCATAGGACAAAATGGGGCGAACCATAGTGGTGTAGATAAAGTATAGTATTTTGGGTTTGAGTCCCCAAATTTTTCCATACGCTGATTTACACATGTTGAAAGCTCTCATTGCTTTTTCTAACGCCTTTCTGGCGTGTTGACTCCATGTGAGCTCCTTGTCCAGAGTCATGCCGAGGTATTTGACATTAGTGGACCATTCTAATTTTGATCCGAACAATAGCAGGTTTTTCAACTTGCCCAGATTTCTCTTCCTTGTAAAAGGAAGAACCGTGGTTTTCTCTGCACCAATCTCTACCACAACCAAAGCTTGTTGCAGTATTTCCGACACAATTTCCGGAAATTTGGCATTAACCATTATGACTATATCATCTGCGTATCCCACAGAAAAATATGCCCCTCTGTTTAGTCCGTGTAATAGGGAGTCCACTACGAGGTACCATAATGTTGGTGATAGTACTCCACCCTGTGGGCACCCTTTCGTGGTCGTTGCACGGGCTGCACATACCTCTTTTTTATCAATTGCATTCTCTGCTTTTGTAACTACATGGTGCAACGCAGTTTCGGTTGATTTTCCCGATTGGTATGCACATTGTAGCTTGTGAAATGGGTACTTCTTTAAAGGTCCGTCCCTTATGTATTGATCTACCAGTTTCTCCAGGGTTTTTAACAGAAAAGATGAGAGACTGATCGGTCGAAACGATTTTGCCTCTTCATAACAGTCTTTCCCTGGCTTTGGAATGTAAGTTACCTTTACACCTCTCCATATCCTCAGAATATATCCGAAGGCTATGCATGCCTTAAAGAGCCTTGTCAAATGTGGGCTCAGTATTGATTCACCTTTTTGTAGTAATATTGAGTATATACCGTCCGGCCCTGGAGATTTGTAGGGCTGGAAGCTATGTGTTACCCAATTAGGCTTCCTTTCATTTACTACCTTCTTCGCGATGTCCTAATCTGCTTTCGTAGTGTGCAGATTAAGCTCCTCTATGGTCATAGGACCATCGTTAGCGAGTGAATCATGCATCTCGCAGTCCGGAAAGTGGGTTTCCATCATTATCTGCAAAGTCTCTTTGCCAGATTCTGTTAACTTCCCATCCTTAGTCTTTACAGCATTTTTAGCGTATGACTTTTGGTTACTGACATAGCCTTAATCAATCTCGCAGTTTCAGGTACAGTTTTAATGTCCTGACAGTGAGATTGCCATGATTTACTCCTTGCTTTACGTACTGCCAGGTTATAGCTAGTAAGCGCCTGTGAGTATTCCTTAAAGCATTTCATAGACTTCGCCTCATTGAAGATTCGGCGCGTCGCCTGTCTGTGTTTCTCCAGATCTGGAGTCCACCAGGGAACTTTCTTTCCTTTAGATTCTTTTTCAGGGCAGCTTGCATACCAGGCCTTTTTGATGACTTGGTCAATCCGCTCTGCTTCGAATTCAATGTCCAGCGTAGAGTTCAATTTACCCTTTGCCGTGCCTATTTCGATCCTTAGGTCTTTCGTGTAGTTTTCCCAGTTTGTACACCTGGGATTTCTTCTACGTACACTCGGAAGGGAATCTTCCGTTTCATACCTGAGATAAATGTATCTGTGATCGGAACCACTTATTTCGTCCAGTACACGCCAATTAGTGATTCCCCTATACGCCCCATTGGTGGCCATTGTTATATCGATAACTTCCGATCTTTTCGCGTCCACAATGGTGGGCGCGTTACCTTTATTGAGTAAGTAAAGTGAAGAGCTTACCAGATATTCCAGAAGTTCTTCTCACCTACCATTTGTGTCCGAGCTTCCCCAGACTACATGATGGGCGTTGGCATCACACCCTATTATGAGTTCCAGGTTCTCCCGGCTGCAAAACTCGACGAGTTCGCTTAGCGCCCTCATACTCGAGCGCCGTTCGTCGTTTGGATAGGCGAGGTAGGCTGAGGCCAGTACAATTGTCCTCCGCTCTCGCCCTTCCAGAAAGACCTTAACGGCTGTAAGGTCCCTGCAACAAAAACTATGTATGCAAGTCCTAACATATATGCAATGCACATATATGCAAGTCCTAACACCTTCATTTGTACCGTGGAAAATTGCCATCAAGTAATTGTATTTATTAAAAAAAACCTAACATCTTTAACACACAACCAGCCTTTTTTATTATTTAATTTTTATAATTCCTTGCATTTTGAGACTCAACTATCAGCTAACCTTTTACCAATAGAAAACCACATAATAGTGAGTGTCATAGGCTATATTTATTTATAATATATGCATATTATTAGGTAGTACATTGCACCCGTGCGAAACCGGGGCGGGTCACTAGTACGGTCAACAAAAGAGTTAGGTATACAGGCAGCTAATTAATAATCTGTGTTTTGATAAGGATAGTGTATTAATGTATCACGCAATGTGTCAAAACGTAGGTATTGTAAGCAGCTACATACCTAACCCTTTGGCGCGTAATTATTTATGTCGAAATCTGTATAAAAATCCATATTTCGTTTGCTATCTGTATACTTATTCTTTTGTTGACTGTACAATATACACCGTGTTTTTTTTTTGTCGTCTTATAGCCGAAAGGATATAGTTCTACTTATCATGATCAACAATTTCTTGTATGGGATCAACCATGAAGTGCAAAAAAAAAAAAACAGCTACATTCTACATTTTAACGAGAGACCTGAACTTTTTTCTAAGAAACAGCTTCCTTTTTTTTTCAATATTTCAGACTTAGTCCCATATCTAGTAGAAATAATATTGAAATAATGGTTTCCTTTCGGCTGTAAGACGACAAAAATGCGATACCGTGGAAAACCTAAACCTGTTACAACACCTTTTGTACTCGTGTACGGGTCTTGTATAAAGGCAATGTCAAAATTATGCCCTGTCAGTTGGCGCCCTAAGAGTGCCATAGTTGCCTTACAGTGATGTAAGTTGATTTGTACACACCTTAATACCCCCATTTTGATGTTTGCGTAATGGTGGGTCTTCGACAGTCAGCTAGTGACCGTCGTCCGAAACCGCTGCATCTTCCGTTCTCTTCACATTGAGGGGAGATGACGAAAGGTACAACCCTTCGATGTCGCCTAGTGCTTCATCAGTCCGCTGGGATGTGGCTGGTGACGGAGCAAGAAGGTCCTCGACGTCCTCGATTTGGGCCTCTTCTGGTGGAACGCTCTCGTCCGTGACCTGCATCTGCACCTGTGGAGCAAGTGGCAGAGCCACAGCCTCCCCCCCCGCCCTCACCTCGGTGTCATCGAGAAGCTTGAAGACGGCTTTGTCGATGCCAGCGTAGAGGTAGTAGCCCTTGGCCTTTATGTGTTCCGCAGAGGCTCTATCCATAAGGACAATCCTCCTTACGTATGCTTCCTCAACCAGGGTATCCACTATCTTCCAGTCCCCTGTCTTTAGTTCTGGATTTAGGCGTTATGTTAAGTACGCTGCTCGTGTAGGTTATCCAGACGTTTTTCGACCTCCACGCCATTTTTACCGGCTTTGGTCTTTGGCGTTGACAACCTTGAGCTGAAGGCTGCCGATGGTCTTCCCGTTTAGGCCTCGGAGCCAATCTGCCGATTTGGTGTCCTCACAGAAGATGTGGAGGGCACCTGTGATGACCGTCCCAATGCTAAATCGGGGCAAGGGGTCCTGTTGGCCTATTAAAGTTTGCCACAGATGGTTTGCAATAGGCCCGACGGTATTATTTGTGACCTGCGTCGCCGGGAAGTTCTCAGGGACAATCGCCATCCTGCCACCTGTAAGAGCCTTTCTAAACGTCTCGTTCAGATTCGGCTTCTTAGCAGTGCTGGCGGCTTGTTCCCCGCTCTGCTCCCTGGCTCTTTTCGTAGCATTGCTACTTGTTTGATGACTTCTTGTTGAAGTCCCTGCAGCACTCGCCATTACTGGCCCGCCCTGTTGAGAGGTCTCGTGTGCCTGCCTCTTTAGGGCGTACTTGCGCCTGGCGACTGCACTTAACCTCTTCTTGCTAGGGGCTCCTCTGGGTTTGTCTCCCAGTGCGTATGCCCCGCCGGGTTTACCAGGCTGGTTGCTCAGATTCTGAGCTGCGGTTTGAATCGCGCCAGATCCCGGTTGCCCGATGGTTCTCTGCATGGTATGACTACCCAGAGTTCCCCTCGTGTTACTGCAGTGCATTGCTGCCCCGCCCACAGATTTAAAATCCTTTTGGACGCCCTTACGGTCATCCCTAGCTGCAGTGCCTGCAGCAGAAGTTGGTTCGGTTTTGTTGGTAAGATCCGTGTAAAACCCTATTTTAAGTTTCGCTGAATATGCCAGTCCATAGGAAAGCAGTGAATCTACCAGCGCATAGTATACAGCAAACAAAGTAGCTCTGCCCAGTATGACACTGAGGTAGTGGAGTTTTACAAGGACAGATCGTAATTTTTCACTAAGTTTTATAATTGCGTGTTCCATGAGAAATTGGTGTCTATTACTAGCCCTAAGTACCTGTACTCCCCCACCATCTCTATAGCCTATAGTGTCGCACACTCACAGCGTGATACACTGCCCCCGTGCTCACCGTGCAGACATTCATAGCTGTGACCTGTAATTCTCGGCGACCGTTCAATACTTTTATGATATGGTGAGCGTATATGCATACATTTAGTCTTGTTTATGTTGATAACTATTCCATTATCATCTGCCCACTTTATAATATTTGTGAAATCGGCTTGAATTTTATTTTCTATTATGTTTAGATCGTTATCAGCGTACACCAGACAATTGTGTCATCTGCATACATATATATACGGCAGTTATGTACCACATTGCAAATGCTGTTAACATGCATAATAAATCCTACCGGACCAAACACCGATCCGGTGGGCACACCACAGGTTATTTAGCATCCCCGACTACTCCATCGACCTTGGTTCTCAGCGTTCTACCTGTGAGGTACGCGCGGAGCCATGTATTTAGTGGCCCCGCGACCCCTCCTGCATGGCTTGAAGCAGCTGGTGGTGCTCCAAGGTATCAAATGCTTTTTTGAAATCAATATAGATCACCACCACCTGCTTCCGCTGATCTAGGTACTCCTTGATGTCATTGGAGAACTGTGCCAAGGCCGTAGCCGTACTCCTGCCTCGTCTAAAACCATGTTGAGTATTTGCTAAGATATTATTTTTGTCCAAAAACGTACTTATTTGACTTACAATATTTTTTTCTACAATTTTATTTACAACAGAAAGTATAGCTATCGGCCTATAGTTCGAGTAATTTGTGTATGCACCCTGCTTAAAAATAGGCCTTATCAGTCCAGTTTTTAATTGTTCCGGATATTGTCCCTTTTCTACACACAAATTGATAAATAAGGCTAATACTGGACTCAATTGAGATTTTAGATGCTTTATTTCCTTTAAGTACCTTTATATTATCTACAATAGCAGATTTTTCACAGCTTAGCAAATTTATAATTTTATAAATATCTTCTGGACAAGCCTTCTGTAATCTTATTGACACTTGGCTATTGTTCACATAACTAGACCTATCCTTAAACTTATGACGACATACATATTTTATTTCTGAAATTTCTTTAGTGAAAGTAATCGAAAACTTATTGCATATATCAATTTTGCTGTCTATTCTACCTAAATGTTTCATAATAATGTTATCTAAGCTACTTTTTTCCCTCCCTACCCATGAGTTTATTTTGACCCAGATGATTTTTCTAATATTCTTGTTACATTTTTTTATCTCTTCCTGGCAATACTTATTTTTAGCCTTAAGTATATATTTGTTAAGTTTACCCTGTGCAGGCAAGCTCACTATAAATTAGAAGATTATCTTCTAGATAAAAATGTTTGGCGGAATGCTGGTCCAGCAGTCCCAGATGAACAACTTGTAATTAAATATTTTTTTTTACTGTACCTGCGTTATACTATAATTTAACATTCTTTGTTTGTAAAAATATGAACCGCCCGCGGTCGAATTTTTCCTTCGCTAAATAACTTATATTATACTCTTTAAATCTTTCTCTGAGTGAACTCCTGGGGCTGAGACTATAAATTGATCGAATAGGTAGCTCTCTTCTGCAGCACTAAAATATTCTGTATATCGGCGGCATTCCCACACAAAAGAATGCCATACGACATCACACTATGAAAATAACCAAAATAATACTAACCGAGATTTATATCGACGTCAGATAAGTTACGTACTTAACTATTTTTTTCACGACGTATAAGCTTCAGAGCTGAGCTTTTTTGACAACTTATCTGTTTATGTGGGCCAAATTGAAGCTTACAATCTAAAGTAACCTATGCTAAGAAACACAGTAGAGTCTGCAAGGTCCAACCACGGTAATATTATGGTCCAACTCTACGCCATAATATATGAGTACCTACCTACACTGGTTTTCACCTGTCTAACGTTAGGCATTGTGAACTTAGTTTTCTTTTCATTCACTACTTTGGCATGTGCTGGTCTCTGTACTAAGGTTTTACGATCTTTTTATTTCAAAATTTCCTTGGCATGTATTTTTTTTGTAGATAATATTGTGGACTTGGCTTACGATCGATCACATCTTTTTGCTCCAGGCAGCCCTGTTGACACTTGACACTTGACACTTTGACAGTGACAAATGACAACCTTAGCTGACAAGACAAATTCTATGCTATCTTGTCAATGATTATTGTGATTAAGAATGTGTTTGTTTTGTTGTGAGTTTGAGGAAAAAACATTTGATTTGAGAATATTAAAAAAATCTTTATTATTTACATACCTACCTATAGTCTGAAGTTTTGTACTTATGCTTTAGTATTCGTGTAATGTCCATTTTTGTGACTGGCACGGCGGTGCCTCTGCTACTTAGGCGTACCTACTTAGTTGAATTTGTTTGTATGTGTACTTCCTAAGGCAATTCTCTGACCCTTACATGAGGTAGCTGAGGTGTCTAGCGAGTGGTGGGCAGCAAGCGCCCCAGAGCTATCTGCGATCGTCATGGAGGGCCACCCCGACACCGAGCGCGACCGAGCCCTGTGAGTACAAACTGGTGTTCTCCAAATACATTCCGCGCGGGACCTAACCAGTTGGATTGGCAGTATAAGGGTCAAAGATCCCCCACTGCCAACACAACGTTTTCTCGCGGAGCATTGAACAGTGTGCTGGAGTGCTGGAACACAGCACAGCTCACAGCAGTGTTATTGCACTTCAGATTTTCTGCCAGGCAGAGGTACTTCCCAAGTCGGGCAGTTATAATCTGAGTGAAATTACTCCCACTAACCCTCTGTCTTAAAATATTTTTAGGGATTAACCATTCATTAGTATCTTGTGGCCAGAGGGTTTTTCTGATGAATAGCTGTCCTAATTAAATTTAATTGTGGTGTATTATTCTTAAGCTTCTGGCTCAGCTACTGGTGTTCTGTGTTATTGATAATGTGGTCAGTCAAAATAATTTATTCAAGATAGACTACTAGGTAATAATTTGTGAATGTGATTTCTACATTAAGACTGTGTAGTTAGAATTTTGTTAAGGGGGGGCAGGCGTAGACAAACCAACAATAATAACTATAACAATAATATCCTTGGACAATTTCACACAACACCATCTAGTCCTAAACTAAGCACAGCTTGTACTATGGGTACTAGACAATAGATATAATGCTTATAATTAGTATATTATTTTTTTTTGTAAATATGTAGGTACTTAAATTACATAATAAACACCAAGACAAACACAAACAATAAAGAATACCTATATCTAGGGTAAATGCTGCCCATTGCTCATAATGGGACAGGCAGGTTACATTAAAAATATAAAATGAATTAGATTCAACCATTCATAGTACCGGCGGGCGTCCTACACTATGCTTACATAGATGCGGTCGCCACTTGAGAACTCGTTTGCTCCACTGTTTATCAGTTCTCCGCAAGATGTGACCGGCCCATTGCCACTTTAGCTTGCTTATTCTTAGTACAATCTTATAAAATTTGCCTGTATATTTTGACATTCAAAAAGTACTGCCTATAAATATATAATATAATAGTAGTCTATCTTGAATAAATTAATAGTAGAATAATAGGGGGATCAGCTTGTTTTTAAAAAAGTTTTTTCATCACTCATTACATAGTGTGCCAATTATGTGACTATTACAAATAAACAAATTGTCTACCAGATTAAGTATATTTTTTTTCCATTCGATTCAATTCCCACATACAAATAGTTATGTGATGAACATAAGTGTTTGTTTGTCTGGGTGTTTCTTATGTATTTTAAGTACTTATGTATTTAAAAAAAGTATATAAGTATTATATCCATTGTCTAGTACCCATACAAGCTCTGCTTAGTTTGGGACAAGATGGTGCTGTGTAAAATTGTGCAAGAATATATTTTATTTTAAGTAATAACTGGGGAGTCATCTCAGTCAGTCAGTAATTTAATTATTAACAGATCAGTCATCGATAACAGTGCAGCTGAGGGTGATGGAGACAGAGGGCGATATAGGTATGTTTAACTGTGTATATAAAAATTTACAATTCTTACACCTGACTGATATAATTTTGCACTGAATGTTTGTCAGTGGATACCACTATTTGCTACTAGTTTTTGACATTTCAAAATTACCAGTTGTAATAAAACATTTAACTTTAAATTCGTACGTGTAGCCTGATGGTGCGGTGCGCGTCGCAGTCGTCGCTGGACGAGTCGTCACAGAGAGCGGCCGGCGGCGCCGCGGCGGCCGGCGCCGGCGCCGCGCATGCGGGCCGCCTGCTGGCCGCGCTGGCTCGTCTGCGCCGCGACGCCACGCTGTGCGACGTGCGCCTGCACGCGCGCGCCCCCGGCCCGGGCCCCGGCCCCGGCCTCGGCCTCGGCCCCGGCCCCGGCCCCGGCCCCGAGCCCGCCCCCGGCCCCGCCGGCCCCGCCCCCCGCCCCCGCCGAGCCGCCCTCGCCCGCGCTGTCGGCCCACCGCGCCGTGCTGGCGGCGGCGTCGCCATACTTCCACGCCATGTTCACGCAGTTCGACGAGAGCACCCAACCCACCGTCACCATACAGGTCAGGTTTCTCGTGTTTCAATATAGCATGCACCTCTCATCGGCCAGGTGCGTAATCATAAACGCCTTATTCGTGATAATGTTAGGCCAAAGTCTTATTTTAATTGTATTTCATTGTGTAGATATTTTAATGAAATATTGATTTCACTAAGTTGATTTTTAGAGACACTTGTACTTTGGTAGGTTATAGGTTTTCCGATTCCGTCAGTCCCACAGGTTTACCTAGGGGATTATCTTTATAATGTCATCAACAAGGGTCAGGATATATGTACATATATTCCCTTCACAAACCCAGTTGTAAGAAATTAATAACTGACTTTCTGAAAATTTTCCTATGAGGACATTGAATCATTGCTCCACACCACAAAACTTGCACTCAAATAATCATCTATCCATACACCACCATTCACATACACATGCTGCCCATTCATTTACATACACACGCAGCCACCATTCATTTGCGGGTTAAAGCTATAGAGTAATCAATATTTCAGATGTTTTTACAGCACCATCTAATCTCAATCCAAGCAGAGATTGTAGATAATGAATATCCTATCCTACTATAATATTATAAATGTGACAGTGGTTCAATAGGTTAGGGCTAGAACACTAACAAACATTTTAATATGAGTATAAAATTACAGATTTACTATTTGAAAAAACTTACCTATTTGAAAAATATGGTTTAAATTTTGGTAATCTTATTATAGTTAAAATAGTTAATGTAAGGTGCCAATAAATTGGTAGGGTGCCAATGTTTGGTTAGTTTACCCTTTTTGACAGATGTAATTATTGATTATAAAATGTGTTGCTTAATGGATGACGATTCATCTTAATAATTGTATTTACAAAAAGCATTGCACATAATTACTTAATAAGCTGGTAAAGACATTTTTGCTAATTTAAACCTTAATATTTTAAAAATGTAATGTTATTAAAAAAGCAGTGAGAGCCTAGTGGTATGACCATTAGACTCCCAAGTCGAAGGCCTCGAGTTCCTACCCAAGGCGCGCACCTCTGGCTTTTCGAATTCATGTGCGTATTAATGAGAGAGATTTTTCTCGACAATTTGTGAAGTCTGCCAACCCGCACTAGGCCAGCGTGGTGGACTATAGCCTTTCTATATGAGAGGAGACCCGTGCCCAGCAGTGACACAGTATATGGGTTGATGATGAATGTAATTGTTTTTGTTGTTGGTTCCAGAACGTGGAGCCGCATGCGCTGGAGGCCATCGTGGAGTACGTCTACACGCCCGACTCGCTCGTCATCACCGAGGACAACGTGCAGGTATCGGTCCAGAACTCCAGACACAGTTCTCAAAACTCATGAAACACTGCAGGGCACACACATACGAGTAGCTTGGATATGTACGAGGTCGAGTAGACGGCGGGCGGTGACTAAAGTATGGTGTGTGTCGGTGTGCGCAGAGCTTGCTGTCCGCGGCCTCGCTGCTGCAGGTGGGCGGAGTCAGGGCCGCCTGCTGCGTGTTCCTGGCCGCCGCGCTCTCCCCGGACAACGCGCTCGGCATCCGCGCCTTCGCAGACCTCCACGCCTGCGCAGACCTCGGCCTCTGCGCCGCGCGCTTCATCGAGAACCACTTCGTCGAGGTGCTGGACACCGAGGAGTTCCTCGCGCTCGAGCCAGACACGCTGGCGCAGCTGCTCGCCAACGACCGCATCACCGTGAGTGTGCCCCGCCCCGCCCCGACCGCCCCGCCCCGCCCCGCCCCACCCCGCCCCGCCCGCCTCACGCCCGCCCCGGCCGCAGGTGCCGAACGAGGAGGTGATCCTGGACGCGGTGATCCGGTGGATGCAGCAGACGCCGTCGTCGCGGCAGGCGCACCTGGGCGCGCTGCTGGAGCACGTGCGACTGCCGCTGTTGGCGCAGGACGCGCTGGTGGCGCGCGCCGCGGCCGAGCCGCTCGCCAGCGCCGGGCTGCGAGTCAAGGACCTGGTCATCGAGGCGCTGTCCTACCACCTCATGCGGCCCGAGCGCCGAGCCGCCGCCGCCGCCGCCAGCGCGCGCGCCCGCCCGCGCCAGCCGCCGCGCTCGCCCAAGCTGCTGCTGGTGGTGGGCGGCCAGGCGCCCAAGGCCATCTGCGACGCCGAGGCCTTCCACCTGGACACGGGCCGCTGGCGTCCGGCCGCCGACCTGCTCACGCGCCGCTGCCGCGCCGGCTTGGCTGTCGTGGACGGCAAAGTGTACGCCGTCGGCGGTTTCAATGGTAAGCGCGCCCCGCGCCCCGCCCCGCGTCCGCCCCGCCCCCGCCCCGCCCCGCCCCGCCCCGCCCCGCTGACTGTAGCTGTGGTCCGCAGGCACCCTGCGCGTCCGCAGTGTGGACGTGTATGACGTGGCGACGGACTCGTGGTCGTCAGGTCCGCAGCTGTGCGCTCGCCGCTCCACGTTGGGCGTGGCTGTCATCGGACACGTCATCTATGCCGTCGGCGGGTTAGTATGCTCACTATCATACTAATATTATAAATGTGAATGTTTGGATGTTTGTTTGTTTGTTTATTTGTTACTCAATCACGCAAAAACGGCTGAACCGATTTGCATGGAATTTGGTATATTAATAATATGTGACCGGAAATAAAGTATAGGCCACCTTTTATCCCGGAAAAATGTCGGAATATCCCGGAAATCCCGAAAAACAGATATAGGCGAACTACTTACGGGATTTGCATGAAATTTCATACACACATAGTATGTGACCGCGAATAACACATAGGATATATTTTACCCCAAAAAAACACTTGATTTTGATAAACTAACAAACTGCACATCTATTCGCTGTCACCGAAAACTAAGAACTGACAAAAAAAGCATTAAAATTAAAATCGGCGAATGCAAAAGAAATTTATTCTTTCCGGCGCTTCTGTGAATTGTAGCGACATTGCCTAGAATTTACCGCGCTCGCAGTCTGTCGGCTCCCTTGTTACGGAAAAAATTTGGTGAAGATCGTTGGCGGTTGATTAATTTTCGACCCTATTCCTTAATTGATAAAGGTGAAAACTGGTCAACCACCATAGTTTCTTTACGAGACCGCGCGTCCGTAAAGAAGTCCGCCGCGGCCCTTTGTCGACGGCGCCTTTGACGGGAAATAAATTCGGCAACGATCGTTGGTGGTTGATTAATTTTCGACCCTATTTTCTTAGTGATAAAGATGAAAACTGGTCAAACGCCAAGACTTTGATTGCATCGCGTGTGCAGGTACTAGGTCGACGTTGACCTCGCAAGTGAACTCTAGGAATCAGCTGACCAGAAGATCTTTCGAGTTTATTTTACAATGCTGTTTTTAGTGAAAAAAGTGAATTAATTACTTTTTAATTAAAATTCTTATTGAGTTAGATAGAAATAATGGTTTTATACAGTTTAAAGTAAAAAAAACGTAACATTTTAGAAAAAGCCGACGAAAAATTCCAACGCGGGGGCTTCCAGAGTCATGTACTGAAGTCATGGTAAGCCGTTGCGCGTCGATGTCCCTTCCACCCGATATATTTTACCCCAGAAAAATGTGGGAAAATCCCGGAAATCCCGAAAAACTAATAGCTTACGGGATTTGAATGAAATTTCATACACACATAGTATGTGACCGGGAATAACAAATAGGATATATTTTACCCCAGAAAAATGTGTGAATATCCCGGAAATCCCGAAAAACTAATAGCTTACGGAATTATAATGAAATTTAAAAAAAATTTACTAAGTCTAGGCGTACGAAGTCGCGGGTAAAAGCTAGTGTTTTGTGGGATAAGGTTCAGTATTGATTGAGGGCTTTGTTGGATCTTCAGCTCGGTGGAGAAAGTAGAAAGACTAGTGGACTGTATAATAGATTTAATTTTAGGCAATTCTCGCTAACAAAAATATATTAGTCGGTCGCGGTGTGCGTTGGTCGTGTGCTCACGCCGTTGGGTCGCTGTTAACAGTCTCCGTAGTGGGGCGCAGTAGTGGGGCGCAGTAGTGGGGCGCAGTAGTGGGGCGCAGTAGTGGGGCGCAGTAGTGGGGCGCAGCGGTCCGCTCCGCCCGCGCCTCCCTCGTTCCAGTTCATGCGTGAACAGGCTTTGTAGTAAAATTACACACGTCTTGACCGAATGATGAATTTATTAGCACTAGTTCTTAATGAGCGAGACAAACATTTATATTGAATCAAACAGCTAGTATTATATATGCTATCATATATATCATCAACTCATATACTGTCCCACTGCTGAATACGGGTCTCCTCTCAGAATAACACGGATAAGGCTATAAGTCCACCACATTCGCGTTGAGTAAAAACTAAGGCATTTGCATCACCGTTTAAGCAACTGATAATTAATAATCACTGTATTTACGTTAATTGTGTGTTAACTATTAGCATTATATGCATTAGCTGTGGGAAAACCTTATTAAACTAAACAAAAAATAAAATTGTAATTTTGAATCATATATGAACATCTCTAGACATGTTATATGTATACCTACATCAAAGAAAATTGGAACATAGTTGTTGTGAGTCTTCTTAAAATGTAGGAGTGCATGTAGTGACCGAGAGGGTGAGTAGTTGAGCGATGGTGCAGGTTCGACGGCGCGACGGGGCTGAGCTCGGCCGAGGCTCTGGACACGCGAGAGGGAGTGTGGCGGCCCATAGCGGCCATGTCCACGCGCCGCTCGTCCGTGGGCGTGGCCGTGCTGGGCGGCAAGCTGTACGCCGTGGGCGGGTACGACGGCGCCTCGCGCCAGTGTCTGCACACCGTGGAGCGCTACGACCCCGCCGCCGACGCCTGGGAGAGCGTGGACGAGATGGCGGCGCGGCGCTCCGGCTGCGGCGTGGGCGTCGTGGACGGCGCGCTGTACGCCGTGGGCGGCCACGACGGGCCCGCCGTGCGCCGCTCCGTGGAGCGCTGGGCCGGCGCCGGCTGGGCCTCCGCGCCGCCCATGCACACGGCGCGGCGCAACGCCGCCGTGGCCGCGCACCACGGCCGCCTCTACGTCGTGGGCGGCGACGACGGCGCCGCCAACCTCAACACCGTCGAGGTGTTCGACCCTGCCACCGACACGTGGTCGCTGCTGCCTGCCAACATGTCCGTGGCGCGCTCGTACGCCGGCGTGTGCGTGGTGGAGCGGGCGGGGGCGGGGCCGGGGCCTGGGGGCGCGGGGCCGGGGCCGGGGGGCGTGGGGCCGGGGGGCACGGGGTCGTGAGGGCGCGCGGCGGCGGGGGCCCCGCGCACCCCGCCGCGCTCGGCGCCCCCGGCCGCCCCGCCGCACGCGCTGCGCCTGCTGCTTCGCCCTGAGCCCGGGTCAGTCGATCTACTTTGTTCTTGCCACCGTTATTAGTTTTGTTTCGCGACTGATTCGTGTATTTTGTGTAGATACGCCAACGTGGGTGCGTACAGAGGTACGGGTTCGGCCGTGGCAGAAATGACGCCGCATTGGCGCCCGCTTTATGTGCAGAGACAAGATACTGAACCGGTAAACGAATTTACAAGACTTTATTTACTGCTAATGCCATCGATGCAATTATTTAAAGTGGTTTAATGCAGGAGAGACGAGGATAGACGAAATTTGAAATTTCTACGGAAAAATTCCAATGTTTGTCCAGCCCGTCTTTGGTGTGAAAGGTTAGGATGCGTGAGCAAATTCGAGATGAGAATTTAAATATTTTTATTTATTTCAATTCGAAATTTGTGAAGATAGAAGAAAAGAAAAGTGTTTGATACTATTTGGTGAGGCCGACAGTGAACGTAGCGCGTCCGCAGGAGAACGTGTACGAAAGCGTCGCTCCACCCGGCGCGCCGCGCTGGTGGCGCGTGGCGGGCTGCCGCCGGCACGCGCGCGCCTCGCAGACGCTGGAGTTCAACTCGCGCGCGCGGCCCGGGACCGGCCCCGCGCGCGCCGGCCCCGGCCCCGCCGCGCCCGGCCCGGCCCCCGGCCCGGCCTCCGGCGCCGGCCCCGGCCCCCCCGGCCCCGGCCCCGGCCCCGCGCCGCGCGTGTGTGGCGTGCGGCTGCAGCTGCGTGACGCGCGCCTGTCGGCGTCGTGCGCGGCCATCGACGTGTCGCTGCCTCCGTGCGTGCTGCTGCTGCCCCGCGCCGCCCTCGCGCGCCGCCGCCCCGACGCGGACCGAGAGCCGGAGCCTGACCGCGACCGCGAGCCCGACGACGACGACGACGAGCTGGATGAGTGCGCGCGCCCGCCCGACTCCACGGAGTCAGACGACTGAGTGTGCCCGCCCGACTCCACGGAGTCAGACGACTGAGTGTGCCCGCCCGACTCCACGGAGTCAGACGACTGAGTGTGCCCGCCCGACTCCACGGAGTCAGACGACTGAGTGTGCCCGCCCGACTCCACGGAGTCAGACGACTGAGTGTGCCCGCCCGACTCCACGGAGTCAGACGACTGAGTGTGCCCGCCCGACTCCACGGAGTCAGACGACTGAGTGTGCCCGCCCGACTCCACGGAGTCAGACGACTGAGTGTGCCCGCCCGACTCCACGGAGTCAGACGACTGAGTGTGCCCGCCCGACTCCACGGAGTCAGACGACTGAGTGTGCCCGCCCGACTCCACGGAGTCAGACGACTGAGTGTGCCCGCGACTGTACGTGGCCAGCAGGCGGGTCGGTCGCGCTTCTCGTCTTCCCTCGACGCCCCTGCGCATGCGCAAGTATATTGGTAGCTCACATTCCTGGCGCCATCATACGCCACTTCACTTTAATTGTGATAGTTTGATATTCACCGGAATCACCGGTCAGCAAATCTCGTAATGAATATAATTATTTTTGTATCTTTAGATAACTATTGTAGACCTTGTAGATACACTATACTGATCATAATGTAAACTGTTGTTACAGCCGTTTGTTACTTGTGTATATTTAAAGAAAATAGGACCAGTATACACAATGTGTACCGGCTTACACGACAGTATCAGCACAGGTACGAACTAGGAGAATACTGTAGTTTTGTTATTATTGCATAATATAATTTTAAGTAATTTTAACTGTAATAATTTCTATTATAAATTAGCGTACAAAGCTTTAGAAAATAAATGAAATTTAATCTCAGAACATGGTTTTTATTCTTAAGAAATTCAGTAAGTACCCAATTAGTATACCAATTCATGCTTCATTTAAACTTCAACAATAACAACTAAGTACGAACACTACATACAATTTCATTGGTAATGTTATAGTCGACTGACACTGACATTAGGCCGCACTGACACTGACAGCGGGCAGCCGTCAGGACTAGCGCCGGCGCAGGCCGCCGCCCGCCAGTAGTCGAGCACTCGAGCGAGAGCGACAGGCGAGTGGCGACAGTCGGGTGTCGGTGGCGGCAGAGCGCGGTCGCGTCGCTCGTAGTGCGGTGTGTGTGTGTGTGTGTGCGTGTGCCAACAGTGACGTGTTACACCTGCAGGATACTCGACGTACTCACCGTGCCTCTAAGTTTGCGCCTCACCTGCATACTAGACATCTTTGCTTGGTATCTACCACTAATATCTTTGACCTACTTAGCTTAGCTAGGCTACTGTTTTATCGTACAGTTTGAAACCATCTACACAGTTACCCACAGTTGTGTGTCTATTGGTATGTATGTACCACAGATTAAATAATTTACCACTTTAATTAGTGGTTGTGATCCCATGATTATGTGATTACTAAAACTCGAACAGCAATTCATAACAGAGTTCCGCGACGTGCCGTTTTTAGAGTTCCTTACCCAAAGGGTAAAAAAAACGGGACCCTATTGCTAAGACTCCACTGTCCGTCCGTCCGTCTGTCACCAGGCTATCTCATGAACCGTGATTGCTGGACAGTTGAAATTTTCACAAATTATGTATTTCTGTTGCCCCTTTATCAAATACTCAAAACATAATAAAATAAATATTTAAGGAGGGCTCCCATACAACAAACGTGATTTATTTGCCGTTTTTTTGCTCGATATTAATAACGACAACATCAGGTAGACATTTGAAATATTTAGTTGTTTATTTCACTTTAAAAATAAATATGTCATGAAAATAAAATAAATATTGGTACGAAACCCTTCGCGCGCAAGTCCGACTCGCACTTGACCGGTTTTATTAATGGCTTTTTGTTAACGTTTGGTGTAATTTCTAAAAACATTTAATAAAATAAAACAGAATTACATGACCTTAAACGTTTAGGAACTGCTATGCATGTATACCTATAAATACATTGAAATCTAATACATTGAAAGCAGCCAACGTGCAACGGTTTTCGCTGACCCAATTAAATAATGTCTGCCGAAACCACTCGGCATGACAAGTAGGTACGTACTTATGAAAAACAGAGTAGATACTTATTTTTAAAATCTCAAACTACTTAAATCAATCTATTGATTTCTGACACGTGCGAATATGAGACATTGTGCCACAGTCGAGCAATTACTTGCCATAGGTACAGACGTCAGCAGGTCAAGCTATCCAAAACTGTCAAATTTTTCCAATTGAAAATGAACCTTAATAAGTTGTGTTAAAGTTGAAAATTATCAAAGAAATTTGACAGATTGTGGTAGCTTGATGTGCTGGCCACTGTACCTACTCATTTATGTTTGAGGAGTCATCGACAAGATTGGCTACATCTTGAAGCGTGCTTCAATTAAATCTTACTTCAAGCCGCTGAAGAAGATCAATTAGTTCTATCTAATCACCTGTCTAGTGTCATATACCTCTACCAGATGCGGGTGCTACAAGCTTGATTTCGGTCTCTCATATACATATACCCGCGTAAAAAAACACATCGCTGATGCAAACACCACTGTTCCAAGGAGTCGGCAGTTTGGGAACATACGCTGGATAAAGCCCAGCATTACATCAGTTATGGAAAACCACAAATCCTCGCTAATGATAACCAAATTCCAGGGTGTTTTGTGAAGCCATTGAAATTAAAAACACCCAGATAAGATGGCCTTACCATCTGATTTGTTTTTCTGAGCATTGTCCAAATAAATATAATTCTTTCTTCTTTGATTAGAACCCTTTGATAGATTCTAATCGTCAAAATCCAAGTCAAACACTGCAAGACCATACAATACTGTGGGCTCGTTCTGCGTGATTTGATTTGCAAATAATTAAGTACCTAACAAATGTGGGTACTTAGGTAACTAGTAATGACCGTAAAAATTAGTTTTACTACAATATATCAATCTGTTCTCCTTTCACAATGGAGATAGAATATTTAAATCACACGGGATACGGACGTGCTCCTTAGCAATAATATTTTAATAATGACCTTTACGATATTACTGTACCTAATGCATTTTTAACAAATACCAAATATTTTTTATTAATAAATAATAATAATAAATACAGCCCGTCATCCGAGGGGCTAGTGCACTGTGCAACCCTCCACCTCACCGGTTAAGATGTCAACTCAGCAAAACCCAGCCCTCCTGCCCGACATCTCGGTTGAAGTTGTAGTTACAAGTGTAAGTTATAAGCATTTTAATATAGTTTGATCTATTGCTGGAAAAAGCAAACTGAACTCAGAGCAAAAAAAGAAAATGTCATACCTATGTTGTACAATAGGATCTGGAAGTTCACAGAGGACAGTTGTATTCCAGTCGCCGAAGCAAAAGGCCCTCCTAGCGTACAACATGATTGAAAAGCGCGTTCTGACAAAACACATTTCGGAGCTCAAGCTCAGGCAATACAAGACTCTAATGCTACGGAAAATGTTTCTTGTGGCTGATATGGTCTATAAAACCTAGGTATATGATTTTTAAACTGGGCCATCTATCTTAATGACAAATAAAAATTAAGTGACGAAACTAAGAATCTCTTGCAAAAAATTATAGATACCCCCGGAACAAATGAAATTACAAGTGCGTGGAGTCCGCAAGACAAAAGATGGAGATGTTATTGTCAGTACAGAGACAAAAAATGACGCTCAAAAACTTATGCACACAGTTCAGGGGTCTACTCCCTAAGCACGAAGTCCATAGTTTCGACCTTCGTTACGGGCGTTTCCTACTCGGTATCACCTACGGACGGATGATTCGTTCGGGGTCCGAACTAAATACTTCTTACTGTCGACGAACCAAACAAGCTCAAATCCCAGACTGTGGCTGTAGGAGTGCCCATTTCTATGACGGAGTATGAGGTTTTTAGGTGATATTCGAACAGAACGTAGCCGACAAGATTCCAGATATGACCATGGAAACCTTTTTGACCTTTGTTAAATTAAGCCACAAATGGAGGAAGAAAGACGCTCCGACTTGTAACTACGTAATAGAAGTATCAGCCGATACACGTAAAGCCTTAATCACTCAAACAATACGTTTATAAATAGGACGTCTTGTCCCGTTAGAGACAGTTACATAGAAGATGTCACATAAGCCAACACAATAATATGGACATGCAGAGACGTGCGCACGTTGTGGTGAAGCAGATCACTAGATGGCTGAGTGACCAAAAAAAGCTGAAACACCAGAATGTACAACATGATCACAATTTAAAACGGCTAGCAAAATGGGAGACGCTGAGTGCTCTGCTAGGAAAATAACATAATCAACTCAACAATCAAACAAACTATCGCTTACGATGACATTTCATTATGATGGTATTTGAATTGTCACTGTGTGCTTGCTAAAACTAATAAACATGAGCAGTGTAAGAAGCGTAAGTAAGCGTAGAAGGTCGAAGTAGTGTAAGTAAGCGTATCTAGAGTCGAACGTAACGTAACGTAACGTTTTTGCAACATTGACTGTAACCTAGATTGTCTTATCATATGAAATTATATTAATAAACTAGCTGATACCCGCGGTATACATTATTCCATTTTTTGACATGAAACAGTGCATCTAGCAATTTAAATCTTTGATCTAACCTCTAAGTATTAACCTATTAGGTACCATAAAACGGCGGTAACTAGGTCACCAGTCGATGCGTCAAACGTAAACACGCGTCGCGGAGCTGCCCTCGGCATATCGTCGACGAGTACCGTGTCAGCAGTTTCGTCGCCCGCGCACCCGCCTATTGCTGAGCCTGCAGAGTGCCCCTCCCGCGCACCCCGCAGCCCCGTGCCTGTTGCCGCGGCTCCTCCGCGCACCGCCGCTCGAGCCCCTCGCCCCGCCCCGCTGCCAGTGCTTGCAGCCGCAGCAAAACCTACAAAAGATTATGCTAGCGTCACCGCGAGCGTCCCTAGCGCAGCTAGTACAAAGCCTGGGCCATATAAGGCAACGGAATAGGCTGGAAATGAAGATGGTTTCGTGACGGTGCAAAGGAGGAATCGCCGTATGCGAAGCAATAAGAACCGGTGCGGCAACGCTCCTACGGAGCCCAACGTGAGCCTGCGTGTGTATATCTCCCGGTGTATATCTCCCGCCTGTACTACACCACTAGGGCGGAGGACATCGTGGAGTACGTGCGCCAGAAGACCAAGTACACGCCGAGGGTGTAGTTGCTGGAGTCGCGCCGGAACGTCAACTTTAAGTCGTTCGTGGTGCGAGTACCGAATTGTTTTCTGCCCCTCGTCATGGAAGAGGACTTTTGGCCGCAGGAAGTGGTGTTCCGTCGCTTCCGCGGACAAGTGCCACCAGACCGCACAGTGACTTGTGCCAAGTGTTCACTAACATAGGCTAAGTTTCTATTGTACTAACACTTTTTATAATATTATTATATGTTAGTCTTTAAGGTATGTATTTATGGGCCATAGTAGCCTGAGAATAAAGGATTTATTTATTATTATTATGTCCTTTATTAATCTATTTTCTTACATTTTACATTTTTAAATATTTTTATAAAATAAATTAAAAAACAAAAACATTTAAAAATATAAAAATAGAGGCCCACCGGTATCGGGAACAGGGTCCAAGCTACCGGCGGTCAGGGCTCCAGAGGGAGGAACCTCCTAACAATACGGGCCGTGTCCAGCAGTACTGCTTTCTGGATCAGGCCCTTGACCCAGCCGCCTAACGAGAGCCTTCTGAGGTGTTGGTCGAGGCTCGTGGCTATTAAGTCATTGGCTGACACGACTATCGGTACAATGATCGCTGTGTCCACATCCCACATGTCGACAACCTCGCGAGCCAAGTCAAGATACTTGATTTGCTTATCTTTCTCGGCTTTCACGAGGTTCCCGTAATGCGGGACGGTAATGTCAACAATCATTGCACGCCTCTCCATCCCATGTAGGGCCCGGAAAAAGCGTCCGTGGAGCTCCTTACTCTGCCATACCTTCCTGCGGTCGTTAGTATCAAGCACTACAGGCTTGCGCCAGTTCTCATTCGCCTAGGAGAGCGGGGTGAGTCCCTTGTCCACTGCTACTAAATCTCGATGCATTCCCACGTCAGCGTGTAGAAAATATTCCCTGAGATTGCATATCTCGCGGTTGTGGAGGTTTTTGGCATTTAAAAAGGCTCGGCCTCCACACTTCCGCGGGATATACAATCTCATGACAGACGATCGTGGGTGATGCATTCGATATGCAGTCAGCAGTGTACGGACCCGCCTATCCAGGGCATCAAGTTCCGTTTGAGTCCATTTGAGTATGCCAAAAGAGTACATCAATACCGGCATGACCCAACCGTTGAAGGCGCGCACCTTGTTTCCGCCCGAAAGAAGGCTATTGAATACCTTCTTCAGGCGGCCAAAGAAACGTTCCCTCAACGATTGCTTCATGTCAGTAGTGCTGATACCTAACGCTTCCGACATACCCAAGTACTTGTAGGTTTCGTTTGAAGAGAGAGATCTCAGGTTTATGGAATCCATGGAATCCGCGAGTTGAACTCCTACGGATTCCACAATCTCCCCTCGCTTTACATGCATGACCGCACATTTGTCCACACCAAACTCCATCCTGATGGCGCTACTAAAAGTTTCAGTAACCTTCAATAGCTCCATCAGCCGAAGACTGCTGGGGGCAAAGAGCTTCAGGTAACGCAAGTAAGCTTCACCTCCTATGTAAAGGAGGTGAGATATAATCTGACCTCCTCTCTTCAACCGATAGCCCAGCCCTGAATTCTCCAGCAGCATGCTTAGAGGATTCAGGGCTAGGCAAAACCAAAGCGGACTCAAACTATCGCCCTGAAATATACCTCGCTCGATCCTTACAGGTTCGCTATTCCTCTGGGTATTTCTTTCTTTCTTTCATGTATGTGGCACCGAGTCATAGGCCTTCTTTTAATCTATCCAACATGTCGACAGATCCTTTCGGGAACGCCGAACTTGTTGGCTAATGGCCATATCTATAAGGAGTAGCTCCTTAGTACCGCGGGACCCGTTCCTACATCCATTCTGAGAGACCGACATGATGGAGTTATTGTCGATGTGTTTATTAATTTTAACTCTCAAGATGGCTGTAAGAACCTTATAGACCGTTGGTAAACATGTAATAGGTCTATAATTTTTGGGTTCCGCGGTGCTACCAGACTTGTGGAGCAGGTGGGTTATTCCTTTTGTAAGGAACTTGGGTAGCAAACCAGACTCCAAGGCTGCCTGGTACTGAGATTCCAAAACGAGCGTGCGACCTTTGTAGCCACTTAATCCAGAAGTTGTGCAGCCCGTCCGGCCCTGGAGATTTCCAGTTTGGCAACGGACGAACTGCACGGGCTACATCTTGGGGGCTGATCGTGATAGCCCCCATTTCTTGTATTGGATCGCACGCTCGTTCGACCTCCCGAGTCCATTCACCTTCGGTGTGACTGACAGGCACCGACCAGATGCTGGGCCAGAATGAATACATAGCGTCATCATCCGGCAGGTACCGAAATGCCCGCGTTACGTACCTACTTATCTGAACAGGAGCGACATACGTGCACACTACCCTATAGCAGCCGGGCGACTGAAGTGGTTGGTTCACCCCCTGGCCCCGCCCGCCGCACTGCGCCCGCGCTGAGCGCTCAGTGTGTCAGTGACCTGTGTTGCGCGCATATGATTGCGGATAGGTACTTAGTGTCGCTCGGTGTCCTACTCGTAACATTTTTTAAATGTTTTTGGGACAAAATATAACATGATGTAAAAATTATTGGAATCGATTCAGTTACTTATTCTGAACAAACTATATTCAGGTTTCGCATATACTAATAATGACCTTGTATACTTTTTTATTTGTAAATACATACTTAAATTAAAAACAAACACCCAGACAAACACAAACACTTAATTGAAATAAAACTACCTACTTTTTACGGATTTTATCGCGTATATTGATATTATTAATCCCGACGTTTCGGACCCTTTACAGCGTCCATGGTCACGGGTAGACTGAGGTGGTGGGCGTCTTGATGATATAATTACTGACAGCTACCCTACATTTTTTATTGTTACATGATCAATGACATTTATTACTAATTATTAATTAAAACTAGATGGAGCCGGCTTCCTAGCTGACGACCTCTGAGAAGAAACGCCGAAACAAACTCAGAGAATCATGGTCTCTTTTAAAGTAAAAATATTTAATGATCATGTTTTAGTTGTTAATTATTGGCGATCCGATTCACGCAGAACGAGCTCACAGTATCCTTTGGTCTTGCAGTTGTAGGCCTGGATTTTGGTTTAATAGAATCTATATTCCAAGCAGGTGGTAAGACCCAGCCATCTTCTCTATTGAAATTTGGATGTTTTTTAATTTCAATAGCCTCACGAATCATCCTGAGTAGGTATCGACTTTCCTTCGCAAGTATTTGTGGTTTATCAAATCTGATATAATGCTGGGCCTTGTCAAGAGTATGTTCCCAAACTGCTGACTTCTTGGAACGGCGGTGTTTGACATCGGCGATGTGTTCTTTTACGCGGGTCCCTATGCTTCTTTTAGTTTGGCCTATATGTATATGAGAGACCGCAATCACAATCAAGCTTGTATACGCCCGCATCTTGTAGAGGTATATGGCACTTGACAGATGGTAAGAACTGACTGATCTTCTTCAGCGGCTTGAAGTATGTTTTAATTGAAGCACGCTTCAAGATGTAGCCAATTTTGTCGATGACTCCTCTAACATATACGTACGTACGTACGGCAGGTAAGCGCTCAACTGTGGCACGTTTCACACGGTTTCTGTGGCAAGGGCGCGGTATTCGGAGCTTGTTGTCATGCAGGACTTGCTTGACATGTTGAAGCTCAGCAGCCAGGTGTTGCTCATCACAGATCCCATGTGCTCTCTGAAACAAAGATTTACCGACGGTAGATAACTGTGTTGGGTGGTGGTGCGATTCACCATTTAGGTATTTGTCTGTATGGGTTTTCTTTCGATACACAGTATGACTCAAGGTGTTGTTATGATTACGAATTACTAAAACATCTAAGAAAGGTAAAGAGTTATTAGCCTCTGACTCCATAGTAAATTGAATTTTTGAATGTAAGGAGTTGAGATGATCTAGAAATGCTGTTACTTTGTTAGATGGTAATATGGTGAAAGTATCATCTACATATCGCTTATAGAACCTAGGTGTTACAGGAGCAGATTGTAAGGCAATCTCCTCAAAATCTTCCATAAAGATATCAGCAATAATGGGAGATACCGGAGAGCCCATTGCTACCCCGTCTTCTTGCGTGTAGAATTGATTATTCCACAACAAATAGCCAGAGGTTAGGCAATGTTTTAATAGTTCAGCATATTCAATAGGCAAGTTATTCTCTACTAGTTTCCTAGATACAATTCTGATGCAGTTTTCAACAGGTAAGCATGTAAATAATGACTGAACATCGAAACTGACCATAGTTTCATTGTCGGTGAGATGTAGGTGTTTTATTTCACTGACAAAATGGTATGAGTCCTTCACATGTGCTGCCGTGTTCCCTCTTAGTGTAGTGAGTACTTTGGCTAAGTGTTGAGCCAATCTATAGGTTGGTGAGTCGATTTGGCTGACTATTGGACGCAACGGAGCATTAGTTTTGTGTATCTTAGGCAGCCCATACAGTTTTGGTGGTTTAGCGCAACTAGGAACTAAATATTTGACATCTAGATTTGATGTGTCGGAGTGCTTTTTTATCAAATCACTAGTTAATTTCAAAGTTTTAGTTGTTGGATCTGTCGGGATTAATAATATCAATATACGCGATAAAATCCGTAAAAAATAGGTAGATTTATTTCAATGTATAATATTCGCGTAAATGTCAGAAATCAACAATCACTTAATGTTCATCACATTAATATTTGTGCCCTGTGGGAATCAAACCCACGACCTCGTGATCACCAGACCTACACGTGGACCATTAGACCCACAGAATGAAATCCTTTACATAATTATTATTAATTGTACTTACTAACAATTATCACTCTAAATAGCGTAATAATTAAAACCTTATACTTACTAATTTACCCATTTAACGCAATTGATGTTATTGCAAAATTTCAACTAAACTAAACTAAAGGGCCTCAGATAAAGAAACCTAACAATACGGGCCGTGTCCAAGAGTAGGTACTGCTATCTGTAGCCCTTGATTACCCAACGAGAGCCTCCTTAGATATTGGTCGAGGCTCTTGACTACTAGGCCATCGGCTGACACAATGATTGGATCGCTGAATCCTAATCCCACATGCCTCGTTTGCCAAGTCAAGCTAGGTACTTTATTTTTTACTCTTTCACGGCTTTCACGAGGTTCTCGTAACGCGGGACAGTGGTGTCAACAATCATTGCACGACGCTCTAATCGATATAACACCATAATATCAGACTTATTGACAACAATAGTAGCATGACCGTTTTCGAGAACTAGGTCGGGCACTAGTTAGATACCTTCGATTCCACAAGAATGTATTTATTATTATGATTAATGCAGCACTAGCACAAGCCCACCTATTATTTACCTTTAATAAAAGTATTTACCTGCTCACCTACTTCGATATCTATACTGTGCATACCTAGATCGATTTGAAATAAACCGATCAAGGACACTGCGAGAACCAGCTGTGCGCTGTGATGAGATTATTTCAAATCATTTAGTTAACGCTAATCCGATCGCGTGAGGAGTTAATTATCACTAACGTGAAAATGTACAAAGCAAGTATCTAATAAATTTAAAAGGTTAATATTGGTAGCTGCGTTCGTAACCTAACAGCTATAGGCCTGAATGTACTTGAACCGTACAACGGTCCAATTATGCTATGCGCGTGTGCGTATGTAGTGAACAGCGAAAGACGACAATACGCGGCGTGTGCCGACGATACCTACGCGGCGTGAGGTGACGTTAAGCGACGCGAGTCGATAATACGCGGCGTGAGGTGACGATACGCGGCGTGGTGTGACGATACGCGACGTGACTCGACAATACGCCGCGGCAGACGACGAAACGTGGCGTGCAATGAGGAGCGGACTAGTGTGCCACCATGAGGAAGTTCATGCGCACGCGCGCGGCGCCGGAGGCCCCGTCCCCTCCACCGCCTGCATTCCCGCCTGACGTCTTCACCGCAGTCAATGGACACGTGCCTAAGACCAATGGCCACGCAAGTTCGTATTTTTTTTTGTAATTGGTTTAAAGGATGTGACCAAAATCTGCCCAAATGGTGTACTGAGGGTACATTTATTGGAAAAAATACCTTGTTTAGCTGGTTAAAACTCAAGTCATACTTTTTTTATGCTCACTAGGGGATGAGAAAAAATAACTTTAAATTTGAAAAAAACGCGCGCAATTTCAAAACATTAAAATATCAGTTTTATAGTGATTTCATAGTAAAAACTGTCAACTTGACAATGACAGCTGTTATGTGTAGCTGTATGTACCTCAGGTACAAAATATTTGGGCTGAGTTGTATGGACTTTTGATGACCTCCTTTTGTTGTTACTACCTATGTATAAACATAAACGTTATGTAAAGTACAGCATTAAGGTTAGCCTATTGACATTAACGCTCATAACATTCACTCTTGACATTTGGACACACTGACGTTCAGTGTGTTCAAATGTCATCAGCTGTGAAGCCTGTCAAAGAATAGGGAACATGAACTCTATGCGACTTGTTATTAATTTAAATTGGGAACATTCAGCTGTTATTTATGAAATTATTAGATTCTACCCCTGATTTGGTTAACTAGTTACATTTAATAGGACATTCAGTATAATTTTTTCTGGGTATGCTAAGTAGGTATCCTGCCGGGTCAGGTCACAAAAGGTCAGTTTAAAGGTGTACAAAAGGGGTTTTAATATTATACTATGCAACCGGGTCTACGGTCTACCTATCAGGCGCCAAAAAACGTTTGAGTAGAGGCTACACACAAAACAATACAAACTCTATCATTAACATCATCTCAGTCAAAAGAGGTCCACTACTGAACAAGAATGATCCGTCCCTTGCTCCCGCCGCCGCGCGCCGCCGGCCCGCGCCGTCCCAGTCTGTACCTTTAAATTATATCATAGTTATATGTTAAACAAGAGTGCAAACTCAAAGTTACTTTTTAAGTACATATTATATTAAATTCGAAAATTTGGTATGCGGACTGCGGAGAATGAACGGCGAACGATTCCGTGCGTCCCCGTCGCGCGACGTCTACACAATCAAATATAATACTTAGATTATTCGCAGGCCCTGCCCACTGACGAATAAACTATATTGTCGTGAGTCTTGTTTATGCATACATACAAATGATTAGACAGTTAGATATACGTATATTATTGCTAGATTCTTGGCTAAATAGTGTTGTGGTGTTGCAGACGGGTGCGGTGTAGGCGCGGGCGCGGGCGCGGGCGCAGGGCCACTCCGCGACGAGCGCCGCTCCGCGCTGTCCAGGTGAGCTCCGACCGCCGCGCCGCCGCCGAGTGCTGTGAACTGAGTACTGTGCACTCTGCACCGTGCATGTGCATGCCAAACATTTGTTTATTTGCTTTTAATATTTATATTATATATTATCATTACATTGTTCAGTGAAGAAGTTATTATGTTTATGTATGATTTATGGACATTTTATTCACTATCATCATCATCATCAACCCATAATATACTGTCTCCCTGCTGGGCACGGCTCTCCTCTCACAGAATGAGAAGGATTAAGTTATACTAATAAAACTGTTTATTCAGATAAATAACTAAGATCCAATATGTTAGTAAGTCATTGTTGTAATTACTTACTAACATATTGGATCTTAGTTTTAGTTAGTAAAATGACAAATATTGGTGATTTATTGTGATATATTAATTTATCACGATCCTCCTGTATTATTTTGAGGATACTGTTGCTAGTTTCTCGTACTCTGCTTAGAAATCGTAAACTGCATCTCTATGCAGTTTTTTTTGCGAATGCCTCATGAAAGCCATCGGTTCGATTCTGGACAAACATTTCTGAAGCACTAGAGAAACGAGGCCTTCACAACAGCATCCTAAAAACACTATTATACTGGACGCGCAGAGCGTCCATCGCTCTTTTGGCATAAGCAACCCACAGGTTACCCAGGTGTAGAAACTTTGGCAATATGCCTTAAAAAGGGTGATTTTGACATCTACACTACATCGGGAGAATCTGCGTGCCAGCATATTACCTCGGACCGATAGCGCCCTGCGCTCCCTTTCAATATCTACATTGTCTTTAAGGTCGGCGGTGAGGAAATGCCTGATATACTTAGTCCACCAGGCTGGCCTAGTGCGGGTTGTAGTCCACCAGGCTGGCCTAGTGCGGGTTGTAGTCCACCAGACTGGCCCAGTGCGAGTTGTAGTCCACCAGGCTGGCTTAGTGCGGGTTGGCAGACTTCACACACCGACTAGAAGATCTCTCAGGCATGCAGGTGTCCTCACGATGTTTTCCTTGTACCGTTTATGCGCACATGATTTCAAAAAGTCAGAGAGGTTCGTGCCTTGGATTCGAACTCGAGACCTTCGACTTGGCAGTCCAATGGTCATACTTACCACTAAGCTATTACTGCTTCTTATCTAATCTTCTTATTCACTATAATATTTATTAATTATCTAATTAAAAATATAATAATAAATGCGTCATGAAAAGAAATTATCCCGGACAGCACGCGCATTAAAAAAATACTATTTTTGAATTTTCAATATCACCACAGGTACCATCGGAATTTTTTTGTTCGAAATTTGTTATTCGGACGGTCCAGTACCTCTAATAAGTACAATTTTCGACACACATCATGTTGTGTTGTGGCACTTGACAGCTAATGATGAGCGCTGCGTGATATTCAGTGGCCGTGTCGTCCTCGCGCAGATACTGGAGCGGGTCAGAGAGCTCGGCCTCGGCGTCGTCGGCGGCGGCGGCGGCGGCGGCGGGCGCGCTGTTCGAGGACGCGGCCTTCCCCGCCACATGGCGCGCGCTGGGCGACCGCCGCCTCGCCCGGGACCTGCACTGGCTGCGTCCGCACGTAAGTACCGCACTACCGCGCCGTGCCGCACCGTGCCGCGCCGCACCGCTCGCACTGCTACGCGACCTGTTCTTGTGGACACGATGGCGGCGCGGGCGCGGCACATGGGCGCAACCTTGCGGCCTACTGGCTACTGTCGCGGACGCGCTAACATCTGCGCAAACACGACACACTCGCGCACACGCATCTGACACATCGCACGGCGCGTTGGTGATGCGCTTGCTTCGCCTTCCACGCGCATATATTTGTACCTAACTTATTACAGTGATCATGACTTGTTTACCGAACATATTAATTATTATTCTTCACTGGCTTCCTGGCACTGGCCCGCGTCTTCGATGTATCTAAATTATGAACTACATAATTATGTGGAAACTATGTATGACTATTAATTCGCCAGAGAGCTATCTAGAAGTCCAGAGTATTTAGGTATTTCGACTTCTAGGAAGGCTTTGGCTCCTCTAAACATGATGAAATATCGTATTTTTGCAGTAAATCGGTAGGTTCTCATTGTATGTTCCTACGGAATGCGCGGTCGGCGTTTACTGAAAAACATTTATATGTAGATAGTTAAACATACAAACCGTGTGAACCTCATACCTATCATAGTCATCAGAAAACAAAAAAACTGTGAAATTGAATACCTTCAAACAGTACTGGGGAACTGTGGATATTTAGTACACTTCTGCCTAACCCTTATGTATGTATGTATGCTGAAATATTTGTAAGTATTGTATGTAGTACCTGCCCTAATATGTGTCAGCACAGAGTGCCAGAGATTACACTGCCACCTGCCAATTATAATAATAATAATGCTAAAACCCTTCACAACCGCGAGGTGAGCAGTCTCAGAGAATATTTTCTCCATGCAGACGTGGGTATGCACCGAGAACTAGTTGTAGTGGACAATGGGCTCACTCCGCTTGGTTTGGCTAAAGAGAACTGGCGCAAACTTACTGTACTCAGTACTAACGACCGCAAGAAGGTATGGCAAAGCAAGGAGCTACACGGACGCACCGTGACTAGTGCAAAGTGAAGTGTCTGACTAACATAGGTTTAAGTTTTATATTTACTAACATTAATTGTATTATTTTATTATATGTATATGCTAGTTTGTAAGGTATTTATCTATGTGCCAAAGTTGCCTGAAAATAAAGTTCTATTATTATTTGTGTCTCCACTTTGGATATCACGGCATATCTCCCGTGAGGAAGACATCCGGTCCTTTGGCAGGCTTGCGCGGGGACACAGGTCCAACGCGTAGAGGCCCCTTGGAGAGCTTTGTTCTAATATGGGATGGGGCACCAACCTGGGGTACTCCTAAACTGGACTATTGGAGTACAGCCTGGAGTCTCCCGGGTGGGTGCAGGACTATTGCAAAGTATGTATCTTAAAATTAATTGGATTTATGGATGTGGGTGTTAGGTGGGCCAATAACTTCTTTTACCGGAAGAAAACGGCGTCTGCCTTACAACCTCGAATAAATATCCTTAGGGATGGCAGACGGTGACTCGCCACCTCACTAGCTGGGCCCCCCGAAAAGCTGCCAGTACAGGCAGAAGGCGGCAACAGCGGTGTGAGCGGCTAGGGGTGTAGAGAGGTGCGGCCCCGGTTTCACCGTCGCGAGTCTCCACGAGACCCGGATTGGGTTTCCCCGCTATTACGCCATTACTTTACTTACTTCCACCCCCGAGCATATAGCTCTGGCGGCCCCCCTCTGACCGGCCAATTAAGGCAAGACAGAGTTGAGAGTCCTGCGGGCGCTCTTGGGGTTCCACTCCAGCTACCCAGTACGGGCAAACTGGAGACGAGGCCCTGACCGACTCTCTGGGGCAATAAGGACCGCAGTGACGCCACTCACCATCAGCTCGCCACAAGCTGCCCTGCGGTTTGTGCGCTTTTCTTTACACCTTAGGACACATTTTTTGTTTTATTGTGATAGGTTTGTAGAAAGCGTTTCTAATCTACCCTCCAGTTTTACGTTAGTCTCATGATGAGGTAACGTTTGTCCCAGAGGGGGTCTATTATTATTATTATTATATTATTATTATCGGGCTCTGCGTGGTCCCCATGTAGACTTTCTGGCGTCCGTATCCTGGTTACGCTTCGGTGATCTATTTGCAGAAACCGAAGGTTTTGTCTGTGCAATGATGGACGAAGTTATTATGACGAACAACTACCGGAAGTACATTGTAAAGGATGGTACGGTGGACATATGTCGGGCATGCCATTGTCCCGGTGAATCTCTCAGACATATTACTTCAGGTTGTTCTCGTCTTGCTTGAACAGCGAGTACTTGCACAGGCACAACTTAGTGGTCAGGATTATTCATCAGCAACTCGCTCTGAAATACAATCTTGTAGATGCGGAGGTACCGTACTATAGGTATGTGCCCGACCCAGTTCTTGAGAGTGGCCATATCACATTGTACTGGGATCGATCTATCATCACTGACAGGACTGTTGTTGCCAACACACCTGATATAGTGTTGATAGATCGATTAGAGCGCCGCACAATGATAATCGATATCACTGTCCCGCATGATGAGAACCTCACCAAGGCTGAAAAAGATAAAGAAATTAAATATCTTGATCTAGCCCGTGAGGTTGTCGACATGTGGGATGTGGATTCGGCAATTATTGTGCCGATAGTTGTTACAGCCAATGGTTTAATAGCCAAGAGCCTCGATGGACATCTAAGGAGGCTCCCGTTAGACGGCTGGATCAAGGGCTTGATACAGAAAGCGGTACTCCTCGACACGGCACGCATTGTGAGGAGGTTCCTCTCTCTGGAGCCTTAACCACCGGTAGCTTGGACCCTGTTCCCGATATCGGTGGTCTGACTATTTTTTATATTTTTTAATGTTTTTGTTTTTAGTTTTTGTAAAAATATTTAAAAATATAATGTAATTAAGAAATTAAATAATAATAATATTTTCAGGCTACTATGGGCAATAAATACATACCTTAAAGACTAACATATATAATAACATTCCAAAAAGTGTTAGTACTGTTACGAGCTGGGGTTCGGGATAAATTAAATGACACCAATTTAACCGATAAACAGTCAAAACTTTAATTGCTCACACAAATACAAAACACAAATCACTGTCCGATAAACAAAAAGTCCTCCTGCTTACGGGCCTGCTCCTCCTTGTCTTTTTGCAACTGCTCCCGCAGTAGGCGGGCCTGCTCCTCTTGCCGGCGGGCCTGCTCCTGCATCAGCGCCATTAAAGCTGACAAGTCAACGGCAGGCGCTGGAAGGGCTCCAGATGGACCAGCGACTGGATCTAACGTCAGCTGCCGAGGGCCCGAGGGTTGTGACGGAGAATCTCCAAACCGTCTCTGGTCCATCTCTTGCTGCCGCTGACTCCTGGTACGAATGCCGTCCGTGTCTTCCTTCGGTAGAACTGGCATAATTTATTTATCCCACTACTTCTGACACCAATTGTTACGAGCTGGGGTTCGGGATAAATTAAATGACACCAATTTAACCGATAAACAGTCAAAACTTTAATTGCTCACACGAATATAAAACACAAATCACCAGTATGTCGCTATACTAGTTCACTTCACAATTCACTATCGCACTGTAGTCACTTCGTAGTTCGCTTCGATCTTCACTTGTCCGTGTCCACAATTGAACTCTTTGCCGGCCCCTTAGGACCGCTATTTATATGGCTCAGAAAGTTCCAGAATCGAATAATCCCGAAAATGCTACAAAAAATACGAGTAGGTACTCGCGCGCCTATTGTTTCGCGGTCGTTGACCTCAGCCTATTGTGTCGCGAGCCGCATGTCCTTGAGGTATTGTTATAGGCACTTATAGATATAAGTACCTACGTATACCTACGCGAGTGTCGAGATTAAACTTCCACGCGTTTCTAGAATCTTCGTGAGCCATCTCAGTCGTTCTATTACGTATCCGGCGTAACAGTACAATAGAAACTTAGCCTATGTTAGTAAACACTTCACTTGGCACAAGTCACTGTGCGGTCCACGGTCCGGTGTCACTTGTCCGTGGAAGCGGACACGACATAATAATATTATTATCTCGTTCTACCTCTGACATGCAGTTATATTAGTTTATCATTATAGTTCAGGAATAAATTATTGATTGTTTATTTATGATGTTGGAGCACATGATGTGTTGTATAGGTACTTAGGACTACCTCTAACTGTTATAAAATAACCACATTTTAAAAATTGAATTTGTTTTGACACTACGTTGTATGAGAGAGTACCACTGAGCGACGGACGTGTGGACGTGGGCATCAAGCCCGGCTTAACCTGCGGCGCTCATAGCTACTCCCTTAATGAACAACATAAGTCCAAACTCCAGATTTGCCAACGAGCAATGGAATGTAGCATTCTAGAGGTAGGACGTACCTACCGATCATGTACCAAAAACCAAGTTGGAAAAAAGCCGGCCTCAGTGCACTCCGACCGATGGGCAACACTTCGGCCGCGAAGATATCGAATCGTTCGCGCGAGGAGCATGCGCAGGCGTGTGGCACGAGCCACGAGGCACGGGGCATGAGGCACGAGGCACGAGCCACGAGGCTTGGCCGGTGGCCGAAAGGGACGGTCTTTGCCTAGCAGTGTCGGAAACAAACGAAAAAAATATACTAAAATAAATTGAATTGTCGTCAGTGGATTGACTCGTATCCCAACTTATAATAATCTATGTGTTTCCGGTTTAGTAGTAAAAAGGAAATAGACCGAGTTACTTAATTTGAATTTATAATATTAGTATGAATATGATATGCAAGCAAATGCCCGCGTTGTGCCATTGCGCACGCGCACGCGCACGCGCCGCCGCCGCTATCACCTAGGTATAACTGTGGTGTAACCAAACATATTAAATCTTTACTTCCAACATGATCTGTGATAATATTATGTAACTATTTATTATTTACTAAGCAGCTGTGCCCGCGATGATCTAGAATTTCCTAAAATCCTTTCTTACGATCATACGTTTAGACCACATTTTAAGTTTCTAAGCGTTATAGACATTACCTGCATTGCTACCGACGGCACCGGCTCAGCAGTTCCTAGGTACCTATGAGTACATACTGGTACGTGCCTACTAATTGTCAGTCGGCGCTCGCTTCCGCCCGTGAGTTCGTATCAGGTATTCTGTTGCGTGTTGTCCAGCCAATGGTCAGGTCGGCATTCATTGGGCCTCTCTACAACGAAGAAGCTCGGATAAAGCTTATTCAGCTTTATCTGAGTTGGTACTCAACGATTTGAGACGTACTCGAGGGCGTTGATCTCGGAATTATAATTAAAATCACACTTAATATACTTGCTACTGCTGATTCCGGGGCGTACGGTGAACGCTTCGTCGTTAGCTCAGGTGGTTGACTCAACGATACCTTGTGGGTACGGTATTATTCATATTGTTTACCTACGTTAACTAAGTAGTTTGTGTATTCTGTAATCATAATAGGTCATGTTTCATGAACTCAAACCCAAAGTCAAATGTTTTATTTCAATTATACCATTAAAATAGCACTTTTGAAAAGTCAAAACTAGATGCACGGTTCCAAGAAGTGGGTCTTATGGAGAAGAACCGGCAAGAAACTCCATAGACACTCTTTAAAAAAACATGATTACAATGTTAATGTTGGTTTACAATGTTTGTTATGAATAGTTAATGAGAACAAGAGTGTGATGTGTTTTGTGAGCGTCCGTCCCGTTCCCGTGCCGTCCCCGTGCCGTCCCCGTGCCGCCCCGGCCGCGGCCGGAGCGCGACGCGACGCCAACATCGCATATAAAAGACATGAACGCGCGGCGCCGGGCGGGCGGCCGGGCGGGCGAGCTCTGAAGGAGCTGCGTCAGCAAATATACGATGTCACCACATTGTTTTAAGTGGTTTTATTACTTATCTTTTTGTATGCATTTTCCATGCTTAATATCTTATTAAAGTTATTTAGCGAAGGAAAAATTCGACCGCGGGCAGGATTCGAACCGGCGTCTTCTGGTTAGGTACACTAGACGCTATGACCACTAAGCCACCGCGACTCCCACCCGCTAAAACTTTCTTTTCAGTAAGTGTTACTGAAGTCACCATAAAGACGTAAATTCAGGTAGTTAAGGCAAAATTCAACATGGCGGGTGGGAGTCACGTAAGTTCGTGGTAAGTGGTTTATACTACTACGTGGTACCTTGTTATTACATATTTACTATTAAGTATATATAGTGATATGTATAATACGCCTAAACCAATGGTCGCAACACCTCTTGAACAATTCTTCAGACGATTAATTCCCTCGGAAATCCGTAAATCAATAAATGCCTGATGCATGAGCTGAGTCCTGGATAGCGACGCTGATTTTCAGCAGGGCCTAGGACATTGTAAATATACAATATATTGCAAGGCAGAATTATAAATATTGACGTATAACGCAGATCAATTCGGCTACCATGAATTACGTGAAAGTTATTGTCAATTTTCATTCAAGTAATAGATGTCTGCCACGATAAGTGTGTAGGTAGACTAGGTAAAGTGTGCGCAGAGAATTACTATAGGAGGTACGGTGCGCCGCGCCTGCCACTCAGTCAAGTTAAACGTACGAATAATATGTTTGTCTGTAAGCATTTGTGCGCCCTTCTAAAGGGGACAATCAAGGGACTCACACAAATATAATATAAATATAATATCAAGATTAGACACTATTATTATAAGTGGACCGTTATAATAATAGTGTACGTTACTAATAATAAAAATTGTCAATATCTGTCTGAGGAAAGAGATAGAGAAAGAGAGCAGTGATAGCCTAGTGGTATGACCATCGGACTGCTGAGGCCGAATCCAGGGCACGCACGCCTGACTTTTCGAAATCATGTGCGTATTAATAATATAATTAATTATCACTCGTTTAAACGGTGAAGGAAAACATCGTGAGGAAACCTACATGCCTTAGAGATTTTCTCGACGACATGTGAAGTCTGCCTACCCGCACTAGGCCAGCGTGCAGCGTGGTAGCATCACAATTTCAGGGCAATACGGACACCCCCGGCAGTGGGCACTACAGCCCTGATACAAGCACCCGGTCAACAGATTTGAGTGGCTGATGGGACCGTGTTGTAGTGCATGCGCTAGTTAACCTTGCAGATCGATTGATCAACGCAGTTATTACGTAGCTAAGCCACTCTGCCTACTGATGTAACTGGGTATTACTAATTGTCATATGCCTATCCATTGTTCCATCAATCTAACAATTAAATTTATTGTTAATAAAAATATCAGAGATAAAGAGATCAGCTGCTACTGTTACACGTGCCATGGTAGTTAGAAAGAGGGCGCAAGCCGACCCCCACCTTCCATGAGCTGTGCCTGCGAGCGACTGCCCTGGGAAGTCCACCGCCCGACCATACGATGGCCCAGTCATGCTCGTGGCGCAAGTGCGGCTGTTAGGTCAGTCCGACATATATGTATACAGCCACCTCCCCGGGCGGCACACGGTCCATGAGGATATTCCCCAAAAAAACGCACCGCAAACAAAGGACAAGTCAGGAAGTCGCGGGCTCACCGCAATCACCGCACCGCACCTCCCGCGCCCAGGTAGCGCACGCGGTGAACATGACGTGCAATGGTAGTAAGGGAGCAGTTATAGCTCCGACAAACCGTTATAGCCCCCCCCCCCCGCACACCGCCGCCCCCGCCCGCCACGCACCGCCGCCGCCGCTTGGCTTGCCCGCTCGCCACACAATCACAATACAAACGATAGAACACCTTACGACATCTAGTCATCGCAAGGATGAGCCCGAGTTGCCTACAAGTCGTACAACACAATGTTAGCAGCTCGGGCGAGATTGTTTTTTCCTTTGTGGCACACTAGAGACCAAACGCGTGGGGGGCCGATTTTTTTTATTCTTACGACGTCAATCGATTTGTCTTAATCTTGCGAGTGTCACTCGAGACATGACATTATATCGATAGGATAATTAAATGAGTAACCATGGATTTCTTGCCGGTTCTTCTCCATAGGAAACGACTAATTTGGAACCGTGCACCTAGACTCGACATTTTCATAAATGCTTGTTTAAATGAAAATAAAACTATTTTGGTCTTATCGCGTAACGTGATTATCCAATCACACAATCGCAATGTGTTATGCGTCATCCTGCTATTTTCAAAGAGTTTTAACCAAGTGTTCCTCACACGGTCACACCACACGCACATCCTTGCGTCATGCCGCCAAATCTGTCTGAACAATTCACTTCTGCGCAGATGAAAGTCAGCGCTCCGTGCCGGTTACTGTGTTACTAGTGTGTCAGTCGTTAGTGTTGTAATTATAAAAACTACTAATAATAATAAAGAAATAATTATAAAGACTACTCTGTTACCATAGTAACAGAGTAGTCGGCGTCAACGTTGTGTGGAGTCCGCTTGACGTAGGGTTTGCGCAGGAGCTGTGCGCGCGGCCGCGGTTCCGCGGCGACGTCGACGTCGACCACGACCAGCACGACCAGCACGACCACGACGACGACACGGCCAGCGGCGACCACGACGACGAGCCGCCCGACCAGCTCGCTGCCAGGTAGCCAACACTACTTACATGTTACATGAACACTATCACACTAATATTTTGGCTCGACTATGTTCGTCGCTGTTATAAACTTCCACTTGTTTTAATTACTAAGTACACATTTAATAGGTATTAGATTAAATACGTTATGACGTATTTAATCTAATACCTATTAAATGTGTACTTTGTCTGTGTTATATATTATAATAATTTTTACTTCACCGTCTCGGAACGTGACCCATTACTACACTAATACTGGAGGAGAAAGTAGCAACCTTACAGCCTTAGAGCAGTCAACTTGTATGACAATCTATTAACCTGCTTTTTTACCGACTGCGCGACGTAAGGGAGGGTAATGTGTTTATCAGCCCATGTATGTATGTACCTACGTTGGTTCCTTTGTGGCACACTAGAGATCAAACGCGTGGGCCGGTTTTGATGATTCTTACGTCAATGGTCTTGCGAGTGTCTTAAAGACATGAGAGTAACCAAAATTCAATATGGCGACAACCAGACGCCATATTGTGAAAAAGAAAAAAAAAATTGGAAATTTGATCAACCTACGAACCAAAAAAGGGCTGTAAGTGGTTGAAATAGGGGATGAAAGTTTGTATGGAAATTACGTTATTTTTAAAGCTAGAAGCTTGAAACAAATTTAAATTAAATACAAACAAATACCAACGACATTCAGTCTGTAAAAAAAAAATTACCCTAAAGGGGGTAAAAATAGGGGATGAAAGTTTTTGTGTGATGACGATATATTTTACCCCAAAATTATGCGGGAATTTCCCAGACAACTTATGTAGGAGACTTACTTACGGGATTTGAATAACATTTCTTAAGTAGGTACTAGTGGTGGTATTAGTTATACATATTCAACTCTTTAATGACAAGCGGGTGATGGCATACTGTGTGCTCACTACGTACTTACCTATGTAGGTACAGTCAACAAAAGAGTTATCGGCATATAGTATAAAGACAGCTAATTAAACATCTGTGTTTTGATAAAAATTGTCTAACAATGTGTCTCAGACAGAACGCACGTAAGTAGTGGTGGTCGCCTGCTACATACTATACCAAACCCTTTGGCGTGTAATTATTTATATCGCTACATTGTGTAAATATGCAGATTACGTTCGCTATCTGAATACCTAACTGTTTTGTTGCCTGTACGTGGCGTGCACATGGCTGTGGTACTGTGGCACTGTGGCACGCGCACGCGCACGCGCACCGCCGCCGCCGCGCGCATGCCTGAGCGACCTGCCCGTGCCCACTATAGTGTATGCGCACTGAGCATTTAGTATGAGCACGTCCGCAGATGAATGCGCGATGCGCTTATATTTCCAAGGCACTGGTGGGAGCTGCTATCCTTCGCTAACTCGGGATACGCGTGCTTGATCATAACTTAGTATGAATATTATGACCGCTCACCTCTACACGGTTTTCTCTAGTTCTAGATTATCTTTGGTTTTAACATTGACGTGTATAAACAATTTGCAATATTTGGTCACAAATTTATTGACGCTGAAGGGTACCTAATTGTTAATTCTTGTATCGACTGGTATCAGAATTAGTTAGACCCCATAGCAATGAATTGAAAGCGTGTTGAACAGATTTCGTTTCGCCACGCTTCTGTGTAAACAGTGGAACCCCCACAGTGCACAATGCTTGACCTCATCCTCATCATTTATTTATCTATAAATGTACTGCAAATAACAATTAACGTTAAATTCACGTAATATTTCCCTGTTTTATTATACCTACTCGACCGCTGCGGGGACGTCTCTCTGTCGTCGGCGCCGGCTTACATGCTTGACTCGAGCATGTAATTTCGGGCTGACATAGAGACAAGTTGAGACAAGGCCATGTAACAGCAACATTGAAATATAGATTTCAAAGGATCCTAAAGCATTTTGGCATAATATAAACGAAGTAGTAAATCAACGATACCAATCGGAATGCTCTTGGAGAATAAAGTAGCTCGTAAAGGTACCTACTGATACCTACTGTATCGCAAGCCATGTTTATGAGCATAATTATATCTCACAGATATTCAATAGCCGTCTCAGACCATTGATTGAAGGGCTCAGCAACACCATGTCATCGGCGTGGGTGTTGTTAAAACTCAGGTCATCAATTTGACATCCCACATAGGTGCTGCTGAACTCCTCAATCAAGGTATTGATATATAATTATGTTAAATAGCCTAGGTGAGGTGAGACCTCCCAGTCTCACCTCACATTCCAGCATATAAGAATGAGAAAGACTGTCCCCCCATTTAACGAAATTTGTTTGATTTCCGTTCTAATATGCTAACATGTTTACGAGCTCGGCAGACACCTTCTTTCCTAAGCTTTTCCCACATCTTCCCGTATGACACCAAGTCAAACGCCTTTGACAGGTCCAGGAAACACGCGTACACTGGAGTCTTCCAATCCGTGTAATATTTGACAGTGTGCTTTAATGTTAATATCGCTGTCTCAGTTGACAGCCCTTGCCGGAAGCCGAACATCATGTAATTTGATATGACTAATATGTACTCTACTACTACTACTATATAACATAGATATACTAGATAACTATAACAGTTATATACGAAGAAGTGAAACGAGCCTCATAGGGTTCTATTTTAACCCTGTGAAATACTCACTTTAACCTCAGACCTGGGAGATTTGACTCCATTAATACCCACTTAAAGTCGTCTCTTCGAAATAACACAAACTAAAGTAAAGGTAAAGTTAGCCCTCTTATACCGTAGATAGATAGATAGATAGAATATTCTTTATTGTATAACACAATACAGAGAAAATTACAAAAAGAAAACAAACGTCACATAATGTATCTACAATTGGCGGTCTTATCGCATAAAGCAATTTCTTACAGACAACCATGGGATGGACAAGTCATGTAAGAAACGGGTAACGGGCGGTTGTGTGCTTAATAGTCATAGATAGATAGATAATATATATATATTCAAACAAGAATAAAATAAAATAAATATCTAATAAAATAAATATTAATAATATATATAAATACTATACATACAATATATATTATTTTTGCATAAAGAGAATACTATAACAATTCACGTACAAGTAGCCAAGTAATGTTCCTTAACCATTTTTTTAAAAGATGCCTGTGTTTGGGCACGTCTCACGGAAACCGGCAGAGCATTCCATAGACGAGTGGCCTGAACAGTAAAAGAATGATCAACAAAATTTGTGGCGTGCATAGGCATCTTTAGTTTTAAGTTCTCTGATGATCGTAAGGATCGCAAATGTGTATCACAGACGAATTCAAATCCTGTTTTAAGGTAAGTGGGTGTTGCAGGATTGAAAAGAATACTATAAAGTAACGAAAGAATGTGAGCATTCCGACGAAGGCGAATTGGAAGCCACTTGAGCTTAGTACGAAATTCTGATACGTGATCATATTTGCGTAAACCAAATATGAATCTTATGCAAAAATTTTGGAGACGCTCAAGCTTATTGAATTGGTCCTCGGTGAGATCAAGATAGCTGACATCGGCATAGTCAAGGACAGGCAAGAGGAGAGATTGTGCAAGCGCAATCTTAGTGGCAGTTGGAAGAAAGTTGCGTAGTCGTCTCAAGGATCCTGCTGACGCAAACATACGACGGCTAGTTTCCTGCAACTGCGGACCCCATGTTAAGGTTTTGTCCATGATTAACCCTAAGTTTTTAACTTGGTCACTCACAGGAATTTGGATACCATCAAAGATAAACTGGGGGAGACGGAACCAATCTATCTTGGAAACCATTCGTGAGCTACCAATAATGATTGCCTGTGTCTTAGACGGGTTAACACTGAGTCCATAGCATTTGCTCCACTCAGATATTGAAGAAAAATCTTTATTAATTATATGGATAGCTTCCGATAAATGCTCCAGTGGTGCTTGTGAGTAAATTTGAAGATCATCTGCATATAGGTGGTAGGATGAAAGAAGTTGATTAGATATTGAATTAATAAATATTGCGAAGAGTAATGGGGATAAAACGCCACCCTGAGGCACGCCAGCTACAGTATCACACCATGAAGAGAATGTATCTTCAATGCGAATACGTTGCCGACGGCCAGTCAGGTAACTACGAAACCAATCAATTGCCGTTGGAGATATGTTAAGAGAGCTCAGAATGGCAAGTAAGATGTCAAAGTCAACGGTATTGAAAGCATTGCTAAAATCTAGCAATGCAAGTACCGATAACTTTCCATCCTCCATACCTAACCTGATGTCTTCCGTAATATTAACCAGAGCTGTGGCAGTACTGTGACCAGGACGGAAACCAGATTGGAAAGGATTCAGAAGTCTATTCGTGGAGAGGAATGTGCTTAATTGTTTGTGAATAAGACGTTCTAGGACCTTAGATAAGAATGGAAGGATGGAAATAGGACGATATTCCGAAAAGGATGTGGGATTGGGTTTTTTTGGTAAAGGAGTAATCTGGGCGTCTTTCCAAGCATTTGGAAAAACACCGCTGGATATCGAATGGTTAAGGATATGACAAATGACAGGAAGGATTCCGTCCAAGATAGGAAGGATTGTGGGCGATACAATAAGATTAAAGATCACACCTCGAAGTTTTAAAGGTTTATTTTTCAAAATTATACAATTTGTGTGTCGAGACAAAATGGCGGTGCGAACAGATCCCGTGTCGTGCGTAGTGAAGTTAGTGCAGTTCCTCCGCCGTGAAGCACGCAGCGAGCGCTGTTGTTACGGTGCGTTCGTAACAATTTGTAAATATGAAGAGGCTGCGTTCAGGCGTAGACAAGGATCATATTACGGCTGACTGAGTCACTTCCAACTGCATTAGAAGTTATAGATAAAATGCTCTTCTTAACATCACAATCAGAGAATTGATTAAAGACAAACGGGGAATAATCGGGAGTCGGAAGAGTGGAAAGATTAAAAAGTGTTTTGGCTTTGATTGTCCTGTCAAAAAAGGACGAGGAAGAGAAATGTTGATTTAATAAATCAATATTTAAGTTGTTGGGGATTGTATCTTGACGCGATTTTCCGATTCCCATTGATCTCAGAAATTTCCAAACTTTCGCTGGATCACCATTTTCGATGGAACTGTGGATGTGTTGGCGTTGAGCATTCCTACACACCTTATTGCAGTGATTTCTAATATTTACATACCTCTCCAAGTTTAGAGAAGTGGGTCTAGACTTATATTTTGATTTAGCTATCACTTTTTTATCCATAACACTTTTTATTTCTTTGGTTAACCATGGAGAGGGCAGATGCTTTATTTTTACTGACTTAATAGGAGCATGAACATCATATATTTCTATAAGTTTATTTATAAATATTGATAATTTTTCTTCCATTGAATCAGATGCAAATAAAGGTATCCAATCAATATTTTTAACGTCTTCGCGAAGAAGATCGATATTCATGCCACCAAAATTGCGCTGCAGAAGAATTTTTGGTTTAGACTTTGGAGGACGGATTTTGTAAGAAAGAAAAATGAGATCGTGATAGGAAAATGCATCGGCAAAGCACTGTCCATGCTTGGCGACATGATCACGAGAAGAAACGAAAATTAAGTCAAGAAGAGATGGAATAGAGTGTGGAAAATGGTGAGTTGCATTTAAAGGCAAGATGTATAGGTTACTAGATTTTATGATGGACTCAAGAGTAGAGGAACGAGAATCATTCTTGAGAAGGCAAGTGTTAAAATCACCCATGATGATTGTATGACTGTAAGAGGGGACTAGATTTTCTAAAATGTTTTCTAAAGAGGAGAAAAAATTTATACGTAGTGACGGACAATAGTAGACACCAAGAAGAATTTTCAAGTGGTGAAGCTCAATTTCTAGAAAAAGATGCTCACCAGCGTCTGACGGAGGTGGTTGTGAAGACATACTAATAATCGTATAAGAAAGATGTGATCGGAGATATATGGCAACACCACCACCACCGCCATTAGCTCGGTCATTTCTAATTAACATAAAACCTGGAAGAGAGTAGGCAGACGTAGGAAGAGAAGGTTTTAACCAAGATTCGGAAATTAGAATAGCGTGAATATTCTTACAGTCAAAAGTTGCCAGCATATCGGGGAAATGAGCCGGAATACTCTGGGCATTGATGTGAACCACATTGAAATTCTTAGGAACATCAGAAAACTGTGACAGAAGTGTGTCTGCAAGAGATGGAATACTGGTGAAACTGTCATTACTACTATTTGCTGAGAGGAAGGATTCAGAGTCAGAATTGTTACTAATATCAAGTATAGACATAAATATATAATAATGCAATATATAAAATTATATAAATACTATGTGCTTATTACAATAATATGTACCTAAACAAAAAAAAGACAATATTATTGTCCACCTGCCGGTTGTGTTATAGTTTATAAAACTATAATAGTGACTACCTACACAGTCCGGGTAATAAAATAATATAAGTATAATAATAAGTAGTAGTGTAATGTACGGATAGGCGTTTTGTGCTCAACGCAATCGAAATCCTTGGAAAAATCAGAAGATAGTTATAACATCCAATGACCCTTCCCAAGCTGAAAACATTTATATATGAGAGACTAACTCCGTGCCAGCATCAAACGTTGATCTACCCTTCGAAACCAACTACTGATCATGCAAAAACTTGTTTTTTATGAAAATGTTCTGTCGTTAGATTAAGCATGTGTTTTTCAAATATTTATGCTTATTTATGCTGGGAGCAGCCGGGGGAATGACACGACGACTTTGCACCTGTCTGAAATTATTTCGTCTTTATTGTTTATTTTCAAGATCAATTCTTTGTTTTGATTCAATCAAAGGCAGTACGCAGGTGTGATAGTGTGCGTTGTGGTTGCGTATGCGCAGGTGGCGCGTGTGTGTGGGTGAGGCGGGAGCGGCGCACGTGTGCTGCGCCGCCGCCGCGCTCGCGCTCACGCCGCGCCTGCTGGACCGCGTCGCGCCGCCGCAGACCTTCCGCCGCCACTACACCGGCGCCTTCAGGTACCTCCGTACCCCCGTACCCGTAGTCCCGGAGTCCCGGAGTCCCGTAGTCCCGTAGTCCCGTAGGCACAGCACTGCATGCGCGCGCACTCTATGGTTCCCACGGCGCATATTATACATATAAGTACTCACCAAACAACGCTACTCACTGCTAACTTCATTTCATCAACATTTTACTTGGTATTGTATCTGTACCAGTACTACTTAATGCCGCACTGAGCGTAGACTGGCAGGAGCCTGACGGCTAATAAATCGCCGAATACTCACTTGTTTCTAAACTGGTAAAGCTGCGCCACAAGTGGGTCAGTCGTGAGCGGTGAAATTATAAGACAATGGAAAAATAAAGGTCACCGACAACGATGTAATAAATGCGAATAAAGTCGCCGCAGCGCAATGGATGTTATTCCTATCAGAAAATAAATTTTATATCTAAATACAATGACTTTATGTGGTATCATATAAAGTCATTGTATTTAGATGTTTCGTGTTAAGTGGAGTGTGTGCAGGAAGTAAGAAGACGTGGTCCTGTACGGGGAGGCGCGGGGAGGTGAGGGGGGAGGCGAGGGGGGGAGGTGAGGGGGGGGAGGAGTGATGGTGTGATGCGCTTCAACAGTCACCGCTGCGCTACCTCACTGGTTACCGTTTACAAATATGTACCTACCTACTATTACGACATAGTATTTATTCGCGAATCGTGCAGCATGACAGAATGACACGCCTCCACTATCAAACAAACACCGGAACAGTCTAGTGTAGTACTTACCTCTGTAATAATGCAGGCCATAAGCTCCGTATAGATAATGTTACCGTGCGCGTGGCTCCGTCCTAGCAGAGGAAGTAAACTTACCTACGCGTCCATAATGTATTGTTTTGGAATTTAAATAAAATTGTATACCCACGAACAGTCATAGGTCGCTTGTGAATGCGCCAGACATTGTTTGGTAGTAGTCAGTCATTTATTTAAAACTAGATATTGCCTGCGGTTTCACTTGCGTCCTACAAAGATAATTAACTAGGTACTTACGTAAATAATTTATTGCTTATTCTCTAAAGTCGACAGGGTTATGGTTTATCCCTACTAATATTATAAATGCGAAAGTAACTCTGTCTGTCTGTTACGCTTTCACGTCTAAATCACTGAACTGATTTTAATGAAATTTGGTACAGAGATAGAGTTGACCTTGAGAAAGAACATAGGATAGTTTTTATCTCGGACTTTTGAAGAGTTCTCTTGGAAACGCGATATAACCGAACTCAACGCGGGCGAAGCCGCGGGCGGAAAACTAGTACCCTATAATTATGTTGACAAGAAAGAAAAGAAGGGTTAGGCGAAGTGTTAAATGAAAAGGTTTTTATGAATTTTTCATTAGTGGCTCGGACTTTACATTTGTGCGGTTACTGACAAAAGGTTCGCTCCTTATTACATGGGACCTAAACATATCGATAAACTGTGTACATGGGTACATTTCATATTTTTTCTTCTTTATGATTTTATTATGCTTTTTAACTTAACTGTATTTTTCATACATTCATTAGTATCTCCTATAATAAGTACGTCAGATTAGGTCAGGAGCTTGCAATCTCGCATGTTAAATGCTAATGACTAGCAACTTACTGTGATAGCATCTTATTGAAAGTTCAATGAGTCTGAGTAGCTGGATGATGGTAGTAAGTACTACGTACGCGTGCCATGCCTGTGCAATGTGTATAACGTTGCAGGTTCCGCTTCTGGGTGTTCGGCTCGTGGCGCGAGGTGGTGGTCGACGACCGGCTGCCGGTGCGCGGCGTGGCCGGGCGCGGCGCGGCTGGGGGCGGCGGGGCTGGGGGCGGCGGGGCCGGGCGCGGCGGGGCCGGGGGGCGCTTGCTCTCCTCGCGCGCCGCTCTGCACGATGACTTCACGCTTCCGCTGCTCGAGAAGGCTTACGCCAAGTGAGTAACCTTACTATGTACCTACTACTGGAGCAAAATACTAAAAATAATATAACTACCTACGCGAGTCTGACTGAATAGCATTTAATTTGGAAGGTATACATTACCGAATTAAGATATGTTGGTATCTAAACATTAAACTTTATAACCAACTCACATCATCAGTAGTGATTTGAGTTGTTGGCGGGCGTAATAATACGTATGGTGATGATGATGATCGAGAAGAGCGTTTGCAAACGCCAGGCTGTACGGGTCGTACGCGGCACTGCGCGGCGGCAGCGTGGCGCGCGCGCTCCAGGAGTTGTCGGGCGGCATCGTGCAGAGCTTCTCACTACGCGTGCAGCCGCGCGCGCTCACCTTCCAGGTGCTCAACTCGGCCGTGCCGCGCTCCACCCTGCTGGTGGCCGGCGCGGCGCAGGCGCGGGGTGGTCTGCTCCCTGCCCAGCCCTACTGCGTCACGGGGCTGGCGCGCGTGCGCGGCGCGCCCGATGACGGCGGCGGCGGGGCGGGAGCGGGCGCGGGGGCGGGAGCGGGCGCGGGGGCGGGGGCGGGGCTGGGCGCGGGGGCTGGTGCGCTCGTGCGCCTTCGCGCCGTGAGCGCTCGCGGCCTGTGGCGCGGCGCCTGGGCGCCCGACAGCGCTGAGTGGGCCGCACTGGCGCCGCCCGACCGCGAGCTGCTGGCGCCAAACCCCGACCGCCCTGGCGACTTCTGGTCAGTGACCCTACTATACTATACATATTTCGAACTATAGGTCGGCTATTTGAAATACTTTCTGTTACAGTAAAAAAGTATAGCTATTATCTTATTTAAAGGAAAATAGAGCCCTCTCTCATGAAAACTATATCCTCACAACAAAAGCGCCATCTACCAGTGGCGGATCGGGCTAATCGGAGCGCGGATAAATATGTGGGATGTCTGTATGCCATGGTTGGTACTTTGGATATAATAAGTACACAAGGCTACATACCCCTTTATTTTTTAACTATCCATACAATGTAATGGACCGTTGAACAGATCATTTTGATAAATTTTTTCTATTGTAATAAAACTATTACTAGATTTTATCGTGTTTATTACGATTGTATTAACTTCGATCGCAGGATGTCTTTCGTTGACTTCGTGCGGAGTTTCGATCAGCTGGAGCTGGTGCATGTGGGGCCCGACGACTGGATGTTCGAGCGCTCGCTGCACACCAAGCGGCCCTGGCGCGCCGTGCTCGCGCGCCGCCGCTGGCGCACCGGGTACAACGCCGGCGGACCGCCGCACTACGCAGGTGCGCGACTGAGAGTCGCCTGCCCTCCACACACGCCGCCCCCACACCCGCAAGCTCTCACCGCGCCTATTCATCCGCAGACACCACGGCTACAAACCCGCAGTTCCACGTGCAGATCCCGCACTCGGAAACGGCGAGCTCGCGGAAGTGCCACGTGGTTGTATCGGTGACGCAGCAGTACGATGTGGGTGCTGCCGCCGGCAAGCTACGCGCTATCGGCTTTGCCGTGTACGAACTGCCGCAGTCGGGCGCGCGCCGTCCCGCCCGCGCCTCGCTGCGGGGGCTCCGCGCGCTCGACGTCACGCACGAGTCCCGCGCGCGCGAGGTGGTCACGTTCTTCACGCTGCCGCCCGGCCGCTACCTGGTCGTGCCGCATACGCGCCGCCCGCACACCGACGCCGCCTTCCTGCTGCGCGTGCTCACCGACGAGCAGACTGACGTGTGGTGCGTAGCTCGACGTCGCCGCCACCGCACCCGCTGTGCGCCGCCGTTTTTGTGATACGCTTGTGTTGCTTGCAGGGAGGTGAACGAGGACAACGTGATCATCCGCGACGTGTCAGCCGAGTTCCAGGACGACGCGCAGTCCATACCGGTAGGTGCGCGGGGCGGGGGCGGGGGCGGGGGCGGGGGCGGGGGCGAGGGCGGGCCGCGGGGCGAGGGCCGCCGGCTGACGGGTCGTGTTGTGGTGCTGCAGGCGGAGGTGCGCGCGGCGGTGCGGCGGCTGGGCGGGGCGGCGGCGGCGGAGCTGGACGCGGGCGGGCTGCGCGCGGCGCTGCGGCGCGTGTGGCGCGTGTGCCTGTGCGCGCGCCCGTCGCTGGAGCTATGCCGCGCGCTGGTGCCGCTGCGGGACCGCGCGCTGGCCGGCAGCATGCGCGGCCGCGACGTGCCGGCGCTGGTGGCGCTGCTGGCCTACTGGCGGCATGCCTTCCTGCGGCACGGCGGCGCGCGGCGGTGCGGCGCGGCGGCCGTGTCGTCGTACCGGCTGCGCGCGCTGCTGTGGGCGGCCGGCGTCACGGCCTCCAACAAGGTGTTGGAGTGTTTGGTGCTGCGCTTCGCGCGCGGTGCCTTGCTCACCGAGGAGGCCTACGTCATGGCGCTGGCGCGGCTGCACCTAGCACACGGTGCGTGCTCCCCCAGAGTCTCCCTCCTCTCCTGCTGCGCGCCGCACGCCACAGACTCATGAGTTGCCGCTTGTTGTTGCAGAACGATACCGCAGCCTGGACTCCAAGATGAAATCCAACCCACTATCCCTGGAGGAGGTGCGTGACCTATCGCGTGGGTGACTCTCGCGTGCTGTACTATCTCTGAGCGTTGGTTTTCGTTCGCAGATGATCCTGATGACTATCTACTCGTGAGTGGCGGGCGCCGGCGCCGGCGCCTCGCGGCTCCTCTGGCCTGCGTAATTGATTATTGTTTCTTTTTTGTTGTTTTTTATTTAAATACATATCAATCACTTTGATTGCAAAGCGATATATTATAGTTACAATAATGAGTGTGAATAACAATATTTGTTAGGGCATCGTTGACGCAGCAGTGCTGCGCGGGCGCGTCAGCGCTACTTAACGCGGTGGTCACGTTAGCATAGCATTCAGTAACCAAAGATATTTGATCCAAATCAGCTGGAGCTAGCGTCAGAGTACAAAGCTTAGCGTGCGAGCAGCGTGAGGCTAACACGTCATTATGTGATATTGTTGAACTAGTTATGACTGTATTTCAGTGTACACGGTACATTGTCGCACAGGTGCTATAATTTATTTTTAATACATTTATGAAATTATGAAATAATTTAATAATTTATTGTTATTACCGTGTGCAATAGATGTAAAACTGAATTATTGTTCGGTGTTGTGTGTGTATGTGGCGCGGCGACAGTGGTTGCGCTGTGTTGCTGTGGCACTATGGTACTGTGGTACTATGGCACTGTGGTACTATGGTACTGTGGTACTATGGCACTGTGGTACTATGGTACTGTGGTACTATGGCACTGTGGTACTATGGTACTGTGGTACTATGGCACTGTGGTACTATGGTACTGTGGTACTGTGGTACTGTGGTACTGTGGCACTGTGGTACTGTGGCACTTTGGTGTGGTGCCGTTGGAACTACATCGCGGTCGCCACGCAAACATCATTATTTATTAATTTTAATAAAAATCATAAGCATGTTTGTTTTGATACCAGAAACCAATTTTTGAAACCATTTTTAGGTGATCAGATCAGATCAGATCATTGTGAGCTAATGATGAGGATGTGTTATTGTTGATCCAAATAAATGTATTTATTGCATGGTACCTTATAGTGTGTCGTTGTTTTATTGTGTTACTATTAGCCACTGGCGCCCCCTTCTGATTGCATCTATAAACGACTATGAATTAAGGTAGGTAAAGGGTAGGTAATAAGAAAATTTTTCGCCATTAGTATTTAGAGTACCTACCTACTTCCCTCCAGATAGTACGGTTCGTTATACCATCTACACTTCTACACTACTATTATAAAGAGGAAAGATTTTTATTTTTGTGTGTATGTTTGTAATGAATAAACTCAAAAACTACTGTGACGATTTCAAAAATTCTTTCACCATTGTAAAGCTACATTCACCTTGAGTAACATAGGCTATATTTATTGCTAGAAAAGATTAGGGAATCTTATGTCCACCCGTGCAAAGCCGGGATGGGCCGCTAGTCCTGTATACAGTACTTATAGTTTAAGGTTGAAACTTCAGAATCGTGTTCTCCGTGTGAATCCTTTGGCGTAGGTAATTTTTTATCGTATTTGACATTCTGGTACATAAAATTACGGGTACCAAACCAAATATCTACAGGTATGTACTTAAAGGTATGACACAGGCACTCGTTTTTTGAACACATTGTAAACGTAAACGTTGTAGGTATGTAAACGTAAACGTGTAAGATGCTATTTTGATGCCCAGAGGAAGCAGAAAAAGGCTTGATGAATTTAAAATAAATTTTAAGGGTTCGGTTTATTTTAATAATATAATAGAAGATATAATAAATAAATTGGGAAAAGGGCAGGATGATGATGATGTTTTTTATTTATTTATTTGAATAGAAGATATAATAAAAGTAAGTATTCGAATTGGTCAAGTAAAAAAATCAATCAATCTTTTTTAATAAAATTAATGCAAATATTCCGCATATCCTTCTTAAAACATATTGAGTACAAAAATATTGAGTATTGAGTATTAAAATGATAATTCTAAAAAAGTCCTGTAACTTAAATGAAAGGTATATTTTTATTTACCTCCTTACTAAATTAATAAAAACTTTTTCTCCAGTTATTTAGATATTCTTCCTTTTTTTCGATATTCAGTCATCGTGTAAGCTTATTTTATAGGCAATTGCTGCTTAAAGATAATTCATTTATAATTAAACGACACGTCTTCAAACACATATTATGTTCACTGATCACTCAATAGACGTGAAAGAAGTCTGTCAATTATTTGTTATTGTTACAAAATATGATACTCGGTACAGTCCGTACCGTACATGTGATGTGCTATACTCAGCCTAAAAACCGAACATGTCCGAAAAAAAGCAGATGTATGGCAGTGGTAGCTCTGGCTTTGCTTCGACTTGTCAGTTGGTTGTCATACATAATCTGTCTGTTTGCCTTTGCCGCCTGCGCCTGCGCACCCGTATATACTGTCAAATCGCTAACGTCAACGTCAGTGAGTTAGTGACACTGTCTGAGTGACACATCACTAATCACTTGCCGTTATTAAATCGTTAGTACTAGTAGATATGTTGTTAAGATAATATGTTACTTCGTGCCGGTGAACTGTGTAGGTTGTACAGTTAAATAAGTAGGTACCTAGTAGCAGAGTAGTGTAGTGCGATGGCTGAGCGCGGCTGGTGCTGGAGTTGCGTGGTTTGGTGCGCGGTGTGGTGCGCGGCGGCGGGCGAGGCGCCGGCGCCGGTGGCGGTGCCGGCCGCCTTCGAGCTGGACAGCACGGTGCTGCTCAACGACGTGGCGCGCGCCGACAAGGAGGTCGGATACAAGATCCGCGCCACTCTGCACATCGCGCCGCTCTGGTCGCACCGACACACTGACTACTTTCTTCAGTTCCAGGTCTCTATTGTGTTAATTCCAGTATTTTTGTAAGCTGGACAACTGGTATTTTCAAGTACCTTTACAGGAAGACTTGATGACACTATTCAATAATGCTTAAGTAACAATTTCCGTATTCTTTGTACCTATTACAATTAAAGTTTTATTATGATTACAGTTACACTCCCCCAAACTGTATTTGAGAGGCAAGCACGTACATGCAGACTTTATGCCATATGACTCTGTGTGGGATTCCTACAGTCATACCTCATTCTATGCACTTTGGAGTGATGGTTTGATCAAGAAGGCCTTTCTTGACCCGAATGAGCTGCCTGATGTGCTAAATTATAAGAAATCTTTGCTCAGTTTGTTCCAGGTAAACGTTGCAACTTTACTGTATTCTGCTTGCAGCAAAATGAATATTTATAACTTACATCCTGTTCTTAATTTTTAGTTTCAAATGTCGGATGGTGAATACAATGAGACAGATGTGTCTGGCCCATGTCGTGTCCTTTATGAAACAGTCTCGGAGCAGGTGTTCAGAAAAATCAAGGTATGAAAGTTATAATGATCAATTTCTAATTCACAGTTTTCGCTGCATGAAAGAAATTAAGTATCAATTTCTTTCTCATAATATAAACAATAATTATAGATATTATTTAATTTATGAATAGAAACCTTGTAATAGTTGTAATTACCATTAGGTAAGGTAATATTAAATGCATACATCCATGGCATTTGCTAATACCCTTGTAGATACTTGTTCAGGTAGCTTTCATCAGGTATTACATCATCCCATTTAAACATATCGGCAGATGAGCTGCTCGGCAGACAGCGCTGCCCCCGTGAGCTCGGCGCGGCGCGTGGCGCGCTACACGCTCAGCGCCGGCCGCGCCGCGCTGCAAGCGCTGCATGCCGACGAGCTCGTGGCGCTCGGCCACGCGCAGCTCGGCGTCAAGGCACGCGCCTGGCACACGCTGCACAACGTCGGCGCCCCCGGCCCCGCCGCCCCCGGCCCCGCCCCCGCCCCCGCCGCCTCGCTCGAGGACGCGCTGGCCGCGTTGCCGGCCGCGCTGCGCGACCTGCCGCTGACCCTGGCGGTGGACGAGGCCGAGGCCGTGGCCGACTTGGACGAGCAGGTGGGTGCCGCCGTGCCGCCGTGCCGCCGTGCCGCCGTGCCGCCGCGCCGCACAGATAAGGCGGGTCGCTAGGGGTCGTCCGCTATCGCTGCGCCGCACCAGGATGCACCACGTGGCCCGCCGCCACTGCTGACGACTCTTATCTCGCACACCGAAACTGGGAGATAATTATTTAATTTGTTTCAACTGTTGAACTAATAACTACTATTTACGACCTCTTGACTATATGTAGATAAGAATACTTTTAATTATTCAAGATACCTACATAAGAACGTAATGATACATACATTTAATGCTAGTCGACATTTAAAACTTATTTTACGTGAAATAAATTGAGTTCATATGAGATGTATTTAGGGTTTGACGTATGGCTTGGAAATCAAATCCACGATACAGTAATGTACGCTGTGAGTGCAGGAGCTGGGCCTGGGCGCGGGTGTGGCGGGTGTGGCGGGTGTGGCGGGTCTGGCGGGTCTGGCGGAGCTGCGGGAGCTGGCGGGCGGCGAGGCGGCGGGCGCGGGCGGGTCTGGCGCCGCCGCCGCCGCCGCGCTGCGCCTGCTGCCGCCGCTGCGCTCGGCCAACCACTCCACGTTGCTGCAGCTGCTGCAGCGGGACGACATGCACGACGCACTGTACGTATATGCATTGCCATAAGTAGGCAATGCATATTCTAATCTAAAATCTTTCGCCGTTCCAAGAAGTCAGCAGTTTGTGAACATACTCTTGACAAGGCCCAGCATTATATCAGATTTGATAAACCACAAATACTTGCGAAGGAAAGTCGATACCTACCCAGGATGATTCGTGAGGCTGTTGAAATTAAAAAACATCCAAATTTTAATAGAGAAGATGGCTGGGTCTTACCACCTGCTTGGAATCCTGTTATAGATTCTATTAAACCAAAATCCAGGCCTACAACTGCAAGACCAAAGGATACTGTGAGCTCGTTCTGCGTGAATCGGATCGCCAATAATTAACAACTAAAACATGATCATTGAATATTGTTACTTTAAAAGAGACCATGATTCTCTGAGTTTGTTTCGGCGTTTCTTCTCAGAGGTCGTCAGCTAGGAAATGCCGGCTCCATCTAGTTTTAATTAATAATTAGTAATAAATGTCATTGATCATGTAACAATAAAAAATGTAGGGTAGCTGTCAGTAATTATATCATCAAGACGCCCACCACCTCAGTCTACCCGTGACCATGGACGCTGTAAAGGGTCCGAAACGTCGGGATTAATAATATCAATATACGCGATAAAATCCGTAAAAAGTAGTTTTATTCCACGTCTTTAAGTTGTTCTCTAGAGGTAACGTAAATAAGCTATATATGTATAATGCATACGTCGGTTGTGCAGTCCCGCGCTGTGCCGCCTGCTGGCGCTGGCCGGCACCCGCGCCGCACACACCGCCGCCGCAGACTTCCTGCACCTCCACACCGCCGAGCCGCTGCTGCCGCTGGCGCACGTCTACCTGGCCGCGCTGGGCCTGGCGCCCGCGGCCCACGCCCACGCCCACGCCCACGCCGTGCGGGACCTGCTGCGCCTGGCCGACCAGTCGCGGGCGCCCGCGCTCCACGACGCCGCGCTGCTGGCCGCCGCCGCCGCCGCCGCGCACGACCGCGGCGAGCTGGCCGGCGCCGTGCGCGACTCTCTGGTCCGCGGCCTGGCGCGCTGCCAGGACGAGCCGTGCCGTGCCGTGCGCCTGCACGCGCTCGGCAACCTGCGCCGCGCCGACACCGCCGAGCTGCTGCTGCAGCACGCCTGTGCCGGCCGCGGCGCCGGGCCGGCCGCGCTGGCGGCGCTGGACGCGCTGGCCGAGCTGCCGGCCGCCGCGCTCACGTTCGAGCGCCTGGACCGCCTGCACGAGCTGGCGCTGGACGAGCGCGCGCCGCTGGAGCTGCGCGCCGCCGCGCTGGACCTGGCGGTGCGGCGCCGGGCCGAGCTGCCGGCGCCGCTGGCCCGGCTGGCGCATGCGCTGCACGAGCGCGGCCCGCACGAGCTGCGCCGCGTGCTGTGGCAGCGCATGGCGGCGCGGGCCCCGCACCACGCGGCGCTGCAGGCGCTGCCGGGGCTGCTGGCGCCGGTGCTGCGCGGCTGGGATGCGGCGGCGCACGGCGGCACGTCCAGCGTGCTGCAGCGCGAGGCGGGCTGGGCGGCGGGCGGCTGGCGCGTGGGGCTGGACTCGGTGACGCTGGCGCGGGGAGGCTTGCTGCGCCGCGCCACGGTGCGCCTGCGCGCCCATCACCACGCGCACGACACCTTCGACGCACTCGCAGTATGATACTCTTATTTATTTATTTACATGGAGAACTCCCATAACATAATCAACATTTTATTATTGTTAATGAACAGGTAGAAGTGTGGACGCACGGGTTGGAAGCATTTGGCGGAGGCGGCGGTGACGTCACCGAGACCACCCGAGACGACGCGCCCGCCGAGGAGGTCGGCGGCGGCCTCGCCTTAGCCGTCGGCGGGATGCGCATGCGCGATATATCTCTTTTCAAAGGACAGGTGAGTTACGGATGAATCGAAAACTACTCCTCCCCTCGTTGTTTTGACTCATTATAATGATTGGTGCGCGTGTTGCAGGCGGAGCTCCTGGGCCACGTGTGGGCCGGCACCGCCAGCTCGCCCACCGCTGTGCTGCGAGCGCTGCGCCCGCTGGACGAGCGGCGCGGCGCCGTGCCGCTGCAGGCGGGCGTGCTGCTGCACGGCAGCTGGCGCGCGGCGCTGGCGCTGGCGCTGGACGCGCAGGCGCAGGTGTCGCTGTGGTGGCGCAGCGCGCGCGGCGAGCTGGAGCTGCGCGCGGGGGCCGCGGCCGAGGCCTCCGCCGGCCTCCGCACGGCGTGGGGCCGCCTGGCCGCGAGCGCGCGCCTGGCCGCCTCGCCTCGCCTGCGCATCGCCGCCGACCTCGACTTCTACGAGGCGGTGGCGCTGTGCGTGCGCGTGCGCACCGACGACCACTGGCTGCAGCGCAACGTGACGCTGAGCTCGGAGCTGGGACAGCGGCGCCGACGCCTGCGGGTGCGGCGGGCGAGGCGCTCGAGTGTGGCGGCGCCGGGCCGCACGCTGGCGCTGGGCCGACCCAACGACGCCACGTGCCGCACGCTACGCGCAGCCGACGACGCGGCTCCCGACCCAGAGCCTGCCTGAGCCGCGCCTCTGGCCGCGCCGCCTGCCTGAGCCGCGCCTCTGGCCGCGCCGCGCCAGCTTCCAAATCTCACCAAAGACTGGCTTTGACTGTCAAAGATTACTAATTTATGAGCAGTCTTAGCTACATACATATGCATCAAGAACGCACCTGGTACATTTAACTATAAACATAATATTTAATTTCATACGTAGGTACATACTAGTATTAAGAGAGAACAAAAATATATTACATATTATTAATTAGTCTATTATGCATTTAACGAAGATCTGATAGTTAAATTAAGTAGTATTGGTTTTTATAATAAAGTTATTAAATATTATAGGTGTATATTTTCTAAAAAATATTATAATTAATAAATTATTTATCTCCAATAACCGTTTTCATTTGTATGCGAAGAGTGTGCCTATTTTGCATTCTATACCGCGTCATTCTCTACTAGCGAGCACACATGGATCTAATAATTGAAAGATAAATATCTAAGATAGGAAGCAAGGCTTCATGCTCAAAAAATGGTTTTGCTATTAATTTTCTTGCTGTGTTTGCACTGGTACAGAATAGGTCAAAATTATATTCAGATGAAATTTCATTAAATTTATAGGCAGACCTAAGAAAGAATGCATTATGCCTGTAATTGGTACTTGCTGAGGACACATGTAGAAGTGGTCTCTGACGCAATCCGAGTTGATTGGTACGCAATGCTAATTTTGAGACGAGCTCAGGACAATCTATCGAGCCATTTGCGATATTTATTAAAAAACAAATGTCATTGATAATACGTCTTCTCTCAAGAGGTAGAAAATGGTACCTTTTACAGCGATGGTCATAGTCTATAGAAAATTGTCGCGCCCTGAAATCGAGATATTTCAGAAAATTCCTCTGGATGCCCTCAATACGTGACTTATAGACCCCGTATTTAGGGTTCCAGATTTGAGATGCATACTCAAAGTGGCTGCGTACGAACAATATAACACCTTTATCGGTTTAAGAGAGCGGAAACAGGCTGAGGTCCTCATTATAAATCCAAGTGCCTTTACATAACAACATAAGTACAAAAGTACATATACTGTGTTGCCGACACTCTAAGATTTTAGAGAAGATCTTAAACAACCGTCTCAGGTCCTTCCTAGCCAAATTTAACATTATTGCAGACAACCAATATGGCTTCCGAGTGGGTGTTTCAACAGAAGATGCTGTGCTGGCATTGACACAAGAGGTAGCTAAAAATCTAGACAAGAAGTCAAAATGTTTGGGTATATTCCTTGACCTCTCAAAGGCATTTGACACAGTATCTGTTCCCATCCTTATTACAAAATTAGAGCACTTAGGTGTCCGCGGCATGTCACTTAAAATATTCAAAGACTATCTCAATAATCGCACCCTCAATAGTCAAAATTGATACCTACTTCAGCGATGATGAGTCTGTTACTTTCGGCGTTCCTCAAGGCAGCATCCTGGGCCCCACTTTATTCCAAATTTACGTGAACGACCTATGCCAAATGAGCCTCCCAAATAGTAAGATATATACTTACGCTGACGACACCGCCATCTTAGTGAGCGGCCCAACATGGGATACTGTCAAATCAACAGCAGAATCGGCAGTTGCGAAAATAATGAAATGGCTTAATGTTAATCTCCTTACCTTAAACATAACCAAAACCTGTTACATACCATTTGCAATAACGCAACGGACCGCACCGTCACACAGTTTTTCAATTACTGCCCATTCATGTCCTAATCAATCAATACCGTGCAGTTGTCCAGCACTAACTAGGAGTGACAACGTTAAGTACTTAGGAATCCTTATAGATGACGGTCTTACATGGAAAAAACAAGTAACCGCTATCACGACTCGAACTTTGCGTCTCATACATATATTTAAATCCCTCCGTAACTCAGCTAATGCTGAAATTTTGAAAATGGTGTATTATGCACTATGCCAATCAGTCATAGGATACTGCATCTCTGTGTGGGGTGCAGCAACCAAGGGTCACATCCTGAAGGCAGAAAGAGCAGTGCTAAAAGTGATGACAAGGAAACCCCCTAGATACCCTACAACACAACTGTACGCAGACTGTAAGGTTCTCACTGTTCGTCAGCTCTTTGTGCTTCAATCTGTCCTAAGGAAACACAGCAGCCTTCCCCTGTCTAACTCAAACAAACGCACTAACCTTCCCTCAGGTATCCAACACAGGACCACGCACGCACAGCGGCAGTATTATGTAGTTAGTACGTACATTTACATAAAGATTCATAAAAAAATTTTAATCTTAGACCTCAACAAACACAACCTAAAAGTAAAAGTGACAGAATGGCTACTTACGCAGGACTATGCCGAAACTGAGAATTTACTTGCCTACATCGCCTAATACTTCTATCCTCGTATCCATACAAACTTGAAGATTCAATTCAATTCTACTCCCGCCCTCTCATTTACACACCTCTACCACATCACCATAAACCAGCCGGCTAAATTCAGTAGTTTTTGTTTTGCTAAGTAAATTTAGTTTAGTCACGGCTTGATAGATGGCGTTGTGCATTTTTTAGTATTTTGTAAATCGCGGTGTTAAGATTTTCCGACAGTTAATGACCTCGGTCCATACATTGTTTTACATTAGTGGTGAGTCGTCGACGAATTTCCCGTCGACGCAACGAGACTGTTTACCGTCGACTATAAACTAGTTGAAAAAACAGTCTAATTTTCGACTAGTTTACGTCGTGGACTAGATGTCAGATGTGTTCGACGTTCACTCAACGACAACTGACTGCACGAACGAACGTGTCAATGCAAGTTCGCGTGTCTTCTTCTTCGCGTTCATCGTTGACTGGTCGACGTCGTCAACCAGTTTATGTATGAACCTTCGGCTAGTTTATCCGTTCACGGCGATAAACAGTCTAAAAAAACAGTTCGTTCATTCAACGCTCACCACTATGTTACATTAGTTAGCTAAAGATAAAGAATATTGAAATATTGAGTTCGACGAATAGTACAAGTTCACTCCTTGGAACAATTATAGTGCAGTGATAACCTATCTGGTGTTTTAATAAGCGCCCTGTAGGTTTGCTAGTACATCCGCCCGACCCTGGCCTCAACATTCCGAAAGTGCAAAAAATCTACCAAACGCAGCAATATATTCCTGCTGGCAACATTAGGCAAAGCACCATCTTATTTAATACGGGTAATTCCGTAATACAAAGTTATAGGAATTCAAATCAACGGTTATTATTTAAAAAACTTACAATATCAAAATCTATGGGGCAATTACGATGGAAAATGAAATGTAAACTCTGGCTGAAATGCAATAAAGGCGACTTTTGAGTTCTTCCGGAATTACCCCGCGATAGTTCGCAATTATCCATTATGACCCAAATGTATGGTTCTTTATTTAAAACACTTTCTTTAGCAAATCCAACGATATATTTAAAAATATAATTTATGCTTTTCAAGGGCTTTTCAATATCTATGAAACAGTAAGACTCGTAAAATAGAGCATTCCCAAATAATCAAATGAAATGTTCACCTCTAGTCATCTCGCAGAAATTTCTATCGGAATTGCCCCAATGCACTATATAAACTTTGGTAATTTTTCTCGTTTTTGTTTGTTTATGAACTAATACTAATTTACTTGATATATTTTCAAAAGAGTGAACGAAGCGCGATTAGAAAGCTTAAAGTTTCTGATTAATATGATGGCTGCATTTGTAAGTTATGCCATTAATAGTAATACATAATGTCTACCTATTGCACTAAGAGATGGAGTCACGTGAGGTGTGGAGGAGTCACGTGATGTGAAGTCACGTGTGGTGAGGTGAAGTCTCGTGGGTTGAGGTGAAGTCAAGTGAGGTGTGGAGGAGTCACGTGAGGTGTGGTGGAGTCACGTGAGTTGAGGTGGAGTCACGTGAAGTGAGGTGGAGTCACGTGAGGTGTGGAGGAGTCACGTGAAGTGAGATGGAGTCACGTGAAGTGAGATGGAGTCACGTGAGGTGTGTTGATTTATTTGAATAAGATTGCAAAAATTAATTGTTGTATTGACTATTTCCTTTCATTTGAATAAGCAATCTAGCCGCCATCTTGTTGTTTACTTCAATCTGCCTCTGACGGTTATTTTTTGTTCATTGCTCTTCTGTACTGTGGTAGGAGCCGGACATATCACTTCCAAGTAATACAGAAACAATATAATTATTATTACTGATTCTCTGCGTGTTTAATTAACGTGCCCTACCTAGAAAAATAATAGGTTATGGGCCCAGGGTGCGCAAAAATAACTGTAAAATCTATTTTTAAAATTACATAATAACTGTTGCTGCGGCGTAATTAAAAATTGACTTAAAATTAAAACGAAATATAAAACCGTTCGACGGCGAAAAATATAGCATTTGGAAATTTAGAATACGAGCGTTGTTGAGTGAAATGAACGTGCTAAAAGTGATTGAGAGTGATCCAATTATCCGAGATAGCTCGTGAGAAAAAAGTAACCGAATTGCGAAAAGCATAATCGTTGAATATTTATCCGATTTATACCTTGGTTTCGCAAAAGAAGACAATACGGCGAAGGATATTTTACACAGTTTGGATGCGTTATATGAACGTAAAAGTGTTGCTACCCAGTTGGCGTTAAGGAAAAAGTAAAAAATTATTTTGAAGAAAAATGGGCAATAATAAAAGTTGCGATCCAACACTACGAAAAATTATCATGAAGTTTGTCGAGCGTGGTTGGTCATAACCGAAGGATAGCACAACATTTAAATTGTTCAAAAACTATGGTATGCAATGCAGTGCAACATTTCAAGCGCTATAACACAGCTTTAAATGTGTCCAGAACAAAAAAATCGAGAAAAACGACTCCGCAAGAAGATAGAATGATAACCAGGTTAGCTAAGAAAGATCCGTTTCTAGGCTCTATTTTAATTAAACACGAAGTGTTTGGGGCTAACGAAAGAGCCGGTGTATCTAAGTTCTGTTTAACTGTATTTTTATTATACTTTACTGTCCTTAATTAAATGCCCACTACAGAATTGTACAGACGCGAGCAGGTCAAACTATCCAAAACTGTCAAATTTTCCCAATCGAATATGAACCTTATTGCTTTACGTTAAAGTTAAAAATCAATCAAAGAAATTTGACAGATTGTGATAGCTTGATGTGCTGGCCTCTGTACCTTAATATTTAATACATGTTTAATCTTTGATATTAAATACTTTTTCTATTTATTTAATCTTTTTATTCACAGCCATTTATAGCATAATAATCGGATCACATTATGCAAATAATAGGTGCTGAGAAATCATTAGGGTTTTATATTTATATGTACATAACCGGTTATAGCCCTTCACTATCTTGAATGTCCCTAATTAGTTGACCACGACTGTATATGTGGTACTTTATGTTGATGATTTGGTAATAATAAGTGCTAATGAAATTACAATAAATAATTTTAAGATATATTTAATGAGTAAATTTAAGGCTTGCGCGTCATACGACTGCGAAAACATTACACAACTAAAATTAAGTAAATTAGATTGAGTACACGCGTGACTGTGGAACTATATTGTTGCCTTGAATGAGAAACACTAACTTTTAACTTGTAATTTGACATAATATACGTAACTGTGAAATTTACTTTGTGGTTCTTTCTGTGTGCTCCAATAACTTTAAACCCAACATTAAGTGATAGTGTAGGTAGTGCCAACTGGCCCCTACAATGACAGATTTACATGAAATCAAATTGTTTCTTGGAATTAAAATAACTTGTTGCAATGATATGATGCTAGATCAAAGTGCTTATATTAAAACAGTTTTAAATAAATTTTGCATGGAGGATTGCAAACCTGTAAGTACTCCTTTAGACAGTAAACTTAATTTTGAAGCACTAAACTCAGACGAAAATCACACTGCTCCATGTCGTAATGTAATAGGTTGTCTGATGTATATAATGTTATGTACTCGACCTGACTTGAGCACTAGTGTTAATATACTGAGTAGGTATACTAATAAGAATAATAAAGAATTGTGGCAATGCCTTAAAAGAGTCCTTAGATATTTAAAAGGCACAACTGATTTAAAATTATGTTATAAAAGGTGTGAATATAATAACATCCGATTGGGGAGGCAATGACGTAAATGACAGAAAGAGTACAACCGGGTATATATTTAAATAGTTTGAGCATTGTTCAATAACCTGGAGTACAAAGAAACAACTGTCAGTTGCAGCCTCTTCCACTGAGGCTGAGTATATGGCCTTATATGAAGCCGTTAGAGAAGCTTTGTGGCTTAAATCCTTAGCAAAGAGTATCCATATTGATATCTCTACTCCTATAGTTACATATGAAGACAATAACGGCTGTATAAGCATAGCAAATAATCCGACTAATCATAAACGGACAAAACATATATGTAGATATTAAATATAATTTTTCTAGGGAACAGAGAGAAAAATGTAATAAAGCTAAATTACATTCCCACAGGTCAACAACTTGCAGATGTGTTGACAAAGCCATTGCCTGTGGTTACGTTCCATGAAATGAGGCGAAATATGGGTTTACAATAATTTTCATATTTAATGTATTTGCTATAGTGATTTGATATTAATTTAATTATTCTGTTATACAAATATGTATCAAATGTATTATGATAAAATGATCTGATAAGGTTTTTCTGCATTTTCCCTTATCCGAGCAACAAATGTTGGGTCATTATTTTGTATTTTCCCAGACCTACTTGGAAGTTATATAGTTCTGGTTAGGTGGTTGACTTTTTATTTGTTTAAAGAATTAATTTTTGAGGGGGCGTGTTGATTTATTTGAATAAGATTGCAAAAATTAATTGTTGTATTGACTATTTCCTGTCATTTGAATAAGCAATCTAGCCGCCATCTTGTTGTTTACTTCAATCTGCCTCTGACGGTTATTTTTTGTTCATTGCTCTTCTGTACTGTGGTAGGAGCCGGACATATCACTTCCAAGTAATACAGAAACAATATAATTATTATTACTGATTCTCTGCGTGTTTAATTAACGTGCCCTACCTAGAAAAATAATAACGTGAAGTCACGTGTGGTGAGGTGAAGTCTCGTGGGTTAAGGTGGAGTCACGTGAGGTGAGGTGGAGTCTAGTGAGTTGAGGCGAAGTCCCGTGTGATGAGATGTAGTCACGTTATGTGAAGTCACATGTTGTGAGATGGAACAGGTCAGGTGTGGTGAGATGGAGTCACGTGAGGTGAAGTCACGTGTAGTGAGATGGAGTCACGTGAGGTGAGGTGGTGTAACGTGAGGTGAAGTCACGTGAGGTGTGGTGGAGTCACGTGAGGTGAGACTTCACCTCACGTGAGGTAACGTGGAGTCACGTGAGGTGTGGAGGAGTCACATGTAAAGTCACTTGTGGTGAGGTGAAGTCTCGTGGGTTGAAGTGAAGTCACGTGAGGTGTGGAGGAGTCACGTGAGGTGAGATTGAGTCACGTGAGGTGAAGTCACGTGTGGTGAGGTGGAGTCACGTGAGTTGAGGTGGAGTCACGTGAGGTAAAGTCACGTGTGGTGAGATAAAGTCACGTGTGATGAGATGAAGTCACGTGAATTGTGGTGAATTCTCGTGAGTTAAGGTAGTCACGTGAGGTGAAGTCACGTGTGGTGAGATAGAGTCATGTGAGGTGAGATGGAGTCACGTGAGGTGAGTTTGAGTCACGTGAGTTGAAGTCACGTGAGTTGAGGTGGAGTCACGTGGGGTGAGGTGAAGTCACGTGAGGTGAGGTGCAGTCACGTGAGGTTAAGTCACGTGTGGTGAGATGGAGTCACGTGAGGTGAGGTGGAGTCACGTGAGTTAAGGTGAATTCTCGTGAGTTGAGTAGAGTCACGTGTGGTGAGACGGAGACACGTGAGGTGAGATTGAGTTACGTGAGTTGAGGTGAAGACACGTGCGGTGAGATGGAGTCACGTGAGTTGAGGTGGAGTCACGTGAGGTAAAGTCACGTATGGTAAAGTCACGTGTGGTGAGATGGAGTCACGTGTGGTAAGATGGAGTCACCGGTGGTGAGGTGAAGTCACGTGAGTTAAGGTGAATTCTCGTGAGTTGAGGTAGTCACGTGAGGTGAAGTCACGTGTGGTGAGATGGAGTCATGTGAGGTGAGGTGAAGTCACGTGAGGTGAGATGGAGTCACGTGAGGTGAGACGGAGTCACGTGAGGTGAAGTCACGTGAGGTGAAGTCACGTGTGGTGAGATAGAGTCACGTGAGCTGAGGTGGAGTCACGTGAGGTAAAGTCACGTGTGGTGAGATGAAGTCACGTGAGTTGAGGTGAATTCTCGTGAGTTAAGGTAGTCACGTGAGGTGAAGTCACGTGAGGTGAGATGGAGTCATGTGAGGTGTGATGGAGTCACGTGAGGTGAAATGGAGTCACGTGAGGTGAGGAGGAGTGATGTGAGATGGAGTCACGTGAGGTGAGGTGGAGTGATGTGAGATGGAGTCACGTGAGGTGAGGTGGAGTCACGTGAGGTAAGGTCAATCACAATCTGTTGTGTACTTTGCCAAACTTCTTGGCAGTATATGATTAGGTATAAATGAGACAAAAGATGTAGTATAGTCTGGTTATAATTATCCAAAGGTGCATCTTATATACTAACGTGTACTACGTGACTTCGTGTTGATAACAGATAGTAGAAACATTTAATAGATATTGAACGTGCGATAAAGAACATAAGATTGCGATGTAGATTGTAGATACAGCACAAAGATATTGTACTGTAACAGTACACCCCCCTTTAAAAAAAAAAAAATATTAAGTAATAATAAATAATAAGTAATAGTGTTTACAATATAAATTTGACCTAGACCTTACTAGTTATTTGCTGATGTATATAAATAATAATGCTATTGTACGCGGCGGAATTTGATGACGCCTGTTGTGGTGTGATTTGCTGACGTCTGTAATTTTGACTTAGCTGTTGCACGAGTGTTTATTATTTTTTTCCGTTAAACTCTTCATTCTTCTGTCCAGTGTTTTCATTATGCCGTAAATTAGGATCACGCCGATTGTTAAAATAATCTGTCCCATTGCAATATTTCTTGTCCACCGTAAGTCCTCCTGGATCAGGTTACGGAGTTTGTCCGCTTCGTTTTGATTGAGGCAACTGTCCGTATTGTATGTTATCTGGTCCTTAGAACTTTGATTTCCCATTTTAGATGTCTTGTTGTTACGAGTAGTCGTGAATTAATGGTATATGTTAAGATCTATGTTAATATATGTACGAATAGCTTGCTTCTATCAGCGATTTTTTTATAGACGTACTACTGGCTTTACTTTACGTCCCGATCGTGTAGTGTACGTGTGTGAATGTCTGTCGCAATCCTTTGAATCTGGCACGTAGTTTGATTCGTCATTGATCATGAATGCTGGTTTCAATCTATCAATTGATATCACTGTCTCTTTATCCCTAATTCTAATGCAAAATGTTTTATCTGTTTTACTAATTACTGGGTAGGGTCCTTCATACGGCGGTGTCAGGGCTTTCTTAATTCTATCACACCGAACAAATACGTGTGAGCATTCTTTGAGTTCGGGATGCACAAATATAGCTTGGTTGTGGTTTTTTCTTTTCGGAATTGATGTCATTTGTGTGATGTCCTTTTGAATTTGTTTTACAAACTCTTCGTACGTTGATAACTGTGCTGCTGATGACTCAAAAAATCCTCCAGGGAGTCGTATTGGCGTTCCATATGTCATCTCTGCTGAACTATAACCTGTGTCTTCTCGCAAGCTACTCCGCAACCCGAGTAAAACTGTTGGAATTTCTTTTAACCAATTTTCGTTGGATTCTCTTGTCATTAACGCCACCTTTAAAGTTCTATGAAATCTCTCTATCATTCCATTGGATTGCGGATGATAAGGTGTTGTCCTAATTTTATGTATTCCCAAAAATTGTGAGAGTGACTCAAATATTCTTGATTCAAACTGTCGGCCTTGATCCGTAGTAATGCGCAATGGACATCCAAAACGAGTAATCCATCATTCGAAAAGTGTCTTGGCTACTGTTTCTGCAGTTATATCTTCTACCGGAAATATTTCGGGCCATGACGTACAACGATCTATGATTGTGATTAAATATCTCTTCCCTTGTGAAATCGGAAGTGGTCCGACGATGTCAATATGTAAATGTTCAAAACGTTGCGCTGTCATAAATGTACCAGGAGGTGATATTATCGTATGTCGTTGTATTTTTTATTTTTGGCAGGCTATACATGATCTAAACCAATTATTGATATCTTTGTTCATATACGGCCATAAATACCTTTGGGTTATCATTTTTCTCGTAGTTCTTTTTCCTGGATGGCTCATACCATGAATGGTATCGAAAATTTGTTTGCGAAAATGCTTTGGTAAGTAGGGGCGGCTTTTTCCAGTAGACGTGTCGCAGGTGATGTTTATTGTGGAACCCGGAAGCGTAATGTTTTTGAATTTTAATCTTTTATTGTCATGTAATTTACTTAGTTCATTATCTGTTGATTGACATTTTTCCAATTCAGCGTAATCGATAGGTGATGGCACGTATATTTCCTTATTCGAGATAAGGCATCGGCGGTAATATTGTCACGTCCGCTTATGTGTTGAATGTTGGTACTGTATTGTGAAATGAAATCTAACTGCCGGACCCGTCGCGGTGTATCGTTTGATGATGGTTTTTGGGAGAATGCGTATGTCAAAGGTCGGTGATCCGTAAATATTGTAAATTCTCTTCCCTCGATTAATCTGTGAAAATGTTTGACGGCCATGTATATTCCTAACAGCTCTCTGTCAAACGTAGAATATTTTTGTTGAGTTTCGCTCAATTTTTGTGAAAAAAATCCTAATGGTTCCCAATTGCGTCCGGATTTTTGTTGTAAAACTCCACCAACGCAAGTAGCACTAGCGTCGGTCATGAGTGCTAGTGATGCGTTGCGGGAAGGATGCGCTGTTAACACTGCGTTTTTCATGCTTTCCTTGCATTTTTCGTAAGCTTTGTCTGCTTCCGTTGTCCAAGGAACAGGTGAATTATCGTTCTTTTTTGAACCATGTAGATATTCGTTTAAAATTCTTTGATTTTCCGCTGCGCGTGGAATATTACTTCTGTAGAAATTGACCATGCCCAAAAATCTTCTTAATTCTTGAATTGTTTTCGGTTTGGGAAATTCCATGATTGCTTTGTAATTTTCTTCGGTAGGTTGTACTCCTTGGCTCGTTATATGATAACCTAAGAAATCTATTTCCCTTCTGAGAAATTCGCATTTTTCGAGATTAATGGTTATTCCATTCTCGTGTAAACGTTTGAAAACCGTTTCTAAATGCTGATAATGCAAATCTTCGTTGTCCGATGCGATGAGACAGTCGTCTACAAATATAAATACGAAGTTTAAATCTCTAAATAAGGAATCCATGAATCGTTGAAATGTTTGTGCCGCATTGCGTAATCCGAAAGGCATTCTTAAGTACTCAAAAAGTCCGAAAGGTGTGATGATGGCTGTTTTTTCTATATCTTTAACAGGAATACAGTGGTATGCTTTGCGTATATCTATCTTGCTTAGTATCTTCTTATTTTCTAATATGTATGTAAAGTCAGTTAATCTTGGTAGTGGGTATTTGTCCGGTACTGTCGTGTTATTGAGCATTCGATAGTCTCCGCACGGTCTCCATTCGCCATTTTTCTTTTTTACCATATGTAATGGGCTTGCCCATGGGCTATCTGACGGTCGGCAAATTCCGAGTTCTATCATATTTTGAAATTCCTTTTTGGCTATGTCGTATTTTTCTGGAGGTAATGGTCTTGCCCGAGCTGCGACGGGTGGTCCTGTAGTGATAATGTGGTGTTCAATCTTATGTTTGGGCGCATTGCGTAGAGAGGACCCTTTCGTGATGTCTTCGTATTTGTTTAAAAGTTGCGTAATACGTGGATTCGTTCCCCCTGCGATAGTACGAATTGTTTGTTGTGTCGCTTTTTCTGAAATTACATGCGTTGTCAGCTCTGTAACTTTATCGATAAGTTTGCGACCTGCTATGTCGACTAATAGTTTATAGTGCTCTAGAAAATCTGCTCCAATTATTGGTTGTGTAACGTCGGCGATTATAAAATTCCATTTATAACATCGTTGTAGTCCTAAATTCAAGGTAAGCGTCTTCTCGCCGTAAGTCCTAATTTTAGTCCCATTTGCAGCGTAAAGTGTGTATTGTTCATTTTGTAAAATTGAATATCTCTGTTGCTTGCTAATGACTGAAATATTTGCGCCCGTGTCAATCAAAAACTTCATACCACTTTTTCGGTCGGTAATGGTGAGGCGATTGGATGGGTGGATTGCACAGAGTTTCGCCGTTGTCTGTGCTCTTATTCGTTTCCCTGGTTCCGTACGTAAGTCATTGGTTTCCAACCGCATGGTTTAATGCAGTTCCTTGCATATTTTCCGAATCTTTCGTGGTAGTAACAAAATCGATTTGCTCCTCTATAGTTTGTTCTCGGCCTCATAATCGGGAATTGTTGACGTTTCTTGAAATGATTGTGCGTGTTGGGTCGATAGCCATATTGACCTTGCTGAATTGTGTCAATATCTATCTGTAATTTTGCTAGCTGGGCTAAAATGCATGCTGTATTGTTGTCGTTTGAAGTGTCGTTGCTAACAGCTGATATTTCGGTTACTTTTGAATTCATTATTATTTTGTCTGCAATTTGGCTCAGTTTGTCAATTTCCATGTCTTCCGTAACTGCTAGAACCGTAGTAACTGATGTTGGTAAAAGCCTGAACCATAGTAGTTTAATTGTCTCGTCACTGATTTTTCCTCTCCCGAGGACTCGCATTTGACGTAATAACTGCGAAGGTTTTTGATCACCGAGTTCTGTCTCTGATATTAATTTTTGAAACTGTCGCTGTTCTGTTTCTTCGTAACAATCAATTAAACGTTCCTTGATGTTTTTGTATTTATCTGTAGTCGGTGGCGAAGTGATTAGGTCACTAACTTGTAGTATTTCTTCCTTGGATAACTTTGCTATTACTGTACAGTATTTGTATTCGTCTCCTTGCTTCTGTGGTGCTAATATGGCTTCTAGTTGCGTGAACCATAATCTTGGTTGGTCTTTCCAAAATTCCGGAATGCGGGATAAAACCGAGGTGCCAGCAGCTACTTCAAGTGTTCCTTGCTGATTTATGTTCGCCTTGCACGGTGATTGTGCCATGTTTCTTGCTGCGTATTCGTTCGTCGGGGTCACCAATTTGCCAAACTTCTTGGCAGTATATGATTAGGTATAAATGAGACAAAAGATGTAGTATAGTCTGGTTATAATTATCCAAAGGTGCATCTTATATACTAACGTGTACTACGTGACTTCGTGTTGATAACAGATAGTAGAAACATTTAATAGATATTGAACGTGCGATAAAGAACATAAGATTGCGATGTAGATTGTAGATACAGCACAAAGATATTGTACTGTAACATGTACCAACATTTCATTCAAATCCAATTTTCTGGGAATTACCACATAATTTTTGGGTAAAATGTATCCTATTTGTTATTCCCAGTCTAATACTATGTTTGTATAAAATATCATTCAGATCCCATAAGTAGGTCTCCTACATAAGTTTTTTGGGAAATTCCCAGATAATTTTGGCGTAAAATGTATTCAATTTTTATTCCCGGTCACATACACGTAAATAGTTCTTCTATATTAGCTTTTCCGGGATTTCCGGGATATCTCCACATTTTTCTGGGGTAAAATATATCCTATTTGTTAGTCCCGGTCACATACTAAGTGTGTATGAAATTCCATTCAGATCCCGTTAGATATTCGTTTTTCGGGATTTTCGGGATATTCCCACATTTTTCTGAGGTATAATATATCCTATTTGTTATTTCCGGTCACATACTATGATTGTGTGAATGAAATTTCATTCAAATCCCGTAAGTAGTTCTTCTATATCCGTTTTTCGGGATTTCCGGGATGTTCCCACATATTTCTGGGATAAAAAGTAGCCTATACTTTATTCCCGGTCACATACTATTAGGACACGAAATTTCATGCAAATCGGTTCAGCCGTTTTTGCTTGATTGAGTAACAAATAAACAAACAAACAAAAAACAAACATCCAAACATTCATATTCATAATATTAGTATGATTTATTAAGCATGCACCATATATAACCATCACTAATGAGGATTACATATGTACTACTTATGTACTTTTTATGTAGTACTTATGTAGTACTTATGTAGTACTTATGTAGTACTTATGTAGTACTTAGGTAGTACTTATGTAGTACTTATTAATATGGACTACTTGTGTACTACTTATGTAATACTTGTGTACCACTTATCTACTGCTGTGTACTACTTGTGTACTACTTATGTTCTACTGATGTACTACTTTTGCACTTCTTCTTATGTACAGTCAACAGCACATCAAGTTACTACACTTTGACCTTGAGCGCGTTATAAGCAGATACAGCGAGAATCGTGCGAAAGAGATAAATATCTTTATGCCGTTCTCACTTGTAATGTTTCGTGCTGCAGCGCGTCGTGAGCGTGTGTGCGTTATGCGCGTCGTAGTGTAGAATAAGATACTAAGCGATAACAAAATTAAATTTATAACATAGCGGGTTGCATACTTGAATCGAAACGAAATAATGGCATGGTAATAAAATCAGGCCGGGCGCGCCCGCGTAAAAACTAAAATACCTATGAAAGCTTATAATCATTTTTTTATTTAAATTATCTTTTATTTGTATTCCTTCAGTTTACACATTTGTTTGAAAATTACCCATAGTATCAAGTAGGTTTACCTACTTACTATATTTCTGAAATTTATAATTAGGTAATCCTAATTATAAATTTCAAGCAGATTTCAATTACCTTTTCCGGGTTTTGTTATCTACTTACTGGCGGGCTGGCGGTCAACAGAACTGTTTTCGTGCGTTCCTTGCTTTTCGATTCTACTGTGTTCTTACAAAATTTAATGTCGAAAATAAAATAAAATCACCATAAAATCGATACCCGTGTGTCAAGTTTATTCAATTAATAGGTATTATACTTTCAAAAGACTTTTCAGTCCAAACTTTTTGATACCTACCTACTACCTAACATTTCGTCCGCGATTCAATCTTATTACTAAAATACAATTTTAGCTATTATAGCGTAGGTATCTTCACTTTTGTATGAGAGCGATGTGTCTGTTACATACCTACCTAACTAACTATTATTTAATGTGATATGAGTTAGTTTGTTAAGCACGATTATGAAATTTTGCATGTGAGTAAGTAACTCGTTATCAGGGATATAGAAAAGGACATGGGATAGGTTCCTATAAGAACTCTGGTGAAGGCGTATTATATTTAAAATGCGAAAGTGAGTTTGTTTATTTGTTACACATTCACGCAGCGGCGAAGCTACCCGTAAGCCTCAGTTTACACCGGGAAAGCAGCGGCCAGCAGCGGCCTTTTGCATTCCTCCTACTTACACATTGTCAAGGGTTCAGAAAAGGACATAGGATAGGTTCCTACGGGAACGCTTGTGAAACTGGTAGAAAATATCAAAATAAGACGCGAAATCAATAATCTTAATCTTTTTATTTTTAAACATTAATGATAAAATGAAAAACTTAAAACAAATACCTACTATAGATTAAAAGATAACAGCAGAATTTATAAAACTAAACTATTAAGTATATAAAAGATTAAAAACAAGTAGATAATATTTATTTATAACTAGGTTTTATTTTTATTGATATTTTTAGCAAAAAAATTATGGAGTTACCAATTGGTTACCAAACAAAACTAAATGCTGCCTCCAAACAAAAGTAAGTTTTTATCTAGACTAGTAATTTGACTGGGCTGAGGCCCGGCACCCACTTGCGGCACGGCGGCGGCACGGCAAGGGATTTTTTATAGTTATAGATGATTTTGAATCTTATTTAACACTGCTTTATTAATATTTATAGCGGAATAAGTATACAGTTAAATCTACCAATACCAAATAAAATTAAATACTGCCACCAAACAAAAGTAACCTTTTACGTAGATTAGTAGGTATAATTTGACTGCGCTGACTTAAATTATCTATCACCATTACAATAGCAAAGGAAAAATTCTCAAGAATATAACAATAATTGTGCGAAAAGAATTAAGTAGGTATACAATTTCAGTTTACAGTATTCATTATTAAAATTATTATCTACATAATATATCACATTACAAAAAGAAAACATATTAATAACTATCTTTTTGTATATTTTTGGCATTTTCCATGCTAAGATTTCAAAGTTATTTAGAAAAGGAAAAATACGACCGCGGGCAGGATTCGAACCTGCGTCTTCTGGTTCGGTACACCAGACGTTATGACCACTAAGCCACCGCGATACCTACCCGTCATGTCGAATTTTTCCTTCACATATTGAATTTACGTCTTTATGGTGACGTCAGTAACACCTATTGAAATGCAAGTTTTTGCTTTTCAACCGACACAACTTACTTTACAGTTAGTTCAATGCCGAACGATGCTACCTTACCTTCTAACTATCTTTTTGTATATTTTTGGCATTTTCCATGCTAAGATTTCAAAGTTATTTAGAAAAGGAAAAATACGACCGCGGGCAGGATTCGAACCTGCGTCTTCTGGTTCGGTACACCAGACGCTATGACCACTAAGCCACCGCGATACCTACCCGTCATGTCGAATTTTTCCTTCACATATTGAATTTACGTCTTTATGGTGACGTCTAACTGTAAAGTAAATGTAAACTAATGAACGTCTAACTGTAAACTAATGAACTAACTGTAAAGTAAGTTGTGTCGGTTGAAAAGCAAAAACTTGCATTTCAATAGGTGTTACTGACGTCACCATAAAGACGTAAATTCAATATGTGAAGGAAAAAATCGACATGACGGGTAGGTATCGCGGTGGCTTAGTAGCCATAGCGTCTGGTGTACCGAACCAGAAGACGCAGGTTCGAATCCTGCCCGCGGTCGTATTTTTCCTTTTCTAAATAAACATATTAATATTATAAATGCGAAAGTAACTGTCTGTTACTCCTAAACGGACAAACCGCTGGGCATTTGTGATGAAAAATAATTGGATACCTATAGTTTGAAGCCTGGGGAAGGGCATGGAGGAAACCAGTTTATTATGAAAACATCAACGAACGACATGTCTGGCATCTTTTCAAAATCGAGCAATGGAAGAGTAATCCTTTGACAAGCAGTGGTTGGAAATTTAGGTATACTTATCTAAATAACGTTATATTTATAAATAAAATAATAACAATATTAAATTACTACTTATAGATTGTAAACTGTGCTAATATATTTTTATGCGAAACTTTGTGAGAATGGATGGCCGTTTGTTATCACGCCTTAACGGCTGAACATATTTTAGTGAAACTTGGCAAACTTGTTCATTAGTATTTTCTTGCCAGGGCAGCAGTATTTCTTCCGGCATCTTTTATGTGTCTTCTGACAGTGTCCATTGATATCTAAAACAAAGAAAATTTTGTCAATTTCAATATTAACGTAAAATTTCTTTATTATGAAATACCTACCTATTGCGGGCCAACTTAACTAAATGAGTATGGGACTTTGTTTACTTAATTGAGACCTTCCACCTTTTATGAGGTAGGTAGTAAAGAACTGAATACTTAATTATCTAATAGCAAGTATTAGCGAATGATACTTATATCATTAACCAATAAATTTATCGATAAAAAAATTAACACTTCTACCTGCCTATTCGATAATTATAAATATCATTTAAAAATGCAATAGCTAATACCTACTACTGTTTATAGATATTGATAGGTAGATCATCACCTCACCGCGCGCGCATAGATCATACTTACTTAACTAATTCTCGGAAGCCTCGTCCACGCGTTCTCGGAATTATGCCTAGACGATGCGATGCATTCAAATTTCAGCTTTATTTTGCTACTGTTAAGATTTATTTTCGACTTAATATAGATCGTTTTAACTTATCATAATAATAGTTTTACAATATTTTTATTTGTAGCTTGACAATGTTGTTTTTATGTAACTATTGGTATTGTTTTTCAATTTACGTAATCTATATTTCGGCCGGTCAGTGCAGATTTTCTGTTATAGATATAGGTAGGTAGTGATAAAGTTGCATTATGTGATAACAAGGTATACTTACAGGGACTGACGCTGTACGAAGTTGAGGTTCGTCTGCCGCCGTCGTAGCTCTGGCGTATAGGTAGTTGGCGGGGGTGGGCTTCATGGGTTCCGCTTTCTTGCCACCGCCGAAGCCAGAAGTAAACAGTTCAGAACTCTAGAACGAAACAAATTGCTAAAGTTTATTTGCACATTTTTACTCATTAGACATACGCAGTGATAGCCTAATGGTATGAAAATTGGCCGGGAAATTGGCCGGGCAAGACAGGTCTCGAGTTAATCCAAGACCTTTTCAAAACCATGTGCGTATTATTAATTAATTATCACTCGCTTAAACGGTGAAGGAAAACATCGTGAGGAAACCTGCATGCCTTAGAGATTTTCGAGGTGTGTGCAGTCTGCCAACCCGCATTAGGCCAGCGTGGTGGACTATAACCTAATCCCTGAGAGGAGACCCGTGCCCAGCAGAGGGACAGTATATCGGTTGATGATGATTGATGACTCATTAGGCAAAGATGTATTAATACGTAAATAGATATATGATTATTTGCAATAATTATTCATCATCAACCCATATACTGTCCCACTGCTGGGCACGGCTATCCTCTCACAGAATGAGAGGGATTAGGCTATTGTCTATAGTTCTACAAAAATTGCTAGCTTACTATTATTTAATTATTTATTTGCACACAAACATCACTGAAAAGGCCTTATCTTGCAATGTTACAACAGGCTTATAGAAAGTTCCTAAATGCGTAATTTATTAAATTCAATAAAAGTAGCTTTAAAAAGATATTAAATGACGCGTGGAACAGCGCGCCAAGTTAAAAACTTACATTAACGGGGACTCGTTATGAAAGAAGATCCCGTTTGTTTACATAATTCGTAAATTCTATAGAAACATTGTTGACAAACAATCACCATTGACACATTTTTTCATTATTAGCCTTTCTTTATTAAAATTTAAAAATTATAATTATTAAAAATACTACTCACCGTTATCCCCGTCTGTATAATCCGGCATCCACTTTGTTGAAGTCCGGAATTGTTCTCCCTTTCGACTTACGTCAATAAATTGAGGCGCCATTTTGCACACTTGCAATCACGCACACAACACTATCACTCCAATTGTTAATGACAGACTGACGGAAAAACTCGGAAGTAGTCGAAAGCGGTCGCGTACGCGCAGGGGCGCGGAGGTGTGGCCTATTTCTAGTGCGACATGGTTTATTGGCTCCTAACTATTAGTATGAGCCACGATTGGTCAATTTTGGGAACGTTGAAAAATCCACCAATCATAGCAAGGATACTTTCTTTCTAACACTCCATATCGTGTCGTAGTTATAGATATGTATAATGTTTAGCTTGATGTGCTGGCGTCTGTACTAGTAATGTACAAATTATGTAACTGATATAGAACTTATGAACTTCTTATGTGCTACCTATGTACTGCCTATGTAATGTCTTTTTACTACTTATGTACTGATTTGTGACATTTAATATGCGTTTATAGGCGTTATAATGATATGTATTATTAATCCCGACATATCTTTTGTTTGTTTGTTTGTTTGTTTGTTTGTTTGTTTGTTTGTTTGTTTGTTTGTTTGTTTGTTTGTTTGTTTGTTTGTTTGTTTGTTTGTTTGTTTGTTTGTTTGTTTGTTTGTTTGTTTGTTTGTTTGTTTGTTTGTTTGTTTGTTTGTTTGTTTGTTTGTTTGTTTGTTTGTTTGTTTGTTTGTTTGTTTGTTTGTTTGTTTGTTTGTTTGTTTGTTTGTTTGTTTGTTTGTTTGTTTGTTTGTTTGTTTGTTTGTTTGTTTGTTTGTTTGTTTGTTTGTTTGTTTGTTTGTTTGTTTGTTTGTTTGTTTGTTTGTTTGTTTGTTTGTTTGTTTGTTTGTTTGTTTGTTTGTTTGTTTGTTTGTTTGTTTGTTTGTTTGTTTGTTTGTTTGTTTGTTTGTTTGTTTGTTTGTTTGTTTGTTTGTTTGTTTGTTTGTTTGTTTGTTTGTTTGTTTGTTTGTTTGTTTGTTTGTTTGTTTGTTTGTTTGTTTGTTTGTTTGTTTGTTTGTTTGTTTGTTTGTTTGTTTGTTTGTTTGTTTGTTTGTTTGTTTGTTTGTTTGTTTGTTTGTTTGTTTGTTTGTTTGTTTGTTTGTTTGTTTGTTTGTTTGTTTGTTTGTTTGTTTGTTTGTTTGTTTGTTTGTTTGTTTGTTTGTTTGTTTGTTTGTTTGTTTGTTTGTTTGTTTGTTTGTTTGTTTGTTTGTTTGTTTGTTTGTTTGTTTGTTTGTTTGTTTGTTTGTTTGTTTGTTTGTTTGTTTGTTTGTTTGTTTGTTTGTTTGTTTGTTTGTTTGTTTGTTTGTTTGTTTGTTTGTTTGTTTGTTTGTTTGTTTGTTTGTTTGTTTGTTTGTTTGTTTGTTTGTTTGTTTGTTTGTTTGTTTGTTTGTTTGTTTGTTTGTTTGTTTGTTTGTTTGTTTGTTTGTTTGTTTGTTTGTTTGTTTGTTTGTTTGTTTGTTTGTTTGTTTGTTTGTTTGTTTGTTTGTTTGTTTGTTTGTTTGTTTGTTTGTTTGTTTGTTTGTTTGTTTGTTTGTTTGTTTGTTTGTTTGTTTGTTTGTTTGTTTGTTTGTTTGTTTGTTTGTTTGTTTGTTTGTTTGTTTGTTTGTTTGTTTGTTTGTTTGTTTGTTTGTTTGTTTGTTTGTTTGTTTGTTTGTTTGTTTGTTTGTTTGTTTGTTTGTTTGTTTGTTTGTTTGTTTGTTTGTTTGTTTGTTTGTTTGTTTGTTTGTTTGTTTGTTTGTTTGTTTGTTTGTTTGTTTGTTTGTTTGTTTGTTTGTTTGTTTGTTTGTTTGTTTGTTTGTTTGTTTGTTTGTTTGTTTGTTTGTTTGTTTGTTTGTTTGTTTGTTTGTTTGTTTGTTTGTTTGTTTGTTTGTTTGTTTGTTTGTTTGTTTGTTTGTTTGTTTGTTTGTTTGTTTGTTTGTTTGTTTGTTTGTTTGTTTGTTTGTTTGTTTGTTTGTTTGTTTGTTTGTTTGTTTGTTTGTTTGTTTGTTTGTTTGTTTGTTTGTTTGTTTGTTTGTTTGTTTGTTTGTTTGTTTGTTTGTTTGTTTGTTTGTTTGTTTGTTTGTTTGTTTGTTTGTTTGTTTGTTTGTTTGTTTGTTTGTTTGTTTGTTTGTTTGTTTGTTTGTTTGTTTGTTTGTTTGTTTGTTTGTTTGTTTGTTTGTTTGTTTGTTTGTTTGTTTGTTTGTTTGTTTGTTTGTTTGTTTGTTTGTTTGTTTGTTTGTTTGTTTGTTTGTTTGTTTGTTTGTTTGTTTGTTTGTTTGTTTGTTTGTTTGTTTGTTTGTTTGTTTGTTTGTTTGTTTGTTTGTTTGTTTGTTTGTTTGTTTGTTTGTTTGTTTGTTTGTTTGTTTGTTTGTTTGTTTGTTTGTTTGTTTGTTTGTTTGTTTGTTTGTTTGTTTGTTTGTTTGTTTGTTTGTTTGTTTGTTTGTTTGTTTGTTTGTTTGTTTGTTTGTTTGTTTGTTTGTTTGTTTGTTTGTTTGTTTGTTTGTTTGTTTGTTTGTTTGTTTGTTTGTTTGTTTGTTTGTTTGTTTGTTTGTTTGTTTGTTTGTTTGTTTGTTTGTTTGTTTGTTTGTTTGTTTGTTTGTTTGTTTGTTTGTTTGTTTGTTTGTTTGTTTGTTTGTTTGTTTGTTTGTTTGTTTGTTTGTTTGTTTGTTTGTTTGTTTGTTTGTTTGTTTGTTTGTTTGTTTGTTTGTTTGTTTGTTTGTTTGTTTGTTTGTTTGTTTGTTTGTTTGTTTGTTTGTTTGTTTGTTTGTTTGTTTGTTTGTTTGTTTGTTTGTTTGTTTGTTTGTTTGTTTGTTTGTTTGTTTGTTTGTTTGTTTGTTTGTTTGTTTGTTTGTTTGTTTGTTTGTTTGTTTGTTTGTTTGTTTGTTTGTTTGTTTGTTTGTTTGTTTGTTTGTTTGTTTGTTTGTTTGTTTGTTTGTTTGTTTGTTTGTTTGTTTGTTTGTTTGTTTGTTTGTTTGTTTGTTTGTTTGTTTGTTTGTTTGTTTGTTTGTTTGTTTGTTTGTTTGTTTGTTTGTTTGTTTGTTTGTTTGTTTGTTTGTTTGTTTGTTTGTTTGTTTGTTTGTTTGTTTGTTGTAGGTTAGGTTAGGTTAGGTTAGGTTTTTTTTTTTTTTTTTTTTGTGTGGCAGGAGTGGGAAATCCTCATGGACACCCAGACTGCACGTGAGGCAGTCTGGGTAGTGCCGGACTCTTACCGGCTAAAACCACACTCCTGCCATGCTTCTACCTCCAACATAATCGGAGCCTTTAGCTTTCCGGTGATATTTTTTATGCTTTTATTTTTGTTGTTTATAATAATTATATTTGTTTTGTATTATATTTACAGCTTATATTTCTACTTATATCTTTTGACTGATATATTCTAACTATACTATTACTACCATACTACTTTACTTAACTTATGTTTCTCTCTCGTACTCTCGTTCCGCATACTCGTTCTTTCTTTCATTCATCCACATTCGTATCTTATGGGTGGGTTTCCCATCTATCGGCTACGTGCTATCTAGCTTTATTTATATCAATTTTTCGGGTATTACAAAAAACCAGGGGGGTGATACTTTATTTATATCTTAACTTAAACTACACTTATTTCCAAGCTTATGCTATTGTTATTATAAACTTATTTCTATTACTTTTGCTTGTTTTTTAGTTTCAGCTACTGCCTAATACTTAATTCTATTACTTATTTATTACGTCTACTCTATAATATTTAATGCTTAACGTTAATATTTACATAATATTAGTTAAAGCATTATTTGCTTGTGCAGTGTCTTTTTCCGGCTGTTTTTTGCCACCTTCTTCCCGTGTTGAGTTTAGCGTCGAGTATATGTCCGATGTTTTGTTTATTTACAACCGTGTTCGTATAGTAATCGTTACTTTTTGTTTTATTTTTTCGTGTTTGGCTTAACTGTCTGCGTTTCTCATGAAACTCAGGCCTGTTAGCTGTTTTCATATTGAAAGTTGATCTTATGTTTAAAATTTTGTATATATCGACGCTATAATCGGGGCTACTTATGTTCATTTTTGCCTTTCGGCTTGTCGCGTAGAAGGGGCTATTTGTCAAATAGGCTGTTGCTGCATCAGTCTTTGGAGTTTCCTTCGTGTGCTTTGGTACCTTGAGTCGTAGTTCCGTTGTTGCCATCTTTTTTAGTTGGGGATTCCCCTTTTCTCTGCTGTATGCGAATTGGCCTACGTCGTTAGCAGTAAGCAACAGTTGACCTGGCCAGCTGGTCCCACTTTCGACGTACCGGGCAGTCGGGGCTGAAGGCATTATGCTCTACCTGCGTTAACTTCGCCTTTTTACAGTTCCGGCAGGCAGGCGACTCCCACGCTAGCTTTTCCGCGCACTCCGCACTCATGTGGGGTCCTCCGCAGTGACTACACGCGTCTACGGTCTCAGTGCAGTATTTCCTGCCATGTCCGTATCCCAAGCAGCGCGTGCACTGGACTAACGGGGTCTGGTCCTGGGCTCTGACCCGCTGGAGGTCTACGTACATGTGACCCTTTTCCGTCACCCGCCGCCAGATACTAGGCGACACGCTTATTACCACGTGGCTGGTGTGGGGGTTTCGGGTTCTCCTTCTATATTTCACTTCCATCCTGTCTTCCCCCTCGCCGAGGCCGCGGAAGACAGATCCGTTTTGGTTCCGAAGAGCCTTGAGAATGTCCCCGTCAGTATTTATTGACAGGACATCCCCAAGCCTGATCAGCGGGTCCTTGTTCTCCACGTCCTCGGCGGTGAGGCGGCCTTCTTCTCTCCCTATTCTATCCTTCACCTTTTCTCTCTCTTCCTTGGTTTCGAAGCTCATTATTATTTTTCTGTTTTTGGCCTTTCTTACCCTCTCCACCTTTATCCAGCCTTCTTTGGCGTCTATGGTCTTTCTGATTTTCTCTAGCACCTCCTCTCCTGTATCCTGATCATCTGTCGAGGTGACCGCTACCGAGTGCAGTGTGCGCTTTGGTGGCGTTTTCCCTGTCTGGGTCGCGGTCATCTCGGCGTAGGTTGGTGCCTCTACCTTTTCCAATTTTTCAGCGTGCCTTTCAATGGACGCCTTCAGCTCCTCCATTTTCCTTTCACTCTCTCTCATCAAATTTGCATGCTCCTCAATCCTTGCCATGAGTTGGCTTTCGCTGGAGGTAGAGTAGGGAGAGGAGGTGGGGTCGGGGGGTGGAGCAACGGGCGCTCCCACCCCCGCCCCCACCCGCTCTCCCGCCATAGTACTTCCCTTTGCCTTGATCTCCGCCTCGGCATCCTTGACTAACTCAAGGAGTCTTTCTAGCGCCTTCTCGACCCCCTCCTTTATTTCAGTCTTGAGGTTCCGTGAGGCCCTCAAGTGGGCCTTCGCCTTGATCAGACAGGCAGTCGCTTCCGTCGCTCTGCTGGCGTAGGATTTCTTGGGGGACTCTTCCTTCCCCGTTGACACTCTACGCGCGGCGGTAGTGCTACTACCCGCTGGTTTTTTGGCCGCCTTTGTTGTTACTGCAGGGCCTGCCTGCATAGTCGCTCTGGTGCCCTCCATTTCAGCACGCGCTATTTGCGTCTGCTCGTCACCTGTCTCGGCGGCCGTCAGCCTAGGGGGTGACCTATTGGTCTCTTGCTTTTTAATTGGCGTGCGGAGTCCAAACATCCTGGGAGTGTGTTGCGGCGGGGCAGGTAAATTTGTAAAAGTTGTAAAGAAATGCCCCTTTATTAACCGCTACGAATTAAAACAGTAAATGTAATGGTTAATTAAACAAAGAGTCTCTGACTCTGGTCAATATATAATAATAATTAGACTATTTGCCTAATTTACATAAATAGGTTGTCAGCTTTGTTTTAGCTCTATTTAGAGCCTGTCGCAAGAATCGCGTTTCCTCCCTGTTCTACCACTTGAGAGTTAATAAAATTAGCTATTAAATTTGTAATAAAAGTTGAAAAATTTTTAATTGTCAGTTGCAAGTTTACCTGGCTAAGCGCAACAGGGAGGGTGGGGGGGCAATTTTTTGTGTTTTCCTGCAAGCTATCCCAACAAGCGGGGTACCTGCGGATTCGGGGTGAAACGGTCTACAAAACTGTGCAAAAATTAGGGGTAGGTGGTGGGGGAAATTTTGAAAATATGGTCAAAAAACTGTATTTTTGGTCAATTTTCCAGCAAAATTACTAATTATCTTGTTTGTTTTCAGGTCACGGTCGCCGGGACGCGCGCCAGGAGCTGTTCCAGACTGATGTGTATCGAACGGGATCAAAATATTATTAAAATTTTGAAAAATGAATTAATTATGATTTTTATTAAAAATATAAGTATGGGAAAATTAAATTTTCGTGAAAATGGAAAATTTTGGTGTCCAGGTACGCGGATGTGTGCTCGGATGACGAATATAACAAAATAAAACAATATAAGGGTTGAAAACCGCGTCAAAATGCTATGTTTGCTGTAAAAATTAACCCGGTTAGGTTAGGTTAGGTTAGGTTAGGTTAGGTTAGGTTAGGTTAGGTTAGGTTAGGTTAGGTTAGGTTAGGTTAGGTTAGGTTAGGTTAGGTTAGGTTGGGGTGCTAAGGTCGGACAACCTCCTCGTGTGCTTCATGGCTATCAGTCCTTTCGGGATACGTCCTGGGGGAACGTTAGTCATGAAGCCTGGTGCACCCTGGGCAACACGGGTATCCACTCTTCCTGGCTTTTGGGGAGTCTTGATGCTCGTGGCTAATGGTCCGACACTGGGGAAAGGCCCTTTTCAGGGCCAGGGGGGGGGAGCCCTCCGCGCGGCCGCGAGGCTTCGTAGGGGGAAAACGGCCCTTTTCAGGGCCACGTCTGGGGAGTCCTCCGCATGGCCGCGAGGCTTTGTCGGAGAAGAAACGGCCCTTATCAGGGCCAATGGGGTGGTCCCATTCACTGGGCCAGGGTGGCGGGCTCGGCGTGTACTCACCCTACCACCGAGCCGGCAGCGGAGTTTTGTCTCTCTGCCACCGCCGTAAAATCGGAGGGTACTCTTACATGTGCTGAGTGCTGTGGTCATGTCTCGCGGCTCAGCGTGAGGTGCCCTCCGTCGGTCTTGGCTTGGTCGCCCGGACTGCGGGGAAGACAACCTCGAGAACAAATCACCCCGAATCCCAAGCGGCGGCGCACCGCGAGGGGATGTGTGGCTGGTCGGGGCTCCTCGGAGCAACCAGTCACTAGTGCGACTCCCACCAGGGTACCTGCGGACCCCCTGGTTGGGTTACACCTTACGCTTACCCGGGTACAGGGGGCACTGCCCGGGTGGACCTTTATTTCCCCCACACTCGTGGGATTCTATATGGATACATTTAATAAAAACAAAACCAAACCAAACGTAGAGGATGAGGAGATGGGTGCAGTTTCCGATGCCGGATCTACATCCAGTGAAGTGATGGTGGTGGAGCACAGCACCCAGCTGAGCCCCTCCAGATTCTGGAGAGATGGGGAGCCAGGCCGCAAACGCCGCTCTAGCGATGTGAGCCGCTCGGGCTCCGAAGCTGATGAAGACTTGCCGGCTGCTAAAGTCGGCATGGCCAGAAGAGGGAGAGGTCGTCCTCCCACTACTGGCGAGTACGTAGGGCTCGCAAAAGCGAAGGCTGAACTAATTTCGTACAGGCGGGAGGAGCTTCGCCTTCGTGCCGAGGAAGAGGCTGTTGACTTAGTCGAGATGGCTAAGTCCAAAAAGGCGACGCGAAGGACTGATTCTGGTGCTGCAGGGGGCGAACTCACTGCTGCTGCTCTTTTCGAGCAAGTGTCCGCTGGACTAAAGGTGGTGCAGCATGTCGCCACCAAGTCCAACAATCTGAAGGGTACCTTCACGCGGAGCCTCAAAGAGGCTATGGCTATCATTGAGGCTGCAGCAAGTGAGCTGCGACAACTTTCCGCGTCAGAGGAGAATGGCAAGCTAGAGGCTGCCAATAGTCGCCTGCAGGAGGAACTGACCAAACTGCAGGCTGACAATGGACGCCTTCAAGACGCCAATAGCCGCATGAAAGCAGAGCAGGAGCTATTGCGCCGAGAACTGGAGCAGCTGAAGTCGGACGTGGCGAAGATCCGCCAACCAACTGCTCCATTGGAGGCAGTGCAGCCAGCTGAATCGGAGCTGATTAGTCTGTTTCGAACAGAAATGGCCAGCCTGGCTGCTAGATTTGGTGTTATCGAGGGCAGGATCCTACGCCCGCCTCTCGCTGGGGATAGAAACATCCCAAAGCAAACGCCAGCCTTACCTTCTTATGCGGCGAAGGCTGCAGCACCCAGTGCCCCGGCTAAAACCGGTGGAGGGGCAAAGAAAGGTCAGGCCAAATCGACCACCACCACTAGTGCGTCGACCTCGGCCAAGACCACTCAGGCCCATGCCGCTCCAACCCAGGCGAGCCCGCCTCAGCCTCCGCAGGAGACACCGACCCAGGTCGCTCCATCCCAGGCCGCGCCAGGACGGGCCAAAAAGGGAGCGAAAGCCCCTGCCGCTTCGCAGAGCCAGACAGTTGCCAACCCCAACGAAGGGGAGTGGCAAACTGTGACAAATAATAAGAAAAAGAAGCAGAAGAAGCAGAAGGCAGCCAATAAAAAGCCTAAACTGCGGGCGCCACGGTCAACTGCTGTGGCTATTACGCTGCAGCCAGGCGCAGAGGAGAGGGGCATCTCCTACGCGTCCGTCCTGGCGGAGGCCAAGCAAAAGGTCGACCTTGCTGGCCTAGGGATCCCCTCTCTCAAGTTCCGAACGGCAGCCACGGGCGCACGCCTGCTGCAAATTCCCGGAGCCACGAGCGCCGATAAAGCCGACTCTTTGGCAGCGAAACTCCGGGAATGCCTGAAGCCGGAGGATATTAGGGTCTCCAGACCCACCAAATGCGCAGAGTTACGCGTGTCGGGTCTAGATGACTCCGTAACCTCAAAAGAGGTATGCGAGGTTGTCGCACGGGTTGGCGAATGCTCCCAAGACGACGTGAAGGTTGGGGAAGTTCGCGTCGGTCCTTCCGGCTTGGGTGGGGCCTGGTTCCGCTGCCCAGTTGCGGCAGCGAAGAAAATCGCCGACGCTGGCCGTCTACTGGTGGGGTGGGTCTCCGCAAAAGTGACACTGCTGGAGCCTAGGCCCATGCAGTGTTACCGATGTCTGGAAGGCGGGCACGTTCAGCACGTGTGCTCGTCGGAGGTTGACCGCAGGGACCTGTGCTATCGCTGCAGCCAGCCGGGGCATAAGGCCGCCCAATGCTCCGCGACGCCGCACTGCTCGCTGTGCGCGGGTATAGGCAAACCTGCGGAGCATAGAGTGGGCGCAAAGAACTGCTCGGCCCGCACGAGTAAGAAGAGGGGTGGGGTGAGAGTATCACAGACTCCCCCGACTCAGTCATCGGCAACTCAGGCCATGGATGTGGTGGAAACGGATGCGGCACCGCAATCATAATGGCCAAACCATTTCTACAGGGGAATCTCAACCACTGCGCCAGAGCTCAGGATCTACTACTCCAGAGCATGGCGGAGTGGTTGATACGAGTGGCCGTGATAGCGGAGCCGTACTCCGTTCCAGCAAGGGACAACTGGGCAGGCGACCCTACAGGCTCAGTTGCCATCATATGCCAGTTGTCTACGGGGGCTACAATGGCAGTTTTGGACAGGCGCCCGGGCTGCGTCGCTGCCGTCGTGGACGGAGTCCTAGTGGTTGGGGTCTACTTTTCGCCCAACAGGGTCCTCGCCGAATTCGAGGCTTTTCTTGGAGATGTGGGAGCCCTGATTGGGCGGAACCACACCCACCCCGTCCTCCTCCTTGGGGATCTCAACGCCAAATCTTCGGCTTGGGGTAGCCCCGCCACCGACGCACGCGGCGACGTGCTGGAGGAGTGGGCTATCGCGACGGGGTTGGAAATCCTCAACCGCGGGACAGTCCACACGTGTGTGCGGCAAAACGGCGGATCGATAGTGGACGTCTCTCTCGCAAGTCCATCTGTGGCGCGCCGCATTCAAGGGTGGAGGGTGATGGAGGGCGTGGAGACACTCTCCGACCACCGGTATATCCGGTTTGAGATCTCCACGCCGTCAGCGAATAGCGGCCGCCCGAGCCGGACCACCTCCGAGAGCCCGAGGTGGGTCCTAAAACAGCTCGACAGAGACGTCCTCATCGAAGCCGCCATTGTGCAGGCGTGGTTCGCTGCTCCTGAGGAGCTGGTGGACGTGGACGCTGAGGCCGCCTGGTTCCGGCACGCATTGACGCAGATTTGCGACGCCGCTATGCCCCGGGCCAGGATAGGACCTCAGAAGCGTCAGGTGTACTGGTGGTCCCGGGAGCTGGCGAACATGCGCGTGGAGTGCGCTGCGGCCCGACGCCTGTACACCAGGCACCGTCGACGGCGCTGTCGCGACCCCTTACTTGAGGCTCAGCTGTATGAGGCATACAAAGCGGCCAAGGAAGCTCTGCAGCTGGGCATCGGCCAGGCGAAGGAGGCTGGCCATGAGCAGTTTCTCGAGCTGCTCAACAACGACCCCTGGGGACGCCCCTACAAGCTCGCTAGAGCCAAGTTGCGACCTTGGGCGCCCCCTCTGACCGAGACTCTGGAGCCAGCCCTTCTCGGCAGCGTCGTGTCTGCTCTATTTCCCAATAGAGCGGAACACATACCGCCGTCAATGGGGTCGCGAAACTCCGCACCCGTGGAGGAGCCTGACGTGCCTGAGGTCACCGAGGCGGAACTTGGCGCAGCAATTTTGCGCATGCGTGCCAAGAATACGGCACCAGGACCGGACGGCGTTCCCGGTCAGGCCTGGGCACTGGCCCTTGGGGTCCTCGGCCCCCGATTGCGGAAGCACTTTACGGAGTGCTTCAGGCAGGGCCGCTTTCCAGAGCACTGGAAGACGGGCAGACTCGTCCTCCTCAAAAAGGAGGGGCGCCCCGTGGACTCTCCCTCTGCATACCGCCCCATCGTACTGCTTGACGAGGTGAGTAAGCTCTTTGAGCGCGTCACTGCTGCCCGCCTCGTCAAGCATATGACCAGAGTGGGCCCCGACCTGTCCGACAACCAGTTTGGGTTCCGGGCAGGCAGGTCGACGGTTGACGCAATACTGCGTGTCAAAGCCCTGTCGGAACAGGTGGTGGCGGACGGCGGAGTGTTGCTCGCAGTGTCGTTGGACATCGCCAACGCGTTCAACACTCTGCCGTGGAGTTGCATCGTAGAAGCACTCCAATACCACCAGATGCCGCCCCACCTATGTCGGGCGGTTGGGGACTACCTGCGAGATAGGTCGATCACCTTTTCGGGACGCAACGGGGTGTGCAGCAGAGGGATGACGTGCGGTGTTCCACAGGGTTCTGTCCTCGGGCCGCTCCTGTGGAACATCGGGTACGATTGGGTCCTGCGCGGGGCCACTCTCCCGGGCGTCAGCGTGATATGCTACGCTGACGACACGCTCGTCCTAGCCCGGGGGAGTACGTACAGGGAGGCTGCCCGTCTTGCCACCGCAGGTGTGGCTCAGATCGTGGCGCGCATCCGCCGACTAGGGCTGGAAGTTGCGCTGAATAAAACGGAGGCTCTGTCCTTCCATGGGCCCCGGAGAGCTCCTCCTCCGGGATCCCATCTTGTCGTCGGCGGGGTCCGCATTGACATTATGTCTTGCATGCGGTACCTGGGGCTCGTGCTGGACAGCAGGTGGAGATTTGACGTGCACTTCCAGCGCCTGGCGCCGCGGTTGATGGGGGCGGCTGGCGCCCTCGGACGGCTCTTGCCGAATCTCGGTGGCCCGAAGAGCAGCTGCAGGCGGCTCTATTTGGGGGTCATTCGCTCAATGGCCCTCTACGGTGCCCCTGTGTGGGCCACCGAGTTGACGAGTCGCGGCGCCACTATGTTGCGGCGGCCACAGCGTGCGATATCCATACGGGTCATCCGCGGATATCGCACAATCTCGGCGGAGGCAGCGTGCGCACTGGCCGGTTCTCTCCCTTGGGACGTGGACGCCCGGGTCCTTGCGTCACTCTATACATGGCGCAAGGAGGTGCGGGAAAGAGGAGAGATGGTGGTTCCGAGGGAGTTGGACCAGTGCAGGGAACTGCTGCGGCAAGCGGCGTTTGAAGAGTGGGCGGAGCGGCTTGGGCGACCAAGCGCTGGACTGCGGACGGTCGAAGCGCTCCGTCCAGTTCTGAGGGAATGGGCTGACAGGCGTCATGGTGTGCTGACCTTCCGGCTGACGCAGGTGCTGTCGGGGCATGGTTGCTTCGGCAAGTACTTGTGCCGCATAGCCGGGAGGGAAGCAGACACCCGCTGCCACCACTGCAGCGATTGTATGGAGGACACGGCGCAGCACACGCTAGAGCAGTGTGTCGCATGGGCCGAACAGCGCCGTGTCTTGAGAGGTACAACAGGTCAAGACCTCTCACTCCCGGCCGTAATCAACAGCATGGTCGGGAGTCCAGACGCCTGGGAGGCGATGCTCTCCTTCTGCGAGGACGTGATGGCGCAGAAGGAGACCGCGGAGAGGGAGAGGGAGACTGCCTCCACCCTGCCGATCCGCGCCCGTCGATCAGGGCGCAGGAACAGGGCAGACAACGCCCTGTTCCAACCACCATAAACGGCCACGGGCGGCGGACTTGGGGAAGTCCGTCCGCCCAACAACACAAGGCCCGAGATGGAGGTGCGGTTGGTGTTTCCGCACCCCACTCACGTGGATCGGTAGGTGGGGGCACGCAAGTGTCTCCCTAATAGAGCCGGAGACCGCGAGTTTGCGGTCTGCCACTGCTGGGGTCGCGGAAGAATGTTCTCGCTCCCGTAACCCCAGCAAAAAGTGGTGAGGCGAAACACCCGTATGGTTTTAGTCGGTAGGTCACCCCCTATGGGTGGAGTCCGACACACCCCACCGCCTTCCCCGGGCGGTGGATAGTCCATGAGGATTTCCATACGTTAAAAAAAAAAAAAAAAAAAAAAAAAAAGGTTAGGTTAGGTTAGGTTAGGTTAGGTTAGGTTAGGTTAGGTTAGGTTAGGTTTTTTTTTTTTTTTTTTTTTTTTTTTTATTTTTGGACTGTATCCGCCAACATAATTGGCGCCTTTTTCTATCTAATTCTCATTCATACCAGTTCTCGCTTTTTTACCTCTCGTACTTTCATTCCTCATACTGTTTCTTTCTCATATCCATCATCATTCTTTCTGTCTGTGGGTGGGATTCCCGTTCTTATCTATTTCATCTATCCTAACTATGTAATTTGTTTGTAGTGGGGTAATTGAGTCTACTACTTCTGCTCTTTATTTACTCTTTACATTACAGTTATTTAATTTATTTACATTATTGGCTCTTAATTTCTAACATAATTCTTACTTTAAACAGTTCTTTAATTTACATAACTTATTCTAGACATAATTCTAAAGCTTACATTCCTATTTTGCTTACTGCTATTGTGACATTTATTTTTATATACAGTTTTTCTATGCTAATATTTTATATTTACAATATATAATTTAGCATAGTATTACTAGCTTTTGTTTCTATCTATTACTATGTGAGCTATTTTCTCGCAGTAGGCTAAGAAAATGTACCTATCCTTGCTTGCCATTATGCTTTGAATATTTGCTATATTGATTTTAGTATTTATTTTATGCTCTATCTCGTATCTATATCTCGCGTACGCGGGGCAATCTGTTATTATATGCGGGACAGTTTCTGCCACGCTTGGGTCGCAGATGCACGATGGGCTCTCTTTGCACTTGAAGCGATTCAAGTACTCCGAGAACCCACCGTGCCCGGTCAGAACCTGCGTGAGCACTCCTACTGGCCTCACCTGTTTTATAATACGGAAGGCGGCTATGGCGTCCGGAAGGAACATTTTCGTCACAGAGGCCGTCTCGCCCGACATATATCTCCGATTCCATTCATCGAGCGATCCCATGCGGATCTGGCTTCTGATGAATGATATCGGACACTTATCGTAGTTCGGCTTCCTCCGCGACGACAATGCTGCCTCCTTTGCCAGCTCGTCTGCGCGCTCGTTCCCCGGCAGACCCGCATGTGCTTTGATCCAGAACAAAGACACAGCTTTGCTCTGGCTCTCCGCCCGAGCCAAATTGGCTCTAGCGCGCACTGCCAGTGGATGGAGGGAGCCATGGTTTGCAAGCGTCTGCAATGCTGCCATTGAGTCACTATACAGACCATAACTCGCCTCTTTGCGCTTGAGGATTATGTCCGTTGCCTCGCAAATGGCCAAGAGTTCCGCCTGGTAGACAGTGCAGTACGCGGCGAGGCTAAGCTTGAGGTTCTGGAATTCACCATCATTGTCCCACAAGGACAATGCGGCTCCAACCTTCCCCTCAATCTTGCTGCCGTCAGTGAATATTCGCACTGCCTGCACGTTCTGGCTGTCCACAAGCTGTTGGTCTACCAAGCACATGAACTCAAGGGGCATTTGCGCAGCAGGGTGAGGGGCTTCCGCAAATCCCACCATATTCTCGATCTCCCTATCTCCCGGTATATACTGGGATGACCCTCTCCTTGCTTCATACATGGCGGCTGCCTCTTGTATGCGCAGGTCTAGAGGCAGTATCCCAGACAAAACCAGTGCCGAGTTTAGGGAGACCGTACGGTAGGATTTGCAGAGCTTCTGGACAAATCCTCGTTGCACCGAGCCCAGCCTCTTCCGTATTCGGTTAGGTTAGGTTAGGTTAGGTTAGGTTAGGTTAGGTTAGGTTAGGTTTTTTTTTTTTTTTTTTTTTTTTTTTTTTTTTTTTTTTTGTGGCAGGAGTGGGAAATCCTCATGGACACCCAGACTGCACGTGAGGCAGTCTGGGTAGTGCCGGACTCTTACCGGCTAAAACCACACTCCTGCCATGCGGAAGGGTACCTCTAGCATGACCAGAGCCATTGGGATGCAATTTTATAATGTTGTTTATATGTTGAGGTGATGTCTGATTTTTGCATGGATTTTCTTTACATTTGGTTTTTGTACTTTAGGGGTAATGTCTGATGATGAGATGGTTTAGATATATTAACTTAGCTATAAATTTTGACTATACTTTAAACTTATGTGTATGTGTTGCTATTAATGGTTTCTGCGTTTTGATGGTTTACGGTTATAAAAGTGGATGTTATTTATTCGTTTATTTAAATTTTGTCTATATTAATTTTTCTTATCTTTTGAAGTGTAAACATTAGATTATATATTTAATATACATCTTTGTTTGCTATATTTGAATTTTTTGATGAATAATGTTGTCTTAATTGATATCCCTGTTTTTAAAATTTTTCTCTGGTCTGCGTCACGTTTATGATTTGCAGACATTGGACAGCTGGAAGTAGCACATGGTACGGGTTTTGCAGCGCTTGGTGCGCAGATGGTCGAGGGGCTGTTTTTTCGCCTTGCAAATGGAGAGTCATGGTTATTATCATGACTCAACACATTTGTTTCCAGCTCTAAAACTGCGTTTTGCTGATGATCAACGTCCTCCTCGCCATCTGTTGGATGGTAGGCTTCCCTTTGAGGCTGCTTTACACCAAAATGGTTCCACGCATTCGCCCGCACAAGATGGTAACGGTGAGTGCTCCTTGGGACAACTTTAGCAGTATGCTACTGAAGCCCGTGCCAAAGCGTCCCATTTTTTACGGATAGGGCACTCACCGCTAAAAGCGTTGTGTCCTGTTGTTACATATTTGGCCCGGGAGCAGTTCTTGCACACGGGCGTCTCACCAGACACCACATCTGGGCATTCAGCTTTCAGGTGCGGGCCGCCACAATGACAACATAGGTCGTCCGGTTCTGTGCACAGTCGCCTTCCATGCCCGTATCCGAGGCATCGAGTGCACTGCACCAGGGGCGACTGGTCCTCCACGCGAACCCTCTGCAGATCTACGCGCAGTGTACCCAGGTCTACGGCTCTCTTCCATATAATGGGAGAGACGCTGAGTATCACGTGGTTGCTGTGAGGGTTACGCGCTCCTTTGCGGTACCGGACCGTGACCCTATTGTCCTCGTCTCCGAGGCTATGAAAGATCTCCCGATTCTGGTTCCTGACGGCCGTAAGGATGTCCTCGTCACTGTGGACCTTCAATACGTCCCTCAGGATCAGAAGCGGGTCCTTATTTTTCACCTCCTCGACGACGAGGTGGCCACCCGCAGCCTCCAGTCTTTCCTTGATCCTGCGCCTGTCTTCTTTTGTCCTGCATCCCATTATAATCTTCCTGTCTTTGGCTTTACGTACCCTTTCCACCTGTATCCACCCCTCCTTAGCGTCTACCGCCTTCCTAACCCTCTCCAGGACCTCCTCCCCGGTTTCTTGATCGTCGGTCGAGGTGACGACCACGGAGTGCAGTCCGGTCCGCTCCAGGTCTTGATGCCTGGTCTGGCTGGCCGCGACGGCACCCGCGTATGTTGCCCTCCCGAAGGCATCGCTCTGTCTATCTAACAGGTCCGCATACGTGGCCGTCCTCTCTAATATTTCCCCCTGCCTCTCCATCGCCTCCCGCAGCTTCTCCGTCTTCTCGCTGCTCTCCTTCACCAGCGCGCTATGCTCCGCTAGTGAAGCGAGCAACGAGTCAACCTCCGGAAAGCTCCTGGGGGGTGCCTCTGGCGGAGGTGTTGCCTTAATGGCCTCCATCTCCGCCGTCTCAGCCCCTTTCTCCTTTGCGGCAGCCGCCGCCGCTTCCTTCACCAGCTGGTACAACCGCTCCACCGCTTGGGTGATCCCGGCCTTCAAGTCTGCCCTCAAGTTGCGCGAGTCGCCGAGGTGCGACTTCGCGCGCAGAAGGCAGTTGCGAGCCTCGGTCACCCGATCGGTGGGTTTGCTCGGTTGCAGCTGGCTCGTCTCCGGCGACGCCCCTGCGGTCTCGGTGGAGGCTCGGCGCGCTACAGCCCTGCTATCTGCCTGGGCTGCTGCGCGCCGTGTACGTGATGCCGTCATCGTTGGGGCTGCCTTCTTAGGGGATTTGGCGGCAGCTGGTGGGAGGGGCTGAGATTCCGCCACTCTTCCATTTTCCCACTCTCCAATGCTTCGCCTCACACTAGAGGCCTGAGTTGAAGCACTGGGAGGGGAGGCATCCTTGTTGAAGGTGACGGAGAGTGCGGCATTCGACGGGGAGACATGGGGACCCGTGGAGGCTTTTTTGGCTGGGGTTCTGGAGAGGAACATGTTGTCGGAGGAGTGGAGTGTAAAAAATGACAATAATTAATCAATATAAAATGAGGTCAAATTAATATTATAAATAATTATGTACTGATCCCTGTAAAGGGGGGATCGGTCAGGAATATGGTCAAAATATAATAAAATTGTCAAATTAATAAATAATAAATAATAAAATCGTGTGCCTCAATAGAGGTGACTGTACAAAATAGCCAAAAGGCGTTTGTCTGACCATACAATTAAAATAATTTGTCAATATACTTTTTGGCTCTATATAGGGCCTGTCGCTAAAATGTAACTTCTACCCCACTAGAAATAGTAAAGTTAAAATTGTGTTTAAAGTTGAAAAAAAATTTTTGATACCTGTTCCAAGTTTACTTGGCCAAGCGCGAAAGGGAGGGTGGGGGGGCAATTTTTTGAGGTTTCCTGCAAGCTATCCCCACAAGCGGGGTACCTGCGGATTCGGGGCGAAACGGGCTACAAAACTGTGCAAAAATTAGGGGTAGGTGGTGGGGGAAATTTCGAAAATATAGTCAAAAAACTGTTTTTTCGGTCAATTTTACAACAAAACTGCTAATTATCTTGTTTGTTTTCAGGTCACGGTCGCCGGGACGCGCGCCAGGTGCTGTTCCAGACTGATGTGTATCGAACGGGATCAAAATTTTGCTTAAATTTGGAAAAATGAATTAATTTTGATTTTTAATAAAATATAAATATGATGAAAATTAAATTTTCGTGAAAATGGAAAATTTTTGGTGTCCAGGTACGCGGATGTGTGCTCGGGAGACGAATATAACAATATAAAACAATATAGGGGTTGAAAACCGCGTCAAAATGCTATGTTTGCTGTAAAAATTAACCGCGCTGTACTAAGTGTGTCACCTATAAGGTAAACTCGGTACGTAGTCAGATATGATGTTGGTCAATTTTTTGAGGTTTCCTGCAAGCTATCCCCACAAGCGGGGTACCTGCGGATTCGGGGCGAAACGGGCTACAAAACTGTGCAAAAATTAGGGGTAGGTGGTGGGGGAAATTTCGAAAATATAGTCAAAAAACTGTTTTTTCGGTCAATTTTACAACAAAACTGCTAATTATCTTGTTTGTTTTCAGGTCACGGTCGCCGGGACGCGCGCCAGGTGCTGTTCCAGACTGATGTGTATCGAACGGGATCAAAATTTTGCTTAAATTTGGAAAAATGAATTAATTTTGATTTTTAATAAAATATAAATATGATGAAAATTAAATTTTCGTGAAAATGGAAAATTTTTGGTGTCCAGGTACGCGGATGTGTGCTCGGGAGACGAATATAACAATATAAAACAATATAGGGGTTGAAAACCGCGTCAAAATGCTATGTTTGCTGTAAAAATTAACCGCGCTGTACTAAGTGTGTCACCTATAAGGTAAACTCGGTACGTAGTCAGATATGATGTTGGTCAATTTTTTGAGGTTTCCTGCAAGCTATCCCCACAAGCGGGGTACCTGCGGATTCGGGGCGAAACGGGCTACAAAACTGTGCAAAAATTAGGGGTAGGTGGTGGGGGAAATTTCGAAAATATAGTCAAAAAACTGTTTTTTCGGTCAATTTTACAACAAAACTGCTAATTATCTTGTTTGTTTTCAGGTCACGGTCGCCGGGACGCGCGCCAGGTGCTGTTCCAGACTGATGTGTATCGAACGGGATCAAAATTTTGCTTAAATTTGGAAAAATGAATTAATTTTGATTTTTAATAAAATATAAATATGATGAAAATTAAATTTTCGTGAAAATGGAAAATTTTTGGTGTCCAGGTACGCGGATGTGTGCTCGGGAGACGAATATAACAATATAAAACAATATAGGGGTTGAAAACCGCGTCAAAATGCTATGTTTGCTGTAAAAATTAACCGCGCTGTACTAAGTGTGTCACCTATAAGGTAAACTCGGTACGTAGTCAGATATGATGTTGGTCAATTTTTTGAGGTTTCCTGCAAGCTATCCCCACAAGCGGGGTACCTGCGGATTCGGGGCGAAACGGGCTACAAAACTGTGCAAAAATTAGGGGTAGGTGGTGGGGGAAATTTCGAAAATATAGTCAAAAAACTGTTTTTTCGGTCAATTTTACAACAAAACTGCTAATTATCTTGTTTGTTTTCAGGTCACGGTCGCCGGGACGCGCGCCAGGTGCTGTTCCAGACTGATGTGTATCGAACGGGATCAAAATTTTGCTTAAATTTGGAAAAATGAATTAATTTTGATTTTTAATAAAATATAAATATGATGAAAATTAAATTTTCGTGAAAATGGAAAATTTTTGGTGTCCAGGTACGCGGATGTGTGCTCGGGAGACGAATATAACAATATAAAACAATATAGGGGTTGAAAACCGCGTCAAAATGCTATGTTTGCTGTAAAAATTAACCGCGCTGTACTAAGTGTGTCACCTATAAGGTAAACTCGGTACGTAGTCAGATATGATGTTGGTCAATTTTTTGAGGTTTCCTGCAAGCTATCCCCACAAGCGGGGTACCTGCGGATTCGGGGCGAAACGGGCTACAAAACTGTGCAAAAATTAGGGGTAGGTGGTGGGGGAAATTTCGAAAATATAGTCAAAAAACTGTTTTTTCGGTCAATTTTACAACAAAACTGCTAATTATCTTGTTTGTTTTCAGGTCACGGTCGCCGGGACGCGCGCCAGGTGCTGTTCCAGACTGATGTGTATCGAACGGGATCAAAATTTTGCTTAAATTTGGAAAAATGAATTAATTTTGATTTTTAATAAAATATAAATATGATGAAAATTAAATTTTCGTGAAAATGGAAAATTTTTGGTGTCCAGGTACGCGGATGTGTGCTCGGGAGACGAATATAACAATATAAAACAATATAGGGGTTGAAAACCGCGTCAAAATGCTATGTTTGCTGTGGTTAGGTTAGGTTAGGTTAGGTTAGGTTAGGTTAGGTTAGGTTTTTTTTTTTTTTTTTTTTTTTTTTTTTTTTTTTTTTTTTTTTTTTTTTTTTTTTCCGGCTAATCCGCCAACGTAATTGGCGCCTATTTTATATCTATTCTCTTCCATACCAGTTCTCGCTTACTTTCCTCTCGTACTTCCATGCTTCATACTATGTCTTTCTTATATCCTTCACCATTCTTTCCTGTGGGTGGGACTCCCACATACTTATTAATTATGTATCTATTTCTACTGTATTATCTTTATTTGTTTATGTCGGTAGGGGGATCACTATAAACCAAGCTCTTTTTATTTATACAATCTTTCCTTAATCTAATTACATGTAATTATCTTATGCTATTTGCTAGTCTTTCACTTACTTGCTTTAATACATATTTCTTATAAATACTGCTTACTTACAAATCTATGTTATTACACTTTTGCCTATGTTTGAATCCTTATATTATATAAATACAAAATTAAACATAGTTGTATCATCAACTTTTATTTCTATTTATTACTCTGTTTGCTACACTTATGCAGTATGTCAGGAATTCAGCTCTTTTTTCACTTTTTATTATGTCACCTATATTGTCCCGCCTCAACTTTATATTTAAATAGCTTTCAATGTTGAAACGCTCCACTGCGTATACGGGGCAGTCTAAAATTATGTGCGGGACCGACTCCGCAATTTCGGGATCGCAGACGCACGATGGGCTCTCCTTACACTTAAAGCGACTTAAGTATTCTGAGAACCCACCGTGCCCTGTCAAGATCTGCGTGAGCACGCCCGTGGGTTTAACCCGCTTCGTGACACGGAAGGCTTCGGTGGCGTCCGGAAAGAACATTTTCGTCACTGAGGCGGTCTCGCCAGACACATATCTCCGATTCCATTCATCGAGCGATTCCATACGGATTTGGCTTCTGATGAATGAAATCGGACACTTGTCATAGTCCGGCCTCCTCCGTGACTTCAATGCCGCTTCCTTCGCCAGTTCATCCGCTCGCTCATTCCCTGGCAGCCCCGCGTGGGCCTTGACCCAAAACAGAGACACAGCTTTGCTTTGGTTCAAGGCTAGAGCCAAGTTGGCTCGCGCACGGGCCACCAGAGGATGGAGCGACCCATGACTTGCAAGCGCCTGCAATGCTGACATTGAGTCGCTGTACAAACCATAGGTCGTCTCATTGCGTGTGAGGATTACGTCAGTAGCCTTGCAAATGGCCAGTAGTTCTGCCTGGTAGACGGTGCAGTACGCGGCGAGGCTAAGTTTGAGGTTCTGGACTTCGCCAACATTATCCCATAAGGATAATGCGGCTCCGACCTTCCCCTCAATCTTACTGCCGTCGGTGAATATTCGCACCGCCTGCACATTGTGGTTGTCCACGTGTTGCTGGTCTTCCAGGCAAATGAACTCCAGGGCCATTTGCTTGGCTGGGTGAGAAGTTTCTACAAATCCCACCATACTCTCGATCTCCCGGTCTCCTGGCACAAACCGAGACGACCCTCTCCTTGCCTCATACATGGCTGCTGCCTCTTGTATGCGAAGGTCTAGAGGTAGTATCCCGGCTAGTACCAGTGCCGAGTTTAGAGAGACTGTACGGTAGGACTTGCAGATCTTCTGGACGAATCCTCGTTGGACCGAACCCAGCTTCTTCCGTATCCCTAGCTTTTTTGTGGCGGGAGCCCAGGCTCCGGCCGCATACATGACAATTGGCTCGATCGTGGCGGTGTAGATGGTGTGTATAATGTCCCTATTTAGACCCCAGCTGACCTTCGCTGCCCTAGCCAGTTGTTTATAGATATCTATGACCTTTTTGCTCTGATTCTTTACATGCTCATTGAAGGTCAGCCTATCGTCTATCGTGAGACCTAGGAGCTTCATGCTCCGAACCATGGCGATGCTGACCCCATTCATGCTCAGAACTGGTGTGTCGTATTTCAGTTTATTTGTCACAACCATAGCACAAGTTTTGTGAGGTGCGAATTTTAGTTTGTTACGTACACCCCAGTCCTGAACATGATCGAGGGCTGCGTTTGTGGTTCTAGAAACCTCCCCAGCTGTATCACCATCCACGACCAATACGATGTCGTCCGCGAATGCTTGCGCGAAATTCCCCCTCCTCTCAAGATCCTGTAATAGTGGGTCCAGCAGAAGATTCCATAGGATTGGACCACCTATTGACCCTTGAACACAGCCCTTGTTTGTCTCTCTCGTGCATTCCTCCCCAGCATATCTTACTCTAACCTTTCTGCTGTCAAGGTAACTATCTAGTAGCCTCCTGGTGTTCACCGGGCACTTTTCCTCAGCCAGCCTGACTTTGATTGCTGGCCACCATGCGCTGTCGAAGGCCCCCTCTATATCTAATGACACCAGGACAATTAGCTTCTTCAGCCTCAACTTGTCCTGTACGTGTTTCATCAGGGTATAGAGGGCGTCCTCAGTGCTTCTCTGGGGCATAAAGCCAAACTGACGAGTACTAAGCCGCGGCACAAGCTGCCATTTGATCCGTGCTACTACCATCCTCTCCAGGACCTTCCCCAAGACCGGCAGGAGACCTATCGGTCTGTATGACTTGGGGCTCAAGTAATTTTCCTTGCCCGGTTTTCTGAGGACTACCACCGTTGCCTCTTTCCAGATGTCCGGGAAATGTGCCAGTTCTAGGCATTTGTTGTAAAGGGCAAGGAATGCGTCCGGGTCCTGGCAGATAGCTCGACAGCAGATGTCTGACGTAAATCCATCCTCTCCTGGGGCTTTCTTGGGATTAAAACCTTCCACTGCAGTTTTCAACTCCAGCGGCGTAAATGGTGGGTCATGATATTCATCATGCTGCCACTCATTTACCCGACTGGCTGCTTCTCTTATACGCCTGTGGTCTGCGTTGTCCTCTTCCGCTGTGTCCTTAGGATAGAAAGTGTCAGCGAGTAAGGCTGCTGATTCTTTGGGGTTTAGGAATGCACCATCGTTAAGTAGGGTCAAGTCCTCCTGTCTCCTGGTGGTCCTACTGATTACTCTATAGATGCCTTCCCACATCCCTTCTCCTTCCTGTTTCTGGCAGAAGTCTTTCCAACTGGCAGTTTGGGCTTTCTTGGCTTGGCACTCATATTCTTCCTTTGCTTTCAGGTACTCATCAACGACCTTTGCTCGTCGAACCTGTGCGGCGTTGCGGACGCGGTTCTTTTTACAAGCGACCTCCTTCTTCTTCGCGACGAGTTCCTCGGACCACCATGGTATTAAAATTGTAGTTTTATTATTGATCTTGGGTATAGCGTCCGCGCAAGCTTTGTCGATGGCATTTTTATATTTGGCGACTATGTTCTCTAATTCTTGCTTGCACGCTATCCCGCTAATATTTTCCAAATTTAGCTGATGTTCCTCCTTATTTTGCCCTAGTCTAACATTAAAGAGTTCCCAATTTGCCTTTTTTGTATTGTATTTACGCGTTGTCCTTTCAATGTTAACCCCTTTTTCCCTCTTTAATTTAACTGTAAATAGAATTGTGTTGTGGTCCGAGCTCGTTATCCCTGTGTCAACTCGCCAGCCGTCTATCAGGTCGAATAGTTCGAGCGAGCATGCCGTGACGTCCACGTGGCTCTTGTACGCGATTCCACCCCTAATGGTGTCAAAAGTGGGCGTATCTCCAGTGTTCAGTACCTGAAGCTCTAGCTCCTCCAGGGTCCCGGACATCTCTTCTCCCTTGAGGTCTTCTATGGTGCTTCCCCACCAGGTACTCTTGGCGTTAGCGTCTCCGCCTATGAGCAGTTTTCCGGTGCCCAGTTCCAACTTTATTTTAGACAAATGATCCAGGTATGGCCCTATGGGTTGGTCTGGCTCGAAGTAATAGGAGACTACAGCGATTTCCCAGGCTTTGGTCCGGATCCCCACCACTACGATGTTGTTTGTGGTGAGTTTCGGGTAGGGGATGACATCGAGGTCATCGTCAAAGACGGCTATTGCCGCCTTTACCCTCCCACTTCCTTCGACCTGGCACTGGTAGACTCTCGCACCACGGTAGCTCTTCATACTTCGGGCCCCTCCCACATATGGTTCCTGGATCAGTGCCCATGCGATTGCTCGCTCACTGGCCTCTAAAAAGAGTTCGGTGGTTGCCAGTTCCTTTCTTTGTAGGTTGGCCTGGGCTACTGCATATCCTCTGGTTGGGGTGCCCGCCCTGTTGTCCTCGCCTTTAGCAGTACGCTATTCTGGCTCTGGCTATTGTCTCCCATCGCTTCCTCACTGGGCATTCTTCGCTGAATGCGTTATGCTCGATGTGCTCATAATTCGCACGTACGCAATTACAGCACGATGGTGCTGTTCCGGCCAGCCAGTCGGCGCACTGCGCTCTCATGTGAGGGCCCCCACAGTGACTGCACTTCTCTGCTGGTTCTTTGCAGAGTCGCCGCCCGTGTCCAAAGCCTAGGCATTGGGAACACTGGACCAGTGGAGTCTGGTCCAGTACCCTTATCCTCTGTAGGTCTATGTGGACGGCTTGTCTGTCCAGCAGTTTGTTCCACAATCTGGGGGATACCCTTAGGACAACGTGTTGTGTGTGGGGGTTCCTATTTTTCTTTTTAAAAAGTACCTCCGCCCGGTCGTCTTCTCTACTTATGTTCTCAAAAACATCCTTATTTTGATTCCTCAGAGCTTTGAGGATATCTGCGTCGGTGTTGTACGCCATTACGTCTTTAAGGATCACCAGTGGGTCCTTATTTTTGACGTCTTCTATTTTTAGTTTTTCCCCCACACTTGCCAGTTTTTCTTTTAATTTGTCCCTTGCCTGTTCTGTTGTGCACCCCAGTACCACCTTTCTGTCCCTTGCCTTCCTAATTCTGTCTACGGTGATCCACCCTTCTTTCGCGTCCACAGCTTTCCTTATGTGCTCTATGACTTCCTCCCCTGTGTCTGTCTCATTTGTGGATGTGACCACTATTGAGTGGAGTGCCGTTTTCTTAGGAGCTTCCTTGGCAGGTTGACTTGCCGCTGCACCAGCATAGGAGATCTTCTCCATATGCTGTTGGTTGGCCTGCAGTGCCTCTTTCAACCTGTCAAGTTTTTCGGTGTTTTCTTTTAAGGTTTTGCTATGTTCTTCCAGCGCCTGCTTTAGGGATTTAGCTTCTTCCTCCTTCACCAGTGCCTCCTCCACCTGTGTCGCTACCGAGGCCGTCTTTATCGGGGAGGCTCGACCTTTCTCCTGCTCCGCTTCCTTAACGAGTTGGTAGAGGCGGTCAGCCTGTTCCCGCACTTCCTCTTTTACTTCTCTCTTGGTAGTCTTAGAGTTCGTCATATATGCTTTTATTTTGTTAGAGCATATCCTTGCCTCGGCAATCCTACTTCTTACTGCTGGTGGGCTCAGTGTCACGATCTCAACTGAGGCTCGCCTTGTGGTCGCTGGTTGATCTTTGATCTGTTCCCTTGCCGGGGCGACTTTTTTAGTGGTTGTGGTAGTGGTCATGGTGGTGGTGGTCTCCTTTCTCTCTGGTTTACCGGCCTCCCATTCGCCCACACTCCTTCTGACGCTCTGGGTAGAGGATCCTGCCTCATCTTCGGCGTTTCGTGGGCTTTTGTTCGTTGGGGTTGCCGGTTTTTTAATCGGGGTGCGTATACCTATCATCTTTCTGGTATAGATAGTTTGATTAGCCGAAAACGTCAGTTGCGGGTTGTAAAGGACCCTAGTCTAGTGTATAATGTATAGTGTATATGTAATAGTGTAAATAAAATGTAGAAACAGTGTCAATAAAATGTATTAATAAATAGGATTCACAGAATCTTGTCAGTGTGGCTTTGAGTCCAATTGTCTTCGTATACGGCCGAGAGACCCGCGGGCGCACTCCGAGAATATAAAATAAACAGAGCGCGCTCCTATTATGGAGTTTCGCGCCGGTGACTCAACCTAGTTATTTATCAAAATAGATTCGTTACCTACTGCAAAAGTGCAGCCCAAATAAATGTTTGTAGAGCCTTGCTCTGTCTATTTATCTATATACAGACTAAAGTCTGGCGTCGTGTGACTACTCTGGGGTCCTCTGCGTCACTCCCGTTACAATAACCCCACTTTTTGTGGCAGCTCTATCCCCGACTCTACATAGAGCCCTCTAGGGTACACCGTTCGACAGCGCTCGCCGAGCCCTTTCCAACAACCCCAAACACGATGCACCTGCCCTAAGTGGTTCCAAAGCTACGGGGTTTTAAAAATCCTGGTTATTAAATAACCAGAAAGAGTTATTGCCCGCAACTTTTGAACCCCCGGACCGATCGCCCCCGTGCTTGGGTTTATCTTTGAGAGCGCGACGAGCCCTAACCCCCGGTGGACCCCTTTCCGCGATTCGGTGTCCCCAAAAACTTGACCCCCGTGACCCCAAGGTGAGACCCCAAGACCCCACGGCCGCGTTCTGCAAAGAATTTAGAGCCGCCCAGAAGAAACCCCAACTCTCTAGGACAACTCGTTCCAAAGATACTGGACTTTGAATTTTTCCAATATGGCCGCTGCTACTGTCAAAGTTCAACTTTGGCGGCCTATATCTTTGGTCCTAGTTGCCCCAGATTACTCGAGTTTGGGTTTATTCTGGTCAGCTCGACCTCCCCTAACGCGCGCAATGGTTTTTGGGGGTCCGGATTTTTTGGACACCGATCCGCCCCAAACTCCACAGGTAGGTGGCCCTTGGTCCCTTGAACAAGGTTCCGAAAACCGCGACTCGATATCTCGTCGCGTTTAGAAGTTATGTCGGGATAAGTAAATACAAGATGGCCGCCTAACTGTCAAAGTCGGGTTTAAAACTGCCACAACTTCGCAACCCGTGGTCGCAGAGAGTCCGGGTTTCTTTTAGGACGTTTGGCCTTGCCTCAGCCTCCTTACCATAAGGGTCCTGGGCCAAAATAAAAATTTTTGTCCAAACGTGCCAAGTCCTATAATATATTAAAATATGATGTCCGAGGTGTACAGCCTCCGAAACCCCGTCTCTCTACGACTCTCCGTTCCGAAGCTATTTAAAGTCAAAGACTTACTAACTTTTATAACCAAATAGTTATTAGCATCAAAATTTTTAATTTTAACGTTACAAGTCCCGTGTTTGGGCTTGTTTAGGTTCTAATACGTCATTTAATACTATTCCTGTGCTTAAAAACAATTTTTTCCTATTTGTTTTCTATTTATTTCACAAAAACACAAAAAATTTAATAACTTTGTAACGGTAAGTCCAAAAATTTCAGAAAAAATATGTAAATTTATGTAAAATCTAGCTCTATCGAACACAATTAAAAATTTTAAATTTGTAAAAATCTACATAAAGTTTCGGCCAAAAAACAGAAAAATTTTTATTTTTAATTACAGTAACTTTAATTTAATTACTAAAAATTTTAAACCTTAATATCTCTCTTCTATAGATGAGCGCGCAGCGACGTGCAGTTGCAGTTTTCCAAAATCTTCACTCGTTCCGAAGTTATAGCGCGTCAAAGTTTCAAACTTTGAACTGTTGTGGTAATTTTTCTAATTATTCAAAAAATCCAATTTCTTCGAATTTGTCCAGCTGTCAGTGCCAGGTATGACCCAGCAAAATTTTGAGGCTGTCAGGTGTCTCCTTCGATGGGCACGTGTCCTCCGGAAAACCGGAAAATCGATTTTCCAGGAGAATCGCGCGCCTGCGGTTGATGTTGCAGAAATAGGCGGATAGCTGTTCACTTTGCCTATCAGATGACACTTGTTGCACTGTTTTACCTTCACTGGTCACTGCTTTATGACAATTTCCAACACTTTTTTGAAAAACTAACCTCAACAAGTTGAGGTTTTTCGCTTATATCACCTTAGCCACAAGAGTGCGGCTGTCACGGCACAGTTTGTCGGGTGGGGCTTGCTTAGACGAGTATTTAGACACTAAATTTGTCGCGTTACGGTTAAAATAACCCACCAAAACGAATTTTTATGTGCGGAGCGAGTCAGAAAAGCACGTGCTCTCGGCGGGACCTCGAGTAGTACTGGGTTAGGTTAGGTTAGGTTAGGTTAGGTTAGGTTAGGTTAGGTTAGGTTAGGTTAGGTTAGGTTAGGTTAGGTTAGGTTAGGTTAGGTTAGGTTAGGTTAGGTTAGGTTAGGTTAGGTTAGGTTAGGTTAGGTTAGGTTAGGTTAGGTTAGGTTAGGTTAGGTTAGGTTAGGTTAGGTTAGGTTAGGTTAGGTTGGGGTGCTAAGGTCGGACAACCTCCTCGTGTGCTTCGTGGCTATCAGTCCTTTCGGGATACGTCCTGGGGGAACGTTAGTCATGAAGCCTGGTGCACCCTGGGCAACTCGAGTAGCAACTCTTCCTGGCTTTTGGGGAGTCTTGCTGCTCGTGGCTAATGGTCCGACACTGGGGAAAGGCCCTTTTCAGGGCCAAGGGAGGGGAGCCCTCCGCACGGCCGCGAGGCTACGTGGGGGGTAAACGGCCCTTTTCAGGGCCAGGGCGGGGAACCCTCCGCGCGGCCGTGAGGCTGCGCAGGAGGAGAAACGGTCCTTGTCAGGGCCAAGTGCAGAGCCCATTTACTGGGCCAGGGAGGGCGTTGTTCCGCGTGTCCCTCTGATTTTAGCAGAGGGCACAGTGGAGGAACGAGGGCGGGCTCGACGTGTACTCACCCTACCGTCGGGCAGGCAGTCGGAGGTCCTCTTCACTGCCACCGCCGGTAAACCGGATGGAAGCCCTACACCACGATGAGTGTCGTGGATCACGTCTCGCGGCTCATCGTAGAGCTTCCTCCGTCAGTCTTGGCTTAATCGCCTGGACTGCCCGAATCTCAAGCGGCGGCGCACCGTGAGGAGATGCATGGCTGGAGGGTACATCCAGCCCCTAGTGCGACCCCCGTCAGAGTACCGGCCGACCCTCTGGCGGGCACACCTAGGCTTACCCGGGTACAGGGGGCACTGCTCGGGTGGACGTTTATTTCCCCCATACTCGTGGGATCCATATGGAAAATTCTATTAAAAACGTCGAGGGAGTTTTTCCACCTGCTGGGAACAGCAGTGGGAGCCAAGGAGGCTCAGGTCCCGTTGGTGACCAAGCGCTCTCCGACCAAGGGTCGTTGAGAGGAACACGTCGGCAAAGAAAGCGTCCTCGCGACGAGGACCTTTTGTCTGAGACGGGGACGGGCATCTCCTCCGGGAGTGAGGAGAACCTGTCGGCCGCTAAAGTGCCGACGGCCAGAAGAGGGCGGACGTCTGGCTCGTCGCTTTCGCGCGACGTCCGGGGTCGCTTCACCAAGCGCCCGGACACGCCGCTGCCGAGTGACGAGAGTGACGTCAGTGCGACTCAGACGCAGAAGAACGCTGCGCTGGTCGGCACAAAGGCGGATCTCCAGGCCGCGAGGCGAGAGGAGAGGCGCGCTGTGGCTACCGATGAGGTAGCAGAAATGGCGCGTCAGGCCCGAGAGAGGCGGTCCGCTCTCGCGACCGCTGCGGAGGACCTAACAGCGGCGGCCCTAAGCCGCCAGGTGACGGATGGCGTGGACGTCGTCCTGAAGGTGGCCACAAAATCGGGCAACCTGAAGGGGACGTTCACGCGTGCCCTGAAGGAGGCGGCCGATGGCATAAGGGAGGCGATGGGGGTCCTCCTCAACCGCACGGCGTCGGAGGAGACCGCTAAACTCCTAGAGGAGAATGGCCGTCTCCAAAATAGAGTAGGGGCTCTCGAGCGCGACATCGCCGCTCTGAGGGTCAGTTTCAGCGGGCAGCAGGAGCGGCCATCGTTTGCCGCCACCACCTCCACTTCGGCTTCTGGGTCGCTGCCGTCGGACGAGGTCGCTGAAGTTGCACGGGCCATCATGCTCCAAGTAGGGGGCATGATGAATGCCCGCCTCGAGGCGCTGGAGCCGAGACTCCTCCCTGCACAAACCCTCCGGCCGCCACTAGCGGCAGATAAACGGAGGGCGGAGGAGTCCTTAAAGGTGAGGCCCGCACAGGCCGGGGAGGGGGCACAGAAGCCCGCACAAACTGCGAAGGCTGCACAGCCCGCGAGGCCTGCGCAACCCGCGAAGTCCGCGCAACCCGCGAGACCCGCGCAACCCGTGAGGCCCGCGCAACCCGCGAGGCCCTCGCAGCCTGCGAGGCCCACGCAGCCCGCGCAGCCCGCGACCGAGGCCGGACCCGACGCAGAGGGGTGGACCACGGTCACGAAGAAGCGCCGCCGGCGGCGTGGAGGCAAGAAGGGCAAATCGGTCCAGGCGACAGGGGCCGCCAAGGGCGCCAAGAAGGCGCCAAGGATCGGCGCCCCGCGCTCTGCGGCTGTTGTGATAACGCTGCAGCCGGAAGCTGTGGAACGGGGCGTCACGTACAGGGATGTCCTGGCGGAGGCGAAGTCCAAGGTCAAGCTCGATGACCTTGGCATCCAAGCAGGCCTCCAATTCCGGACGGCAGCCACGGGTGCCCGAATGCTGGAGCTGCCGGGTGCCGAGAACGGCGAGAAGGCGGACGCCCTAGCCGCTAAGCTGAGGGAGGTCCTCAGACCTGAGGACGTGCGGGTGTACCGGCCCATAAAGGTGGCAGAGATCTGCGTAAAGGGGCTGGATGACTCCGTGTCCTCCGAGGAGGTGGTGGCGGCTGTAGCTAGGAGCGGCGGGTGTCCGCCTGAAAACGTGCGCGCCGGGGACATCCGGTGGCGGCGCGGTGTGGACGGGCTCGGCACGGCCTGGGTACGATGCCCGGTGGAGGCAGCTAAGAAGGTGGCTGACGCTGGGCGCCTGCTGGTGGGATGGGTCTCGGCTAGGGTTACCCTACAGGAACCCAAGGTCATGCGGTGTTACCGATGCCTGGAGACAGGGCACGTCCGGGCACGGTGCACCGCCGAAACAGACCGCAGCGAGCTATGCTTCCGCTGCGGTCGACCTGGCCATAAGTCGGCCCAGTGTTCCGCGGAGGCGGCAAACTGTTGCATCTGCGCAGCAGCAGGAAAGCCCGCGGGGCACAGAGTGGGGAGCAAAGCCTGCAGCGCGCCTACCACCGGCGGGCGCAAGCGCAAGCGCAGGCGCGGAAAGAAGGGAGGAGACCGGCCTGCCGGGGGACCCGCACCCCCCGCGCAGCCCGGCTGCACTTCGGCCGACTCCCGGCCTAGTGAAGGAGGTGTCGTGGAGGAGATGGAGTGTTAGCGATGGCGCACCTCCGTTTCCTCCAGGGCAACATCAACCACTGCGCCAGAGCTCAGGATCTCTTCCTTCAGAGCATGGCGGAGTGGTTGATCCAGGCGGCCGTGGTCGCCGAGCCGTATTTCGTCCCCGCCCGGGACAACTGGGTGGGTGATCTGGATGGCTCGGTGGCCATCATCGGCGGGACTCTTGGAAACGCGTCCCGAGGTCGCGGCTGGGTGGCCGCCCTCGCGGACGGCATAGTCACCATTGGGGCATATTTCTCGCCCAACAAGAGTCTCGCCGACTTCGAGAGCTTTCTTGTCGAGCTGGGGGCCGTCGTGGCCCGGCACCACCCTCGCCCCGTGTTGTTGCTAGGGGACCTCAACGCCAAGTCTTCGGCGTGGGGATCCCCGGTAACAGACGCCAGGGGCGTGGCGTTGGAGGAGTGGGTGCTGGAGACGGGCCTGGTCGTCCTGAACCGGGGCACCGTTTTTACGTGCGTGCGGCAGCGGGGCGGGTCCATTGTGGACGTCTCGTTCGCTAGCCCCGCTGTGGCGCACCGCATCCGCGACTGGCGTGTCGCCCGGGAGGTGGAGACGTTGTCGGACCACCGCTATATCCGGTTCGACGTCTCCGCCCAGACCGCAGGCGGCCGCAACCCGCGGAGGGCTCCGCGGAGGGACGGCCCGCGCTGGGCGCTCACGCGCCTCGACAGGGAGGCTCTCGAGGAGGCGGCCATTATTCAGGCCTGGAATAGGGAGTCGGTCGACGGACCCGTCGACGTCGAACGAGAGGCACAGTGGTTCCGCGGGGCGATGACGCAGATTTGCGACGCGTCCATGCCCCGGGTTCACACGCAGTCCTCGAGGCGCCAGGTGTACTGGTGGTCTGCCGAAATCGCGCAGCTGCGCGTCACGTGCGTGGCAGTCAGGCGCCAGTACACACGGTACCGGAGAAGACGTCGACTGGTCCGGATCCCCGAAGAGGAGGCCGCGCTGTATGAGGCGTACCGCGCGGCCAAGCAGGCTCTGTGGCTCGCCATCGAGGGGGCGAGAGCTCGGTCCAGGGAGGAGATGCTGGAGACTCTGGACGGGGACCCGTGGGGGCGCCCGTACCGCATGGTCCGGGGAAAGCTCCGTTCCGCGGGCCCCCCACTGACGGAGAGTCTCCAGCCACAGCTGCTGGAGGATGTGGTGGCAGCTCTCTTCCCTGCAAGAGGGGAGCATGTTCCGCCACCGATGGCCCCTTCAGCCGCAGAGCCCGAGGAGGAGGACGGTGCCAGCGTCCCGGAGGTGACACAGCCGCAGATGGGAGCCGCCGTGGCACGGCTCCGGGCCAAAAACACTGCCCCGGGGCCCGACGGAGTGCCCGGCCGTGCTCTCGTCTTAGCTCTGCAGGAGCTAGAGCCCCAACTGAGAGGACTCTTCTCGGCGTGCCTAGAGCGGGGCCAGTTTCCCACTCTGTGGAAAACAGGTCGCCTGGTCCTGCTCCGAAAGGCAGGGCGCCCTGCCGATTCGCCGTCCGCATACCGGCCCATAGTGTTGCTGGACGAGGTGGGCAAGCTGTTCGAGCGAATAGTTGCAGACCGCCTCGTCAGCCACTTGTACACAGAGGGGCCGGACTTGGACGACAGCCAGTTCGGCTTTCGGCGTGGGCGCTCCACGATTGACGCCATTATGCGGGTGAGAGTCCTCGCGGAGGAAGCGGTGTCCCGGGGCGGGGTCGCGTTGGCGGTGTCTTTAGACATCTCCAACGCCTTTAACACCTTGCCCTGGAGTTGCATCAGGGAGGCCCTGCGATACCACAGGGTACCTCCCTACCTCCGCCGCGTCGTTGGGGCTTATCTGGCGGATAGGTGTGTCACCTACGAGGGACGCGATGGCACCGGTCAGCGCGTCACGTCGTGCGGTGTTCCACAGGGTTCGGTTCTCGGCCCGCTCCTGTGGAACATCGGGTACGACTGGGTGCTGAGAGGCGAGCTCGCACCGGGGGTAGACCTGACGTGTTACGCGGACGACACGCTGGTCACCGCCCGAGGGAGCTCGCACAGGGAGGCAGCGTTGCTGGCCACGGATGCGGTCGCACAGGTGGTGGACCGCATACGGCGCCTGGGCCTGGAGGTGGCCCTCAACAAGTCGGAGGCCATCGCTTTTCATGGCCCCCGACGGGCGCCGCCGCCGGGATCTCACATTGAGGTAGGGGGAGCCCGAATAGCTGTCGAGTCAACCATGAAGTACCTGGGATTGGTGCTCGACAGCCGGTGGGACTTCGGGCCCCACTTCCTGCGGCTGGCGCCAAAGTTGATGGGCGCGGCGGGCGCGCTGTCAACGCTGCTTCCCAACTTGGGAGGCCCGAGCACCGCCTGTAGGCGGTTGTACGTGGGGGTCGTGCGATCCATGGCCCTATATGGGGCCCCGGTGTGGGCGGCCGACCTGACGGCCCGCAGCATCGCGGTGCTGCGGAAGCCGCAGAGGGCGATGGCCGTCAGAGTCGTCCGAGGCTATCGCACGATCTCCCACGAGGCGGCTTGCGTACTGGCCGGATCCCCGCCCTGGGACCTGGAGGCGAGAGCGCTCGCGTCACTCTATCTATGGCGCGAGGAGGAGCGGACGCGGAGCGCGGGACTGGCGCAGCGGCAGATCACGCTGCGCCGGTTGGAGCTCCATCAGGTCCTGGTGGCGGAATGGCGGGACAGGCTTTCGCGCCCTACCGCCGGCCTCGTCACCATCGAGGCGGTCCGGCCGGTGCTCGAGCGCTGGCTCGGGAGACGACACGGCTCCCTGACGTTTCGGGCGACGCAGATGCTCTCGGGGCACGGTTGCTTCGGGAGGTACCTGTGTCGCATAGGCAGGGAGCCGGACGCCCGGTGCCATCACTGCGTCCATTGCGTAGAGGACACGGCGCTGCACACGCTCACAGAGTGTGCGGCTTGGGAGGGGCCGCGCCGTGCCCTCGTCGCTGCGGTGGGAGACGACCTGTCGCTGTCGGCCGTCGTCAGCTCGATGGTCGACGGCGCGGCGTCTTGGGACGCGGTGATCTCCTTCTGCGAGGATGTCATCTCGCAGAAGGAAGCTGCGGAGCGGGAGCGCGAGAGTGCTAGCGCTGACCCAATCCGCAGAAGGCGCACCGGGCGACGTCGTCGCCGGGAGAGGGCGGACAACGCCCTCTTCCAGCCTCCCTAAACGGTCCGGGGGCGACACACGCGGGGAACGTCTGTCGCTCCCCCTCAAGGACCCGAGACGGTGGCGCGTTGTGTTCCACGCGCGCCTCTCCATGACGGCGGGGGGGAGTCTACGCCTCACTCCCCCCCTACCAACTCAAAGACGGGGCCCGCTGCGGCGGGCCATCACCAGTCGGGGGCCGCGGAAGAATGCTCTGTTCCCGTAGCCCCCGACGCAGCAGGTGCGAGAAGGAACACCGTGTGGTTTTTAGTCGGTAGGTCACTCACTCTGGGTGGAGTCCGACACGCCCCGCCGCCTCCCCGGGCGGCGGAAGTCCATGATGGATTTTCCACACGCTAAGCAAAAAAAAAAAAAAAAAAAAAAGGTTAGGTTAGGTTAGGTTAGGTTAGGTTAGGTTAGGTTAGGTTAGGTTAGGTTAGGTTAGGTTAGGTTAGGTTAGGTTAGGTTAGGTTAGGTTAGGTTAGGTTAGGTTAGGTTAGGTTAGGTTAGGTTAGGTTAGGTTAGGTTAGGTTAGGTTAGGTTAGGTTAGGTTAGGTTAGGTTAGGTTAGGTTAGGTTAGGTTAGGTTAGGTTAGGTTAGGTTAGGTTAGGTTAGGTTAGGTTAGGTTAGGTTAGGTTAGGTTAGGTTAGGTTAGGTTAGGTTAGGTTAGGTTAGGTTAGGTTAGGTTAGGTTAGGTTAGGTTAGGTTAGGTTAGGTTAGGTTAGGTTAGGTTAGGTTAGGTTAGGTTAGGTTAGGTTAGGTTAGGTTAGGTTAGGTTAGGTTAGGTTAGGTTAGGTTAGGTTAGGTTAGGTTAGGTTAGGTTAGGTTAGGTTAGGTTAGGTTAGGTTAGGTTAGGTTAGGTTAGGTTAGGTTAGGTTAGGTTAGGTTAGGTTAGGTTAGGTTAGGTTAGGTTAGGTTAGGTTAGGTTAGGTTAGGTTAGGTTAGGTTAGGTTTTTTTTTTTTTTTTTTTTTTTTTTTTTTTTTTTTTTTGTTTGGGCAGGAGTGGGAAATCCTCATGGACACCCAGACAGCTTGTGAAGCCGTCTGGGTAGTGCCGGACTCTTACCGGCTAAAACCACACTCCTGCCATGCTTCTACCTCCAACATAATCGGAGTCTTTAGCGTTCCGCTGATATTGTTGTGCTTTATTTTTATTGTATATATTAATTAGTTTTAAGTTTTGTATTATATTGTCATCTTTTATTTCTACTTATTTCTTTTTGACTGATATGTATTTTTGCTAATCTTCTGTTTCGACTTATTTCTCTACGACTATTGGACACTCTTTCTGATCTTCTATTTCTACTTATCTTCTTTTCCTTATTATTTCGACTACTATAGTATCTTTTATTAATGGATCAATAGGGCATATCAAATATATTTGTCTTTATTTTTACACTTTTTATTTTACACTTATTAACAATTTTAATTTTTACTTTCTTATTTTTGATGCTTAAGATTTCTAATTTCTGATTTTTATTCTTTATGATATTAATTAAACATTATTTGCTTCTGCTGTTTTTATTTCTTTTTATAACCTTTTCGCAAATTTTAACGCAGTACTCAATAACGGTATCTCTTTTTTTGCCCTCTATAAGCTGCCACAGGTTTCCGGCTTCGAGTTTGGCGTCGAGTATATGCTCGGCCTCGAATCTCTGACTGGCAAAAACGGGACAGTCGAATAGTACATGTGGCACCGTTTCGTCGACATCGGGGTCGCAGATGCACGATGGGCTCTCCTTGCATTTAAACCGGAACAGGTATGCCGAGAACCCACCGTGCCCCGTCATTATTTGTGTGACCACATTGCTGATCTTGCACTTCCTTATCACCCTGTACGCAGCCACCGCATCCGGGAAAAACAATTTGGTGACTGAAGCAGTTTCTCCGGCACTGTACCTATGGTTCCACTCGTCAAGCGTTGCCGTACGAATGCATCGCTTGACGTACGAAACCGGGCACAAATCATAAGCAGGCTTTCGCTTGGACCTTTCAGCGGCCTCCTTGGCTAATTCGTCGGCCCTCTCATTTCCCTCCAACCCTGCATGTGCTTTGATCCAAAACAAGGTGAGAGCCTTGTTTTGGATAGACAGAGACCTTATATTGGCCCTTGCCTCTACTGCCAGTGGGTGGTGTCGGTCGTGGTTTTGTACGGTTTGGAGGGCTGCCATGGAGTCGCTGAAAATTCCAAACGATTGCGCCTTGCTTTTTAGAATCTCCCTTGTTGCGACGCATATCGCTAGAAGCTCAGCCTGGTAAACGGTGGAGTAGTGTGGGAGAGCAAGCTTGAGAGCTTTGGCTTCGGCGTCACCGCTCCATACGGAGAGTGCCGCCCCGACCTTATCTCCAATTTTGCTCCCGTCCGTAAATATACGAACTTCAAGTTCATTCTGGGCATCAAGTTGCTCTCTATTTACCAGGCTTATGAGCTTCAGCTCAGCGCGCTCCGCGGGGTGTGGGGCTTCCAACGCCGAGGCGGCCTGTTCGACGCTCCTGTCGCCAAGTGCCGGCTGGGGAACCCCCCTCCTGGCCTCGTACAGCGATGCTGCCTCGCGGACTCGGAGGTCGAGTGGTAGAATCCCAGCCAGCACCAACGCAGAGTTCAAAGAGACCGTCCGGTAAGCCTTACATAGCTTCTGCGCAATCCCGCGCTGCACTGCTCCCAGCTGCTTCATAATCCCCAGTTTTCTAACTGCCGGGGCCCATACGCTGGCCGCGTACAGGATGACTGGCTCCACGGTGGCCACATATATCACTCTGATGACTTCGGGGTGAAGTCCCCAGCTGGTCTTTGCCGCCCTGGTTAGTTGCTTGTGGATGCCTATTGCCTTCCTGCATACGTTTGCGACGTGTGTGTTGAAGGTCAACTTATCGTCGATGGTGACGCCCAGGATTTTGATCTCTCTGGACATGGCAATGTCGATCCCGCCCATGCTCAGGCGTGGGGTGTCGTATTTTAGCTTGCGGGTGATAACCATCGCATTGGTTTTGTGCGGAGCAAATTTAAGTTTATTTTGTACCCCCCACTCCCGAACATGTTCGAGGGCAGCACTGGCACGCCCCTGGATCTCCAGCGATGTGTCACCATCGAAGATCAGGACGACGTCGTCGGCAAAGGCTTGGCAATAGTCACCCCTAGCTTCTAAGCTCTTAAGGAGCGGATCTAGCAGCAGGTTCCAGAGTATTGGTCCCCCTATTGAGCCCTGGACACACCCCTTACTCGTGGCCTTGCTGTACTCTTCTCCTGCGTACCTTACTGTGACAGTTCTGTTTTGGAGATAGCTGTCGATGACCCTCCTCAAGCCGATTGGACACTTTTCCTCAGCCAGTCGGACTCTTATGGCTGGCCACCAGGCACTGTCGAAAGCTCCCTCTATGTCCAAAGATACTAAGACAACAATTTTCTTCAGTTCCAATTTGCTACGTATGTGCTGCATTAATACATAGAGGGAGTCTTCCGTGCTCCTCTGGGGCATGAATCCATACTGGCGAGTACTCATCCTCGGAATCAGATGGAACTTGAGGCGGGCCACCAACATCTTCTCATAGATTTTGCCTAATATTGGCAAGAGGCCGATTGGTCTATACGCCTTCGGGTTACTGTAGTCGTCCTTCCCGGGTTTTCTCAAAACAATCACGACTGCCTCCTTCCAGACCTCAGGGAAGTGGTGGCATTTAAGACAACCGTTTAAGAGAGCAAGGGCCACATCGGGGGCACCACCGATAGCTTGGCAACAGATGTCGGCGGTGAAACCGTCAGCTCCTGGGGCTTTTTTGGCGTTGAATGACTTGCATGATGCCATCAGCTCGGCCATTGTGAATGGTGGGTCGCATGGATCACCTTGTTCTCCAGCATTCACAACGTCGGCCTTTTCTCTAGTAAGGCGGTGGCATGTGCTGTCATTGTCCCTATGGTCTTCTGGGTAAAAAGTGTTCGCCAGTAGCTCAACTGACCCCTTCGTGTCTAGCACCTTACCGTCCTTCACCAGCGGCTGGTCCTCTTCCCTTCCCTTTGTCCTCCCTATCACCCGGTAGATTCCTTCCCAAACCCCCTCTTTGTCCTGTTTGGCGCAGAAGTTCTTCCAACTCTCGACCATATCTTTGGCTGCTTCCGTTTCATACTCAACTTTCTGTTTTAGGTACTCTTCAACGACTTTCGATCTACGGACCGGTGCGGCACATCTGATCCTGCGTTTCCTGGTTGCGACCTCCAGCTTCATCTTCTCGAGTTTCTCGGACCACCACGGCAAGGTGAGTATTTCCCTATTCTTTTTCATTGGCATTGATGAAGTACATGCATCTCTTATGATTTGTGTGTATTTTTGAATAATTGTGTTAAGCTGTTCTATTGATTTTAATTTATCTATTTCTATTTTGTTAATTTGGTTCTCTTGCATTAATTGGCTGAGTTTCTCACGAAACTCAGGCCAATTTGCTTTATTTGTATTAAATATTCTTGTGGTTCTATTAATTTTTATGCCTTTACTTCTTTTTAGGTTAATGTTAAAAACAATGCCGTTGTGATCCGAGCTCGTGAGGCCCTCGTCTACTTTCCAGTCGTCAACCAGGTCCAGGATATCCGTCGAGCATGCCGTGATATCGACGTGGCTGCAGTAACGTCTTCCTCCTCGTATCGTATCGAAAGTCGGAATTTCGCCTGTGTTGAGTATGTTGAGACCCAGCTCATCGAGAACTCCGGATACTTCTTCCCCCCTACAGTCAATGGACAAGCTTCCCCACCAGGTACTTTTTGCGTTTGCATCTCCTCCAACGATCCACATTCTGGACCCCACCTCTTCCTCGATACGTTTGAGGTGCTCCAGGTAAGGTCCTATTGGCTGGTCCGGCTCAAAGTAAAAGGAGACGAGCGTGATCCTCCAGGCACTGGTCCGGATCCCCACCACGGCGATGTTGTTCGTGGTGAGTTTCGGGTACTGTGTGACTGTAAGGTCTTGATCGAAGACCGCTATTGCGGCCTTGACAGTCCCGCTTCCGGTGTCGGTGCTCTGGAAGATCCGAACGCCCCTGTGGTTCCTGATGATCTTAGCCCCTCCCACATATGGTTCCTGGAGGAGAGCAACGGCGACCCTGCGCTTCACGGCTTCCAAGAGAAGCTCGTCTGTTGCTAGTTTTTTCCGCTGGAGGTTGGCTTGTACTATTCTGTAGGGGTTTTGGTTGCCTTGGGTGCCCTTAGCAATACGCGACAGATGATCTGGCCACGTCATCCCACCTTCTCCGTACAGGGCAGTCATGGCTGAACGCATTATGTTGTGTGCCATGTTCTATTTTTGCCCTCGTGCAATTTCGGCAAACGGGTGATGATCCTGAGAGCCAGTCCGGGCACTCTGGCCTCATATGGGGGCCGCCGCAGTGGCTGCACAGGTCCGCAGGCTCTTTACAGAGCCGCTTACCATGTCCGAAGCCTAGACAGCGGGTGCACTGGACCAGCGGGGACTGATCTTCTACTTTAATGCGCTGAAGGTCTATGTGCACTGTCCCGATCTCCATAGCCCGTCTCCAGATAGTGGGCGAGACGCTAACGATGACGTGACCAATGTGGGGGTTGTGCGTTCTTCTTCTATATTTTACCTCTACCCTGTTTTCCCCACTGTCGAGGCCGTCAAAGACTCCCTTATTCTGGTTTCTGAGTGCGCTTAAAACGTCTTCGTCGGTGTTTACTACCAGAACGTTCCTCAAAACCAGAAGCGGGTCCTTGTTTTTAACTTCTTCAACCGTGAGGTCAACTCCTTCTTTTTGAAGCCGGGTCTTTATCTTGTTTCTTTCCTCCTCGGTTTCCAGACCTATTATTACCTTCCTGTCCTTAGCTTTCCTCACCCTTTCTACCTTTATCCACGGTTAGGTTAGGTTAGGTTAGGTTAGGTTAGGTTAGGTTAGGTTAGGTTAGGTTAGGTTAGGTTAGGTTAGGTTAGGTTAGGTTAGGTTAGGTTAGGTTAGGTTAGGTTAGGTTAGGTTAGGTTAGGTTAGGTTAGGTTAGGTTAGGTTAGGTTAGGTTAGGTTAGGTTAGGTTAGGTTAGGTTAGGTTAGGTTAGGTTAGGTTAGGTTAGGTTAGGTTAGGTTAGGTTAGGTTAGGTTAGGTTAGGTTAGGTTAGGTTAGGTTAGGTTAGGTTAGGTTAGGTTAGGTTAGGTTAGGTTAGGTTAGGTTAGGTTAGGTTAGGTTAGGTTAGGTTAGGTTAGGTTAGGTTAGGTTAGGTTAGGTTAGGTTAGGTTAGGTTAGGTTAGGTTAGGTTAGGTTAGGTTAGGTTAGGTTAGGTTAGGTTAGGTTAGGTTAGGTTAGGTTAGGTTAGGTTAGGTTAGGTTAGGTTAGGTTAGGTTAGGTTAGGTTAGGTTAGGTTAGGTTAGGTTAGGTTAGGTTAGGTTAGGTTAGGTTAGGTTAGGTTAGGTTAGGTTAGGTTAGGTTAGGTTAGGTTAGGTTAGGTTAGGTTAGGTTAGGTTAGGTTAGGTTAGGTTAGGTTAGGTTAGGTTAGGTTAGGTTAGGTTAGGTTAGGTTAGGTTAGGTTAGGTTAGGTTAGGTTAGGTTAGGTTAGGTTAGGTTAGGTTAGGTTAGGTTAGGTTAGGTTAGGTTAGGTTAGGTTAGGTTAGGTTAGGTTAGGTTAGGTTAGGTTAGGTTAGGTTAGGTTAGGTTAGGTTAGGTTAGGTTAGGTTAGGTTAGGTTAGGTTAGGTTAGGTTAGGTTAGGTTAGGTTAGGTTAGGTTAGGTTAGGTTAGGTTAGGTTAGGTTAGGTTAGGTTAGGTTAGGTTAGGTTAGGTTAGGTTAGGTTAGGTTAGGTTAGGTTAGGTTAGGTTAGGTTAGGTTAGGTTAGGTTAGGTTAGGTTAGGTTAGGTTAGGTTAGGTTAGGTTAGGTTAGGTTAGGTTAGGTTAGGTTAGGTTAGGTTAGGTTAGGTTAGGTTAGGTTAGGTTAGGTTAGGTTAGGTTAGGTTAGGTTAGGTTAGGTTAGGTTAGGTTAGGTTAGGTTAGGTTAGGTTAGGTTAGGTTAGGTTAGGTTAGGTTAGGTTAGGTTAGGTTAGGTTAGGTTAGGTTAGGTTAGGTTAGGTTAGGTTAGGTTAGGTTAGGTTAGGTTAGGTTAGGTTAGGTTAGGTTAGGTTAGGTTAGGTTAGGTTAGGTTAGGTTAGGTTAGGTTAGGTTAGGTTAGGTTAGGTTAGGTTAGGTTAGGTTAGGTTAGGTTAGGTTAGGTTAGGTTAGGTTAGGTTAGGTTAGGTTAGGTTAGGTTAGGTTAGGTTAGGTTAGGTTAGGTTAGGTTAGGTTAGGTTAGGTTAGGTTAGGTTAGGTTAGGTTAGGTTAGGTTAGGTTAGGTTAGGTTAGGTTAGGTTAGGTTAGGTTAGGTTAGGTTAGGTTAGGTTAGGTTAGGTTAGGTTAGGTTAGGTTAGGTTAGGTTAGGTTAGGTTAGGTTAGGTTAGGTTAGGTTAGGTTAGGTTAGGTTAGGTTAGGTTAGGTTAGGTTAGGTTAGGTTAGGTTAGGTTAGGTTAGGTTAGGTTAGGTTAGGTTAGGTTAGGTTAGGTTAGGTTAGGTTAGGTTAGGTTAGGTTAGGTTAGGTTAGGTTAGGTTAGGTTAGGTTAGGTTAGGTTAGGTTAGGTTAGGTTAGGTTAGGTTAGGTTAGGTTAGGTTAGGTTAGGTTAGGTTAGGTTAGGTTAGGTTAGGTTAGGTTAGGTTAGGTTAGGTTAGGTTAGGTTAGGTTAGGTTAGGTTAGGTTAGGTTAGGTTAGGTTAGGTTAGGTTAGGTTAGGTTAGGTTAGGTTAGGTTAGGTTAGGTTAGGTTAGGTTAGGTTAGGTTAGGTTAGGTTAGGTTAGGTTAGGTTAGGTTAGGTTAGGTTAGGTTAGGTTAGGTTAGGTTAGGTTAGGTTAGGTTAGGTTAGGTTAGGTTAGGTTAGGTTAGGTTAGGTTAGGTTAGGTTAGGTTAGGTTAGGTTAGGTTAGGTTAGGTTAGGTTAGGTTAGGTTAGGTTAGGTTAGGTTAGGTTAGGTTAGGTTAGGTTAGGTTAGGTTAGGTTAGGTTAGGTTAGGTTAGGTTAGGTTAGGTTAGGTTAGGTTAGGTTAGGTTAGGTTAGGTTAGGTTAGGTTAGGTTAGGTTAGGTTAGGTTAGGTTAGGTTAGGTTAGGTTAGGTTAGGTTAGGTTAGGTTAGGTTAGGTTAGGTTAGGTTAGGTTAGGTTAGGTTAGGTTAGGTTAGGTTAGGTTAGGTTAGGTTAGGTTAGGTTAGGTTAGGTTAGGTTAGGTTAGGTTAGGTTAGGTTAGGTTAGGTTAGGTTAGGTTAGGTTAGGTTAGGTTAGGTTAGGTTAGGTTAGGTTAGGTTAGGTTAGGTTAGGTTAGGTTAGGTTAGGTTAGGTTAGGTTAGGTTAGGTTAGGTTAGGTTAGGTTAGGTTAGGTTAGGTTAGGTTAGGTTAGGTTAGGTTAGGTTAGGTTAGGTTAGGTTAGGTTAGGTTAGGTTAGGTTAGGTTAGGTTAGGTTAGGTTAGGTTAGGTTAGGTTAGGTTAGGTTAGGTTAGGTTAGGTTAGGTTAGGTTAGGTTAGGTTAGGTTAGGTTAGGTTAGGTTAGGTTAGGTTAGGTTAGGTTAGGTTAGGTTAGGTTAGGTTAGGTTAGGTTAGGTTAGGTTAGGTTAGGTTAGGTTAGGTTAGGTTAGGTTAGGTTAGGTTAGGTTAGGTTAGGTTAGGTTAGGTTAGGTTAGGTTAGGTTAGGTTAGGTTAGGTTAGGTTAGGTTAGGTTATTAGGTTAGGTTAGGTTAGGTTAGGTTAGGTTAGGTTAGGTTAGGTTAGGTTAGGTTAGGTTAGGTTAGGTTAGGTTAGGTTAGGTTAGGTTAGGTTAGGTTAGGTTAGGTTAGGTTAGGTTAGGTTAGGTTAGGTTAGGTTAGGTTAGGTTAGGTTAGGTTAGGTTAGGTTAGGTTAGGTTAGGTTAGGTTAGGTTAGGTTAGGTTAGGTTAGGTTAGGTTAGGTTAGGTTAGGTTAGGTTAGGTTAGGTTAGGTTAGGTT